>CM053788.1:477787143-478479643 GCA_028749045.1 Cupressus sempervirens
CGGCATCGGAGTCACTCTCGCACAGATCGTGAAGGCATATCCGAGTATAAATGGCATCAACTACGATCTCCCCCACGTCATAGCTACGGCTCCACACTTCCCGGGTATGATACGTTTTACTATACAACCGACTCGCCTTCTCTTTCATGGCCTCAAAATGTAATCATTTTTTAACTTGCAGGGGTGAAGCATGTGGGAGGCGACATGTTCAAAGATGTGCCATTCGCAGACGCTGTATTCATGAAGGTCGCTGCTTGGCTTGGTTTTGTACAATTAAAGTGGAGTTTTTTTTTTATGGTGTTTTTTTAAATCTGGATCTTCTCCTTTGTTTTCTTGAAATATTACAGTGGACATTGCATGATTGGTCGCACGATGACTGCGTGAAGATTCTGAAGCAATGCAGAAAGGCGATTCCAGAGAATGGGAAGGTGATAATTGTGGATGCGGTTCTGAATGCCCGAGAGAAGACGGCGATGGATCCCACTTTTGGTCTTGCGTTTGATTTGCTCATGCTTGCGCTCAGCTCAGGAGGGAAAGAGAGAAGTGAGGAGGAGTGGAAGAATGTGTTGGTGGAAGCAGGATTTCCACGGTTCAATGTCATTGCGTTGCCAGCGTTGCAGTGTGTAATTGAAGCTTTTCCTTATTAGCCGCTCTGTTAAATGTATTTGTTGAAGTTAATGTTCTAGTCTTAGTCAATAATAATTGTTGTCTATGTGGCAAGCCTTGTTGAGTTGCTGGCAACACAAATTTAGTTTAGGATTGAGTCAAAGAATTTTAGTTTAAATCAAGTTCTTATCGTAGATGTGTTAAGTTACGTGTCCATAAGTTTAAGTTAGTGTTAAGTTTATGAGTGTTGTCAATCATAAAGTAGTTTGTTGACAATTTAATTAAGAGTCATTTAGGAATGTTGTTGAGTCAAGCTATAGTATAAATTGGCATCTATCATTCAATAAAAAATAAGCTAGAAGTTCTTTCTTTCTCCTCTTTGTTTCTCCTGTTCTATTTTTTCAATAGCATTCTAATTTTAAATGCACCCATCAAATTTAAAGATATTTTTGTAGTTAATCTATATTTTTATAAAGTTCTATATCGTTAACAAATTTTACACTTTTGAATAATACCATTTATTGACAATTCTATTGGTTCTGAAGAAATAAAGCAATGACAAAAAAATAGACATTAAAAGGTATAGATGCCACCCACTACATTTATGAGAATAAAAATAGACATTAAATGGTATAGATGCAAGCACATGGCCACATTAAATTGATATTATGGGAGCATGAAATGTATATTAATGGGTGCCTTTGGTATTTTTGTCTGCGGAATTTACTGTGCTCAAATACAACTGCCTTTTCTCACAGCTACGATCAAGTTGGGATACACCAAATAAATTCAACGAAGATGTGAAAAAAAATAATGTCGTGCTTGAAAGTTTAATGCAACAATTTTTGTTGTGATTCAGGAAATAACGAAGTTTGTGTCAAAGCCCTTGAGTATACCAGATGAAAGGCTAGTTATTGAAAATGTCCTTTCTTAGAACTACTCGACAAGTTTCACAACTGTGGTGTTTACTATTGTTTGATATTGGATAGCAATATAAAATGTATAAATTGACATTTCTAAATCAAATTAATGACGGGGCTAATAAAATTAGCACTTAGCATTTTGAAGATGCAAATTGGTTTCTAATTTTGAAGTCTTGTTCTATTTCTCTTGCCTTCTAGAAACAATCTCTCATTATGATTATTAAAAAATGTTTTAATTTTAAACAAGGACATATTTGGTTCAAAAACAATATCTTTCTTATTAAAGTATACATTCCTAATAAAAATATATTTATATTTTTATAAATAATAATAATAATGGATTTCTTTTGATGATTGTTTATTCTTGAAAAACATAATATATATTTTACTAAATAGTGATAAGTGATCAGATTATGGTTTGGAATCATAAAAGTAAACAATTTTAACATTAATTAAGTGATTAAAATAAAGCTATTATAACTATTTTGTAGATATATTATTTTATTCTTATGATGTGCCACCAATATGTGCGTAGTGTTTTTTTCCTAAACTTTACTTTGTTTAATTTCAATGCATTTATTTTCATTTTTGAAATATTAGGTACTCTATGTCTAATTTATAAAATCTTATATAGATTGGGCAAAATGTGCTTTGTATTCTTCAAAATTTATAAGATAACTTTTTCAATATTATAAAATATTAAAGATATATTTTGACCAAATGTTTAATTATTACTTTTTATTATTTAAATATATTTTGAATTTATTAATAGAAGAAATATAATAAACATAAGTTTATAATATTAAATAATGGTCTACCTTATTTATCTTCATTGATAAAAGTATATAATATACTTTTATAAAAATATTATATTTTAATAAAGAATATATTATATTTTTGTGATTTTTTTAAGGTAGACAAATAACCAATAGAATGTGAATTCAAAATGTCTACAAGAATTTGCGTCCATCAACTTGTGCAACCCCCGTGATAAAAGAGATAGGGATTAAAATTGAATGTCAACATTGTCATTCAATTGGACATTTGTGAGAGGATCTCCATAGAAGGGGAAGGATCAATTCTTGAGCTCAATTGAAGTAAGGAAATGCCCTCAAATCAATACAAGAATCTCATAGGAAGGACCTACGAGGAAGGAGTTTTTTAATCCCACAACAACGCTGAAAGATATAAGGAAAATTTTTCTTGTTATGGTTGGTAAAGAAATTCAATTTGTGATGGACACATTCATTTCTTTTTAAGAAGATATGCCAAAGGAAATATGATGATATGTAAAGATAATTAAAGGTAAAGTTCTAGCTGATATAGAAGGCTAACTTATGGAAGCTAAAAGTACAAATGTAGTTAGACACACATGCATATATGTATTTAGGTGTGTGTGTGTGTGTGTGCGCGCACGCGTGTGTGTAGGAATAACATTAAGAAACCCCTTCTCAAAAAAAAATTTGTGGTGAATCTAACATTATTTTTGGGGAAAAAATTAAAATCTTTTGGCATTTTTTTCCAATGTGGGGAAAAGTTTAATTTAGGGGTGATTTTACTCTGACCATAGTAAAATTCATAAAATTGAGGTGATTTTTTTCCTTGTGATAGGAAAATAATATAATGTAAGAGGTGATTTTTTCCATTGCAATGGAAAAAATATATAATGTATGAGGCAATTTTTCCCATTTAATGGAAAAAAAATAAAATTGTATGAGGCAATTTTTCCCTTACAATGGAAAATTTATATATTTTGTGAGGCAAATTTACACTTCTAATCTCTAACAACCAGAACAAGCTATAACTGGATTGGGACTTGCAATCACTTGTAACAAGGTTTGGGTTGTGTTCAGCTTCGGCGTCAAACATGAGCTCTCTAATGTTCATCGCTTTTGACCAGAAAATTAAAAGTTTGAAAACACATACGAAAAAGTTTTTGGGGCTTCAAACAAAAGTGTGGCCAAGTGAAGGAGGCAAACAGAAAGTAGGAGAAAGGTGTGACTAATAATTGCATTGTTGAATAATGCCCATTTAGCTTGATTAAACAATGTTAAATCCCAATCTCAACAAGACAACTATCCATGTTCTTTTATGATTGTTTGGATGTTTGGTAGGAGAATCAAATTTATACACATCAATAGTTTCTATGTTCACACTCTTGTCATTAACACCAATGTCCCATCACTCTTCTTCTCCCTACCATAAATTGGTTCAACTTCGTTTCATGTTATATTTATAAAGAAACTTATTATATATTTATAAAACACATAGTTTTTGTCAATTGTAGGTACAATTCAATTTTAGTTACATTAACTACCTGATAAAATTTCATTTCACACAAATCATTAATCATATTAACATTTTTCTTTAGATTTTGTCGAATCATAAAACTTCAACCTATTCTTCAATATTCAATCTAAAGGAATAAATAATTGCACAAATTTAAGTATCATCTATATTTGAAGATTAGCTTAAAACATTTTATTTATTTTTCTAATAATTGGTTCTCTACCTTTAGAGTTTCTCTCCCTTTATATCTCTCTACATGAAATTGTTGATTTTATAATTTTCACAATAAAAGCTATCTTAAATACTTGAATTGAAATGGACAGCTTTAAAATTAGCAAGCACTAGTATCTACACATGGGTTGTAATTGAAAGTTCTAAAGATAGTAATTTCAAAAAGACATTAAAGAGGAATGAGAATAAAAATTATGATGCAAGGCAATTAACCTTTTTGAGGCATCCATTTATGACATTATAATTAAACCTTATAACATTACAAAAATAATTTCATTCATTATTTTAAGTCTCATATAAGATGTATCTTTTTCCATGCTTTCTCTTACCACCATAATTTGTTTAATTTATTTTAATTTAGATTAGATTATGGTGAGGACCTTTTCTTAAATTACTATTTAATATTTTATTGGTACATTAATTTACATTTCAAGATCTTGGTTTCAAACCGTTGTTTGTGGTTGGAGTTGATATTTATTTTAATAGTAAATTAACCAAGTGAAAAGCTAGGAGAAAATATATTTCAACCAAATTCTTTTTGTTTAACATATTAGGATTCTAACACTTAACCTCATATGAGTTATGTTTTAGAATAGATATAAAAAAATGCTTTCATGTATGTCAATTCTAAAATGTAGTAGCATTTCACTAGATATTTTTTTTTAAATGTACACGTGTGCCTTTGAATGCCTTATTGCAATGCAAGTATGAAAATGAACTTAAATTAGATTATTGGATGAACACTAATATTTTCTTAGCCTATGCTCTTATTAATATAAATCTTTTATTATTTTAGCTTATGCCTACTTATTTCTTATGATCAAACATTTGAAACACACCTACTTTCCATTATATAAGCCTCTTTGTGAGGAAAAGTAACAACGATATTATGCTTTTTTTAACAATAATTTTAACATATCAATTATTGATTTTGCATACACATAGAAAACTAATTATTATGACATGTAGATAAAAGGAATTATTTCTCTAACTAACATCACTACTAGTAATTGGTTTGTAGTTTTAAAAACATAACACACACATACACCTCTTCCAAAAAAAATGTAAAAACCAAAAAACAATTTTGAGCATTTCAATTGACATTAATCTACTTGACATGTATAGCTTTGGATGGGAATTGGATCGTGCCAAAGCAAGTGGAAATTGCACCAAAATCTATGGTGATAAAATTACAAAACATTTAATCTAGTCTTTGTAATACCCTTTCTAATTGCCTTTTTTTTTCATTATTTTTAGGTTCATAATAGGACACAAGGCTTGGATATTGAGAGCCATTTAGAATAGTTGTTTGTCTTGCAATAACTACTCTATCACCTTTTTGAGTGCCATGTATTTGTTTGATTATATTTAAGCTGTATACAAATAGTCAAATATAGTAGTTATTATATTCTTTCTCATGTGCCCATCCTATCCTTTTTCTAATGGTAATTTGTATTTTGACCCATCAGTTTCACTTTCTCCATGTTTGTTCTCATATATTTTATTACATACACACGATCATTCCTAGCCTGAGGTAGCCAATGTTGGCAACTTTTTTATTTAATATGCTCCAACATTGTTAAGACTTTAGGGCATCTTTATTTCTTTGGTAATAGGATATAAATTTTCATTTTCTAAATATATCCATTATATTAGAGACACTAGAATAGAGTGTAATGAAAAGAAATATTGATATGCTAAAAGTTTTAGCTTTCTTTGAATTTGTTGTTCTTTAAGTAATAGAAAACTTGGGAAGTCTACATTACAATGAAAGGCATCTTGTATGGGGCTAATAATGAAATTAATCAAAAGGAAAGAGAGTTAAAGCATGAATTTTTATTCTCTTGTAGGTTAGTAATGATTTTAAATTTCTCTTATATTTGGCTTTTGGTCTTGAAGGAAAGCTTTAAGATATATTGTGCTATCAATGATGACATCATTAATTTGGTGGAAAAGAAATAATTGATAGGATTTTAGACATTATATATCAATAATATAGTTGATATTCTTGTTTTAATATTTATTTTTTTACCTATATCACTCTAGTTTTTTGAGATGACATGGCATGAAGCCATCAAAGCCCTTGATATCTATAAAAGAGTTGGACAACATTTGTCTATTTTTTTTGTCTTGGTATTTTACTACTCTATCAAACTATTATATTTTCTAATGGTATGTTGTATTACTTTATCAGACTATTATATTCATTAATGTTTTGTTTGTAATATTTATGTTTTTCTTAAATAGATATAAGTTTTTTATTAGTAACCAGCTTCAACATTCTCTCTCTTAAATTCTTAATTGATTTCCTAATATTAATATTGATAAATCTTGATGGTTCCATACTGCTAGATAGAAGCTATGATGATATCAATGGATAGTGTAAAAGCACACCATGTAACATATTGATTAGTAAATTAAGATGATATCTAAAAGCTAATCTAACTATTGAGACACTCACCAACTATCTTGAAAGATACCAACACACTCAAAATAAAAACCATTATTAGAAGTATCACATCTATATGCCCACTCCACCAATGCATTCCACACCATACTTCAAATAGGTTGAAAAAGTTGAAATATCTAAATAATATCAGTCTTAACTTGTGCTAGTAGGTAGAAATTTTTTTTCCAAGTTCAAGTAGAACCTCAAATCAAATTCTCATTCTCTCACCTATTTGTGCTTCATATAGTCAAGTTAAAATAATATTCAAATGTAAGAAACACTCTATACAATTAGAAGTGAAGATATACACTCTATACATTACATGACATAATATGCAACATCCCCTTAGTATCTAAAAAATGGCTTAAACTTCATTTCTCCCCAAGCCTATTATTCAAATCTTTTGAAATATTTATTTGCACACATTATCTCTAACACATCGGGGATTCTTGTGGTCATGTATCATAGTTGTGTAATAAGTCAAACATGTAGAATTGCTAGAAAGATGTAAAAAAATGATTGGTTCTATTGCAAACCAAAATGAATTCACATTGGACACAAAGATCATTTAAACACTCTAAGTGAGAATACAACTTAGAGTTACACTGTACATGGTACAAAATCTCATAAGATTGGAATGACAAGAATCATAGAAAGAATACTAAGCAATAGAAATTAGTAAAGAGAACAAAAATATGCACAAAATCATGATAAAGATATAATCATCTTTGAAGAATATAAAGTATGTGGTCTAGTGAGGACCTTATCATAGAAGTGAAGTAAAAAATGAACTAAGGCGACATTGTTAAACTTTGAAGCATAAATAGAGAGCAAAACACTTGGAAAATTAAGGTAACAAAGAGGTAGAAGAGTATGAGAAAATATAACACAACCCATCAATTTGGTGTTAGTAAATGATGTTACAAATGTGCCATGTTTAGAATTTACTCTACGGAGGTGAGAGATGTAGAACCAAAAATGTTTTGTTGCAAGTTGTAATTAGATCCTCAAGGTTTCAGAGGACCATGAACCAAGTTTGATAGAAGAAGAAAAGGAAGACATAAACCATCAAAAGAGTGTGGACATTACAAAATGGGAAAGGAATTCAAAGAAATCAAAGTTTTTGTTTTCTACAAAAGCTTGGTGTTTCAAGTCTAAGAATTTTTATTTTGGGGATTTCATATCACAAAACATGCAAGTTGAAAGGTAGAAAATATAAGTCAATTTTTAATATTATCCCATGTTTCTATAATATACCTAATGAGGATTATGAACATTTTGAGATGTTTTGCTAGAGTGAGCTTCTTTTATACAAGAATTACCATGGCATCTGTATACATATTGGTCTCACTAAAACTAACATTATTGCAAATTAGAAACAATGAAAATTAAATAACTACTATGTTTTGCAAGTGGACCACCTAGTTGAGAAATAGGTTGAGCATGAAGAGGATCTAGATGATAAAAGTGAAGTGGATTTCAGAAATACAAATCAAATGAATGAATGGGAGTTTCTATCACAAATGCGACTTGTTGGTGGTGAGAACTTTAATGTCATTGAAATGCTTGGTTGACACAACTTTGATAATATCAACAAATGGGATGAATTTTCTGTACCTCTATATTTGCACAACAATATAGAGCATTCAATAAGTAGAATAAAAATATCCTAAATAGATGGACACTCCATATTACAAGAGCATGCTCCATTGTATCCATTATCTCCCCAAAAAGAACTAGCACTTGTCACTGTTAGAGAAAATTATAATGATATTTTCTCTAAACAACCCTTTCACATGATCATACAAGGAATAATAAGAACAAGGAAATCATACAAGATAAATTATATCATATGTGCACTTTGTGTCTTAGCATAAAAAATAATAATACACTTCTTGTAGTTGCTCCTATGAGGATTGTAATAGTCAACATACACCCCTCAACTATACATGCTAACCTTAGAACGCCAATATGAGAGATGTACCCACTACATGGAAAATCTCTATTAGTCTTTCAGAAAGAGATAAGACACGTGAAATATCTCCTTATTAATGAAATTAGCTTCATCAGACCAAAACTACCTTTCAAACAACAAATGTTCTTTGAAGGTACATCTAGAATTCTTGTTGGTGACTTAGCAAAACTACTCTTTTTTATGGATAAACCAATATATGCATCACACTAAAATATCAGATACCTTTGGGGAAAACTCACAACAATTATCACATTAACAATCATATTTCACCAAAAAGATGACACTAAAATTCAAATTGACTTTCGTCACATGTTGCAAAATGCACAATGAAGAATCAATGAAACATTGGGAATTACTAATGGAACATACAAATATAAAATTATGTATTTTTGAACAAAGAGAATTTGACAAGTCAATGTACCTTTATTCTACAAACAATCTAGTTGGGCTACACAATAGGAAAATGCTTAAATTAATCAAATTTTCTTGTTTTATTTAGTACTGCAAGAAAAACACACTTGTACAACCAAGCATTGATAGTGATGTTGAAAAACTACTAAAAGAAATATTTCTATGTAGAGGCCAATGAAAAATATTAACAAAAAACCTATGGATTCAAATAGGTATTGTAAATGGATCACTTGGGGAGGTGGTAGACATTGTGTGCTCACCTTGTTGTGTATGTGGGAAATGTGGGCCTCTGTATTCACACACACTTCAACATGATCATTATATGAAGAATCATTTCAAAATGGACATTGGATTGTTCGTTCATCCGAAACAATTCAACAAGCCGATTTGTTGCCTCCTAACTAGAATGATTATGTTATTTGCTCTCAGATCGAGAAGCTAGCAACTAGACATCTAGAATGAAGACTTTTAAGCTATATGATATGCAATATTTATGCTAGATGTATGCATTTAATCTAGAAATAAAGAGAACATTTTAATCTAAATGAATGCATTTTAAAGCTAGAATGAGATTACAATGCAAGAAAATCAAAGCTAGGAATATAAGAAGTGACTGATTATTCAAGTATAAGTTAAATGTAATTCACTTTCAACCCCCAGAATGAGGAATTGAGGGCTTCTTAAATAGAATCCAAGAACTTGATCAATGGTCAAGATCAAATTGAATGAACGGTCGAGATTTGAAGAAGATTTAGTCAGAATAGAAAGTTTCCTTGTGAAAAGAAAGTTAACTGATTTGCTTTTGAGTGAAATAAGGAGATAACTGATTTAATTCCTTTCCTAATTTTAGTCCACTCAAAGTTTCCATTTTTTGAATTGGAGAGAGGATTTGGAGAATATATTTGATTTAATAAATAGAATTTGACCTCATAATTGAATATTCTAATTAATTACATAATTAAACTCAATAATTAGAATGCAGATATTTAATTAAATCAAATATATTTAATTCCTCATGTATATTAGCTAAAAGGGGTGAATTAAATTAAATTAGAGTACTAGGACTTATAATTAAATTAATTCAATTAATAGAATTAATTTAGCCAATTAAATTAGTATTTAGGAATTAAATAAAGTATGTGATATGTAGATTAATGATTTTCTGCATTTGGCACTTAGGTCAAGTAGAGGTTTTCAGAATCTAGAATTGCCTAGTAAAATAGGACTTAGGATTGATAAAATAGACTAGAATTGGTTTAGCATGGCAATATGCCAATTTTAGGGTATTACATTTGCCCCTCTTTGAATAAATGTGTGAGTACCACATTGATTCAAAGAAATTCGAAGTATGAAGCATAGATCAAGAAGAGAGATTGGCTCCAAAATTGATGATGTAGAGACCAATCGATAAGATTTTTAAGGTTATCTCTAGAATGAAGTTTAACCTTAGGGAATCTAGATAGAACACCTAGATACCAAAATTGATAAGCTTTTTAAGGTTATCTCCAGAATGAAGCTTAAACTTAGGGAATCTAGATAGAACACCTAGATACCAAAATTGATAAGCTTTTTAAGGTTATCTCTAGAATGAAGCTTAACCTTAGGGAATCTAGATAGAACATTTAGATACAAATATGAAAGAACAAATATTATCAAACTTCACAAAATTGTTCCCAAAATGAGACTCAATTCTTAGTAGTCGGGGTTAGACCATCCCGATACCTGTCCATTAGCAGATGATAAGATTAATCACGATTCATAGAATTATCCCCAGAATGAGGCTTAATCCTTAGGAGTCAAGGTTAGACTGTGCCGATACCTGTCTGTTAAATAGTGATTGAAAGCAAGAACTTAGAATTATCCCAGAATGAGGCTTAAATCTCAACAAGAATTAGAACTACCTCCAGAACTAAGCTTAACCTTTAGCAAGAATTTGGAATTATCTCCATAACAGAGCTTAATCCACAGCAAGAATTTTGAATTATCTCCAAAACAGAGCTTAATCCCCAGTAATAATTTGGAATTATCTCCAAAATGAAGCTTAATCCCCAACAATAATTTGGAATTATCTCCAGAACATAGCTTAATCCCCTAGAGTCTAGTTAGAACACCTAAATACTGGTCCATGAAAGAGATAACAAGACCTATCATGAGTCATAGAATCATCCCCAGAATGAGGCTTGATCCTCAGGAGTCAAGGTTAGATTGTCCTGATACCTGTCCATCGAACTCTGACAAGATTGTTATAAGATTGATCAGCTGATCAAAAGATGAGATAGATGACATAGATGCTAGATATAGGGGGACAATATGCCTTGAGTGATGAGAACATAAGATTCAAATTGATTTGAAGCTAGTTTTGAAAGATTTAATGATGTAATCATCGTGCCCCCACGAGAGTGAAATCGGAAGATGACACACCAGTATAGTGATGCAGAGTAGTATATCCAAAGATAAAGATGTGATCAAAGATTCAGAGAATGTAGATCATATCAGAAGAGTTTGAAGAGAATTTGAAGTTGATTCGAAGTGATTTTGAGGGCCAAAAAATAAAATTTGACCAAAGTTTACCTAATTTGACCAGAGTTGACTTTTCAAATAAATTTGGAAATTTTGAGGAAAATATGATTTAAAAAGATTCCAAGATTCACAAAGTATCAAAAAATGGATTGCACAAGCATTCAATTGTGTCAGTCCCAATAATTTAAAGTGGGATTTTGAGTTGTTTAAGTGTGCTAGATTTCAAATTTAATCCTAAAAATGGGTTCAACACAACCAAATTAGCCAAGGTGATTTTCACACCAATCGGTGCACTTTGAAAAATTAGGTCAAAACCTATATAAGGGCCCAAAGGGTCATTTTTAATTCATTTGTGCTTTTGTCTTTTGTGAAGAAGAGAGCTTTGAGGAGAAAGATAGTGTTCCCCATGTGTATGCATCGATTCAAGAGTTCCAGGCGACACAGGTGATCGACGGACTACGGACATCTAGTGAGTCATCAATAATCTCACTTTGCATTTCAGTCATTTTAAGCATTTTTTTAAAGGTTTTTGAAGTTTACCAATGTTAGATCTCACACGAGGATGTCGTTCTTTACACACTTCTAGATCACCCTTCGCATGAGGAAGTACCAAATCGATACTTCTTTGCTAGGTGTGTTGAGTTTCTTCACATAGGATATACCCATCTCTCACCCTAGAAACCCTAGTTTATCTTGAAATTTTTCTTTTCACGGTGATTGAACTCGTGCAAAGAGTTAACATCTCATGTGAAAAAGTGTGATCTCGCGCGAGGACTTGAATTCTCGCATGGAAAACTGATGTTTTGTGCAAATTTTGATTTTGAAAATTTGATTTTGTGTTGATGTTTTGTACTTACATTCATTATTTTCACCCAACTGAGACTGATCATTTGTATGTTGTTTACGTTTTTGTAGGTTAGCTTTCTTGACATTGGATTTAGATCACATTATCCTCCCTATAGAACCTTGATTCGATAGTTGGATGATGTTGAAATGGAACACATTGATGCCCTCAGCCTATAATACCTTTGCTAGATTCTTGCATTGCTAGGGAATCACAATTTACTGATGACATTAGTTGAGCATTTTCATTTGGAGACGAACACATTTCACTTGCCCCAAGGAGAGATGACCATCACTCTAGAGGACATCTACAAGATTCTATGGATTCCATTCCATAGGCTATGAGTAGTATATGACACAGTGCCACAAATAGGTACAACAACACTGAGGGCCATTCTCCAGGAGGACCTCATCATGGGATGAGCTAGTGCATACGTATGGTCCCACCCACAAGTTGGAAGTGGTACTAGATATATTTATTAGCTATTTTATAATGCCTGATAGAGGCTATCACAGACTTGAGTGTGGATGGGGTAGGATCTTATAGTAGATGTTGGATGAGCCAGTGCATTATGGATGGGGTCAGTGCATGCTCACACATATGTTCCATGAGTTGCATGAAATTTTTTACCATTAGAGGAAGAGCATGGCCATATGGTTCTATGTTCTTCAGGTGTGGGCATGGGAGCACTTGCCCATTATGAGGCCCATCTTTGTTGATGAGAGATAGGATCTGGAGCCATACATATGCAAGTGTTAGTGATAGTTGAACCAAATAGCTCTGGGGAAGACTGAGCAGTGGAGAGGTCAATTAGATGACCTAGTAGTAGTGATATGGAGACCATGGAGAGAGACTAAAGCATGAGATGATGCACCAATGGAGCTAGGGTATATGTTTTTTTCTTGACCATTGATTGGTCACTTTGTGCAGGTGATTGAGAGATTCTTGCTAACTCATGTCTGGTGATAGTATGGGCAAGCCCAAGACATCCCACAGGAGTATTGTACATATGCACACTTTTCTATAGACCTTAATCATGGGTGGTTTGTTAGATTAGACCAGGGTAGGTCAATGATTGATGTGCATACCCTTGTTGTGATATAGTGGGATTATATGGTAGGAGTAGCAGATGGGGGGATGACTCCAACATACCAAGCATATTTTGCGATTCATCCTTTCCCTCGGTTCACAGACCCAGTAGTGATGACAACACTAGTGCAGCTAGTGTGGGCACCATAGCCACTGCCATAGTAGCCACTACAGTAGCCCTAGTAGGAGAGAACCAAATAGAGGACATGACAAGTGCCTATTCCTCCTCACTAGATGAGGTTGGATCCAAATCCTAGCAACAGTGGTATAGGACATATAAATCCACGGGGTGAGATGGGTACCTTGGGTGCCATCAGAGGAGAGGCACAGAGGCCTCATATAGAGGAGCAACCAGTTCAAGAGGTAGAGCACAAGATGGGTGATGAGGATATGCAAGATCATCCTGCTCCTGAGCCACAAGGTGGAGATATCCTGGCACAAACCTAGGATGCCCTTAGGAGATCTCAAAAGCAAGCTCAAATGGAAGGTGGGAGAGATGTAGATACAAATTTCTATTAGAGATACTCAGATATAAGAATAGGATTGAGAGATCTGTGAGTTTCAAGAGCAAATGGAGTGACAGATGCACACATCATGAGAGCAGCTATAGCGAGAGACTCACACATCATGCAAGTAGTCAAAGCAACAATAGGATGAGATTTAGCTCTACTCAGTGAGAGTGGTGTATTACTATGCAGTGCATGTTGCAATGGTGCCATCTGAGTTAGAGTAGGTTCCACGATTCTCATAGTATGCTAGAGAGTTGGTAGGTGCACGACCTCTGACTAGACTAGAGATGCCTCCTCCTCCTCCACCCAGGGCTAAGGGAGAGGGATAGAGTTAGCTTATTTTGTTCCAATTTTTCTTTGGCTATGTATTGATAGATGTGCCAATGCTATTTGTATCATTTTGAGATCCACAATACTAGAGTAGCATTCAATTTTGTATTGATGAACCCTTAACTCCATGTATATATGAGATTTTGATTCAAGTGTCTTTGCATGTGTCACTTTCTCTCTTTTGTAGTTTTTCATACATGAGATGTTTGAGAAATGATTCTGAATGCAAATTTGATATGATGTACAAATGTAGTGTAGATGAGATGAATCATTAAATTATGTCTGTGAAATGCAAAATGTAAATGAACTAACATCTCATGCAGTGTTCCATTTTGTTGATAGTGGCAAGTATCCTGAGAGAATGAACCAAAGAACCAAATGCTTGTGCAGTCATGAAGGAATGTGACACTTTGAAGAAACCAACAATCCCTCATCACAAAGGATGCAAGTAAATTAGTGATCAAACCATGTGCTTATGCAATGCAGTCATATGCTAGATGCAACCCTAAGTTTGGTTACCGAGCTCATAAAATTATCATCACTAAGTGTGTAGCTAAATCCCAAATCTCATGCAATCCCATTGACATTGCAATCATGGGAATATGAATATGACACATGTTCTAGTTTTGTTAGGATTAAATTTAAGAATTCAAGGCACAAGAAGCCATAATGACCAAAATATTTGTTCCTTTTGATATAGCAAGCGAACATAAGCATTAGAGCATAAGCACTAGGATGACTAAAATGTTTCTTGTGTGCAGATACACTAGACACATGAGAGATCCTTTAAATAGTAAGTGTTCTATCCGCAACAACCCTTGCATTCGTAACCTGAGATAGAAGTGTCCTAAGTATACTCGCAGTAACCCATATGTTCACTTAGCAGGATGAGTATCAGCATTTTCTGTAGCATAGCGAATTCACTCAAATAAGCAAGGAAAATAACCAACCTCAATGAAGATTCCATATAAAATGAGTTGAGGTATACATGGCCATCCGACACGAGATAGGGGCTCTTATAGTGGACACCCCTTTTATATGGATTCTTCAGATCATTGGAACTAGACCAATGAACAAAAGAAAAGAAAATATCATGCCCCCAATCCTCGCTTCTCTACTCAAAAGAGGCATCCTCAAGTCACTCAAAGGGAAATGATAAAGTGAAAGCAAAACAAACAAAGAAAAGCTCAACATATCTCAAACATGTTCAACATTTTCAATTCAGTTTCTGTTTCAATGGATTGATGTCAAGTGTCGATGTTCAGAACATGTGTAAGAAATATCTTCAGTAGGGTGATGATAGTAGACATACACAATTAGAACAATTGGTGACTGAATTTAAAGAAGAATCTTTAGTAAGAAGAACCTTCATAGGGAATTGAGTGACAATAGGCAGACACAGTTAGGACAACTAGTGACTGATGTGAAAGAGATTTTTCATGAGAGAAATCTTAATAGTGAAGTAAGTGACAATAGGCAACCATAGTTAGAATAACTAGTGGCTGATGTGAAAGAGATCTTCCATGAGATGAATCTCAATAATAACAAGAGTGATAGTAGACAGACGTAGTTAGAACAACTGGTGATTGACATGAAAGAGATCTTCTCTGAGAGGAATCTCAATAGTGACATGAGCAATAGTAGGAAGATGTAGTTAGAACAACTAATGATTGGCACAAAAGAGATCTTTCATGACAGTGTAAGGTGTTTCCCTCAAGACTATGACAAGATTCAATCCATGGATGCATGAGCGAAAGCAAAAAACTAAAGAAGGAAAGCAATTGTACAAGAGCCAGAAAATGTGCTGCAAGATATAGCATTTGAAACAAGAGGCATTTATTTACCAAGATGATGATTTTTTCAGTACTTTTAAGTATAGACAAAGAGCTTTTGAAATTAGGTCAACTATAGAACCACTTCAGATGGAGAGTGTTGATGGGCTTCTTCAGTGTCTCTCCCTCGACTTTAGAAAATTGGTAAGCACCAGATCCAAATACTATAGTAACTATACATGGACCAAGCCAATTGGGTTTGAACTTCCCTTTTTGTCCCTATTGTTGATGATTCTTACTATTTTCTCTCAAAACAAGATCACCTAGTTGGAATTCTTGTGGCTTAACTTTCTTGTTGTAGCTTCTAGATATATGTTGTTCATAAGCTTGAAGATGATCGCACACCACTTGTTAACGTTCATCTAACAATTCCAACTCTTGAAGACAAATATATTCTATAGTCATCATTAGTAATGAGGCCCTTCATGGAGATTTTCAAAGTAGGAATCTCAACTTCAATTAGAAGCACAACATCTACTCCATATAGTAAAGCAAAGGCTGTTGTACTCATTGGAGTTTTCATACTTGTTTTGTAAGCCCATAAAGTTGGATTAATTTGAAGGTGCTAGTCCCTTCCAGATTTATTAATTGTGCAATGTAAGATCTTGAGGATCGCCTTGTTGGATGCCTCTGCTTGACCATTACCCTCAGGATAATAAATAGAAGACCAATGTTGCATGATTTTGAACTTTTTGCACAACTCTTTGAGATTCTTATTTTTAAACTACCCTCCATTGTCAATAATGACAGAGGAAGGTACATCGTACCTACATATGATGTAATTCATAATGAAAAGAGCTACAATTTTTTCCATTTTCTATAGAGAGGAACTGCCTCTACCCATTTAGTGAAGTATTTTGTAGTTGTAATGATGAACTTGTGTCCATTTGAAGAGGATGGGTGAATCTAACCCATGAGATCAAAGGCCCATTCTTGGAATGGCCACAGTGTGATAGATGGAATTAACTCCTTAGCTGGAGCATGAATCAAATTTCCATGGAGTTGGCATTGTTTGCATGACTTGGCATATTTGATTGCCTCTTGCTCCATATTCGACCAATAGTAACCAGCTCTAACAAGTTTACTAGCTAGTGTTAAGCTGTTAGAGCGAGATCCACAAATGCCTCATGTACATCGATCAATACACTTTTGGATTCATCAGGTTCTAGACACCTAAGGAGTGTTCCATTGAGACCTCTCCTAAATAAGTCGACATGAATAATAACATACCATGAAGCATTGCAAATAAGATGACATTTTTTATTTCGAGTTAGATTGTCTGGAATTGTTTGGTCACACAGATAAGAGTATATATGGTGGTAGCAGGATGAGTCATGTCTTATAATAGAATAGATCATTTGAGATTCAAGGGAACCATAGGTAGGGTAGAGTATCATCTCCACCAAGAACTCGTGTCGAAGATCATTCTTTGGAATTTGAAACATGGAAGCAAGAGTAGCCATTACATCAACCTCTTTGTTGTTTTCTCAAGGAATTTGTTGAAAAGTGATATCCACAAAGTATTTCTTCCAGTCATCCACCATGCATTTATAAGGTATTGATTTCTCATCCTTCATCTAATACACATCATTGACCTAGTTGATTATGAGCTATGAATCACCAAATATGTTTAATTCATCCACTCTCCATTCAACTAAAATTTTCATGCCATTAATTAGGGCTTCATATTCTGCAATATTGTTTGTACAAGGAAACAAAATCTTGTATGTCTTAGGTAGCGAATACCTCTATGGTGTTATGAAGAAGATCCCAACACTGAATCCTTGTTGTGTGAAGGAACTGTCAAAGAACATCACCCAAGTTTGTTATGTTAGCATTAGAATTGATTCATCATGGAAGTCAATGCTTAGTAGAAGAAGATTCTGCATTGGTGCATCAGCTAATTGATCATTGATCACCTATCCTTTGATAGCCTTTCTCTCAACATACTAAATTTAAAACTCACTTAGTATCATGATTCACTTAGCTAACCTTCCTGTTAGAGTTACCTTGCCGAGTAAGTATTTTAGTGGATCAATTTTAGCAACCAATCGCTTAGTATTAGCAAGCATGTAGTGTCTCACTTTTGGGAAGCAAAGATGACTGTCAAGAAAGCTTTCTCAATGATACTATAATTCATTTCATAAGAAATCAATGTGTAATTTAGATAATAGATAGCTCTTTCCTTGTTATCATTGTCATCCTAGGTGAGTAAGATACCAAGAGATGACTCTATTGCTAAGATGTACAAAATGAGAGGCTTCCCATAGATAGGAGGCATCAAAATTTATGGATTAGCAAGGTATTATTTTATTTTTGTTAGACTTTGATAGCAATCCTTGTTCTAGGAATATTTTACACCTTTATGTAGAGTGTTTGTAAAAGGTTGTGATCTATTCACCAGCTAAGAGATGAACCTATGAATGGATTGAAGTCTTCCTACAAGCCGCTCATTTGACAGATATCACAGGGTGGAGGCATGTAGATCATTGCTTGAAATTTATTTGGATCAACCTCGATTCCTTCTACAAAGATAATATAGCTAAGTAGTTTCCCAGAAGTTATGCCAAATGCACATTTCTTGGGGTTGAGTCTTAGATTGAATTTCTCCATATGATCCAGGATGGGTCCCAAATCTTGAAGGTGAGTGTTGCATTTTGTGCTCTTAACTAGGGTATCATCGATATAGTCCTCCATTTTCTGATGCATCATATCGTGGAAAATTATATTAACTGCCCTTTGATATGTGGCACCAACATTTTTCAGACCAATTGGCATCATATTCAAATAGAAGGTTTCCCATGCACATGTGAAAGTAGTCTTTTCCTGATCTTCTGGTGTAATTTTGATCTAGTTATAACTAGAAAAACCATCCATAAGTTATTACATTTCATATCCTACTATCATATCCACTATCATATCAATTTTGGGGAGTGGAAAATCATCCTTTAGACATGCTAAATTTAGATCTTTGAAATCTGTACATACTCTGATAGATTTTTCATCCTTGGAGACAAGAACAATGTTTGATATCCATTTAGTGTAATTAATAGCATATTTGAAACCCACTTTTAGAAGCTTTTAAAGTTTATTTTTAACAAGTAATGCAACATGAGGATGCATTTTCCTAGGTTTCTGTTTGACTGGTTTAACTCCTAGTGCAATAGATAAATGTTGCCTTATGAGATCAAGATCCAAGCCTAGCATGTCTGAGTATGTCCACACAAAATTTATCTTTTTCTCTTCGAAGAAGGCAATAAATTCCTCTTTTTCTTTTGGAGACAACGACTGTGCAAGATGTATCATGTGAGACTATTCCTCTATTCCCAAGTTCATTGGCTATGTTGGTTTTACCAACACTAATGATCTTTCCTAAAAATGACTAGGAAGTGGATCAAATATCTCATTCTTAGACACCTCAAAGAGGTTTTCACCTTTGGATACATCTTTTATTTTTACTATTTTTGGTTTCAATACTGCCATAATGTGGTTTTCACCATTGGACCTTCTATTTCTTTTCTTTTTTATTGTATGACTGATATATTTGATGTCAACTTCAGTCATGTTGATGTTTCATTCGCTAGTGGAGGACGTTATAGGTTCAAAAATGTTCAAGTAGCAGGCAAGAACATAGTCATTCTAGAATGTAGGGACTTCACTAGATGCATTGGAATTCTAGTCTATGAGCTCAGGATAGGTGATTCAAAGAGACATGGCAGGTTTGATGGCATTCACATTATAGTCATCAAATGCTTGGACAAGTAATTCAAGACCTAGAACAACTTCATCCACAAGTCTATTCAAATGCCTTTGAGTTCTAACATCATTAATCGAGGACTCAATGATACTAGTTGGATGAGACTCATCCAACCTAATCCTAGATGATTCACCTACTTCGACCTTATTTTCATAAACATGAACTTGATCTATGTCTTTGTCTATAGTTTCTTCTGATAAAGAGTTCAATTCATACTCTTGAGAATATATACTGCATGGAAACAGATTATACAATTCACCAGTAGTAATAGGGACCCATTCTCCTTCATCATCTAGATTTTTACAAAGTTTCTCAATGCATGAATGGACTTTCCTTGTTCTTGTTGGATATGGGGAGAATTAGTAGTGTTCTCAGAAGAATCACTATCACCAGCGATAGTGCTAACATGTGGTACAAATTCATCTGGTTCTGTGAAGAATTTAGCAAGATCAATAGGAATTGGATAAGGATAAGGATCCTCATTGTCAACATTTTCCTCATCATCATCTGACTTAGCTTGTGACTCATGTTCAAATGAACTTTCAGATTCTAGTATAAAATTGCTAATCCCTAGATGGAAGGAAATTTTCTTGAAGCCTAGACCGGATGTATCTCGAGACCTTCTAGGTATCACTTTGATAGTATTGATCAGATCATTTTTGTTGCATCCAATCAGACCATTCCCCTTGTAGGAAAATTGTTTCATGAGTTTAAGACTTGGACCATACTTTTCAGGAGTAATCTCACGAGACTATTCTGTGAGCTCAACTGGAGTTTCCTCTTTGTATATCCATGTAGAAATGGCTCTATTTTCATCTTCTTCCTTGAGAGGTACAATAACTTTAACAAAGGTACCATTGTACTTAGTCTGAGGTGATAACACAAAAGTTTTCTTAGCTTCAAATGTTCTCCCAAAATGACAGGGAGACTCAGGAAGAGATGTCAAAGACAAAACTAGATCTATGTGATATTCACCCATCCCAATTTCTTTCAACATGAGGGATTTCTTGATTTGTTTCAACTTATCATCATGATGGTCTATAGATTCCCTATTAATAGGTACAAATCTTTCAACATATTTCAGCATGTTACAAGTGTAACTAGTATTTGCAAGTATATGGTAACTTCAGAGCCATGAAATTGAAACTTGACACATTGATGGTAAGTTGAAGGCACAACTTGCATTTCATGTATCCATGGTCTCCCTAGTAGGATGTTGTATGCTAATGGGATATCAAGGTCTTGACAAGTGACATCCCTTTCTATAGGACCAACTCAGAGAGGCAACACAATAAGACCTAAGGATTTAAGCTTAACTTCATCATATGCCTTGATGGTTATCCAATGATGAGTATCAATGGACTTTTCAAAATAGCCCGATTGTCTAAGCAGAGGAGCAGAAATAATGTTTAAACTAGCTCCATTGTCAATGAGCACACAACAAACACGCTTCTAGTGTATGATGACTTCAATGTGTAATGGTTGGTTACGTGGATGACTTAGTGAATTTTTGTCCTCCTTAGAGAGGGACGTATAGTGAGGTGAGGTCAAATGATCTACCATAGAATTGAACTTGTCAACATCAAGATCTTGAGGTATGTTTGCCTCAGTGAGGGCTTTGTCAAGAATCTACCTATGAGCAGGCAAGATTTTGAGCAATTCAAAGATTTTTATTTGAACACTGTCCATTGTAGTTGAAAAGGATACTATAGCTAGTAGCCACAGAAGATGTTGCAATTTTTGTACCTTTTCCAGACAGATCAACAAGATGTCTATCTTTGTGTTGTTCTAACTCAGGAGTAGAAGGTGCATGGCCTTTGAGTACTATCTTGGCATGAGAATGCGTAATAGTGTTGGCACAAGATTGTGATAGTTCTTTGTCAGGTGTAGTAGATGTAGTGACCCTTAAGAAAAATGGTGTCTTAGGTTTAGTGTTGTCTTTTTTTCCCTTGATGATGATGATGTCATAATACTCAAAATCTATAGGTTCAACCATGTTGATCACATCATCATCATTAGAGTACATATAGTTGACCTTGCTATGAGGTTTCTATTTAGAGTTTTCTCCTTTCTCATAAGATAGGAATGGCTCCTTGAAAGCCTTATGATCCGAGTTCTTATATGTCCATCCACAATAATTTTACCATCATCAATTAAGTCTTGAACTTTGTGACACAGGTTGATGCAATTGCTAGTTTTGTGACCTTTGTTCTGATGGTATTCACAAAATGTAGTTTCATTCCACCATGAGGGTCATGGTTGTGGATCATAAGGATGAGAGTTATCCAATGGAGGAATGAGCTTGTTTTGTAGCAAGGTCTTATAGACCACATCTAGGGGTTCACCAAGAGGTGTATATTCTCATTTTTGGCATGTAACCCAAGATTAGTTCTTTGTTTTGTTTCCAAATGTCGTGTTTTCAGGAGGAGGTTTGTCAACATTGTTAGATGCTTTGAGATTTTTTGTAAGATTGAAATTTTCTTTAGCCAGTTTAGGAGTAATGTTATCGACGACTCCATCATGTACTACCTCTCAGTTCTTTTTCACATACTTGGACTTATCCTTATAAGAGGTTGATCCTTGTTTAGTGTCCTTTTGAAGGATTATTTTTCCCTTTTTGACCATGAATTCCTCTATTTGGATAGCTTGTGTGACTGTGTCTTCAAAGGTGTGTGGACCTTGAAGTTGAACTATATACCCAAAGTTAGGTAAAAGACTATCCATAAAGATGTCAAGTTTTTCCATTTCAAGAATCTTTTGTGAATATTTGGTGTATAGTTGTTTCCACCTCTAGAGGAATGTGAGGAAAGGTTCCCCAACTTTCTACTTAAGGTTATACAAGTCATGTATGTTAACTAGATGTTGTATGTTGTGTGAGTTTTGTTGAACAAATAGGTTAGCAATCTCATCAAACATTTTGATACCAGTAGGAAATTGTGAAAACCTTTACATGGCTTGGCCACCTAGGCTCTATGGGAATAGATGCATGAGATATGTCTAATTATGCATAAATTCCATAGACAAAGCATTAAATTCCTACAAATGATCTTGGGGATCAGAAGTTCCGAAGTATTTATCATACTTGGGTAGCTCAACTCCTTTTGAAAAAGGAGGCATGTCTATACTCTCATCAAAAGGAAATGGACAAAGAGTGTCCAAGGTGTATTTTTTTGTAGGTTTGTCCTTATCATGCATCATTTGGTCTAATTGTTCTTGCATGATCTTTAGTTGTTTTTGCAACTTATACGTTTCAGTTTCCTCTTCAAGTGTAATGATTGTTTCAACATTAAAGTGATGAGGTAGTTTGGCTCCTTCTTGAGTGAGTTTGAGAAAGTATTTCTCTTTCTCTTCATTAAGAAAGATTTCCATGACTTTCTAGAAGTGTTTATCCTTAAAACATTTTTTGATGTCTTTAGGAAGTATTTCTTTAGCTTCATGATTCTAGTCAGTGAAAGGTTATTTGTGTTTTTCATTCCTTTGGTGATCTTGTTCTCTACAATGTTCTCCATTTTCTTGGTCTTGATCAACCATTCTAGGAATATGATAAGTTTCAGTGTATGTTGGTTGAAAAGGCCTCCCAAATAAGAATTCAACTATGTTGTTTGGAGATGTATGTGCTTTTCTAGTTTCAAGATCCTCTTGATATAAGGGATTCCTAGTTTGCTGTAAGTTGATGGAGAATGTTCTTTGAACATGAGGTGGTCTAATAGGTGAGAAAGATCATAAAGATTCTTCACTAGATTCATACTGTGTATACTGGGAAGTGATGTTTTTTGTGATTATGACCCTCATCTCTACCTCATCTAATTCTATGGGGATGAAACATGTTTCTAGTCATTGTTGCAATAGTCATAGACAATGACAAAAAGAAAAAGCCTAGACAAGGACCACACTAGAATGTAGCCTCAAAGTGAGATAAGAGTGTTGTATACCTAAGTACAAGTCATCTAAGTAATGGCTAGAACAACCAAGAGTTATGACTATCGTGACACAAGGTATGACAAACACAAAAGGATAAAATAAGATAACTAAGTGAGGAGAGTAGTTCATGTGTAGATCACATGTTGTTAGCAAGCAAGAAGTCAGTGTTGGACATTATTGCAGATAGAGGAGTGACCAAGTATTCTAGACACAGATCAGACTTGGATCAGATTTTGAAGAGGGGGCTCAAAATAGCTCATTGTTTTTAATAGATTCACACAAGGAAATGACTCTAGGGTGAGGAAATCTAGACAACTAGGTGAGTAGACATAATTGATAAAGAAATTTTGATAGTGTTAGGACAAGATCCCATGTGAATATTTATATAGAATAATGTGAGAAAGTACAAAGAACCAAGAAAATTTTTAGAACAACAAATTTGGACTAGCTTTCTCATGCAAGGACTTGCACAGATTTGTGTGAGGATTCGACAATGTGACTAAAAAAGGAAAAAAAATTGGCATAAAATATAGTGTTTAGCAAAATCTTGTGTCGAGATTCATATCCACTTGCACGAGAAACTAGAAAGAATCTCATGAGGAATAGAGGATTTTCTCGTGTGAAATTGCATAGAACTGGATGTGAGAAAAGGGACAAACTGACAATTTTTGATTGAACTCAAAGAGATTTTTAATGGTTTTGATAGTTATGAATAGAAGACTAACTGTGTTTACAAGTTCTAGGCATATATCATTATAGTTTTCAAGTTTTGGACATCATTTTGGTTTATCAGTAGATAGTTGTTTTCAGACACATGAAGCAAGCAATAGTCGCAAATAATCAAATTGAGGACAAAGAAAATTAGAGGGATAGTGGAGTCTTGACCTTTTATTTGTTTGATAGATTTGGACAAGTTTAAAGGCTCAAAAAAGATATGCTTTATCCATATAACCAAAAATGGTAGACAAACCTTTGTCTTACAACTTATGCACATGTGTTCACCTCACACAGCCATGTCATGCCATTGGAGGATGCATGTATTTTTGGTGTATTCTAAGGACTCAATAACATATACATTGAATGAGCACCCTTGTGGTAGGGGTCAAGTGTGTATACCACCTTCTAGTGTCTAGGTACATGCCTATGGTAAGTACCTACACGAGAGATTCTTCCCCCTCCTTGCACAAAGATTATGACCCTTTTCAGAGGTGAACCATGAAGCAACTATCTAAAAAATTTTACTTAGCTTCTATTCACATTAATCCCTGGTGGCTTCGCAAACAAAGTTAAGGCTAGTAGTGTACACCAACATCTAAAAGTGCACACACTTGACTAGTAAGATTGGGGCTGGCACTGGCCAGTACAATAGACAAAGCCTCCTCTTGATATGCAAAACTAGGAAACAAGAGGAAGAAATTAACATTGCTTTGGAGTCTTTCACTCTATAAAGCTTATTTATTATAGTGAGTTGGAATCACCAGTGAAAGATGTATGCTCACTTGGGTCATTCTCGAAGGTTGGATCGCTCCAACAAGCCCTCTATAGGTTGACTCAGACTGGTGGCTCAGATTCAAGGGTCCAAGTTTCTGATTTCCCACAAGAGGAAAGAGCATACTCCTCTACCTCATCACCTTAACCAAACACATAGAACATGTTCATCATCGAGTCAGCTTATCAATCCCAACTTGTCCTTTTCCAAGACTTTGATCTCCTAAAAGGAAATCATCATCTCTTTATAAAAGCCTTTGCTTGGGAGAATCACTAACTTTCTTTCCTCCCTTGAGTACCATCTTCCAAAGGCATCTAGGATTTTGATTTACTCTTAGGCATCACTTCCAAGTAGCAAAGATCATACTCCCCTATTCCTTTGTCTAGAGCCTTACAAAGTTCACAAGCCCTATTAAACTATGTGTAAGAAAGTAGTAAAAAAAGACACAATATTTTAGTGGGTTTGAATTGATTCTTTGACATGTGTATCTTTGAAAAAACGTCCTACAATCAAACCATTAGTATTTTTTAAGATTTTTTAATAAGGTGTCTTCGAGAAGCACTTTGCGAACCACTATTAAGATGTTGAAAATCAGAAATAGAAAATGAAATTCTTTAGAAACCACCATTAGTTAAATCATCATGATAAAAACATAATCTAAAAACTGCTTTTTGCATTTACTAATGCTGAATTTTGTGCAAAATTCTTCACAAACCTATGTGAGAAAATGGCATGTACCACATGAGAAATCACACAATTATACACTTTTATGTGTGAGGAAGTATAGAACAGGGAGAAAAATCTCAGTTTCTTTGCGTGAGAATGAGATTTTTCACATGAGAAACTAAGGGATTGTACGGATGACAACAACAAAACAAAAATTGTAGAATAAAGAATAGATGAGGCCAAAAACTTGAGTTAGAATTCTTTAGAATAACTGGGGGGGGGGGGGTGAATAAGTTATTCAAGGTCTAAATGCCCTAATAATACTTTTTCACAAATTATAGTGAATCCATAAACTTTTCATCCATCCAAGATTAGAAAATTATATTAAATCAATATGCAGAGATAAAACATACAAGATCAACACATGACACAATGATTTACGTGGAAACCCAATTTGGGAAAAACCACCAGTAACATGCTACTTGATTTTCACTCTTCTAAAGTGATGCCCTATTAAAGGCTTACAACACACTGTTAAATGTGACCTTGTTAGAGGATTTCACCATACTATTAGGAATGGGCCTGGTCAAAGGACTTTAGAACATTCACTTGGAATGTCACCATGTTAAAGGATTCACAACATGGCTATTAAACCAATCTAAGTCCATAGGATTTAAACTATCTGTTACAATTGCTAGAGAGTAACAATAATGACTTTTTGATCTTATACAACTTACAACATATCTTGCAAATTTTAGATCACACTTCAATTCAGTCCTTTTGCTTGGCTTTAATCACTTCAGCTCTGACAGCTTGTCATCTCAAGCTTCGTCTCTTTAAGTCTTCTTACTCATCATACCAATGCAACCATATCTGTGGCCATCTGTTGAAGTAGAGTAACTATTCTTTCTTACTCCTTAGCACCTCCTTCAGCACTTTATGCTTTCATGCTTGACCTCTTCTCTCTTTGCTTCGTAACCTTATGAGTCCTTAAATAGAAATCTGGATTGCCTTTGCCGCTTAATTCTCCCTCTCCAACTTTAGGGTTTCAAATGGATTAGGTAAGATACAATGTATCTACCCCATATCTTGCTCTTTTCTAGAAACTTCATCTAGAGTCTAGTTGTATTCTTCAAAAACATTCTACATGGTGTTCTGTGCCACCAACTCATCACTCTTGTCTTCTATTTGATTCACAAAATTCAAGATAACAACCTTGTCGGCTTGAATCTTCAATCTTTGAAATAATGTAGTAACTCGACACTATTGGTTTACTAATGCTTGGCATCTCTGTATTACTCAAAATTTGTATTTTCTTGGCACCTGATCTTCGCTCGGCATCTGATCTTTACTCGGCATCTGATATTTACTCAACACTTGTTGTCTTGACTCGCCACTTGAAGATCACTCGACATCTAGAGTTGAACTTGCTTGGCTTCAACTAGGAATCTGTTCGGCACTAACTTGCTTCCTTGGCTCTCTCTCTCTAATGAACTTAGTTAGGATTTACAAATGACTTAGCTAAAACGTTACATCTTTGATATGTTTCAGTGCGCCCATTCTCTGTGTCTTAGAGTATGTCATCAATACACTTTTTAATCAATGGCTTAGTTGATCCTTGTACTTCATTACAACATCATAACTTCAACCTTTCTCTAGGTGTTCTAGTTACATCTTATTGATTGCCTCCTCCTTGTCAATCAACCAATTGATAATATTTAGATCACTAAAGCAATTGTCATTCTTGCAAGTAGCAAGTTTGACATCAATGACAAAACAATGATTGAGAACATTCTTTACCAGTTCCATTACTTTTTATATATGATCTCTTTAGTTATTTCCAACAATCTCCCTCATGATCTTTTCAATCAGTTCCAACAATCTCCCTCTTTTGCATTGATGGCAAACCAAACTAATCAATTGATCAACTTAGTTACCACCAAGATTGTATATGTTATCTTGACTGTTGCATCCATACTACTAATCTCATATATCTCCCTCTTGCTTTGTATTGATTAGTTTTTTGTATATTTATCCCTCTTTGACATAAATGCCAAAGATGTAGCATCTTTATCATGTGAAATATCAGCTTTGGCTCTTATGTTTTTCTCCCTTTGTCACCATACTTGTGACTAATTTGGAGTTTCTGCTCCTACTGTCATCCTCTACATCATTCTTCCGATATTTCAATGATTTGTTCCAATTGATGCAGGGTAGCTACCTTATTGCTTTAAATTGCTTGAGTTAGGGGTATTACTCCCAACTTTCCTCTAAGGTATTCATAAGCATCCTTGGGCAATGGTTTGGTGAAGATATCTGCAGTTTGTTCCTTTGTATGAATGTACTCCAACTTCACTTGTTTGTCTTCTACCAATTCTCTGACATAGTGATACTTGATTGCAATATGCTTGGTTTTTGCATGCATTACTGGATTTTTGGATATGTTTATAGCACTTGTGTTATCACAATACAATATCACAGGTTTGATTACAAGGTTTGACTTTTACAACTATATCAACACCTAAATCACTAGACAAATTTCATACATAGCCGCCATTTTCCTTTGATCAATATTCAAGAAAGAAAAATAAATAATATTTAATTTATTTTTTGATCTTTTAAGTTTCCTTTCACATTATATTAAATGTATAATAAAAATAATATATGTAGGTAATGATATTATATAAACTTGTACATTTTGTCACTATCGACGTACCTCTTGCTCGTTTACATGCAACTGCTAGTTATTATTAAAAAGGCAAGTAGTAAGTACAAAGCCATTACATGAGCTATGACACTTGTTAGTTGTTAATATTCATAATAAATTTGATCCCTCTTATGAATGATTTTCTTAATTTATACTTATTCATAACTTAATATCTATTATTATATTAGATTTATTTTTAACATGACAACCATTAGATCACAATAGATCAATGACATACAATTTATTTGTGGAAAATAAATAGGAATTTTTTAAAACCCTTCTAGAAATATCACACATATCTAGTCACCAATCTGAGTGTGACTAATCACTATCCATATTGAGATTGACATGGTAAAAATAATAGGGACCTGTGGTGACATGGCATGTGCATCATTTACAATGTACCAAAAAGGGGACACACCAACCACCGTTGGATCATTAAAGATCAATGATTCAAGATGTATTTCAGGCTAATTTTGGTAGCACTCAAATTTTCTCCCAAATGCCCCAAAAGAGAAGACATGTGGCATACACTTATGAAGTGTGACTAATCACTATTGATTATGACATGGTGCAATGTCATGATATCTATATCATATTGTCTACAATAGAGGCGATGATCAACATGTCGACCACCATTAGATCAACAAAGATCAATGACTTGAGATGTATTTTGGGCCGATTGTGGCACCACTTGACTTTTTTTCCAAATTCCCCCAAAAAATAAGTCTTCAGAAAGAAGTCTTTGACTCTTCAGAAAGTAGAAATAATTATAAAAGTTAATACTAAATTATATGTCATACATTTTAGAATAATACAAGTTATACAATGTACAGTTGTAAAAGTAACAAAAATTAATATCGAACATAATCTCTGATTCTCCCAATTCTATAATTTGTAATAATTGCCCTTTATGTAGACCATAAGGTTTCGTTTTCTTTGTTCAATTTTAGATCTATGTGTTTTTTTCCTACCAAGATTTAGTAAAAGTATTGAAGCATTAGAAAGAGGTTACAATTTGCAAGTTGCAACATAATCCCAATCTTCTTGGAAAACTCATGGTTCTTAATTTGAGTTGCAACTTTTTGGATAAAATCTTGAACACATTTTTCTCACCGTATGTTATAATTGTAAGTGCATTATTGGTTGAAGAATTTAGGGTTTAATTTTGAATCACTCATGCATTGTAAGCCTAAATTGTTACATTCTAGTAGCTAGCTAACTTGCTAAATAAAATAATAGAATTACAATTTAGGGTTTAATTTTAATCATGCCTAAAAATTATAATTTGTGATTGTGTATAGTTATTTTAAATTTTCAATGACGATGAAAACATACAAGAGGAGTAGCACAATTAGTGCATCCTAAATTAAAATATAGGGGACTAGGAAATTGATAATAAACTTCCACAAACTGGTTAAGATGTCATGTTTCACTAATGAATTCAGCAATATTTATGATACTATTATCTATGGAAGGAGTATCAAGGAATTAGATTTAGAGTTGAAAATAAGTGGAGTAATCCACAAAAGGAGTTAAAAAATGTTAAATTTAACACCATGATAGGGTCCTATGTAAATAAATTTTGCAATGTAGATTGCTGGAACAACCTTCATGGGGTTATTGTAATGGTTTGTACCAAAAACTATGATGAAATTAGAAAGGCAATTTTAATTAAAACACACAAGAGGTAATTATGTTGATAACACATAGTAAATATGCTAGTATATTGAACCTAGGGCATGAAGCACAAAACTAAAGCCACATTGACCTAAGAAACCTAGTAGAAACATATAAAAACTTACAAGAAGATAGAAAAGGTTCATATATTAGAGGATTAGTAGATAAATGCAATCTTGCTTGTGATCATAAACCTCCTTATGATTTTTATATATTTTTGCAATGGGTTTAGGTATAGTATATCCTCACTATCAATGTGTTTGGGATTGGAAAGTAACAAAAAATTGGGTGCCAATATTCTGGAAATGATTTTTAATATTCATTATTTTAAAAAAACTAGTAAGATATGATTTTATTAAGCACATTGTTCATATCATGCAAAAAAAATTTGTTAATGATTAAAATAGGTTCACAAAAAACATTTAGATTCACGACCTAATTGCGCTTTCTTTTGTTATGAAAGAGTTGTCAAACATTTGAAACAAACAAGCTTCAACTTAATTTTCAAAAAACAATAAATGAATGGACACCTCTAGTAAGGATGAGTCATAATGAAAGGTACTACAACCACTTTGTAGACTTCTTTTTGGCACACATGTATCATAAAAATATAGACACTTCAATGCCTAATTTGGTTGTACCTTATGAAGATTGCATTTAATTGGAAAGTGAAATTCAATTGACTAAATGGTACTTCATGAAAGATTACATTGTATTAAGGTTTTATGATTCAATGGTAGAACCCTAAAAACTTCGAATAATGTGACATAGAGGGATTTTGCATTGGAATATGTATGAGATATGAAGAGCACAAATGTACTCTTTCATGGCTAGAAAATGAAAACCATACTTCCTTCCTTGACTTTCTCACATGGATGGTTTACATTTGAGAGAAAAAAAAATTAAAGTGGAATAGGATTTTTTTTACAGTTTTTAAATTTGATATTGCCAAGCACTAGAAGTTTGATCCACTAAAAAAATTAGTAGAAATTTTATACAAAATGGGAACCCTACAAGAAAATGTCAACATGAGAGTATGCCAATGATTGAAAAATTTAAAAACACAAACTCTTGCAAAGTGATCAAAATAGAGATGGAGAAATGTGCTAGTGAAAATAATATTTCAATAGAGGGTTTTGTTGTCACTTAGGTTTGCACCCTTGTCCAAAGCCTATTCATGAGGATAACCTAGTGAAACATGGAAAAAACCTCTAAGTTATGGGACTTGAACTGTGAGGTTGAGTCTCCGGAGAAGGCCGACTTCCTCTTACTATCAAGATGCACCTAACTACTCTTGGAGAGGAAAAGGGAGAAGGAGAGCATGAAAGAAAATCCACCTAATCTAATCCAAAGAGGTGATGCACCAAAATAGAGTGTTCAAACCAATCCCTGCCCATATATGCATTATTGAACCATAATGAAACTAAGGATATTACACACTCAGACTTATTTTAATCAAATAATCACATGCAGATTAGAAGACCAAGATGAATGACACAACGAAAGGGATATTCACTTATATTATCATTCATGGATCCAAGGAGATATAGTCATGCAAATTATTGATTTCCACAAAACACCAGTAATAGGCAAAGAGTTCTTGCACTTTCATACCAATGGTTGAAGGAGATAAGGTAGAATATCATTCAATTCAGAGGCAAAGGAAATTTTTTACACTGAAATTGTAGAGCAACAGTAGAGAAAAGTTAGAGAAGGATCGACCTTAAAAAAATCTACAAAATTTTCCTTTATATTGTAGGCATAACTGAGATTTTCCCTCCAAAACTATCCTACAACCACTACCATCAAGTCTTGCAGGGAACAATCACGAGGATCTGAAGAAAATCTGATCTTTTTTGCAAAAAAGTGCCTTGAGAAGATAGAAATAGTGTCATAACTGTGCCCTGACCAGGTAGATAGATTGGATCGGGGTGGTAGAGTGTTCTTCTGTGTTTAGCATTCACTTCTGGATGGTTGGGATTGATTACAGAGATTAAAATGCGCAGAAAAACCTAATCTCCCCTGTTTTTGTCTCATGAATCAGCAAAGTAAACAAATCAACCAAACCCTAGCACCAGAATGAGCCACGTGGTCCAACGGCCTTTTATCTTTTTGCCACCTTGCAAAGTCTCTCTGAGTTGACCATCTCCTTCCTTTACTAACTATGCCAACCTCTTAACCCCTGACTGTGATGGTCACATTAACTACCAGCTGCTAACTGTTACTGCCTGCACCGGACCCACTGGGACACGTATCACCTAGGTGCTATGTCACTATGTGTATCTTCCAGGCACTTTCCCATAGTGAGATAGCACCCATTGTAAATTTAAATTGATTTGACGATCATGAGAACTTGCCAAAATACTACACTTTGTCCTTAACCTTTAGGGCCCACGAAACACCTGGCATCCGTCTCAGCAACCATACCACATTGGGCAACATCTGGCATCTAACTGGCGATTCATGGAGAAACTAGTATTGCAGAGACATGTGGTGGCTACCTGCTTTCCCCCATTATTTAACTTCATTGCACCTCCATAATTTGGGAAACCCTCAACTCTTAATCTGTGAAGATCCGACGATGCACAGAGATCTATAGAACTACATGTCTAGTCAATTGGATGGGCCAATAAGATCCACCTTTTTAATTTAACCTACTTGACAGCTACCATGAAAGACAAGCCACCTATTGATATCTTCTGATAAAGTGGACCCATGAAATCAACGAGATAGGTGTTGCCAAACCGCTTCCTTGCAATTTTTAACTTCCTTGCATCTCCATAATGCAGGGAAGCACCAGCCCTTGATCTTCTTAGATCTGATGGTGCTTGTCACTTGTACCTTCTGGACCTACACAACCATCTGTCGTGACATCACCTGGGACATGCGTTAATAGCTTGCTTTCCTACATTGTTAGAAGGTCTAACAAAGCTCAGAATGCAGGGAAGCAAACACCAACCGATATACCAGCTCAGCCACCACCTATTCATCCTGCGGCCCATAGAAGAAACATGGACCCACCTGCCATATGTCATCGAGGCGTTATGTCACTATGGGCAAGAAGAACCAATTTCTTGATAGTGCCATAGCGCCTACCGTAGATGTGTCTGAGATCAGATGACGAGAAAAATGGATCTAACTTCTTAGCGTACCAACCAATAAGAACTAACCACATGCCAGTTGTCTGAAAAATCTTTGTTTGTGGTTTGCCGAGGGAAGTAGGACTCGCACCTGCCTGATGTCACCACAGTATCATTTTTTGATTGGGCACTATATCGCTAATGGCAAGAAGAACCAATTTCCTGATAGTGCCATAGCACCCTCCAGTGTCATATTTTTCGTTGAAGCCTGATGAAGATCCTACGTGATGTCACCTGTCCATGCATCAAAAAGGGGGATTTTTGCATTATTTAAACATCTCGCATCTTGATAATGCGAGAATGCGTCGACCATCAATCTGGGAAGATCTAAAGGTGAGGAAAGTTGCACGCTGATGAGGCAAAACATTAAATACCTTAGGCATTAAAATATCATAAATCTGGCAGGTAGCCATTGGGTAGGCCGAGTAAGCATTTAAAATTCAAATTTTGGCGAGGCACAAAAATAAGCAACATTTTTGACAACTCACAGGGGATGCGAGCTTGCTACGCATATGACCAGTGGCCTGAAGCATCCATTGGGCTATAGAGTCGTAAAATGTGAATCAGTGTACTATGAAACCCTAACCCTACCTCTAAGGAGAAAAACCCAAAAACCCTATCTCTGCAACTGGAATTAGAGACCAAAACTTCCTTTTGCAACCTTCAAAATTTCAAAAATTGGCTATCTAATAGAGAGACAGCCTATGCTCATGCACTTCTTGGAAAAAATAGAGAACAAACGAGAAAAAAAAACAAAACTAACTATATACATGGAACCTCAAACCCTATCAAAAACACGGCTTAAGATAAATCCCATTGACTGGGATAGGCAGAATTTCACCATCAGGCCTGCTTAACTGAAAAGCATTGGCCTGCTTGCAACTAACGATTAGATAGGGACCACTCCATAATGCATCAAACTTTGAGTGTCTTCCTAGTTTTGCCCTATTTGCAACCCATTTTAGAACCAAATCTCCCTCCCTAAAGATCCTAACCCTAGCCCTTTTTTCAAAGCTCCTTTTCACCTATTGTTGGTGTGTCTCTAGGGTTTGCATGGCTTTATTCCTCTTCTCTTCCAACTAAATCAGCTCTGCCATTCTCACTGTCATGGCATCATCTTCAATTAGTTCCAACTGATGAGCTAGCTCTAGGGATGGGAATTCTAATGAAATTGGAAGCCTTGCCTCTCTACCATATACTAACACGAATGGAGAGTTCCCTAATGATCTCTTAGGTGTTATCTTGTCAGCCCACAGTGTTGTCCTTAGCCTTTTATGCCAACACCTTTGGTTATCCTCTATTGTCCTTTTCATGATTCTGATCAGGTTCTTGTTGGAGGACTCAGCCAAGTCATTACCCTGAGGATAATAATTTGAGGATGTGTTTAAATAGATATTATGATCAACTTCCCATGCACAAATCTGATCTCCAACAAAAGACTTTGTATTATCTGAAATAATGGTTGAAGGGGCACCAAACCTAGTCATAATTCCATCAAGGAACTCAACAACTGAAGATTCAGTGGCATCCTTTAATGCAACTGCCTATGTCCATCTAGTAAAGTAATTTGTAGCAACTAGAATCCATTTGTGACCTGAACTAGAAGGAGGATTAATGGGGCCTATAAAATCCAATCCCCATTGTGCAAAAGGTTGGTCCACCTGAATAGGATGAAGGGGAAGGGCTACAAGTCTTTGTTTGCCAGAGAGGAAGGCACATTTTTCACACTTCCTTACATACCTATGACAGTCATGGAACAAAGATGGCTAGTAATAACTAGCCCTCGTGATCTTCATTGCAGTTGTTCTAGCTGAGAAGTGGCCACCATCAGGACCATCATAAATTTTTTTAATCATTCTTTGAGCCTGGTCCGTATCAAGGCATCTTAATAGGGCCATTAAAATCTTTTCTAAAAAGGATACCATCAACTATAACATAAGGGATTGACTATAATCTATACTATCTCCTTTTAGTTCTATCCAATCCTTGAGGGTATCCATTGCCTAATAAGAAATTCTTCATGTCATCCATCCAATTCCTTGGGTCACCATTTCTCACCTCTTGTTGCTCTATCAGTATCATAGTAGCCTCCTCATCAGGTTCCTAAGATGATAACATCTGTTTACACAACCCCCTCCCTCTTACCAGCTTGGTAATCTAAATGTCAATATCATATTCCATTACCTTAGTAATCCAGCCAGCTCTTTTCTCACTAACATCTTTGCTCAAAAGGAAATCCTTCACACTGGCATGGGGTACTAACAAATGAATCTTATTATGAGACAGGAGGTGTCTAAATTTTTTCAAAGCCTTGATGATTGCAAGGGCTTGCTTCTCTACATAGCTATATTTATCTTCATATTTCTTAAGCCCTTCACTAAAGAAGGCTATGGGCTACTCTTCACTCTTGTCATTTTCTTGAGTCAAGACAACAGAGATACTTGACTCACCACCTAAGGTATAAAGAATGAAATCCTTCTCAAAATTTGGATTCATGAGAGTAGGGGCTGAGGCTATGGTTGCCTTGATTTCTTCAAAACTTTCCTTCCCTTCTTTGGTCCATGCAAAGACCATACCCTTCTTGAGCATAGATGTAAGGGGTTTCACCATGGTAGCAAGATTTGGAATAAATCTTCTCACAAAATTTATCCTACCTAAGAAAATTTGCAGCCCTTTCTTGTGTTTAGGAAGGGGGAGGGCAAGTATTGCTTTTGTTCTCTCTGGATCAATAGTTAAGCCATCCTCAGATACAATATGTCCTAATAATTTTCCTTGGTTAGTAGAAAATACACACTTGCTTGGGTTAAGGGAAACCCCAAACTCTCTGCATCTTAGGAATACTTGCCTTAGATGATCAAAATGATCTTCTACATTATTTGAATACATAGTGATATCATCAAGGTAAACCAAGACAAACTTGTCAATCAATTTTTTGAAGGCCATCTCCATTGCCTTCTAAAATGTAGCACCTGCATTGGTTAGCCCAAATGGCATCTTACAATAAGAATAGGTACCCCATTTAGTGGTAAATGTAGTCTTGTATCTATCAAACTCTTTAACCAATACTTGAATGTAACCAGAGAATCCATCAAGAAATGAAAACATCTTTGAACCACTGACCTTGGACAAAATCTGCTCCATAGAAGGGAGAGGATGGTGATCTTTAAGAGAAGCTTGGTTAAGGTCCCTAAAGTCCACACACAATCTAATTTATCTCTTCTTCTTCCTAACAGGGAAAAGGTTTGCTACCCATGATGACTACTTGATGGGAAAAAATATATTGGCCTCAATCAATTTGGATAGCTCCTTTCTCATTAAGGGTTCAATTTTGGGATTCACTGGCCTCTATTTTTGTCTTACTCATTTTACATTATCAACTAGATCTATAGTATGTCGAAATAACCTTGGGTCAAAACCCTTTAAATAATCATATGTCCAAGAAAAAACATCATTAAATTCTTGACATAGATGAATAAAATTTTCTCGTTCAATTTCAGAACATACCTTACCCATGTTTAAGGATTTCCCATTAGCAACCATGACTGGAATATGATCATCTTCATCAGTAGCTAGGTTCATGCCTCTGCCTCTTGTTTGGTCATTAGGATTAAAGCCACTCTCTAAGGTAATGAGACCCTTAGGTAGCTTGTTAGAACTGAGATGAATGATCTTATCACCATACTGATCCTGCAGTCTCAACTGGTTCCTATTTGAAAACTCTGCCTCATTCTACAAGAAGCTCACAATTTTCTCATCAGACTCAAACACTTGCCAATGGATGTTGTTATCAGTGATGGAAGGCCTTACTACCACTCTAATTTTTTTCTTCTTCTCCTCCTCAAGATTCCCTGGCATGTCATAAGATGCACCTATTGCTACAAGTCTATCAACATGTCTATTTTCTTTTCTAGGGATGCTTTGAATATTAAATCATTGAAACCTTCAAGAAAATCCCATACTCTATGTTTATAAGACTTGAGCAAACCATTCTTGGTGATATTCTGATTTCTCACTTGATTAACCACCAACTCACTGTCTCCATACACCCTTAAGGCTTGGATTCCTCTTTTTTGAGCAAGTAGGAGACCTTGAATCAAGGATTCATATTTGGCTACATTATTAGTGCAATTGAAATAGAGCCTAAAGGAGAAGTAGTACCTTAATTGTGCAGGAGAAATTAACATCACACCAGCCCCTGATCCATTCTTATTTCTTGAGCCATCAAAGTAGATACTCCATATCCTACTTATATCTTCTTTAGTACCCACAAGATTGGGGACTAGGGCATCTTTTTCCAATATACAATATGTACTGAGACCTGTCTCAATGGCCTCTCACATAGCATCAAATTAATATGCATTAGCCCATTCATCCAGGAAAAAATTGGGTATCTCTACTAGGGAAGTAGTGGGCTCATTTACTATGTCATTCTCACTCATCTCTAGGATAGAGAAATTCATGTTGATGCAATTAGGGGTGTAGGTTTCAGTATGATGGAGGGCTTGAGGCTCTACTCTAATTGAAGCATTACCTCCATATCTCATCTTAAAAAATATATATGACTAGTCAGAGGATATGTAACCACCTATTTGAGTAGTGAAGTCCCTTGACAGACAGATGGCAAAATATGGCTTGACCTCAGCAACAAATATATCTTGGGTTACAGTACAACCAGGGCATGCATGTAAGGCCATCTCCACATTCCTACAGATCCCTACAGTCTTGATAGTACTACCATCCAACTGTAATACATCCCTAACAATGGGCTTATATTTCATTCCTAAAGCATCAACAACACACCTAGGCATCACTGAACTGCTAGCCCCTGAATCAATCATGCAATTATGGACTAGTTTACCCCCTATAATTAGAGAAACATAGAATGGAGGAGGTCTAACCTTTTTATTTGTTTCTATCTCCCTTGGTGGTTCTATTAGGCTTACGACACTTTCCATGCTGAGTTTCTGGTCCTTTGGTTTAATTCTTTCCAATTCTTGCTACAGCAACCTCTTTTGCATGGGTATAGTAGCAATAGCATCCCACATGGAGATATTCACATTTGTCTTCTTCATTTGCTCTACCACACTGAATGGCATAGCAGGTGCTTTGGTAGAAACCTTGGGAGCTACAATTGTATGAGGTTGAGATGGAATAGCCTGAGGATCACTTGCATCCTTTTTGCCATGATTTTGCCTTTGTTGTTGAAAGGTACTTGATTGATTATTCGTTGCTTGCTCATGAGATACTGCATTTGAAGTTGAGGCCTGATTGGGAGGAGGAGGGAAAACATCTTCCATAGCTCTCCTTTTGCTTCTAGTGTTATGAGCAATGGAATCCTGGTTTACATTACAATGCTCCTCCATTTGATGATTCATAAAAGAGAAATCACCTTGTCTTTGCATATCTGAGGCATCCCTAAATTGGTCCTCCTTGTATGATTGTTTTGTTGTAGGTTCTTGGACTATTAAAGCCATAAAAGATTCAGCCTTTTGACACATGCAAAAGGCATAGGAGTAATTGTAGGATGGACAAAAATCTTGATCTTGGGCCATGTTGTTTTGAGGGACTATGGCCCTACTTTGATTTACATTTGAGGTCGAAGCATGGCTACCCAGCCTACTCTTATCAAAATAATTGTTCCAATGATTAGGATTTGGAGGTCTACCACTGCTGGGAGCTTGATATTGCAATTGATGAGGCTTACTACCTTGAGCTTGTTGTCCTTCTAAAGTCACCACCTTGTTGCTCATTTTCTACATCATAGAGAAATTATCCTCTAGCCTCTTCCCATGATCTTGCAATCTTTTCTCTAGGTTCTTCTCTCTTTTGTCCATGTTCTACATCAGAGATTGCATCATCTCTTTAACTTCATCTATCCCATTTGAAGATGTAGAAACTTGAGGGACTAGGACAAGGGATTGAGATGTAGAAGTTGTGGGAAGGGGAGCCATTGCTGGTTGATGGTTTGGAACATCAGGGAAGAAGGGCATAGGATGTCTTGGAGCTAGTTTACCTCCTTGTATCAATATATTTTTTGCCCTTATTGCTATGTCATAAGCATTAGGCAAGGTATCTCCTCCCATAGTTTGGATTGTAGTGGCAATATCACTGTTAAAAGCTCTAACATAATGCAAGAAGGCATTACCAGGGGTAGGCTTCACTGAAGTAGGTATTCTATCCCATGTCTTTTGAAATCTATAATTAAAATCAGTCATACATTCATGGGGGGCTCTTTTTATAGTAGTCAACTACTCTAGAAGTGACAAATAGTCACTTTTATGCTCAAAATGTTTGCACAATCCTGCTCCTAATCCATCCCAATCTGTTATAGAACCATGAGCTAAACCTCTATACCATTGTAGTGCTTTTCCTTTCAAGGATGGGGCTAGGAGTCTAACTAAAACATCATCCTCTGTAATACCATGAATATTACAGACATTTGCAACCTCTTGAATGTGTTCTGAGGGAGAGATATAAGTTTCACTAGTAAACTCTGGTAGACTTTTGAGGGCAGCTACTGGTATGTCATGTCTTTGGGCTAATAAGAGAAGGCTCCCACCATTAAAGGTGGAAAAAGTATGAGCTCTAGGCAATACCATATAGACAAGTGATCTATTGATATGTATTGATGGCAGTCTAGGCTGAGATCTAATAGCAGGAGGGGTAGAGATAGATCTTGTAGGTGTATTTTTTACTACTGCACTCCTAACTGGTAATAAAGATATTCTAGTCTTCCTTCTTCTAGGGTTTGAAAATGATAGCTCTTGATACTGGAACTTACCTCTAGAAGATGCCCTTATTTCAGATCTAGGCATGAATCACTGCAACTTTGGTCTGGAACCAGATATGTATTGAAGCTCAGAGTCGCCAAGTACTTTGAAGATTGAGCCTCTTGAAGGCTTGAACACTGAAGCCAATACTATCTCCTCAGTATTGACCTTGAAATCTTCTCTTTTGACACCAGTAGGCTTGGAATTTTCTGAAAATTTTGTCCCACCGGGTGTGCCAAAAATTGTTGTCACTTAGGTTTGCACCCTTGTCCAAAGCCTATGCATGAGGACAATCTAGTGAAACATGGAAACAACCTCCAAGATGTGGGACTTGAACTATGAGGTTGAGTCTTCAGAGAAGGCAAACTTCCTCTTACTATCAAGATGCACCTAACTACTCTTGGAGAGGAAAAGAGAGAAGGAGAGCATGAAAGCAAATCTACCTAATCTAATCTAAAGAGGTGCTAAACCAAAATAGAGTGTTCAGACCAATCCCTACCCATATATGCACTATTGAACCAGAATGAAACTAAGGATATTACATGCGCAGACTTATTTTAATCAAATAATCACATGTAGATCAGAAGACCAAGATGAATGACACAAGGAAATGGATATTCACTTATATTATCATTCATGGATCCAAGGAGATATAGTCATGCAGATTACTGATTTCCACAAAACACCAGTAAGAGGTAAAGAGTTCTTGCACTTCCATACCAATGGCTGAAGGAGATAAGGTAGAATATCATTTAGTTCAGAGGCAAAGGGAATTTTTTACACTAAAATTGTAGAGCAATAGCAAAGAAAAGTCAGAGAAGGATCGACCTTAACAAAATCTACAAAATTTACCTTTATAGTGTAGGCATAATTGAGATTTTCCCTCCAAAACTATCCTAAAACCACTGCCATCAAGTCCTGCAGGGAACAATCATGGGGACTTGAATTAAAATCTGATATTTGTTGCAAAAAAGTGCCTTGAGAAGATAGAAACGATGCCATAACTGTGCCCCAACCAAGTAGATAGATTGGATCAGGGTGGTAAAGTGTTCCTCCACATTCAGGATCCACTTTTGGGTGGTTGGGATTGATTACAGAGATTAAAATGCATGGCAAAACCTAATCTCCCTTGTTTTTATCTCATGAATCAGCAAGGTCAGCCAATCAACCAAACCCTGGCACCAGAATGAGCCACATGGTCCAACAACCTTTTATCTTTTTGCCACCTTGCAAAGTCTCTCTGAGTTGACCATCTCCTTCCTTTACTAACTGCACCAACCTCTTAACCCCTGACTATGATGGTCACATTAACTGCCAGCCGCTAACTATTACTGCCCGTACTGGACCCACTAGGACACATGTCACCTAGGTGCTATGCGTATCTTTTAAGCACTTTCCCATAGCGAGATAGCGGCCACCATAGATTTAAACTGATTTGATGATCGTGAGGACTTGCCAAAATACTACACTTTATCCTTAACCTTTAGTTCCCATGAAACACCTGGCATCCGTCTTAGCAACTGTACCACACTGGACAACATCTAGCATCTAACTAGCAATTCATAGAGAAATTGGTCCCATAGAGACACATGGCGGCTACCCGCTTTCCTACATTATTTAACTTCTTTGCACCTCCATAATGTGGGAAAGCCTCAACCCTTAATCTGTGAAGATCTGATAGTGCATAGAGATCTTTAGAACTACATGTGTGGTCAATTGGATGGGCCAATAAGATTTGCCTTTGTACTGTGACCTACCTGACAGCTGCCATAGAATACAAGCTACCTATTGATATCTTATGAGAAAGTGGGCCCATGACGTCAATGAGATAGGTGTCGCCAAACCGCTTCCCCACATTTTTTAACTTCCTTGCATCTCCATAATGCGGGGAAGTGATAGCCCTTGATCTTCTTAGATCTAATGGTGCCTATCACTTGTACCTTTTGGACCTGCACAACCATATGCCATGACATCACTTGGGACATGCATCAATAGCCCACTTTCTCACATTGTCAGAAGGTCTGACAAAGCTCAGAATGTGGGGAAGCGAGCACCAACCGATCTGCCAACTCAGCCACCACCTGTTCATCCTGCAACCCATAGAAGAAACACAGACCCACCTGCCATGCATTGCCGAGGCATTATGTCGCTATGGGTGAGAAGAACCAATTTCTCGATAGCACCATAGCACCTACCGTAGATGTGTCTGAGATCAAACGGTGAGAAAAATGGATCTAACTTCTCAGTGTACCAACCAATAAGAACTGACCATGTGCCAACTGTCTGAAAAATCTTCATTTGTGGTCCACCGAGGGAAGTAGGACTTGCACCTGCCTGATGTTGCCATAGTATCATTTTTTGATTGGGTTCTATGTCGCTAACTGCGAGAAGAACCGATTTCTCGATAGCGTCATAGCACCCTTTGGTGCCATATTTTTCCATTGAAGCCTGACGAAGATCTTGTGTGACATCACCTATCCACATGTCAGAAAGGGGGATTCTCACATTATTTAAACATCTTGCATCTTGATAATGCGAGAATGCATCAACCGTTGATCTGGGAAGATCTGAAGGTGAGGAAAGTTGCACGCCGATGAGGCAAAACATTAAATACCTTGGGCATTAAAATATCATAAATTTGGTAGGTAGCCATTGGGTAAGCCGGGTAAGCATTTAAAATTCAAATTTTTGTAGGGCGCAAAAATAAGCAACAGGTTAATCAACACAAATTAAACAATTGCACAAACAAAATCAAAAAGTGTAGCCAAGGACATCCTACAATTTCTACCAGAAAGTAGATTTTCCAACTAAAAAATCTATTCTAGATGCCATAAATAAAGACTATGAAGATGGACATTGGCCTTGAGGAAAAAATATTGGTTATTGGGAAATGAGGAAGAATCTTGGCAAGTGTAATACCTCTATAGATTTTGAGGACTTGGATGAGGACAAAATATTTAAGAAATTATGGAATAATGAGCATCTAGATGAAGTAACATCACAACATGATGATGTAGAGAAAAATAATCACTATGAGGTTTCTAAATCCATAGGCACTAGTTCCACTCCCCAAACTACTACAAGTAAATTTCCTTCACCATTTTTTGTATGCAATCAACATACAAGGGAAAATTATGGAAAAGGGGTATTGATAATAGAAAAAATGGGTTATTTAGGTGATAATGGGTTGGGCCCAACAGGTCAAGGAACTTGGTATCCACTTCCCACACTAGATCAACCAAAAATTGGTTATAAACTAGTAGTTGGAGATGACCCATTAGGTTCATCAAGAAAAGGTAAATGCCTTCCAATGTCATTCATCTCATCTTCAACTCCAACTCCACCTTTTCCAAACATTCTAATTCAATCTAAACCAAGTGTCACTACCACTACCACTGGTGGTGATGGAAATATGGGTAGTTATAATGATCCAAAAGGGACATTAATACTGGACATGAAGAATATAGGTGATCTTATCCAACTAGGTAGTGTAAAGAAGAAAAGGGTTATGGATACTTATACAATGTCAGTCATAATTCCCTCAAGAAAAATCCCTTAGGATAGTCCAAAAAATTCACTTACTAGTGGTAGTGGGGAAAAATTAAGAAGGGGTGAGGTCATTGCTAATTCTCATAATGCAATTATTAGAACCTCAGACATTGGTGGAGACAAGTACATTGTTGTAAGTTCTCTTTCTCCTTTACAACATCATATTGTGTTAGCAAACCCATATTTCAAATTCAATAATTTTGTCAAAAATTTTGAACAAACCCAATAAATAAATAAAAATAATAATAAGGAATTCAATAAGGATGTACTTGATGTAGCTCAGTTTCAAGAACATATCGAGTAGGGTATTTCCAACATATAACCCAAATAATAAAATGTTAAAGTTCATGGTCATTTTGACCCCACAAATAGATAATAATCCACCAAAGAGAGATAAATCCTCCAAATTTTCATGTTAGCACCCTATCAATGGCTTTATTCAAAATTTAAAATGTGGACAAAGTTAACATGGAAAAAAACTACTAACTCTATTGTTAGGATTAAGCCACGAACATAAATAACAATTACATGCAAATATAACCAATATCAAAAAATAATAGATCACACATAAAAGAACACAAGGCACCTAGATTTAACATGGTTCACCCAATCCCTGGGCTACATCCACCAAATAACAGTCCAATATTTTTTCAATCCAGTGATTACAACTTGATTACAATTCGTAATCCCTTATAGCTCAATACCATCATAAGAACCAATTTTTGCATCACCTTATGAAACAATCCCTAATCCTAAGCCCTTTTATACAAGTATTTTTACCGCTTTAGCATTATAATTAATAATTACATGTCGGCCCAAAATCTTGATAAAATAGGGCCCAATTTTTATTTTTTGGGGTGATGCCCCATGCCCCAAAGAATTTATGAAGTATGTACAGTAGTTTCTTGATCAATCACCACAAACTAACAATCTCCCACTTGGGGACTGATCAAGCTCCACTTTAAACAACAATCTCCTACTTGGAGACTAATCTTATAGCTATGCCACTACTCCATGAGGCTCCTAAGGATCAAACCACCTTGGACTCTATTGTTCTTTTAGTCATGTGCAGTCTAGAAGATCAACCGAAGCTGAAAAGGAGTTCAACTTCTCCCTTGTTACTACTTTCATAAACATATCTATTGGATTGTCATCTGTATGTATCTTGTCTAGCTTTAACTATCCATCCTCCAAAATTGACCAAATGAAATGGTACCACAATTGTATTTGTTTGGTCTTTGAATGCAGAGTTGAATTATTTGCAAGATGAGTGGCACTTTGACTATCTATAAAAAAATAATTATCCCTCTAAGGGTGTCCCAATTCTTCCAAGAAGAACTAAAGCCATATCATCTCATTGGCTGCCTCTGTAGCACAACATACTCTGCCTCTATAGTGGATAGAGCATTAACCTTCTGTAACCTAAAAATGCAACTCATGGATGCCCCACCAATAGTAAAGACATAACCTTTAGTAATCCACACCAAAGTGTAAACACTTATTGAATTTTTCTCTCAAATATCTAAGAATCCTTTTTACTACATTCCAATGCTCAATTCCTGGATGATTCATATACCTGCTAACAACTCCCACTACATGTGCAATATCTAGCATGGTACATATCATAACATACATCAAGCTTCCTACAATTGAAGCATAGGGTACCTTGGACATCTTATCCTCCTCTTCTTGTGCCTTAGGACACATCTCCTTAGTCAAATTCAAATGACCAGGTAAAGGTGTGCTGACAGCTTTAGCATTCTCCATAGAGAAACGTTGCAACACCTTCTCAACATAATCAGCCTAAGATAGTGTCAATTTCCTATTCTTCCTATCTTTGTAAATATTCATACCAAGGATTTGTTTTTCTACCCCCAAATCCTTCATAGAAAATGCATGTGCTAATTGGCATTTTAGTCCCTTAATATGATCCATGTTAGACCTAACTACAAGCATATCATCAACATATAAATGTAAAATAATGTAGTTGTCATCATCCAACCTCTTAAAATAAATACAATGGTCTGAATGACACCTATTGCATCCATGCTCATGCATAAAACTATCAAATTTTATATACCATTGTCGAGGTGCTTGCTTCAAGCCATATAAACTTTTCTTCAATTTGCACACTAAGTTCTCCTTACCTTTGACCTCAAAACACTGTGGCTGAGCCATATATATCTCTTCATCCAAATCACCATGAAGGAAGGTTTTTTTAACATCAAGCTACTCTAAATGCAAATCTTCAATAGCCATAAGACTTAAAATAGTATGAATAGAAGTCATCTTAACAATAGAAAAAAATATCTCATCAAAATCAATGCCCTTTTTATATGCAAAGCCTTTCACAACTAACCTGGCTTTAAATCTTTTCTTACCTCCATCCTCTTCTTTTAACCTGTAAACCCAATTATTCTATAAAGCCCTTTTACCTATAAGCAACTAGCATAAATCCCATGTCTTATTTTTCAACAAAGAGTCCATTTCATTTTTTATTGCAGACTCCCACTAAATCTTAGTATCCACCTGCATAGCTTCATCATAACATCTAGATTCACCAGCATCAATAAGTAAAATAGAATACAAAGAGTCAGAATTTTTTTTTGGAGATCTAATTTTCCTTGTTGATCATCTAACATTCACTGGTGTGTGTGGTATTTTTCATTGTAGTTGTTGCACATCATGAGGAATGGCTAGAACATCATCTTTTAGAGTATCATCCAACACTACATGATCATCTTCTTTCTTCTCATGTTGCTACAATAGATCTTTGTACAACACTTTCTCATGGAATATGACATCCCCACTTCTTACAATTTTATGATTTTCAAAATCCCAAAGTCTATAACCAAATTCATTAATGCCATATCCAAAAAATACACATTTCTTTAACTTAGATTCTAGCTTGGTTCTATTTTCAAAATTTATGTGAGCAAATCCTTCACAACCAAAGGTCTTGAGAAAAGAATAACTCACCTTCTTACCAGTCCATGCTTCCTCTAGAATACTATAGCCCAAAGGAGTAGAAGGACCTCTATTAATCAAATATACATTAGTATTGACAGCCTCCACCCACATGTGTAAGGGCAACCCAACATGCAACCTCATGCTCCTTACACGCTCCATTATAGTCCTGTTCATGCGTTCAGCCACTCCATTTTCTTGTGGAGTCCTTGGAATAGTTTTTTATCTATGAATACCATTAGTGGAGAAATAATCTTTAGATTCATGACTACAATACTCACCACAATTATCAGATCTGAGACATTTTAATTTCTTACTAGTCTCATTTTCAACCAAGCATTTCCATTTCTTAAAAGTTTGAAATACATCATATGTTTGTCTAAGGAAATAAACCCATACTTTTCTAGTTGCATCATCAATAAATGTAACATAATAATGATAACCACCAAGGGAAGATACCTAATCCAGTTCTCATACATCTGTATGCACAAGCTCTAATTTCTCCTTTTTGTTTTCCTTCCCAATCTTTAGAAAACTCACTCTCTTTTGTTTTCCATACGCACAACTTTCATAGAAATCCATATTTATTTGAGACCTGGTAAAGCTTTCTTTGAATGAAGTACTTAAATACCTTTCTCACTCATGTGTCCAAGTTTGTTGTGCCATAGTCTTGTATCAGAATCTACAACAACTATTTTTTGTCCCTGCTAAACTGCAACAATTGTTCTTGAATATTCATTTTTCTCTGAAACAATTAAAGTAGAAGGAACAATATGACATGTACAAAGATATAAGGTGCCTACTTCACACCTTTTGCTATTACAAGGGAACCTTTTGAACCCTTCCAACTTTTATCATTAAAAGTAACTACACAACCCCCATCACTGAGTTGCCTTGCTGAAATTAAATTCCTACTTAGCCTTGGAACATGTCTTGCCTCATGTAGTAGCCAATGATTCCCATTCTGCAACTTAATCTTAACTTTTCCCTTTCCAAAAATTTGATAGGGTTTATTATCCCCCAAATAAACAAGTCCAAAATCCCCTTGGACATAATCAATGAAATAACCTCTATGAGGTGTAGCATGAAATGAAGTACTAGAATCTAAAACCCATGAATCATCAACACTTTCTAAAAATAGAAACAAAGCATCCTCTTCAAATTTATTACTTACCACATTTGCCTCCTTGTCTCCATATGGTTTATCTCCTTCATTTTTTCTTTCGATTCTAATAATCTTTCTTTTTATGCCCTAGTTTCCCACAATACTAGCATTCATTTGATCCTCTCGATTGAGACCTTCTCCCCTTTGACTTTCCTCTTGATTTCTCACGATTTCTGGAATTAGTTCCTCTTTCAGTCATTCTACCCCTACTTTGTGCATTCAAAGCACTTCCTAATGTAGATCCACTTGAGGATTTCCTACAAGTTTCCTCACTCAAAATAATACTGATCACATCATCATATTTTAGGGTACTAGATCCAAGAACAAAATTATTCATAGCCATTCCAACTTTTAGGCAAAGAACACAAAATCAAAAGAGCCCTAATTTCTTCATCAAAATTAATTACCATAGAAGATAACTGACTAGTAATAGTATTAAACTCATTTAAATGATCCACAAAAAATCCACCTTCTACCATTTTCATATTAAATAAATGCTTCATGATAAATACCTTATTTGAAGCCGAGGGCTTTTCATACAGTGTCGCTAGGGTTTTCATCAACTCTTCTATTGTCTTCACTTTTGTAATATTAAATACCATCAATGGTGCTAGAAATAATTGAATTCTTTCAAGTGTCTTTTTGTCTAAAAGATCTCATTCATCATTTGACATAGATCCCTAATTCTTGGCTTTGCCTTCCAATGACTTCCATAAATCATTATGATAAAGATAGTCGTCCATTTGCATCTTCCATAACTAAAAGTTTTTCCCGTTAAACCTATCAACCCTTAGCTTACCCTCATCTATCATCACTCCCACTCAACCGTGAGACTTGCACTCGATTGTCAGACTTTCCTGCAAAGAGAAAAAAGGGATATAGAAGGAAATAGAAGGAAATAGGGAAGTTACTTTTGAGTGGTCATTTTGCATGATGCTTGACGGAAGAAATCCTTTTGAATCTCTCTCTTGAAAAACTTATCAATGACCAACTCCAAGGTTCTAGATGGTTGTTTTTCAACCTAATGTGTAACTCAATTGAATATAAATGTGTATGTTCAGAAGGAGGCTTTTACTAGTACCAACCAATCTGCACAACTTTGCTGAAAATGCAACCACAAAGGAAGATTTTTGTTTTTGTATTTTTCATTTTATGATGAATGCAATTTATCAATGCAACTATATGAATTCCTATTTTAACCAAGTGTTTCAAAATAAAATAACAAAGATAGAGTAACGAGAGATTTGAATCAAATTACTAAAAGGGAAACTCCTAACAGACATAAGCCAAAGTAAAAACACGTCTACGAATTAAATTATCAAAAGGATATGGTAGGGAACCAATGAAATTAGGAGTAATGCTTCCTCAAATTGAATGATCCAATTGTTAATGGGAACTTCAATAATAACCAAAACATGTTTTTCTTTTCATCAAATCAGGAGGCCACAAAAAGTGTGCTCACGTGAGACAAAACACTATGTAAGAACAATAGCGATCCTTTCTCCAATTCGTGACAACAAAAAAACTCATTAACACAAGGAAAACACTAGAACTAAAAGATCACACAATAATAATAAAATAATAAAACCATTAGTTCCATTATTATTCATGAGCATGCATTCAAAAAAATAACACACTTCGGCAAGAATAACTACACTCAGAATGAGAGCACCAAAAGCGTATATTATTGCATCAAAACAATGGCCTAAGGTACATATTACATCCATGTATTTAAAGAAATCATCTCCTTCCTTTTTGTTAGGAGTGAGAGCTAAACTAATGCAAACTCATGCTAAAAAACTAATAAAATAATGCTATTTACATACAAACTAACTCTATAAATGGTGCTAAGTAGGTATTCACCCTTGTTTATATCAATTAAAGGGTGCATGAGCCTCTTAAAACAATAAAAGAAGGAGATAAGAAGATTCTTCTAAGTAGGTTGGAATCCTCTAACAAGGATTCAAAGTCTCCGAACAGGGACTCGTATATACTAAATTTTGTAATAGAGTCCTAATAGGGTCCATCCTCTAACAAGGAATATTTATGTTAGTACATCATCTTGTGGGCATCATTACGACCAGGGTTTTCCCTCTAATCAAAGGTTTCCCTAGTTAACATATCTGATGTAATTGTCTATGTGCATCATGTTATGATTTTTTTTTGCTTTGGTTGAATGGATAAGATTGTTTAAGGTTGATAATTTTTTTAATTTTTGGATGGCTAATTCACCCCCCTACCCCTCAATTATCTTGGTTACTATTATTTTTAACAATTGGTATCACAACTTCAAGTCCTTGAAGATAAAGTTTAACAACTTTGGGAGATCCATGGTGAACATGTTTAGGAAAGATAGTCCTAAGTATGCTAGAGGAAATTTTGATACCTAAATGGCGGAAATTCTTGGTGAGTTATCAAATTTGTGTAAAGAATAGAGTATTGAGTTTTTAGATCTAGAATCCTTTAGTTGTATTCAAAAGAATAGAAGCACAAGAAAGGATAATTCTAGATTTGAAGAAGACATAAAGATATAGGAAGGTATTGATCTACTTACAAAAAGAGAGCCAGAAGGTATGCAAATTTTTGTTTGTTGGAAATGTAAAGAGTTTGGTCATTTTTCATCTAGATGTCCTAAGAGATTGTGGAAAACTAGAAAGAGTTTACTGTCTAATAAAGTTGAAGAATTTAAAGCAAGTATGAAAGAATTCTTGAATGACTATGATAATGAGCCTAGATTGGTTAATAAAGAGGAAGTAATAGAAGAGACAACTTTTGTAACTATTATGGAAAGTGTAAATGTAAGAGTTGATGAGAAATTTAGGATACAAGAAAGAGTAGTTGATTACAATTTAGATGATGATTCTTTTACTAAACCAAGGAATGATGAAGTATTCTTTGAGACTAATAATGATTTTTAGAATGAAGGAGAGCTAAGAGTTGAGATAATAACTCCTACTTTAGGTAATAATATGACAAAGAATCATCCACTCGAACAAATCATCAGAAGCAAAGATAAAGGTGTGATGATAAGAAGCAAAATCACTATGTTTGATATCTCAAATTGAACCTAAGTGCAAATTGAAGAAAGTATTGTATGGCTTGAAGCAAGCACCCAGAACTTGGTATGCAAGGTTGGACAAGTATTTGACAAAGCTTGGATATAGTAAAGGTATGGCTAATAGTAATCTCTATTGGAAAGAAATTGATGATGGATTAATTATTTTGGTAGTATTTGTTGATGATATCATATTTGGAGGAAATGGTGATGAAAGTGATAAGTTTTTAGAAGAAATGAAGAAGGAAATTGAAATGAGCATGATAGGAGAAATGAAATATTTTCTAGGATTACTAATTGTGTAGAACAAAGAAGGAATCTTTATTTCCCAGACTAAGTATTTGAAATATTTAATGAAAAGGTTTGGTTTGGAAACATGTAAACCCATTGGAACACCTATGGTAACTGGACACAAGTTATCTACAAAGGATGAGACACCTATTGTTGAGTGGAAGAAGTACAGATCTATGATCGGGGGATTGCAATATTTGACTCACACAAGGCCAGATATAGAAAATGCAGTTCGAATGGTTGCAAGATTCTAAGCCAGTTCTAGAGAATCACATTATGCAGCAGTCAAAAGTATATTTAAATATCTGAAAGAAACACTAGAGTTTAGATTATGGTATCATAGATCTAATGATTTCACTCTATATTCTTATACTAATGTTGATTGGGTAGGTAGTATGGATGATAGAAAGAGCACTAGTGGTGGAGCCTTCTTTCTTGGAGGAAGATTGGTTTCTTGGCTAAGACAAAAGTAGGATTGTACCTTAAAAAGTACAGTGGAAGAAGAATATGTTGCAGAAGAAAACAAGTTGTCATACATTGTGACAACACAAGCATAGTAAATATGTCTAAGAATCTAGTATTGCATTCTAAAACCAAGCACATTTCTATTAAGTATCACATGTTGAGAGAGAAAGTTGCAAAAAAGGAAATTAGATTGTAGTATGTGAGCACTAAAGAGCACATTGTAGATATTTTCACTAAGCCTCTTCCCAAAGAGATTTTTGAGTATTTGCAAGGAATGCTAAAGGTTATGCCCCTTCCTACATTAGAGTAGATGATGCAAGAGTGCATTAGTCTACTATAATAGAGCACTATTATTTTTTCTGGATTGAATGATGATGCTTCCTATAAGGGGGATTATTTGTGATGAACAAAGTCATCTAAGACTCTTGTTAGATGTTGTTTTTGATTAGTGTCTTTGGACACTTGAGCTAGTCAGAAATAGTTATTGCAGAGTTTGATGGTTGTTGAAACCTTTGACATTGATGTCAATTAGGGAGAAGTGCAACATGAAAAAAAAGTATAGCATGGAAAAACAATTTGGAAAGCATGGAAAAAAAGTATATCATGTTCATAAAATTAGTTGGAAAGAAGTACAACATGGAAAAATAGTTTGATGTAAAGTACATTGAGGTATACAAATGGGGGAGAATGACTGATGAAGAGGATTTGAAAAGAAAGGTTAATAGTCTTTTCCAGTTGGTATTATTGGAACTAAATGTTTTTCATCTATGTTGCCATCGATGTTAACAATAGTCCATCAAGATAACGGGGGGGGGGGGGGGGGGGGGGGGGTGGTGAATCAATTACCCAAAAATTAAATGTTTTATCAACCTTAAATAATCTTATCCATTATACTAAAGTAAATAGCAACCATAACAAGATGCACATAGATTACACCATATATGTTTACTAGGGAAACCCTTGATCAAAGGGAAAACATTAGGGGGAATGATGCCCACAAGATGATGTACTAATATAAATATTCCTTGTTAGAGGATAGATCTTGTTAGGAGTCTATTACAACATTTAGTACATATGAGTCCCTGTTAGGAGACTTTGAATCTTTGTTAGAAGATTCCAACCCTATTAGGAGTTGTAGAAGATAGAAGGACCCACTCTCCAAATAGCTTATGGGGCAAGATCACCGAACTCACTGTCCAACTAATCTCTCAACCATTCCTTGCAGAATAATTGTCTATACTATACTTTAACTTCTTTCCTCTATCCTATCAATTGGACCAATCACCATCAAACCTTGTAGACCAGGTCACAAACCTTGGATCCAAGTATCCAACTTTGGATCACACAATAAAACCTTGGCAATGAATTTTACTTCACTTCCACTCTGCACTACTCAACTTTGCATTCTACTCTTCATGTTGCTTACAATTACTTCATCCATCTCATATATGATAAAATAAAATATCTTTTCTTTATAGAAAATCCATAAAAAAATTCCCTAAGTCATCTGTTACACCTTCTCAACTAATTATTATAGGACCACATTAAGAAAACATTACACTTAGTGATAACATTAATCTTTCACCTTGCAACTTGAATAACTTTTCATACACATAACATTATGATGAGAAATATTTCCACATCATCACCAACATGTCTTCTTTATATCTTTAACTTTGGATTCTTAGAATAACAACCATGCTAAGAGATATAACAAGTTTACCAAAACATGCCTCTGTAAACTCTATCTTAGAATAGTCTTCACTGAAACTTGCATAACTTCTTCTAGACTTAATATCTTATGCTTCTGAGGTTAGCTATGTATACTATACACATAACATATTCTCCCTTTAAGCTTGCTAGTGAAATTACTCAATAAACTATCCATACCAACTTGATTTTGTTGTTCTTCTTCTGTCAGATACCACAGAAAACTACTATGTTGACATCAATGAAAAACACATTCATGAATGTTACATATCATCATGATAATGATCTAATCATGTTTCTACAATACTCCCCCATAGGAATATCATCAGCATTCATGCTTCCAACAATCTCCCCCTTTGGCATTGATAGAAATATAGATGAAAAACATCTAGTTCCAAGAATACCAACTACAAAAGTCTATTAATATTTCTTTTCAAATCCTCTTCATTAATCATTCTCTCATGTTTTACTTCTCCCAAACTATTTTCCATGCTAAAATTCTCCCTTCAATGTACTCAATTTTTTTTCATGCAATAATTCTCCCCCATTGATATCAATGTTAAAGGTTTTAGCAATCATCAAACTCTACAACAACTATTTCTGACTTAGCTCAAGTGTCCAAAGACATTATTCAAAAGCAATGTCGAACAAGAGTCATAGTTGACTCTTTCCATCATAGATACTCCCCCATACAAGAAGCATCAGCATTCAGTCAAGATAAATAGTAGTGCTTTGTTACACTGGACTGATGCATTCTTGCATCTTCTACTCTAATGTAGGAAGGGGCATAACCTCTAGCATACCTCACAAATACTCAAAAGTCTCTTTAGGAATAAGCTTAGTGAAAATATCTACAATCTTCTCTTTAGTGCTCACATACTCCAATCTAATTTTCTTTTCTACAAATTTCTCTCTCAACATGTAATACTTGATATAAATGTGCTTGGTATTAGAATGCAACACTAGATTCTTAGACATTTATTATGCTTTTGTTGTCACAATGTATGACAACAAGTTCACTGAATTCTATCCTTATATCCTTCAGCAGATACTTCATCCAAACAACTTGATTACAATTGTTTGCTATTGTAACATATTCTACTTCTATTGTACTTTGTGAGGTATAATCCTACTTCTTTCTTAGCTAAGAAACTAATCTTCCTCCAAGAAAGAAGGCTCCACCACTAATGTTCATTCTGTCATTCATACCACCTACCAAATCAACATTAGTATAAGCATAGAGAGTGAAATCATTAGATTTATCATACCACAATCCAAACTTAGGTGTTCCTTTAATGTATCTAAATATCCTTTTCACTATTCCATAATGTGCTTCTCTAGGATTATCTTGGAATCTTGCAACAATTCCAACTGCATTTTCTATATCTAGACTTATGTGAGTTAGATGTTGCAAACCTTTTATCATAGATCTGTGCTTCTTTTGCTCAACATTAGGTGTCTCATCCTTTGTAGATAACTTGTTTCCAATTATCATAGGTGTTCCAACGGGTTTACATGTTTCCAAACCAAACCCTTTTAGTAAATCTTTCAAATACGTAGTCTGAGAAATAAAGATTCCTTCTTTATCTTGCATAATTTGTAATCCTATAAAATATTTCATTTCTCCTATCATACTCATTTCAAATTCCTTCTTCATTTCTTCTGCAAATTTGTCACTTTAATCATAGTTTCTTCCAAATATGATATCATCAACAGATATTACCAAAATCATTAATCCATCATCAATTTCTTTCCAATAGAGATTGTTATCTGCCATACCTTTGCTATATCCAAGCTTTTTCAAATGCTTGTCTAACCTTGCATACCATGTTTTGGGTGCTTTCTTCAAGCCATACAATAATTTCTTCATTTTTCATACTATGTCCTTATCATCTATTAAAGAACAAGCTTTAGTTTGTTCAATGTACACCTCTTCTGCAAGTTCTCCATTTAGAAATGTTGACTTGACATCCATCTGATATACTTTGAATTTCTTATATGTTGCATATGCTAAAAGTAACCTTACTACTTCAATTCTTGCCACAAGAGCATAGGTTTCATCATAGTCTTTTTCTTCTTGTTGTGAGGAACCTTTACATATCAATCTTTCCTTATTCCTTATAAATTTTCCTTGTTCATTCATCTTGTTCTTGAAAACCCATTTATTTCCTATCACATTCTTAGTTGTTGGTTTGGGGACCAATTCCCATGTCTCATTCTTTACTATTGATCCAATTCCTTTTTCATAGCTTGCTTCCAATAGTCATCTTTACATGCTTCATCTACATACTTAGGTTTGAATTGAGATATCAAATATAGTTCTTCATTGATTCCACTTCTTGTATCACACCTTTATCTCTACTTTTGATGATTTTCTCAAGTGGATGATTCTTTGTCATATTCTTACCCAAAGTAGGAGTTGTTATCTCAACTCTTGGGTCTGTTGAAGGTTCCGAGCAATGTTCCTATCTTAGTTCTCCTTCATTCTGCAAATCATTGTTAGTCTCAAGAAATACTTCATCATTCCTTGGTTTAGTAACAACATCATCATTTGAATTGTAGTCAACTACTCTTTCTTGTATCTTAAATTTCTCATCAACTCTCACATTTGCACTTTCCATAATAGTCTTAGTTCTTAGATTATAATATCTATAAGCCTTTCTTTTCAATGAATAACCAAGAATCATACCTTCATCACTTTTAGCATCAAACTTACCAATATCATCATCTCTTTTGATATAACACTTACTATCAAAATTTCAAAATACTTAACTGTAGGTGAGTGATCAAACCACAATTCATAAGGGGTTTTGTTTGTTAGAGTAATAAGATATTGTCTTATTAATTAAATCCTTTTGATTTAATTATTAAGTCACTTATTATCTCTAGTTTACTTAAGCTAAACTTTAGACATATAATAAATGATTCTTTTATTGATTATTATCATGCAACCTAGGTTTTACCTTGTTAGGGTTTTGATCTCCTTTTGTAAGGATTGATCTCTTTGTAATTTTATTCATTCACTTTTGATAATAGCAATCACTTTTTCTTCTCATCAAGAATGTCTCATCTATGGATCTGGCTATTTCAGCCTCCATAGCTTTTGCTTCTCTCTTTCTATGATAGGAGTTTGCATGCAAGTGATATTGAGAGCTATGGGGTTGTTCTTTTGTCAACTTCAACATGGTATTAGAGCTCCAGATCTTCATGCCCCTGTTCTGTTTATGAGAACTTTATCTTAGCTTTCAGATCTATGCTTTTTTCTTCAAAGGTTTTCATTTTTTAGAGTTTTCTTGTATTGAATCTAGGGGGTCACAATTTTTGGTGTAATTTGAGCCCAAATGGACATCACCGTTGAGCTTAGAGCATCCAAAAACCCCTATATTCATATAAAATTTATCCAATTTGGTACAGTTGGAATTTGAGGCTAAAAATTTTGCCCCCAAATTGGACACATTTCTCGAGGCAACAATTTTCTAATTTTTTAGCTTATTTCTTAAGATAGTGATATTCAAATTTTTGGCACGCAAATCGATATTTTTTATTCCAAAATTGAAAATTTTGGTACATTCTCGAGGTGGTGATTTTCTAAATTTTGCACATAAATCAAGATTTTTTGGCATGTTTCCTATGACATTGATTTTGTGATTTTTGGCACAAAAATTGAGATTTTTGGGAATGCAAATCAATATTTTTAAAAATCAAGATTTTTGGCATGTTTCTTGAAACAACGATTTTATAATTTTTGACATAAAAATTGAGGATTTTTTACACAAAAAATCAAGATTTTGGGGAATGCAAATTGAGACAATTTTTGTATAGTTTGGCATGTTTCTCAAGGTCTAGGGATCAATTTTATGGTTTCAGGTAATTTTTCATGGGTTATACTATCTATTGTATCAGCCTTATGTCTCTTTTGATCTTTTTTGACATCCTTTTGTAGTATTTTTGCAAACGCACTGAGATAAAGTGCCACTATATTGCATTTAAGGATCTTGCACATCATTGTGTTTTGTTGTACAAGCACTACATTATAAAGTTCCTTGGTGGGTTTTTTGCTAACCATATTCATCATCTTCCTTTGTTAAGTGAGTGTTCCTTTCATGACATTAGCTTCATGATGTGTCAATGACACATGTCATTATAGGTGTTTGTACTTCTTTTGCACTCTCAATGTTCCTGATTCTTCTTTCTATAGGAGATATTGCATTCAATTTCAGTGTTCATGTCTTACCTTTCAGCATTAGTGGGGGGTTATGTTGGTTCTATTTCTTTCTTGGTTCGATGGCATGAGCTATGTATTAAGTAGTTGATCCTATGTACTAGGCAATTGCAATGGTTGGATACCTATGCATTTTGGTGAGATGGATCACTTACCATATAAACATTCTTTTTTTTCTATTTTTGGAGGCCATGAAGATATCTTTCATCTTTTATTGATCATCTCTTCAAACTTAGTCTTCTCTACCTAGTCATATTCTAAACAATGGAGGTTTTTTAGATCATCAATTTGGCAGTGTTTGTAGCTTCATGCTTCAGTGATGTTCTTCATGATCATCCATTCGTTCTTATCTTCTAGAACATTCTTTCCATCTCTTTTTGGAGTATGGTTTTTTCCATGTGGTTTTCTCTGTTTCTCATCTTTATAGAGATTTAGTTGTGCTTGGATACTCATTAGGCCTTGTTGCCAGGACCCAAATTTGCTTTCAATAGTAGTTTCTAGATTTTTAGCTACTCCCTAATTTTATCTTAAGGGTGGGTGTTAGAGTAATAAGATATTTCCTTATTAATTAAATCCTTTTGATTTAATTATTATGTCAATTATTATCTCTATTTTACTTAAGCTAAACTTTAGGTATATAATAAATAATTCTTTTATTAATTATTATCATGCAACCCAGGTTTTACCCTATTTGGGTTTTGATCTCCTTTTATAAGGATTGATCTCTTTGTAATTTCATTCATTCAATTTTGATAAGAGCAATCACTTTTTTTTCTCATCAAGAATGTTTCATCTATGGATCTAACAATTTTAGCCTCCATAGTTTTTGCTTCTCTCTTTTTGTAACAAGTGTTTGCATGCAGGTGATTCTTGGGAGCTGTGGGGTTCATCTTTCATCAACTTCAACATTGTTGTGTCTTTCCTGACCTACACTCTATTCATAGCATAAGCTATTGTATTCACAGCTTTTTTCTAAAACATTTTGGATACATCATTCTCAGCTAACATAGCTCTTGCTGCTTTTGTTACTGACTTGTTTCTTCTCTCTTCTATACCATTTTTTTTAGGGGTTCTTGGAGTTGATAACTATCTTTTGATTCTATTAGCTTCACAAAAGATGTTAAACTTATTTGAAGCAAAAACTCCTCTACCCGATCTTAAAAATTTAATATTCATGCCTGATTCATTCTCAACTCTATTCTTGAATATTTTGAACTTATCAAATGCCTCAAATTTTTCTTTAAGAAATGCAACCCACAACATTCTAGAAAAGTCATCAACTAAAATCATGAAAAACCTTTCACCGTAGAATCCTCTAATCTTCATAGGACCGCTGAGATCTATGTGTACAATCTCCATTTTTGTTGTAGTAGTAACTTCTTGCTTGGAAAATAAGTTATGTTATGCTTTACCAAAACACACTCCTTGCACATTGTGTTAGTAGGTTTTATAATCTTAGGCAAATTTCTAACTATAAACATACTACTAGTCTTCACAATGTTGTCAAAGTTTATATGACAAAATCTCTTATGCCATAACCAACTGTTATCTACCTTCATAACCAAACATGTCATTTCAGTATGATTCAATTGAAATATAGTACCTCTAGATCTGGTTCTTGTTCCAATTATCTTTCCATTTTTGTCTTTCATCATGCATGTCTTTTCTATGAACTGCAACTAATAATCTTTATCCACTAGTTGTCCAACACTTAGGGGATTGTGCTTCAAACCATTACATCCTCAGTGTTAGTCTTACCATCAAGAGTTATAGATCCAATACCTTTAACATGGCATGTTGCATTTTTTCCAACTCTGACAATGCCTCCATCCTAAACTTTGAAGTCAACAAACTTGTTCATATCACTAGTCATATGATGTGAACAAACCACTATCAATTATCCAATCTGATTTCTTTTCAACCTATGATACCAAAGCTACTTTCTCTAGACTTTCTTCTTTGATTACTACAAATCCTATTTCATCATCACTAGCACATACTGCTTCATACTCATCTTCTTCATTTGCATATAGACACTCTTTATCTCTTCTAGGTTTGAAATTTCCTTTATACGTTTTCTCTCTTTTAGGACCCTTAGATGCATAACGACCAAATTCATTGGAAGTCCAACATTTAAGGATTTTCTTACCATCCTTTTCTCTTCTTACCAAAAGTATTACTCCTTCAATCTTTATATCCTCATCAGATCTTCTACTAATAGCAAAGTCTCCTTTAGCACTTGTGCTCCTTGATAAACTAGGTCAAATATTCAAGGTACTAAAAGTTGTTTATGTTCTAGTTAATTCTCTAGACTATCTAAGCTCATTCTCAACTACTTCAAATCTCCCAAGCAATGTCTCCTTTGTGAAATATTTGGTACAAGATATCAACAACTATATCATTTGAACTGCTGACTTAAACGGTGGTGTTAAGCTCTTCAATATTTTTCATATAACCTCATCATCATCTTTGGTTCCTCCTTGAGATCTAATACCTATAGTGATTTTTGATCCTCTACCTACATATGTTCTTATAGTTTCATCTTCCATCATTTTAGCATCTTGAAATGCACAAATCCAATTTTGCAACCTCAATTTCTTAGAATTTTCATCACCTTCAAAACTAATTTCCAAAGCTTTCCAAATCAAATGTGAAGTGTCAAGTGATTTTACCTGATTTTATTCAATTTCAGGAATTGTAGAAAATAGCGCTTCTCTAGCTCTCATGTCGCAGATGAAAATATCTCTTTCTTTCTCAGTACAACTTTCTAAATATTTTTCAATAATGATTGTCTTTGATTATTTTGTCAAGATCCAATATGCTGGACCCATACACAACAGATGTGTTTCCATATTTTCCTTCTAGCTATCATAATTTGTTCCATCAAACTTCGAACTATCTTTCCTAAACATGCTTTCCATGGATCTCCCAAAGTTGTTAAAATTTATCTTCAAGGACTTGATGCTTTAATACCAATTGTTAGAAACAATAGTCCACCAAGATAACTTGGGGGGCGGGGGTGAATTAGTTATCCAATAATTAAAATATCTATCAACCTTAAACAATCTTATCCATTCAACCAAAGTAAGCAAAAACCATAACAAGATGCACATAGACAATTACACTAGATATGTTAACTAGGGAAACCCTTATATAGAGGGAAAACCATAGTGGTGGAATGATGCCTACAAGATGATGTACTAACACAAATATTCCTTGTTAGAGGATGGACCCTATTAGGATTCTATTACAACATTTAGTACATATGAGTCCCTATTAGGAGACTTTGATTCTTCGCTAGAAGATTCCAGCCCTTTTAGTAGTTGTGCCAACCCTACTAGAAGTTGTAGAAGAAAGGACTCACTGACCAAATAGCTTCTAGGGCAAGATCATCGAACTCACCTGTCCAACTGATCTCTCAACTATTCATTGCAGAATAATTGTGTATACTATACTTTAACTTCTTTCTTTTGTCTTGTCAACCAAACCAATCACTATTAGACCTTTTAGACTAGATCACAAACTTCGGATCCAAGTATCCAAATTTGGATCACATAATAAAACGTCGATAATGAAGTTTCCTTCACTTTTTCTCTACATTGCTCAACTTCACATTCCACTCTTTGTAGTACTTAGAATTACTTCATCCATCTCATATATGATAAAGGAAAATATCCTTCCTTCATACCAAATCCATAAAACAATTCCCTAAGTTGGTTGCTACACCTTCTCAATTAATTATTATAGGACCACATTAAGAACATATTACACTTAGCAATAACATTAATATTTCCCCTTGCAACTTGAATAAATTTTCATACACATAACATTATGATGAGTGAGATTGTTCATGTCATCACCAACATGTCTTCTTTACATTTTTAACTTTAGCTTCTCAAAATAACAACTTACCAGAATATGCCTCTATAAACTCTATCTCATAATAATCCTCACCAAAACTTGCATAACTTCTTCTATACTTAATATCTTATACTTCCGAAGTTAGCTACATATACTAGACACAAATAATCTCCCTTTAACCTTGCTAGTGAAAGTACTCGATGAACTATCCATACCAACTTGATCTTTGTCATTTTTCTTTTGTTAGATACCACAGAAAATTGCTATGTTGACATCAATGAAAAACGCAGTCATGAATGTAACATATCATCATGATAATGATCTAATCATGTTCCTACATATTTTTCTTAGACCTTTAGGGGTATCTCCATGTTTAACACCTTTTCTTCTAGGTGTAGAATCAATCTACAATAATCCCTAATATAGACATCACAGTCATCTACTACATTCATCCAATGAGCTTTCAATGTTTCCCCATGTACAAATTTCTTCCCTACTAGATGTTGTACCATCCCAATATTACCAAAATATGGGTGTGGAGCCTAAAAATCCTCTAGGGGATATTGATCTCATTATGAGTTAAATGTAGCAATATCTTGGTTCTACTTTACTTTGAATACTCCAATTGTGATTGGCCATACCCACATTTTATTTTGTTATTTTCTCACTCTGTTATATGAAAAAGTGAGTTAGAGAACTATCTCAAGTAGTATGATCCTGTTTGATGGGTAGCTTAGGAGATTTTTAGTACACAAAAGAGTACCAATTATGTAGAGATAAGTAAAGGTCTTAAACTAGATGTAGTAAGTGGCAACTTCGGTTATCCACATTGTAGCTTCTAATGTGATCCTTTTTTCATAATCCCCCTTGATGAACCTAATGGTGGTAAATATAAAACCATAATTTACCACCCTATACTCTACGCTTTGTAGTGGGAGATTCTTCTTCACAAGATGTGGATATACTACATAGGGCCAAGCATTTGAATCTTGCATGCTTCCCTTCTTATTAAACCCTAGGTAGTCTATGGTCCTTGCTACAAATAGATACACCATATAAGAAGTCATGTAAAAGTGGGGGTCATTCTTCACCATGATCAATTTCTCATCCAAGTTGTCACTAAGGATAGTAACCCAATCAATAGGCATCTTTGTTGTTCTGATGGTTTCAATGAAGTGTACCATCCATGTCTCTCAGTGACTTATTGTGGGAAGGTCCATGCCTCACTTGAGGAGAATAATTGATTATCTGATATCATTTATCATATACCCCTGCATCATATCCACCTTTCTTTCTCTTTGGCCCAAAGGTGTCCCATCAATTAGGTACTTATATTGTACCAATTCCTTGGCCTCTATTTCATTTTCTCTATACCACATGTTTGCATCTTCATAAGATATCTAGATGTATTGGTCTGCATGTGGAAGGTGGAAGATCTTTTCAATGTTTCATGGCCTGAGATCTAGAAGGATCTCTCCTGTCACACTCTTCATGACCTTTTCCTCACATACATAGTGTTGAGATAATGTCATGATCAACTTGATTGAAATATTTTTTTGATGTAGGGTGTGAAGATTTTTCACTAACCCACTTCAGATCACAACTAAAACCATCATTGATCTCTCTTTCAGTTTGTTGCACAAGGTGAGGAAGATGTTCCAATCAATGTGGCCTAGTTCTATGTCTCAGATCTGTGTGTGTTTGTCTTGGAATCTAGACTTCTTTAGTGCTCCTTGGTATTTTAAATCCATAGGATTTGGTGCCATCTTTTATGCCATAGAAGATGATGATGATACCATTATATATGCATAAAAGGGGAGAAACATTAGTATTTTGATGTTAGAAGACCATTATGACACTCAGTCGGGACCCAGAATAATGAAAAAACTAAGAAAAAACCAACTAAATTGACCAAAATTTGACTAAAACCCCCTCAAGTGCCTAAGATGTGCACTTGAAAACAATGTGTGCAGTTACACACATTGCAATGTGCACAACTATCACATGCAGATCTTGGTTTTTTTCTTAGAGGGTTTGTTTTTATTTATTTTAAGGTGCACATCTATTGAGGGTGCACACCTTTATAGGTGTTTTACCTTTACAAGGTTGGTATTTGTGGAGGAGTAGATGTGAAGCTACAGACCTTAAATAGGAGCAAATGTGCGGTTGCGAGGGGGAGATGAGGAGAAGAGGGTAGGTGTGGGGTTTATATAGGCCCTAACCTTCCCTAGTTCACACCTCCATGGGTGTGTACCTCCAAAGGTTCGCACATGCACATGTGCACATCCTTGGAGAGAGGCAAGTGTGCATCTATGCACTTAGCCGCATGTGTGCACTTTATGCACTAAGGATCCTAGAAGCTTGATTTTTTTCCCATTTCTTTTGCCTAACACTAGTTGATCGAAGACCAAAGTTTAACCTAGACCTAGAAGAGGGTCTTAGATAACTGAGGCACCTAACTAGGTGTCTCTTAGAGGATTTTGAAACTAGGGTGTCCCCATTTTGTGATTCAAAATGGGGCATGTTTTGTGAGACCACAACAAGAAGGAGAGGAATATTTGAACTCGTTTGTGAAAAATCTTGCCAAGATGAATGAAAAAGAAAAATTAATGATTAGTCTCAATTTGTTGAATCCTTTCCCTAGCAACTCATCAAAAAAAAATTTGGAAAGAAAGCTTACCTAAAAGATTTGGAGGAAAAATGAGGTCTGAAGTAGTCAAGTTTCTTCAAGATACAACTCATCCACACATTGTGAATTGCATCAAACCATTGGCCAATTTGAATGTACTATTGGATGTAGCATTTATTTCAAGTATATTGTCCAAATATGGATGTTTGACAAAGTTGCAGGTTATTTACTATATCATAACAAATCTTCAAATTCCAAATGAAGCATAATTGAACATCCTAAAAAAGATGAGAGGATCTTCAATCATCTCATAAATGATCAATAAAAGTATGCGAAACTTGGAAATTACTTTTAATTATCTTTATAGTGTATATTTTATTTCTATTTCTAATGTTTTGGTATGAGTTTAAATTTTGTACTTTGTTTCTTGAACATGATAAGCATAATAGGATCCAGATGCTAATTTGTTGAATAAGCCTATCAAATGCAAATGCCAAAAATGTTTTTGATATTGAATATGATGCTACTCTTCTCATGTGGCAAATCGACCTGAATTTTTCGTTGCTCCCTTATTTCTATAGAAGGGAATTGAGGGTCATTTTTTAAATCTAATGGTTGTAAACTTATTATTATGAAGTTGGGCATTGAAATTTAACTTTAGCAAAATGAAATCATTGAATTGTATCAATTATTATGTTTAAATAAAGTAATGAGAATCAATATAACTTTTATCATATCAATTGTTATATTTTCATTAAATTTAATGATAATCTTCAAGGATTGTATCATAACAATGTAACATATGAGCATAATAATGCAAATAAAAATAATAGTTTTGGTAGAAGTTGACTGATTGATGGCATCATCTAACATAGAATGCACATGTTTGTTTGACATTAGACATTCAAAATATGATATAACTTATTATGCATGATAGATGACAAGATACAGATAATAAATTCAGAGTTGCCACATATCTTCATTCAAATTTTTTGATTTCTCACCATAAAATTCAAAGTTTCCTTCATTATGCTCTATGTTTACTATAGTCTGCATACCTCTTTGCTTTTCTACATGCCAAGATACACAGCTTCAACATCAACACTACTAGTAGCATTACTTGAGTTACTAATTCCATTATTTGAAATAGTGCCAAACCCTCTTCTATGAAATTTTCTCCTCCACACATTACTGCATTTGGGTTCATTTTCTGATGCTAGTTTGCTGCACCAAGTGACGAAAAATGTTAGACAACCAACTAAACAAGTTGTTGGTAAGCAGGTATCAAATTTTGTGACAAACTCAAAAGTCATCACAATATTGATGCCACATGTCATCAGTAGGTTACAATCAAGTAATCCATGAAAGCAACTTGATTGTTAACATTATCGTCGATGGTAAAAGGTGATGTTGATGGTTGTTAGACAATATCTAGTTACATTTACCAAAGAGGATGTCATCAAATGTATGACATCCTTATCATATATTACATTAAAAAAAATTGTTTGACATTACAAATCCAATGACATACTTATAGGATAATTGTGTCAGGAAAAATAATTTTTGATTAATAAGTTCCATTTTAGTAGTGATTTATTATTTTTTCACCATAAACCATTTTTTAAATTTGACTTAAAAATTGTAAAAAAAAATTCTAAAATAACACAAAAATGATTAAATGAGGATTTTTTATTATACAAGTGGCATATATCAAGCTTAAAGTTACAGTATTGGAAGGAAAATCAACTTAAAGATATTTATGCAATTTTGCCAATCTCTTAAATAAATATCTTTAAGTTGTTTCTCATTCCAATAAAGGGACCTTAAGCTTGATATTTACTAGTTGTACGATCAACACTCCTCATATATCTATTTATGCATTATTTTAGAATATTTGTGCAATTTTTAAGTCAAATTGTAAAAAAACAAGTTTGTGGTGGGAGAATATTATAACACTACCAAAGTGGAAATCGTTAGCTAGGCAAACATAGGTTGTCAAACTTTGAACAAAGAGCACTAACATGATTTGCAAGTTCAAAAAATATAGAATAATAAGAAATATGAAAGTACATTATGATTTATTAACATTTTCATCATAGAAAAGGAGGTCCATGTTAATTATGTTCCAGTTATATATACCAAAAAGATGTTGCTATTATGTTCCATTTGTGATGCTTTCATAAGACATAATAGCATTTACATTGTATTACCAACTACAATGATGTATGTAAATGGTTTCCCAAGAGAAATCTGATGCAAGAACTAGTTAGTTGCCAAAAGTTGCATAGAACCTTTAAAACGGTATTTTCTCGATCTTAAAATATAGTACTCATCAAATTTACTATAACTATGCCAAAATAATGCATAAAAAAAACTTCCCCTAATAAGTTCTATGAGAGTTTTGGAATATGGAATCCAAACCAATTCATAGAAAAAGAGTAAACTTGGATCCTTGGAGAAGCATTCATAGTTTACTTCATTGTATATTTTTACTAGTAGACTTTTAAGCTTGCTTTCCTTATAACAAGGCATTGGAGAGTTTGAACTATACTTACTTAATTCACTTGTGGAAGGTTTCTCCCACAATGGGTTTCTAACATAAACATAATTTTGAGGTGATGTTCTTAAAATAGTTTCTTTCCATTTAAATTTCTAAATTATTATCTCATGTTATGCATCTATTTCATTTCGAGCACTATGTCAAGTAAAGCAACATATGTAAGCTAATTTGATAAGAACAACAATATCTTATAAGACTAACGAATGAATATATATATTGATAAACCAAGAAAGTCTAAAATGCATAACAAATAGATATAAAATATCAATGGAAAGGAGATAAACATAACTTAAACTGATAAGGTTCCATACCCCAACCTCCCCCTTTAACATAACTCTAAATTCCCCATTAACAAATAACATTCTTTCATCCATTAATAAAATAAAACATTCATTTATTATTGCATGGAGTAAAAAAAATTATGACCATTCATAAAGTAATATCATAATATCCAAAGCTAACATGTAACATTCATTCATTAACACTGGTACATAAACACATAGCATTCAATAACATGTGGAGTAAGGTATTTAAATATATCTCAACCAATTAATCAGTTTTATGTCAGCTACTTGATTAGTTTGGAATTTGGTTCTCACTAGAAATCATAAAATGCAAGAACAATTGTGACAAAAGAAGCAAAAAAATATGTTGATTGTGCATTGCTGGTTATTATGCTCTTTTGGCAAAATTTTTCTCATATTATTTTGGCAAAATCTCCAACTAGTTAGCATGTGTTTTGAAAAATTATTGGTAGATTGTAAGCTAGGAAAAAGAGAAATATCAAACTTGAAAAAGATGTGCATAAATGTAATTAATTTTTAAACTTCAATTTGATAAACTTACAAAGACAACCATGTAATTAGAAGAAACTATTGAGGTTTATAATGTTTGTGTATTATAGTTACTAGTGATAAAGTTCCATATCTTTGATTGTGGGTGCACAAAAAATGGACACAAATAATTGATTGACTAAGATAGTGCAAATGTTGAAGCCAACATAAATGTTACTCTATGATAGTCATCCATACAAAAGATAAATTGCATTAAATGATAAACCAAGAAAGTCTAAAATGACTAAGAAGGAGATGTAAAATAGAAATGATGAGGAGATAAACATACCTTAAATTAATTTTGGGTGCACAAACAATGGAAATGAAGTATTGAATAGAAATTCATAGATTAAATCACAATTTATCTATTTTGGGATTAAGAACTAGTACAACAGCCTAGTTGAGGGGTTTTGATCAAAAAAACAAGGGGAGAAGGAGAGGGTATACATGTTAGAAGGGGTGAACTTTGGAGGGGCTCCAAATATGCTTCTAAGGATGACCAGCATCAAACTTTCGGAATGAGTGTCACAATAGGTAGAGGAGTAAAAGAAGGTGATGGAAAAGATGAGAAGAATGGAGAAGCAATTGGAGCAAGTAAATGAGAAGAAGCAAGGGATTGACCAAGAGAATAAGAATGAAGGTGAAGAGTAGGAAGTGAAGATTGAAGGAGAAAGGGAAAGGGTACCTAGAGAAGAGATAGATTTGGATGATATGAGGATGGATAAGTTGATCAAAGTCATTAAATCATAGGATTACAAAGGGAAGTTTGAAGGTAAGTGATATGTGGAGAGTATTGGATCCCAAGGTGGATTTTGACCATTAATAGGGCTATTGATTGTGAAGGATTTTTGGTACAATCATAGTTTGAGAAGGTGATTGGGTATTGAGCTTTGCTTTCTTTCAAGAATAGTTTACTATTCTTGATGCAGTACAAGGCAAGAGAATCCCCAAAGGAGATGTCCTAGCCCCCTACTATAAAACCATGCAACGAAAACACAACAACAAGAAGCAACAATGCAAGATCTGATACCAAATAATAATAATATATTCATAAAATATAACTGATTACATGCAATGTGTTGGGTTGTAAGGCCTTCCTAGTTACGGCTATACACAAAGCAAGTAATAGTTCTGCCAGATCCCTAAGGATCCAAACCCAAACCCTAGCTAGTCTAGATCCACACTCTAGTAGAAACCCACAAGGAAGATCTCAACTTGTGCTCGCAAGCCCACCAAGCTATCTCCTTATTTTCCAAGCCACAACTACTAGCTCTGCTCCAACTTCATCCAAGTGTAAATTTCCTCACATTTGGCACTCTATCCACACATTCACAACTCCATCACAATCTTGTTGTAAACTACCTCACATTTAGCGCTCTGTTCATAGACTCAGGAAAAATTTCTCTTCAGCTACTTCCCACACCCACTCCTCTTCTAAGTGAATGAATAATGACTAAAGACTTCCCCATAACCCCTACTTATACCAATCTAATCCACAAGTCGGCCCAAAACACAAATTAAATGCAAATACATAAATTAAATGCCAAAGTTGGCCTCCTACAACAATTAAATTCCCAAAATTGATGTCTTAGTAAAATCATGATATCTCCTAGCTCTAGATGAATTTGAACTCGTGCTTCAAACCATAGTACTAAATATAGGCTCTCTTCAATCCCTAAAATTTTAATCCTTTATTTCATTATAGAAAATTATTTGGCTGGCCTGCAACAAGCACCAAATTCCTAAGAAAGGCCAAACTCCTCCCAGACCATGCCGAGAAACCAAAGACCATGTCGAGTGACCAAGACCATACCGAGCAACCTAGACTATACCGAGCTCCAAGACCATGCTAAGCTCCAAGATCATGCCAAGCTCCAAAGACCATTCCAAGCTCCAAAGACCATGCCGAGTCCCATAGACCATACCCAAAGACCATGTTGAGTAACCAAGACCATGCCGAGCAACCAAGACCATGTCGAGCTCCAAGACCATGCCAAGCTCCAATCCTTCTTTGACTAAGTACCAATCCAAACACCCTCCAAAGCAACTACTGAGCCTCCTCCCATGAACTCCAAAGTAGTCACCAAGTAAATCCAAGATGCTCCTACATCAAACTCCCAAGGTAAATAGAAAAGTGTGTCCCACACTTTGATGCCCAAAGAAAGAGCAACAACCAACTTCATCTTTTCCAAAGGCTTCCACTCCAACAAGGATAAGAAAACCAATCTACACATCATCCACATCCACATCATTCTATCAAACACTAGAATCTCATCCAACCAATCACATGCTCACTCCTAGGAACAAACTGAACATAATGCTTCATCAGAGAACCCCCATCCATATCAACAACTAGTGAATCCATACTAGCAGCAACCAACTCCACATTAGTGACAATATGAAGATCTCCATCAACACATGCCAAACTCTCAACACCAACCATCTCATTTCTCACAACAAGATGCTCTGCAATACACAACTCACCACCAACAACAACTAGATCATCCACGACCAAGCACTCTGCAATTTCCATGTCAGACTCAAGCAACTAATCATGAAAACTAGCCTCTATCCCAACATCAACAAGGTTAGGAATATCTTCAACAACAATTTGTAGTTGTTTTGCAGGTTCTGTATCAGACTCCACAAACTGATCAACAAAACCAAACTCTTCCACCTCGACTTTTTATGCCATCTTCTCTCACAAACAAGTCTCTTAACTGGCCAAATGACTCTCTTTCATATCAGTAGACTCTAAATCCACAAATAGCTACGAAATTCCTTCGTTACCCCATCCTTAATATGATCAGCCAAGCTAGCTTCAAATCAAGTAGTCATCTCATAAAACCTCCTCTCCACCAAATCAAACCTCATCTCCACCACATCACAGAGATTTGCAAACATCTCAGGGTCCAGTCCTCTCAGAGTCATCTCCCAAGATCTTCAAAAACCCTCTGCAACAAATCATTCCCACACTCCTTGTGACAACCTTGAATTGTTTGCAAGTTAGATTGCAACCTGCCACCTTGCATGAACAATTAGGAACCACATCACAAGTCTAGGACCATGGATCTGTAATCCAAAAACTCTCTATGATCATGCCTCAACAAGATCAAACTTCCATCTTCACATCCATCGATCAATTTACATGTCCTCCCAAGGTCCTAGTTTAAACTACCTCAGCTTCGGTGATTTGTCTACACACTCAAGAACAACCTTTGCTCTGATACCACCTGACATAGTGCAAGGTAGGAGAATCCCCAAAGGAGATGTCCTAGCCCCTTTCTATAAAACCATGCAACGAAAACACAACAACAAGAAGCAACAATGCAAGATCTGATACCAAATAATAATAATATATTCATAAAATATAACTGATTACATACAATGTGCTAGGCTGTAAGGCCTTCCTGGTTACGGCCAGATATAAAGCAAGTAATAGTTCTGCAAGATCCCTGAAGATCCAAACCCAAACCCCAGCTAGTCTAGATCCACACTCTAGTAGAAACCCACAAGGAAGATCTCAACTTGTGCTCGCAAGCCCACCAAGCTATCTCCTTATTTTCCAAGCCACAACTACTAGCTCTACTCTAACTTCATCCAAGTGTAAACTACCTCATATTCGGCACTCTATCCACACATTCACAACTCCATCACAATCCTGCTGTAAACTACCTCACGTTCGGCGCTCTGTTCGCAGACTCAGGAAAACTTGCTCTTCAGCTACTTCCCACACCCACTCCTCTTCTAAGTGAATGAATAATGACTAAAGACTTCCCCACAACCCCTACTTATACCAATCTAAGCCAAAAGTTGTCCCAAAACACAAATAAAATGGAAATACATAAATTAAATGCCAAAGTCGGCCTCCTACAACAATTAAATTTCCAAAATTGATGTCTTAGTAAAATCATGATATCTCCTAGCTCTGAATGAATTAGAACTCATGCTTCGAACCATAGTTATAAATCTAGGTGCTCTTCAATCCCTAAAATTTTCATCCTTTATTTCATTAAATAAAATTATTTATTTGGCCTGCAACAAGCACAAAATTTATAAGCAAGGCCAAACTCCTCCCAGACTATGCCGCGCAACCAAAGACCATGCCGAGTAACCAAGACCATGTCGAGCTCCAAGACCATGCCAAGCTCCAAAGACCATGCCAAGTCCCATAGACCATACCAAGCAACCAAAGACCATGTCGAGTAACCAAGACCATGCCGAGCTCCAATCCTTCTTTTACCAAGTACCAATCCAAAAACCCTCCAAAACAACTACTGAGCCTCCTCCCATGAACTCCAAAGTAGTCACCAAGTAAATCCAAGATGTTTCTGCATCAATTCTCTACTTAACATTGTCAACCACATGAAGGTGGAAGCTCAACTCCCCCTTAACATAAGTCTAAATTCCTCGTTAACATCTAACATTCATTCATATATATTTAGTGGAAAATACAAGTGGGGGATAGAACATGGGCATCACCTGGTCCACCTAAAATATCCCAATCAAGGCGACAAGGCTCATGATTACACAAAAATAGTTGTAAAAATAACACGTCCATATTTTAGTTAATGGTATAAATGAGTATTAAAAAAATCCATTATTAAACTTTATTTATAATTAAAGATTTCATTACTACACACCGGGTCAGTAGATTATGTGATAATAACATCATAATCTATGTTGAAGCCTCTTTATATCCTTATGCAATCTAAATTAAGGATTTAAATTTATAGAAGGAAAAAAGTGAAGAAGATATACATGTGCAATAGAAGATCTTCAAGGTTATGTAGGTCAATTTTAAGACAATATAATCTCAATTATATTAGGATGACTATTAGAATAGTTCATAAAAATATTGCAATTTACAAACTAAAGAATGATTAGAATAGTTCATAATAAAGTTCAACCCAATTACATAAAGCTGATTATTATAATAGATTATAATAAAGTTCATCCCAATTACATTAGATCCATAAAATTTAATAACAATTTTTTTATGAACTATTAGTTCATAATTTGAATAATTAAAGGTTGACAATCATACTTCCGTTCATACATTGCACTTGTGCTATGAACTATTAGTTCACAATTGGAATAGTTAAAGGTTGAAAATCATACTAAGAGTACTTCAATTATTATGAACTATTTTAATTATACAAGTTCATCCCAATTTTGTCATGAACTATTCTAATCATAAAATTTTAGCCTAATGTATAATTTAGATTATTATGAACTATAATATATATACTTCATATCCCATAATTGTGGATTTCCATGAGATGGAATATCTTTAAAGAATTATGTGAAATAATAATGTGCCTTGTCTATTCATTTTTATTTTTTATATGTATCTACCAGTGCATCACCATTTAATAGTTATGATATGATCAAACGAGAGAAAATAGTTGAGATCTTAGATTGACACAATTTTTAGATGATCATATGAAATAAAATGGGCATGTGAGTACACAAAAACTAGAAAGACATTGTGTATAGATAAAGGTATGAAATGGATTATTTTGGAGTACTCAAAATAGACACTCAGCATTCAGTATGCACATATCATCATTCAAGATCAAATGGGTGTGTGAGATTATAGACACATTGAAAATGTGTATGGGATGCTCACTTAGCCTTTTGCAAAATCTAATAAGTGGATTGTGGGGGGATGTTCTATTGACTTCTTATATGAGTGTTAGGAGAGGTGGAAAAATGAAATTTTTTGAAACCTAGTTTATATGATTTGAAATAAAAATTGCCTAGCTTGAAACCTAATTTTATTTGAAAATTAAATTGCTTGAAACAACATAAACTTGAAACAATTTACGTAGATATGCATATACATATACATATAGATACATATAGGTATATGTATACGAGATATCATAAAAAATAAAATAAAAAATAAAGACACCAAATCATTTTTGCCTAAGACTATGTGTGAAAGGCATGATACTCATTCGAGCACAAAAAATGTGAGGACCACTGAATGTTGCAAACTCACTAGTGACACTACCTGGGTAAGGATGTGTAATTATTCAAATTTATTTGATTTGAAAATGATATTTCTTGAAACATGATTTATGTGATTTGAAAATGAAATTATCTAGCTTGAAACTTGATTTTATTTGAAAATGAAATTTCTTGAAATCACATAAAATTGAAGCAATACACATACATATACATATGCATATGCATACATATACATACATACATATACACATACATATACATGTACATGAGATAATGTGTTATGAGTTATTCATCAGTGTGATGGAATCTAAATCCATGAGGGAGTCGTGCATCAACCTTATCATGCATGTAACCAAAGTTAAGAGCCTCCATTATTGAATTCTCTTCCCAATTACATTCATTAATATTCATCAACAATATGCACCATTTTTCATTTAGGACATTTAAAATAAGGTCCCATTAGGAATGTACACAACATTCTTTTGTTCTATGTCTTTTGATTTGAAATGTCTCCAACCCTTATTATGCATTAGGTTCCATTAGGACTAGTTAGGTGTCATAAGAGGACCACAACGCATCATAAGGGGCCCTAATGGGTCTTAGAAGGAATTATAACACACTATGACCCTTATGACATGTTAGGATAGCTTATACATCATAAATATGCCATACAATAAATAATGTGTTCTACAGGGTTGCATGGTGTTCTAATCAGACCTAATGCATCCTAATGACTCTTAATTTGTTGCAATGAATTTTAATGGTTCTTATTTTTTTGTATTGGGTTTTAATTTTTTTTAATGGTTCTTAATGAGTCCTAGGATCATTTAGGGCCCATTAGGAGTCCTTAGCACCACTATTATGCATTAGGTTTCACTTTGACCCATTAGCTATCATAATGGTCTTACTAGGTTGTAAGAGGTCCTAATGGGTAGTAGGACCACTTAGGATCCATTATGACCCAATGTGATATATTAGGACTCCTTATACATCATAAAGGTGCCATATAATAGGTAATGTGTTCTATAAGGTCCTAGGCTTAACCTTTGAACCATGATGAAAACCCTAAAGCCTAAACATGATTCAAACTATAATATATAGTCCTCCATTTAATACATAAATTTAGAAATTGTAATTACATAAAATCTAAAATGTGAATTAAAGTCAATTAAATTAAATCTATCAAAAAGACACGTACTAGAAAAATGATTGCACAAATATCAATGTCACAAGTAGAATAAATAATTTTTTTTCAAGAAAATTAAGATGAGCTCTTGAAGCTTTTTTTAAAATTTGCACTACTACTTTAAAAAGCTAAAAATGGTATGCATAGTGCGACAGCTAATTCAATGATGTGTCGAAACATACCAAGGATTCAATAGAAAATATGCCACACTACCAATGTTTAGATGTATGTCTCTACATCATTGAATCAATTGCCACACTATGCATATCATTTGTAGTTTTTAAATCAGTAGTGTAATTCAAAAAAATCTTGCATTGATCATAGTTTCTGGTCACAAAAGAGCTTATCTTCTTAATTTTTGCAAAAGAATATATTTATGCTACTTGTGGCATTGATATTTGTATAATATTTTTCTAGTACATGTCCTTTTCATAGATTTTATTTAATTTACTTTAATTCACATTTGAAATTTTATGTATTTACAATTTCTAAATTTATGTTTTCTAAAAGGAAGACTATATAATATGGTATGTATCTACTTTTCCTTTGAAAAATTTTATATGTGGGTTGTGGTGGGATGTTGTGTTGAGGAGCTAATCTCCATGCCTAGATCCTTGGGACTATTTAGTACTACAAGGCCATTAAACATAAGACATTTAAGTCTCATGATTTACATAGTTAATGAAGTCTTTTGTGAGACAGTTGACAAAGACCTTTCTCATTAGATAATGTGTTCTTATATACACATGCATCTTGATGGTGAAATGTATCTTTTCAAAATAAGCATTCAAAAGTATGTGTATATAGAATTTTCAACTATGATCCAACTATGGTACAGGTATGGTCCAAACAAAAAAATTAATCCTTATACAATTTTAGCTATGCACTTTTTCACATATGGTCCCAACAAATAAGTGCATTTATAATGAAAAGAAGACATCATAAAAAGAAAATTTCAGCCTCTTAGGTCTTAAACACTTGCACTCTATTCCTTCATCACATGCTATAGTTGTTGATTGTGCATCTTTGTCAACTCAACTAAAGTATCCACACCCATTATTTCCCTACAATATCAAATCTTCTTTAGTTCCTTCTATAATAATTACTAATTATTATATTTTTTTTAAAAAATTAAGAATTATATTAACCCTTTTCCTATTTAGGAAACATCAAAATTGATGCCCAGAATTAGTATGTGTGTTTGAGGTCTGCAACTAACATGGGCCAAGACCACATCAACATTTTGGAACATTTATGAAAGTCGTCAACCCTGAAACATCAAAACTACATTTGTTACGACTCATTGATCAATATAGGAAAAGTAGATAATGAATTTTATGGTGTTCCAAAATTACAAGCCATTGAGCTAATGTAAGGTAGAATAACCAAATGAGATACTGATGTACAATTGAATGTCATTTCTTTGTAGACAAATGATTCTGAGATCATTGACACATAAATTATATGGTGTTCCAATGTAGTCAAAATAGCAAAGGGAAATGCATGGAAAATTCAGGATACCAGAAGGAAATGCGTGGAAAATTCATTAATCAAGTCCAACACATTTATGTTGTATATTCATTATCAGGTGTTTGCAATTGATTTCAAAATGTTGAAAAGTAAAACATAGGTGAAAAATAAATCAAGGGCACATGATGATTCTTTTGCACAATTTTCTTGTAGTTTCAAGAAATTTAATTTTCAAATCACATAAATCAGGTTTCAAAAAACTTCATTTTGTTAGTGTAAATAATTACTATTTACACTTTACTTAAGTTTACTTAGAATAAATGCATTATTTTATTATTTATTAGGTTAGACACCTAGGATTTTGTGTACTTATATGAGTTGTCATGTTGACAACACAGGAGTAAGCAACTCTAATTTATCACATGGTGTCTACATCATTGGAGTTTGCATAATCAATTGAGTTGTCATGTTGACAACACAATTGTTCATACTCTTAATTAAGCACATGGTGTCTACAACATAATTTTACATCACACCTTTGTAGGCTTATCCTCTCATCATTGCACTAACTCGTGTGCTTAATGGAGGATAATCCACTCCTGGTGGACATGTGCTTAGTTGTGAGGCTTATCATATTGCTAACTCCTAGGCATTCTAGAACCTTTCTAGAGGCCTTTATATACAGGCACTCTTAGTGTACTATACAATGAATTGAATATCATATTGTTATTCCGATCATATTCTATTGGTCTATTTTGTGCTAGTTATTGTGCTTCTTGGTCTTGGGTGATTTTTCCCTAAGATAAATTCTTACATGGTATCAGAGCCATAGGAGCGTCATTTCATAACCATTGGAGACCATTTTTGCTTCACCTTTCTAAGGACACCTTGATTCATATTTAGAGTATCCACAACTATTGGGAGTGTCTAGAGCCAAAGTGAACCTCACCATTGTGTCCAAATCATTGATTTGGTAAAAACTAACTATAAATTTGTATATATTGGGCCATAGTCAAATTTAAGGAAAATTTTTATTGCAAACTGGCACCCAAGGGCCCAATTTGCAAGTACGGTATGATCATTTTCAGATCTGCTTAATTTATTTTGGATCTGTTAATTTTATTTTCTCTGCATTTTCGAAGTATTTTTTCAAAAAAAAATTAGGCCTACTGGGGTTGCAGAGATTTTTTTGTTGCAAAAATCAGGTGGTGAAACCCTGGCCCCCATAGGTAGAATATTCTCTTTGATTTTCAAATATTCCATTCATATTACAAATTTTGGCCATAGCACACATAGTCTAGTGGTTATTTCATTTTTTGGCCGAGCACAAAATTTCCTACAATTGGCAACCAAATTGCTTGGACCTCCAGTGGCCTCAACTTCGGATCAGCTCTTGCAGCAGTTTGATTTTAAATACTCCACATCCTGATCACATAGCGCATATGGGATTAAACCCATAGAGGCAAAGCCAATCCTAGCACGGCCTTCTCAATTTCTTGGCACTGACCCACAAACACCCCCTATCGATCGAGTTGAATTTCCTTGCCAGTGACAAAGGATATCCGGTAGCTTAAAGTCCACTGATGGAACCAAATTTTTGACCTCTATGCTGATTTCCAACATGGCCATGCCAGCACCAACAACACCACATGGCACCACTACACTATGACACATGGAGCTTTTGCCATGCAGACCTTGCCCAATCAGCCTGCCACATTGACACCTTAGCTACCACATTAGCGTGTATCCCAGACAATGACCATACGCCCATGCAGGTGCCACATCACATGTCTCTATGATCCATACAGTGATATCAACAATCCATATAGAACATGTCACTACCACGTCATTAGGAGGGCCAATTTTTTGTTGATGTCAGGGAACCTCATCATTAAATTTGATGGTCATATGAGCATCATCTAGAGGCAAAATTGAACTTCTATAATAGTCATTTGGATGTCAAATTTAATCTCATAGTTTTTTGATCAAATCCCTCTCTAGATTTAGTTTTGATTTGACAATCTGACTTTGGGAGGCCATATCTCAGTTATCCAGGCTCCAAATCAAGTGCAATTTTTTTTAATACTTTGGGGAGAATTTCCTAAAAAAATTATTGGTGCTATTATTTTCTAGTTTTGGTGCATATATTTTTTAGAAATTGTAGTTTTTGGTGATTGTACCTGTCCAATCCTACATTTTGCAACTTCAATTGCTCCGTACAGGCTCATCTGGACTCCAAATTAGGTTCCATTTTTTTTGAAAGTGAATAATTTTTTCTCTAATTTGCAAATATGCAATTAGATTATAGGCTTGTGTGGATAGAAATACCACTTTTAGAACTAGGTCCTTTTTTGCATTGTAATGCTTTGATATAACTTCAGAATAGTTGTATATCTGAGATACATTGTAAAGTTCCAAATTTGAACTCCAAAAGGAGGTTGTAAACTAAAAATTAGAAGACCATTAAGACCAAAATTAGCAAGTGGCTATTGTAATCGCACTAAGTATAAAGTGCCAAAATCTTTCATTTGGGGGGGTTTCTTGATTGAGTGAGGGAGGTGTCTCTTGGTGTTGTGTTCCTCTTTTCCTGCTATTATTTTTCATTTCTTGCATCGTGGGAAATCTTAACATTTTAAAATTAACACCACATAACTATGCCACATGGTCTATTAAAATATGGTGTAAATTGATGCATGATGAAGTTTCTCAATATGTAGATGGTACCCTTCCTAAACCAACAAGTGATAAAGTATCTCAAAGTGATATCCATGCTTGGGAAAAGGTAGATAGGATAGCCCTAAGTGATATTAAGATGTAGTTTGTAGACAATATTTTCTATCAGATGATGAAGTATAATACATCAAAGAAAACTTGGGATGCCCTCAAAAACCTATATGGTAAAGTAATTGAGGAGGATGTTTACAAAATTGAAGATGAGCTTGTCTCCCTAGATGCTAAGACATTCGATTCAATACATGATTTTATTGTTAAGGTGAATGAATTAAGAACAAAGCTTGATGATAGTGGTAGTCCTATGAAATATTATAGGTTAATCTATCTCATTCATAATAAGCTACCATTTGAGTACTCCACATTTGTTTCTTCTTTCAACATCACAAATACTAAATTATGGGATGCCTATAATAAAATCACATTTGATGATTATGCTCAACTATTAGAGGATGAGAAAAATAAGTTGCAAACAATGAGGATTCTCAAGTCATCAAAGTCTAAGGCATTGCTGGCTAATAATGAGGGTTCTCAAAATTCAGTTGGTCAAAGTTCAAATAAAGGAAAGGGCAAGAAGAAGAATTGGAAGAAAAACAAACAAGAGGATACATAAAAGACAACACCAACATCAAACCAACAATGTAAGTCTTCCTCAAATAAAAACATGAAGGGGGATACTAATCAGGACAAGAAAAAGTGTGCCTATTGTAAAAAGATGGGTCATGATGAACATCAATGTTTTTATAAGCAGATTGATGAGTTGAAGAACATCATGAAGAAACACAATGTTCCACTACCTAATGCTTATAAGGAGAAAGGATTTTCATCATCAAATTATAAGGGCAAAGGGCATGCTTTACTCACAAACATTGTTAGTCAGGGAGAATGCATCATTGATTCAAGTGCCACACATCATATGGGTGCGTCAAAGCAAGATTTTTCTTCCATGACACATTCAGAGGTACCACACATCTTTGTAGGTGATGGTACTAAGGTGGAATTTGAAGGTAAAGGTGAAGTTGAGATGAATAATGGAGCATTCAAGGATGTTCTATATGTTCCTAATATTACCTCCTACCTTCTTTTAGTCTACCAAAGGATTCACTATGGAGGTGGAAATAAAGTGGAATTTCTTCTAGATTTAGTGGCAGTGAAAAGCATTAAGGATGACTCTATGATCGCAATAGGTGAAACCAATCATGATTCAAGGCTTTGCACTTTCTCCTCCTTTGTGCCAAAATTAAATGCACAAGCCTTATTGCTACATTCAAATGTAGAAAGTAAATTGTGGCATGAGATATTTGGACATCTCAACTACATATATCTTCAGTAGCTTAGCAACAAGAAAATGGTCAATGGTCTACCTCAAGTACAATTTTTAGAAGGAATTTGTTCAAGTTGCACACTTGGAAAACATCCAAAAAAAATGTATGAAAAGGGGAATTCTTCAAGAGCACAATGTGTTCTTGAATTAGTTCATAGTGATGTGGCGGGACCATTTTTAGTACCATCATTTGGTAACTCTCACTATGCACTCACCTTCATAGATGACTATTCTCACTTTACTTGGGTGTTCTTCATGGCTCATAAGAGTGAAGTGTTCGAAAAAATTCTTACCTTCAAGGCTCAAGTGGAAAAGAAGTCAGGAAAAGCCATCAAAGTTCTTCGAACAGATAATGGGGGGGAGTATGTGAACACGAGACTATTAGACTTTTGCACTCAAGAGGGAATTGACCTTTAGCATTCAATACCATGTACACCATAACAAAATGGTGTTTTTGAAAGGAAAAATAGAACTCTCAAAGAGATGACCACTTGCATGCTACTAAACAAGTCTCTTGATCAAGTCTTTTTGAAGCAATGAATTGTGCTAACTATATTCAGAGTAGGAGTCATCACAAAGCTTTGGATGGTGTAACTCCTTTTGAAGCATTGACAGACAGGAAACCTATGGTTAAGCACTTCAAAGTCTTTGGTTTTCCAACATGGGCATGAATAACTCCACAAAAATGCAAAACATTAGAAGCACAAAGAAAACCTTGTATCTTTTTTGTAAATTTAGACTCACATAAAGCCTATAAGTTGGTGGATCTAGAGACACACGATATATTCTATGAAAGGAGTGTATGTTTTGAAGAAAGTTGTCCAAGCTTTACTTCTTCAAATCCTCCTTCTTCCTCCATTGAAGAGAGTGATAGTGAAACTAGTGACTTGGAAGATGTTCATCCCCAACCAACATAGAAGCATCAGCCAATTGAGATGAGGATACACCTAGTACATCTTCTTCCAATATACCTAGATGGGCTAGGCAGACATTGGATGCAACAAGACCATTGGTAGGGAATCCTTCAAATAATAGGAGGACAAGATCACAACACAACTCACTCCCACATGCGTATATTGCAGTTGCTTTAGATTTGCAATCCTTTAAAGAAACATCAGGTATTCCATAATGGGATAGAGCAATGGAGGAAGAATATAACTCTCTTATGAGAAATGATATATGGGACTTAGGCTCTCTTCCTATAGGAAGAAAATTGGTTTGATGTAAGTGGGTCTATTGGACCAAATTTGCAATGGATGGAAGTGTTGATAAACATAAGGCTTGACTTATTGCAAAAGGGTTTTCTTAAGTACTTGGCATTGATTACACTGAGACCTTTGCACCAGTGGAAAAAATAAATTCCATTCATTTGACACTAACTATAGCAACAACTCAGAAATGGGTTGTTCATTAGATGGATGTGAAAAATGCATTTTTGAATGGGGATCTTCATGAGGAGATATATATGGAGCAACCACAGGGGTTCATTAGATCCATTATTATCCAAATGTCTACATTCTTCAGAGGGCTGATTCACATTTGCTTCTTGTACTTTATGTTGATGACTTGATCATTATAGGGAACACATCATCCATTATTGATAGTGTTAAGGCTACTTTGTAGGATAGGTTTTTGATGATAGATTTGGGACTACTACACTATTTCCTTGGTATCAAAATACATCAGTCTTCATCAAGGATCACCTTATCATAGCCCAAGTATTCTCTTGATCTTCTTGCTCAATTTTGCATGAATGACTAAAAGGCTGCATCTATCCCATTCCTTTTAGGTGTTAAGTTAGAAGCAAAGTGTTCCACTCCACTTGTTGATGTGACTTTGTATAGACAATTGGTTGGAAGCCTTATCTACTTGACACATACACACCCTAACATCTCATTTGCAGTTGGCATGGTTTCTCACTTCATGCAAGAGCCACATGAACTTCATTGGAAGGTAGCCAAATGAATCTTGCACTATATCTAGGGTACACATACACATGGGATACAATATGCAACTGGTATTGAACTTTAGTTAGTGGGATATACAAAATCAAACTATGTAGGGGACCTTGATTCTTGCAAGTCTACTTCAGGATGTATGTTTCATCTTGGTTCTAGCCCCATTTTTTGGCAAAGCAAAAAGAAAAAAACCATTTCTCTCTCATCGATCGAGGTTGAGTATCGAGGAGCTGTGAATGCAGCAACAGAGGCTATTTGGCTAGAACAGATCCTGAAGGAGTTTGGTTTTGATCTACCCAGACCCACAATCATCCATTGTGATAACTAGAGTGCTATTGAGATTTCAAAACATCTAATGCAACATTAGTTTACCAAACATATTGAGGTTCATATGCACTACATTAGAGAGCTTATTCATGAGCAGGTCATCGCATTGCAATACTGTCCTACTAAGCAGCAAGTAGTCGACATCTTCATCAAGCCCTTCATGAAGGTCAAGTATCTTCATTTACGAGATCTCTTGGGGGGTAAGGGATTTTTCACTAGGGGAGTCACATGATCCTTCTCTTCTATAGTGTACATATCTCTCTTTTTGGGGTGGGTTTTTCCCATGAGGTTTTCCCTCTTTCTCTATTTGCAAAGAAATTTCATTACATTTTAGCATTGCATTTATACTTGGGTACCTAACATGGCCTATTAGTCGGGACCCATTATGCATTTCATCATAGCTTTTTTGAGCTTAAGTGTGTTCCCCTAAGTTGCACTTAAGGGGGGGTGTTAGTGTAAATAATTATTATTTACACATTACTTAAGATTACTTAGCATAAATGCATTATTTTAGTATTTATTAGGTTAGACACCTAGGAGTTGGTGTACTTATATGAGTTTTCATGTTGACAGCATAGTTGTTCATACTCTCAATTAAGTACATGGTGTCTACAACATAATTTTATGTGGCACACCTTTGTAGGCTTATCCTCTCATCATCGCACTAACTCCTATGCTTAATGGAGGATAATCCACTCCTGGTGGACATGTGCTTAGTTGTGAGGCTTATCATATTGCTAACTCCTAGACATTCTAGAAGCATTTTAGAGGCCTTTATATATAGGCATTCTTAGTGTACTATACAATGAATTGAATATCATATTGTTATTCTGATCATACTCTATTGGTCTATTTTGTGTTAGTTATTGTGCTTCTTGGTCTTGGGTGATTTTTCCCTAAGGAAAATTCTTACACATTTTCAAATCACATAAACTTAAAGCATCACATGTCCTTACCTGGGTAGTGTCAATGTTATGTTGGTTTGTAGCTTTGAGTCACTCATACATATATATATATAACCTTTCTAATGAGATAATGTGTTATGAGCTCTTCATCTGTGGGATGGAACCTGATTCTAGAAGATATGTTTACAGCACCCTTATCATGACTATAACCAAAGTTAAGTGCCTTCATTATTGAATTCTCTTCCTAATCTACTTAGAGAAACACAAGAAAAAAATGGATTGTTTCAATTGTCCTCCACTATATAGGCTAAGGCAATCTTGCCCAATTTGCCAAATGCCCACTTAGCCTTTTACAAAATCTGATATGCAGGTTATGGGGAGATGTTGTATTGACTTCTTATATGGTTATTAGGAGAGGTGGGAAAATGGGATGGGATGGGATGTGTGGAGAGGCACAGATAAAAGATGAATACAATTGAATCCTATTGCTAGTCTGAAATGGATTACCTTAGTCTAGTGTGTACATATGTAAGAAAATCATCACCTTAGACAGACTTTCTTGTTGTCATAAGTGTATTTATATATATAATTATCATTATAGAAGGGAGAGGGGAGGTTTTTGTTAATATTATTATAAATCAAAACCCCACAAACCAGAATTTTAAAAAAAAACTATAACCAAGGTTAGTGTGTGGATATACTATATGATCATGTTGTATAGTTGGGCAAATGGGTTGCGTTTGTGTTGCAACTTAGTACTAATAGGAAGTCATCTCGAAAATACTAGTGCCACAATTTGTGTTGCTCAAATGTGACAAGGGTTTGCCAACATCTTCAATATGTGATTTTGGCACTAGAAGTGTTTGGGAATCTTTTGGTAGGTAATCTTATGGTTTAAAACATTATAAATATACTTGTGATGTTGTAGCTTCCTGATTTTGGCCACCAACCTTTTTGCCACTAAAATATGATGACAAGTTTCTACAAGTATGTTATGTTGGATTCATTGGCTACCAAAAAACTAACTTGTTGAAAAGTGGCAGTCAACTATTCTATATATTTATCTAAATAGGATTCATTGGTGATACAACCTATACTATAAAATATAGAAGTTTAGGTCTCCCTGGTCACTAGGTCACTAGTCCCAGGTGATAATTGACCACTAACAGTCTAAATTGTACCAACTAAATAAGATTGAACTAAAATTGCAGACAAATAGGGGTATGAGTTACTCACCTTTTCCTCAATTGCAATCATCACTCACTAATGCTCTCGACAATCTGAGGAAATAACAAAACCTATTGATCTATGATTTATTTATACCAATCTTTTTTGTTGAATTTGATAGGAATCTTATAGCACATATAAAATATTTGGTGAAGCTTGCGTAATAAAAACATGACTAATATAATTTCCAAGGTGATTATGGTATGTCCAATATATCTCCATGCATAATATAGTTGGTGAGATTGCATTAGTGTGGGATACACAACCACATAATTTTGGGGCGAATATTGTCCCTCTCCTAAAAAAATATTTTAAAATCATGGGCAAATTTAGGTCGTCCAAAAATTTCCCTTCAAAAATCGTAGGCAAATGTGTTTAATTTGTCTTGTGCAAAAAAAAATTGTATTGGCTATATTGCATTAAAAAGAGAGCTGATGGCATAAATCGTATGATGATGGGCCTAGGGGTGTGAACCATTTTTGGTAAAGTTGGGGCAACACACCCTACCACACATGTGGAAATAATTTTCCAAATCGACGTAGGTCAATGTGCAAAATTTGTTGATTGGAAAATATTCACCACTAAAGTAAATTTTGTCTGTTTGTATAAATGTATATGCATAGAAACATAGACACACATAGATATAGAAATATACATATATGCATATAGATATAGATATATACATGCACGCGCGCGCGCACGCACACACACACAGGTTTTGAATGAAAAATTATTTGATTGAGTTTTATGTGTTTAATATGGTATAGAGTACATTTTTCATTTTTATTAATTAAAATTTTCATATAGTCATGTGAGAATTCATTTGACTTTTGATAGTTTTGTGTGAGTTATTTTGATTATATTTGTCTATTGACACCTCTAATCAATAGTGCAATCATTTTTATTACAATATTAGAGAATTTAGAGATTGATCTTCTTCTTGTAGAGTTGATGAATATGATATATATCATAATCTCATCTCCTAGATATGATGACCAAAAGAATTTGGTTGCATTCAATTCCTTTGTTACTCCTACATAAAGAAAACAAATATTATAAACTAGGTAGATTGTTAGGTTCCCACCAAATTGAACATTGAAGAAATTAAAGTCTAAAAGGATCCATTCCTATTTGTCTTGAAAAGAAAGCATGTACCTTAGAAATCTTATTTAATGAAAATGTATCAATATACATATATGTTAGCATATATTCCTTTATATAACATATTAAATGATTTGAGTAAGAATGCATCTAAACTACAAACCTCCTTTGGCTAAGGAGCCACATGCACATGGATCTAGTCTATCAAATTCATGTAGGGCTCAAACATAAACCCAATAGGCCTCTAAAGTTTTGAACCTTGGTGAATGGCTTATATATCATGTATCATCATTAGCATCATCATCATTTTTATCCCAACAAATTTAGCTATACCCCTTTGGCACTAAGTATTATATTGTAGGAACAACCATTGGATGGAAAAAATTAATTAGTTAATATGATTGTCAAGAAGACAAAAATTAATAATTATGGTTACAAATATTGGTGACCTTTTTGGCTTCATGAGAGCCCTATTTAAAATGTGTAGTACCTTGTTTCTTTAATTAAAAAATTCCAAGGTCATTATTTCTCATGTAAACACAACCTAAAGTTAAGAGGACATCATCTCCAAGAGATATAGCTTTATCCAACATATGACCCAATCCTACATACTTGCATTTAATTAGGAACATCCTTCTAAAGAATTAATTTTCATTTATTCTTAATACTATTTAAAACTATGCTCATGAAACTTCAATACGAGTCATTGCAAGATTATATTTTGCAAACAAATATCTCTAATTTATTTTTCATAAAATATGCTTACCTTTGTGGAAAATTGCAAACATACTTTATAAGAAATTGGAAAATTATTTGTTAATAAAATGACCAATAATCCTCCAATATTTCTCCTTCTTGATGTTATTTTTTTGCATAAGAATAAATAGTTCACTTTAAAAACCAAGTTCAAAATTCTTTGAATTTGAAGAAGTTTAGCAGTGGGTGATTGTACTACTATGTGAGATGAAAGTCGTGATGGACAAAGAAAATTTGATGAAGCTAACAAAATGACTAAATTCAGAATCATGTTTAGAATATTTGAAGAATTTTAATATGTTATCTAGACTCGTCCACAACCAAAGATGCATGAGACCGACCTAGGATAGCATTTGAGGAAAATAATCAAATTTTTTGATTAAGTGAAAATATGTTTTGAAGGGATCCAAAAGGCCTTTCCAAAGTCACTATAGATAATCAAAGAAATCCCACTACATGAAATAAGCCAAGACCATAAAGAGGATTTTGGTATCAAGCTCCCCTAACTTGGGACTAATACAACATGAAAAGAATAACATACCAACAATAATCAGTAAGATTTTTCATTTACCCCCTTTATTGTGGGATCTAAGTGTCATGTCAAAAAATGGTGAAGAGCTCTTAGAATTTTTACCTTTCACTATAATTCAACCCTCTTCCACCATAGAAGTCACATTTTGCCAATCCAAAGAATCCAACTCAAAGGACCCAACTATGGGGGCACATTGAGTTTAGCCAAAGATAGGACCAACATCTGCCAAAGACACAAAGACAAAAACATCCAAGGAGACAACACCATCAATAGAGGCAATAGAAAGATAATTCCCATGGGAAATAAGGCTAGTGATTTCCAAAGGGAAAACACCAACAACACAATCAATAGGATCTTTATCACAATAAATATGAGACACCATCGAGTTACAAGCAACAACCTCAACATTCCTAATGTTTGTACCAGATACCTACTTCAAATTGGCATCAATAGAAGGTCCAAAAACCTCATCTATAACCACCTAAGAGAAGCTCTTTTGAGAGGGATTCTTGAGAACCATTATATTGAAAAAAGCATTTTCCCACCATGAAGTGGTCCTTTTAGATTTCTCTATTTCACACATAATTTCCCCATGACTAGTTCTAAAATACCTTTGACACCTAAAGTGGATCCCTTCATAGTGCAAAGGTTGACTCCAAAAACCCTTAGGAGAAACAAGTTTAAAATCCCCAAGAAGCCCTTTAGAGAATCTAAATCTACCAAAATCCTAGCAAAAATTAAATGGCAATTATGAGAGAAATCCTTATCTACCATCAAGAAATCTCCCAAATGGCATCACCCACTTCCTTGAGAAGAGAATCCACCCAAAAAATAAGGGGAGAGGCAAGGGGAGTAAGGGAAGTCTAACCCATACAAAAAAAATTGTTGAAAGTTTTCAAAAAAAGGGTTAAAATTTGGATGCCAAGATTTAACCATCAACATGAAGTGATCCTTCTAGCTAAAGAAACACAATCAAACTTGGAAAATATGGATTGTACTAGTAATATTAGGCTCCCACTATTGAGATATCTGGACATATAAATTTGAGAGAAAAACCCTTGAATCTACAAATTAATCCTTGAGGAGAAAGATCAAACTTGACTTGATCAACTTTAGCCACTGTCACAACTTCCAAAAAAATAGTGATAGACTTGGAGATAGGGAAGGGTCTTGTCTCCACTAGCTTCTTTTTTCAAACTAGGATCCTTAGTATCCTTATCCCTAGGTGAGCACACCCTATCACTACCTAAGGGTATCATGGAGGAATTCTTTGTACCAATAATGGAAGTTTCCTTCACATTCGGACTCACAGAGATAGTGACAAACATTGAAGGAGGGAGACTAACCTTCTTCACAAAATAACTTCCAATAGGTGATGTGCCAACATAAGGCATCGTTGAAAAAAATTGTTGCTTTCGAAGAAACCCTATCCAAAGATGGAGACTTCATCACAACATTGTTATGTATCAATAAAAATGTCGTCATAGGAAAATAGTCAAAGTTAGATACTAAATCTAAAAGTTGATTGCATAGCCTTAAAATGAAGAATGGATAACACACTAAATCCTTTCTAAATGTTTTTCTAAGTTTAGAGCTTTATCAAAGCATGGGGTGAAATAGTTAAGGATGCTCTTCTAGTATTCATTATTTTGTGAGTGCTACCTTTTAAATGCAAAGTTCTTGCGAGAACTTTTAATTTCATAGAACATATAGAAAGGTTTGACAAGCTATTGAGTCTAATTTAAAAAGAAGAGTTTCTAAGATAGGAACATGGAGAGAAAGATCATGTAATGAACAAAAATTATAAAGAAAAGGATCTAAATAAAATTTAGTGAACCTCTCAAATATACAATCCATATATATCTCAAAGGAAGTGTTAGAATAGTGAAATGATAGGACATGGTGTGAAAAATTGTTAGTAAAACCCCTTAGAAAAAGGATCATCCAACAATAGATCATGTTAAAAAAAGTCATTTCGAGTACCAATAAAAAATGACTTAAAAATGACAAACACGAACAAAATGAAAAATTTGTTGAAGATGAAGACTTTGTAGAAGATGAGTATGCCTTTTTTACCCACAATTTTGAAGATATCTAACAATTGAATTATATTTGGGATGTGAAATCAAGTGCTACAAAGAAAAAGAAGACAGGATTGGTTTTGAACATTGAAACCTCATCATGGTAAATTTTCTCTTAGAGATATGCCACCTATGATATCTAATGCATTAGTGATATATCCTTACAATTTAGCATATATCATTTTAATCTCACTAATTTCTTATGTGTCAAGATTCACTATAATATTCTATATATAAATCATTTTGTCAACCAAAAATCAAGGTTTAAATTTGACAAAAATAATGATAAGGGTACAAATCACCTACGATAAGTTGACAAATCCCAAGGATCATTTCTTGTGTGTTAGAAATTGGAAAAATGTTTATTTAAGATTAATATGATCGAGTACAATCAAGTCTCGGTAAAAAAGAAAACTGATCTTGTTATATTATGACATCACCAATTTGATCATTGAAGCACTAATTATTTACTTGTGCTAAAAATAACATGGTAAAAGGGCTTCATTGTCATGACCCCAACTTAGAACCCTAATTATAGTGTTCTCCTCCTGAGAGGAAGGTTTGATAAATAGTAAAGATAAATAAATGACATATAATAATCTTAATATAAATTATTGAATACCATGTCAATAGTGGCATGTTGTGATGGTTAAGTTATTGAGTTGTTATCATTGCCATCAAGGTTCAAATCTAATGGGGATGAGGTCCCTCATTTGTGGCCTCACTAGTTCATAGCTCCAGGTCAAAGCGTTTACCCCTCTTTTAAAAAAAAATTTAAAAAATTATTGAATACCATATTATTAACTATTGATATAATAATAAATAAATATAATATATTAATAAAGTATAATACAATATTATATATCAAGGTAATATAACATAATCTATATACCAATATATTGATGGTTTTATAGTAATATAATAATATTAAATATATTTATAAATGTAATATAAAATAGTAATACATAAAATATTATGATTGAAGTGTATAGTTATTAGATGATAAATAATAGTTAATAATTAAACAAAGAATAATAATCATGGATAATAAATAAATAATAATAATACTGAAAATGATTTGATATAATTTTATTATACAAAAAACAAACATGATAGTTTAACTATTACTAAATAATAATATAATAAAAAGAAAATTAAACTAAGAACATTAATATAGTCACACCCTTTGAGATATGACAAATATATAAGGCATTTCAATTGCATTGTCTAGGGAGATAGAACATTAACAAAAAAGATAAATACAAAATTGAGAGAATCATGCAAGGGTCATTACATTCACTCACTCGGGAAGTATAGGGATATTTATTCCAATTATCTTGTTAGTAAACAACTTTGAGAACCCTTCTATCTTGTGGAGCATTGTATGAGTCAACATTGCTAGTTGGTGCATTATGATGTGCACTGCTAAATGGCACCTAGTTATAATGGCTTTGGGCACTTTCAACTTTTAGTTGATGGCTGCATAGTAACAAGATATTGCTTTGTTTCCTACATACCAAAATGATATTTTTCCTTCAAATATTTTAAAAATCTTATGAAGAAAGAAACTAATCCTCTCATTCATCCTCCAATCATATCACAATAGGAATACACTAGAAATAATGTATACATCTACTTGAATAATTATGAATTTCATTGTCAAGTGATTACATCTTATACACCTCATAAAATAGACTTAAAAAATTACATAGTTGCATAATGGAGATGGTACATAACTTTTTGAATGATTTTTATTTAAGACATGCATGTTAAGTTGAATCTATGCATGGTATTGCCACTTAGTGTATTGGTTAAAAGTGGTAGTGGTGGTGTTGTGTCTATCAAGGTTCAAATCCCCATAGAAAATTGTGGCCATGGAGTTGTACCTTCACTAATGTAGTTTTCTTGCAAGTTTGAGCCTCATATTTGTTAAATTGTGATGAGGTCCCCCATTTGTGACCTCACTAGTTCATAGATCTAGGTCAAAAGTATTTCATGTGGAGCCAAAGGGTGTGTCATGCCAATTTTAGAATTCATATTAAATAAAGTTTACAAGACACATCTAAAAAAAAGGATGATGTTAAACATATGCAAAAGGTTATCTTTTAAATTATACACCAACTAAAGAACTTGATGTCATCGCACCAAAGGAAGTGAAGTCAAGAGTTAAATCTTTTGTCTTTAAACTTTGTGTATTTGGTTGCATGTAATACTTGCACGCTCTTAAGAAAAAAAGAATGATGGCTAATGAAAAGCCAATGAAATAAAAAAAATTCTTTACTTTACAATGATAATTCAAATTTCTATCAACTTATGCATCCTACCGCAAAGAAGATATAAATTAATAGAAATATCATTTTTAAGAGGAGAGTGATTTTATTTTTCCTTCCACATTATTTGATGATCCAATTAGTACTCCTTATATATTCAAGTTGTATGGGATCAATAATAAAAATTTTGACAATTAATCTAATTCAATACCCACAAATTTCTCTTCACCTATGCTTAAGTGGTATACTAGTATAACTTGTGATGCAAAGCTAGATGAAAACCCACATACTTCAACTTTAAAATAAAGGTCATGTAATATTCAAGAAACACTAAGGCTAACCCTTGGAAGAATAATACTAATATATAATATCAATCCTTAATGAAAAGAAAGACTTGACAACATGTTGATCATCCACCAAATAAGAAAAAAATTGTGAGCAAATGGATCTTCGAGGCTAACTATATGGCATATGAAACTATTGTATATAAAGAAAAGGTGGAGAGGGGACATAAGGAATTTCCCACTTTTCTTAATGCACAATCAGAAGGAAGGTGAATTTATAGGATCAAGTGGGACTTCAGAACTAAGTGAGTGAAATGATCCTTTGTGATTATAATTAAGATAAAATGGGTTTGAGAAGAACTGATATAATGATGCAAAATATGAGGTTAAATAAGCAAAATTGACAAGATTTGAGAGATATAGATTGATAAAAAATAGAAAGATAGCCAGAATAACTTGAAACAAAACCAAAAAGTTGTACTAACTTGCAGTTTCATTTGAAGTGAGTTTTCAAGGTATAAAATGAAATATGCAATCTATTCATGGGAAGATTGCACAAATTTTCAATGTGTTCCCTACAATTTTTCCTAAAATTTTTGCAATCACTTTGATAGGTCTTGAACTTTTTAAAATAGTTTCAATAGTTGTGCCACCTAATCTTGCACAAAAAAAAAGGGGGAAAAGGTTCCAAAAAGGATTTTTCCTTGGTCAAACCCTTATTTCAAAATCAACCTTGAAAATGAAATGAAATTGCATAAAGGAAAACAAATATAAAGGTAGATATTAGATCTACCCTATAAATACCTTCATTAATGGATATTGAAATCACACTTTGGTTGAATTGTAGTTGTTGAACCTTGAAATGTAGGAAGTAATCAAAGATGTCACCACAAATGTATGGAACTATGAATGCCACACCTAGATATTCAATGTAGTTATGCTTGATTGAGCAATGGTATCAACGAAGAGTATGTGGATGGAAAAATGATCTTCTTATTTGATTGATAACTCTATGCTATTGTGGGAGAAAATCTTGCTACAATGGAGCTAATTTTTTAGAAATGTCTTGGATTCTTGAAAAAAAGCTAGATCTTAGATGTTTTCCTACAAATCTTGAATTCACTTGATGGCTTGATCATGAATTCCTTATTGATAATGAATCTTGAATATTTTATGTTGGTTACCAAATGAGGAGAGATAAGCCACTTATATACCCCCTCACGACATTTTAGGATTCAAAATTGATCCACGTTGACCATGGGATTTAATTTCCCATATAACATTGCAACAAGGCCCAATTAAAATTTGAGGCCAAACCTAGGTGAAAACAATGCCTTCCTCATTGTGTTCTTAAGAATGTAACATCCAAGGTGTTATGTACCTAGGAGAAAGCACCAAAATAAAAATGAGAGATTGGGGAGATAGGCAAAATGCAAAAACAAGGAGAGTTAGGTTGTTGGATGAAGAATAACATACATTAAATCTCAAAAACACCAAAATGAAGCCTAACTCACCATATTTAACTATTGGTGCTATCTTTTTAAGGTCTTTTAACTTCCACTTTATTAGATGTATAAGACAAGCTCATTCTCATGGTAAAATAGATTAGTGCACTGGAAGCTTTATCAAGATTAAGGAGCCAAGGAAATACCAAGCCCTTGAGTGACTTTCAAGAACTTATCTTGTGATAGTAATTTTTCTTTTAAATTGGCTAATTTTTTAATTAATTAAGTCCTCATCAAATTGTAAACCAAGATAAAAGAGGCAATACATGAGAAAGAGAGAGAGGAAGGGGGGGACCAACTAGCCTAGTAAGGTTTTTCCTTACTATGGATCATGCAAAGAGAAAAGAACTCTTGAAAAAGATAGAATTGATAGTCTACAAAGCTATCAAATTCTAGTTAAAAATATCAACAAAGAGGGTCAATCCTTAAGGAAATATTGCCTCTATTAATGGGTCTAGAAGACTGGTTAGTCTAAGGATCAAACGAAAGTAGTAGACTAGGATCCACTGAATAATGCATAGGTAATGATAAAGAAAGGATAAGCCTAAGGAAATCATTTTCTCCTTATCCATTTGCAAAAAAGACTTTATTTTGTGTGTGTGTGTGTGTGTACAAAATGTGAATCAAGGAGAAGATTGTACGCCCCCATGCTAAAGCTATTGCAAATTCCTTAATGGTAGCAATGGATTTAATAGAGCATACATGGACCCATGAGAGATGTTTTCACAATGAGATTTCCCAATCAAAGACAAACCAAGGGTAATGAAATATGTGAAAAAAGAGAGAACAAAAGGGATCTACTAATTTTGAGGCCAATATGATCATGTGATAACTCATGTACATCATAATTAAAATTATATCAAAATTGTTAAAATAAATCAATAACTTAATTATTAAGTCATCTATTAAGTTCATCTTGACTTGATCATTAAGTTACCTTCACTTCTCTCTTAAGATATCACTTTACACATAAGTGGTATTTAATAATTATATTAATTATTAAATGTTTCATTTTTTAGGGTTTCTTATTTTAGGTTACCACAATCTCCTTTATAAGGATTGATCATTGTATCTTTTATTAGTTTGTTTGGTCTAATAATATAAATCTTTTATATTTCCAGAGCTCATACCCTTTCTTTGTTATTTCATCCTTCTCAATGACAGGTTATCTTAGCTTCATGAAGTTTGATTGTGTAGTGCCTACCCTCGTTCACATCTTTTCTGGACATATTATTGCTATTATTATCAAACTATGATGGACTAGTTTTATGTGATGAATTAGTGGTATTGTTTTGACACAAACAGACATTATGTTATGGATTCGGTGGTTATATGATGAGATCATTTAGACTTTACATTTCATGCATACATGATGATCATTATATTTTTTTCAGTTATTATTGATTATTAGATGGATGGTTTATTATCTTATGTGTTTTATTATGGATACTTACCCCATACTTGCATGTGTATGGTGTGCGTGTTTTCTTATTGTATGGCATTTCTAATGTGGTTAAGGAAGGGAGTCGTAGTCACCTGCATAGTCAGGATCTACACGATGCACCACTTCCTGCCATTGTTTGTTTAGCTTAGCATTATATATTGTATGTACATGCATGGTTTTTCTGCAGGTTGCAGGTACCAAGTATCAACTTCCCTGAATTGCCAGGATGAGTGTACCCTATTATACTATCTCAATGATAAGAGGAGGGAGATAAATTCTCAAGTCCAAATCCCAAACTCTTAAGCCAATTATCCTAGTGAGGTAGGACAAGTATCTAGATATTTTACCCACCAAATGTGTCGGATGACATGATTCGTGATTTTTAACCCTTTAGACTGATTTTGAGTGATTTTCTCTATGATGGGTTTTCATATTTTATCTTGGAGGTTTATGGTGAATTTTCTATTAATTAAGTCTTAGTAAATAGATTTAATTAATAAATTAATTATTTGAGAAAATTAATATAAAATATCATGTTATTTGATATTTTGATTATAATTAATTAAATGAGAAATAATTGAGGAAAATGAATTAAATAAAAGAAAATTAGAAATTAAAATTAATAATAATTATAAAATAATAATAAAGTAATAAATAAATAATAATAATAAAAGATATAAAAATTAAAATGAAAGTTATAAATATTTAAATAGAAATTATATAAAGAGTGAATTGGAGTTATAAGCTTGCATGGGAGTTAACGCATTTTTCTATTTCTCAACTGACAACAACACGGGGGTTAGTGCATCAATTAAGCACATGGTGTCTACAACCCTATGGCTCATCTACAAGGTTGGAAAAGACCCATGCTTAGTTGGTGACACCTTCTAGCTGTTTCTAGAAGCATTCTAGATGTTTCCTAAAAGCTCTTTATATTCAAGCATTCTTAGAAGCTTAGATATAGCATTTTGGAGTGCAATTGGAGCATTGGAGGACTCAAGAACTCTAAAGAAGGGAGGAGCTTGCTCTGCGGATTTTTTGAGGAAGAGCGATTTAGCATCAAAATTCGGGTAGATTCTTGTGATTTTACTTATGCTATTTCTGCATCATGCATTCCTTGTCTTCTTCGTGTCTTCCATATGTCTTCTGAGAAGTTTCATATTTTTATGCATTCTCAATATGGGTAGATTAATTTATTTGAGAATTCTATATGCTTAGATTTGGAATGAACACGGGGCTAGGGTTTAAATTTGTAGCCGAAACCATCAGATGATTTAATGGATAAAATTTGAGATCAAAGGATTATAGAAAAATTCTGAGAATTGGAATTTATATATATATGTTCATATTTTTAAATTTGCATATATATATATATATATATATATATATACACACATATATATACATATATATACATATATATACATATACATATACATATACATATATATATATATATACATATATATACATATATATATATATACATATATATATATATGTGTGTATATATATATATATGTATATGTATATGTATATGTATATATGCATTATTTATACATATACTGTGATACAAAATTTGTATATATAAATATACATATATATACATATGTATATATATATATATATATATATATATATATATATATATATATATATATATATATATATATATATATATATATATATATATATATATATATATATAATTGAAGAATTGAATAACAAATCATGATAGAGTTTCATGTTAATAATATTTCATATCGCATGGAAACATTTTTATAAAAAATGTTATTGAATAATCGCATTAATATTTAAAGGGGTGGATGGACCGTTTTCCCCACCCCTGTCGACACCATTATGACACTGTGGTATCGTAGGGTACTGTGCGATCGTAGTGTACCTGTAGTTTGCAGAGTACCTATGACCCGCAGTGTACCTGCGATCCGCAGGTCCTTTATGTGCCGACGGTACTATAAACTCACCGCTCGATTTGCATTTTATTTAAAACATTTTTTTTGTAGACATTTTTAAATGTAATTTCATATGTTATTTGAGTATGAATTTTGACCTTTCAATATTGCATTATTAAATGTTATTATATATATATATATATATATATATATATATATATATATATATATATATATATATATATATATATATATATATAATTTATGTATGTGTGTGTGTATATATATATACGTATGTAAGTATGTATGCATATATAATTAATTATAAAAGATTATTATGAAGATTTGAAATAATGGATCTCTCTTTTAATAATCTAAAATATTAATATTAAGCTTGACAATTATGAAGAGATATTAATAATTAATTTAATTAAACTCAGTTTAATTAAGATTAATTATCAAAGTTTTAGGATTGATATTATTCAATTCATTAGAATTGCTAATTGATTATTGAAATTTGATAGAGGTCAATTTTCAAACAATGTTTTTATAAACAAAATATTATTAGATCAAATAGAGAATTGAGTATAATTGTTTGAAAGAAACTTTTATCTATGGGTTAGGATAAACATGAAAATTTCTCCACTTGACAATCAAATTGGGAAACGTAAATTGAGACTTTTGCATTTAAGTTGTAAACTTGGAAAAACCAAAACATGTGTTTGCATTGTGTATTCTTTATGCTATTGTTTTGGGTTTTGGGTTGACTAGTGTTGACCAGTATAGGACGTCTACCAGAGGCTTGGGGGTTATGTGATTGTGATGTCATGATGATGTTTTAATCTCGATCTTTATAAACTCAACCATGGTTATGTGATGAAATGCTCTATGTATTGGATATGATTACTGATTGTTATAGTTGAGGTTCTTATGTGTGAGACACTTGACTTAACCATTATTTTTGGTCATCGATCAGTTAACCTTGGTTATTTTCTAGTCGCCATGATGGGACTGAAATGTAGATTTATTCTTGATGATGTCATGATGTGACATGTTTGACTCAACCATTTTTGGAGTCTTTGATCAGTATGATTGAGATATATATTTTGGTTATTGAGAACCATTGGATACTTTGATTATCAGTGATACTTCAGTTGCCAATAGAGAGTTGTTGTGTTCATGATTTTCTATGGATGTTTGCTCATTGAGAATTGATGCTTTTATGCATATTTTATGATTTTATTATGGATTATCTTTTGTGATTTTGAGATTTATGATTGCATGAGCATTAGGGTAGGATATCTGCATGTAGTGACAGAAAGTGGCTTACAATGGGGGTCGGGGCCCTAAGAGGCTACCAGGGTAACTCATTGTAAGTTGGATTAATAAGTGATAACATTCACACCTAATACTAACTGAATGAACCTAAAAAGGTAAGAGTTTTGTTCTCGCCCATGCCTTGAGTGCTTGTACAAGCTAAAATGGGAGTAGTGAGACGCATGGTTGCGACCTTGCATTCCGTAGTATGCCTCGTCAGTATGAGAGGATACTAGTGGCCGCATGAAATCAGTATGGACCCGTGGAGTTTAGCTAACTGCCAAGGTAACTTGTACGTGATAATTGCGATGACACTTTCCCGCTTGCATAGTAGGTTCCTACATGTCATTGTGTGCCTCTGGGAATAGATGTTAGATTTTGTGTTTGGAACCTTTGAGTTAGTATACTTTTAGGATTCCTGGACTTATGGAGATTTGTGCTATGTGATTTTGATAGCTTGTTTGGGACTTGAGATTATCTCCTCAGCACGGTGGGAGTGGACCACTTAGGTACCACGCGGTTAGGTGGTAGTGTATTTTCCACTCTTATCATTTTGAGATTTATTGAGACATCGTGGTTGTTGCATCCTTCATGATGGTGGATATGTATCCTTTTTCATTGATGATTAGCATATGTTAGATGATGTTATATTATGCTTTTATTTGCATGTTAGATTACTTTCTACATATGATGTTGTATATGTTAGGAGTGGCATTCCTACTATGTAATACCGATGATCTCTTCGGTGATTTGGAATGTTACACACAGAGGGATGGCTAGGATCCACGATGGTCTAATGATGCTATTAATGGTTGGGAGGAACCGTGAACTTAGTTTATTATGTTTGATCTTTATGATGGATGTATATGTCTTCTATGATGATGTATCATGTATATCATGTGATTATCTTTACTTTGATGTATCATGGATTAGAATAGGATGATGTACCTTATTCTATGTATGTATATTCTTTTGAGCTTGTCATACCCTGTGACATGTACAGTGGATGATTGAGTATTTGAAATGTAATGTATGAACATTGGACTTATCATTATTATATCATGTGGATGTTGTACTAGATGGATTCATTAATGTTAGTTGTTTAGATGTAATCCAACGTTAAGGGATCTTGAAGAATGTAATCTGATTATATATGTTATGTTTACTTTCAGATGGACATTGCTATTGCTTCCGTTATTGTGCATAAGTTTTACGTGGTGTTTACTTTCATGGAAAAAAAAAATGCTACTAAACTTAGTGAAATTCTAGGTTAATTCTTTGGATCCCTTGGCGAGGCATTACAGATTGACAACTTTTACATGGTATCAGAGCATTAACTTGTTGCATCTTGATCTGGTTTTTGAAGATTTTGAGTAATGAGGGTTTGCTTATACAAATCACACTTTTATTTTATTTTTTATGAAATAGGAGGTCACTTAATTTTTTGACTGCTTTGAGCTCAAACGAACCTCACAATTGGGTTTGTAGCCCTCCAAAACCCCTATTTTCATATTGAATTTGTCAAGTTTAGACATAGTTGACTAGCAAGGCAAAACAAATTTGTTCCTAGGTTGTGTAGCCTGGGAACACTTCCCAAGAATGTGTGTGTGCGCGCGTGCGTGCGTGCGTGTGTGTGTGTATAAAGTGCATTTTCTTAGCATTGGTTTTTTTTTTTAATGTTTCAAGGGGGAACCAAAAAAAGTGTTTGTTTTAAAGTGCATTGTTGGGGCTCATTTTGATAACATTGACTGTGTTGCCATCTGTCACCACTCACATTTCCTTGGCCTACGTGAACCATGCTAGAACCTCTGCTAGAACAGTATGCACCTCCCTTCACCTGCCTATATTTTTGGCATGTCGCATGAAGCCAACAGATCCACCTCTACTTGGTCAACTTGCCACCTCCACTTGGTCGATCCACTCATGTGCCACCACCATTCCCTTTAGTAGTTTCATGGTTTCTATAGTATTTTTTTCAGCAACAAAAGCAGATTCCCAATTTTTACTTTGATTTTCTAGCAAACAATTTTTTTGTTGTAACACATTTTCCAAGTTCTTCTTTTGTGACAGTCATATGACTATCAAATTTAAGCATGCTAATTGTTGATGTCATCATTCATAATTAGTTTTCATAGCCCTTCTAGCTCTTAAGGAACATCTTGTAGTTATTTGGTCATATCTTGCTCATATAGACTATTTTTGCAAATGAGATATTGTTAGAAAGCTAGCTTCTAGCTATATGTTGCCAGCTATATGTTGCTTTACAGTGGTGCAAGTATTTTTGACTTTTGGTTTTTTTTGGTTTCCCATTTTTGTTGTCAAAGCTATATGTTATGTTTTACACTATGGGAGACATAACTTGAGCATCTGGACTACATTTTTTTTTTTTTAAATGTATCATTGAAAAGGTGGTAATCCTCCACAAGGATCTGCACTCTAGAATTTTATCATTGAATACATAAAGGTAATACTAACCATGTGACTTGGTAGGTGGGGAATGGAAGGATTGCTCGCTTTTGAAATGACACTTGGAGTGTGTTGGTTAATAGTTTGTTCTCCTATTAGATTTTATAATCTTGACTATTTGATACCCAATGCTTGGAGATACAAAAGGATGTTTACCAACAAATGGTTCAATGTATGTATTCTATCACTACCCTCTGAATTGACTAGGTACAACTCCCTATGATTTGCAATGATATGAAATAAATATGTTGTTATGAGATCATAAGTTCTAACATTATAAGATCTTAACCTGAGAGCAATAAAGGATAACCAAATTGTTTGTAGGCACAAACAATTCAGGCAAAATAGATTTGGACAATCTATCACACCCAATGGAAAGATTGTAATAGACTATCTTGAGATTTTTGACTCTTCTATTCTAAATGCAAAGTTAATCATCTAAATGCAAAAGAGGAAAGAAAAAGAATTGCACATGAGGGAAAATGGAATTGCTTTGACTACTAGGCTTGAATGAAATGGAATTCAACAAGTTACTAATAGATTGACACACATCTATCCTTCAATTTCCAATGAAACTATCTAGCATGATATGAAATAAATAAGAGAAGAAGCATAATCATATGTAAATAAAGTAAATGGAATCACTCCTACTACAAATATCAGAATGAAATGGAATCCACCTGATTATCATGGGCTCATATATAACTATCCTTCAACTCTTAATGCAGAACTAATATAAGAATGGGCAACAAAACATGACAAGAAAATAAAGTAAATGGAATTATAGACCAATTCACCATCAACTTTGTTGACCTTTGTTATGTCCAATGAGATTACATTTATAGTTCTCTATCGTTTCTTAATTCTGGCAAAGCAACAATTATAGAATATAAAGGAAATCAAATAAGAAATTGTCTAGTCATAGAAACACATGGCATCTTCTCCATTGTTGATTCTGAATCCATTATGCTTTTAAAACACACGATGACCATTTGGCTTCCTGCAATCTTTTAGAAAACCCTATGAAAAATCATTGTTTCTTTTATTTTCTATTGTTTTGCACCAAACTACTTATTTCATATTCCAACGATCACCATATTTTCAAATTTTGGTCATCGATCTTAAATTAATGATCATAATTAAAACCTAACCATCTTCTTTGTTTCTCCCTTGTCGCTCCTTCACAACCTTCTTTTGTTCAATATCTTTTTTCGATGTGATGATGCAATCAACAATTTTCATTTCATTTTGTAGTTTCGCCACTTAAACTATTTTGAATTCTTTTTAGCTCGCAATCATGCAATCACTATTTACCTTAGCTTTAATTAGCTTTCGCATTGTCGCTACCCTAACTCTAGGTTTCTTCTAACCGCTCATGATCATGTAATCATTGGTTTTTTCTTGTTTGCTATGCTAACCCAAGGTTGACTTAAACTCCCTATGACCATGCAATTATTGGCTTTCATTCATGGCTTCACAATGTTTACCCCAGTTCCTTAAGTTAACCTTGTGACTATGCAACTTAATGCTTTTGCAATTTCGGGACTTAAACTGTGATTAATGTAAACTCAACTGTGAAGATGTGATGACTGTTGATCTTCAAGATCAACAATTAAGATTCATGAAATACTTTTTTCCTTCTGACTTGCTCTGCACTACATCCCAAGTCCACCATTCCACGTGTTGAATTGCCGCTTCCCACATTAGGTAAACTTTGTGCATCTTCAAAAAGTGGGAAAGTGATGTCTATAGATTTGTAGGATCTGACAGCTGAAGGCATTCAACTTTGGTTTAATATTTAAATGGGACCCAATCTGACAAGTAAGTGTTTGACTTTTCAACTGGTCAATAGCATATGTTCTTTTATCCAATTAACTTTTCAACTTGATGATGTGGATGATTAGATGTGTTTTGTGTAACGCCCCACCATGTGACTCAAAAGAAGTTAACCTAAAGTTTACTAAGTTTTTCAAACATTTTTTTTAAAAGATAAAGATACAACAATAGTAATAAAATAGCGGAAGCAATTAACATACACTCATACATCAACAACACATAAACAAGTTACGACTCTTAAGGGTCCCATGACGATGAATCACATTTAATTTTAATTAATACTAAATCAAATAAATAACACATACGCATTAAACATTAACTACAAGTTAAAATCCAATTAAATAATATACATTTATTCTGAATGCCACTTGGCAATAATCAGAATGCACAATCATCCACTGTAGATGTCACAGGGTACAAAAGGCTGAAAGAATATACATCATAAAAATAGATTATATCATCTTGTAAGATTTATGAAATAAAATAAAATACACTTTACATCATCTTGTAAGATTTATGAAATCAAATATAATACACTAAGTATAATCATCCATCATAGAAATACAGGAATAGATAGAAAGGAACATCTGCACAAACACATCCAGCAACGACATCCATCGGTCGAATCTCAATGGTATAAGAAAAAGCACTACCATTCAACCTCATGGAACCTAAATGGTCCACTCCCACTACACTGAGGAGATAGTCTCAAGTCCCAAACAGATAAAAAACTCAAAAGTCAAAACCAACATCTAGGTTCAAGGAATCACCTGAAAGAAAACTATCTCAAAGGGTACCAAGACACAAGTATCAACTAATCCCAGAGGCAACAAAAACACATAGGAAATCTACTATGCAAGTTGGCAAGTGTCATCACATGAACCGACTCTAGGGTTACCTGGCTAGTCTTGTAATCCTCCAACCCCCCTAGTGACTCTATGCGGCACTAGTATCCTTTTGCACTGACAAGACATATTAATGAGTTAGCTCTAAGGTTACCTAGCTAGCCTTTTAATCCTCCAGCCCCTTAGTGACTTTATGTGGTACCAATATCTTGTTAATTCATTTTAAGCCCATCTAATGAAATCTTATCACTTATTAAATAACCTATAATGGGTTACCCTGGCATCCACTTTGGGACCTAGCTTCCATTGCAAGCCACTTCCCAACTTAACATACAAATAACCTACCCTAAGCTCAATAACATCAAAAGATCACAAAAGACCACATACCATACATCAGTTCTTAAACAAGCAACTGACAAGTATTGAAAAACATTGATCATAATCACGAATTCCACCAATACTATCATCCTAATAGGACTGATCCCAAAATCAAGTATACATAAACCAATCCATGTCATAACATGACATCACCAAGAATAAATCATATATACACCTCAGTCCTATAAAAGTGATTGGAAAGCAACCCAAATACATCTGATCGAAGACTCAAAGGTTATATCAATTAGGTCACACCATTCACCTTAGTTTCATATAAGAACACTAGAAAGCAATAACAATCAATGCATCAAAACATCTCATAGAGCATACCAGATACATTGTCGTGGTTGAGTATAAAAGATTGAGATCAAAACATCATCATTACATCACAAAATAAAATTTTCGAGCCTCTAGTAAACATCTTGACTGGCCAAAGCTAAGTCAAACCTGAAAACCCCAACACCAGTAAATCACACGTCACATAAAGCACATACAAAACTGAATTCCATAATTCATTAGGATTTGAAAACCCTAAAGTTCAATATTTACTGCAGGTTTTTAGATTATATCATAGACAATTCTATAGAGGAAATCAATTTTATCAAACAAGGGTTTCAACCCAGAGAAATTTTGAAAACAGAAACACAACAGACATGAAGAAGACAGGAATTCAAAGAACGAGCAACTACTGCACAAAGTCACAAGATCATACCTGGATCTGATGCTAAAACAATGAACGCACAAACACGCAAGAATCTTCCTTTTTCTTTGAAAACCATCTTTTTGAAAATTGGCTCCTCCAAACCTGTGTATCTAGAAATAAGCTCTAATTTCCTAAATAAAGAGTTTTTCTCACAAATCAAGGCTTTGATTATGAAATCATGTGAAAACCTTTTGTCTTTAATTACTATATTTTAATTTTCATGCACACACTTTATGCAATTTAATTAAAATAACCTTTATTAAATTAAAGCTTTCTCTCCCTTATTAAATCATGTGACATTTTTAATATAATATTTGTTAATTTAACTAATAATATTATTTAGAGTTTATTAAAAATAAAACTCCTACATAAATTATTATTAAATTAAATTAATATAAATACGCCTAAATTAGAAATTTAATCAAATCTTTTAAATTTAATTGTTTCATGCACATTTAAAGAATTTTTTAATTAAAATATTCTTTTATATTTTCTTTTCCTCCACTTATTAATTAGTGTAAGTACTATTTAAAGAATAGTTTATTATTTAAATTAATAAGAATAACTAAAGCTCGTTATTTAAATGCAACTCTAATTTTAATAATTATTAATTAAATAATCATAATAAAACAATATTAAATCTTTAATCTTTTAATATTTTAATTCTATTTTTATCCAATTTCTTAAATTGGACTTTTAAAATTAATATTTTAAACTGAAGTGCATATTTAATTAATTTCTAATTAATTAAATAACATCATATTCTGATCTTTCTTTAACCAATTTTCTAAATTTAGAGCTCTAATTTTAGAATTCTAAATTTAGACTTCTAATTTTAGACTTCTTATTTAAAGCATAAATTTAATTATTTTTTAATTAATCAAATATTCACATATTTTAATATTTTCTTTTTAATCAAATAATATGTATTACTCAACTAATAACATTATTTAGAGTTTATTTTTAAAATTAAACTCTTAAATAATTATTATTAAATTAAATAAACATAAATATGCTAAAATTAGAACTTTAATTTGATCTTTTAAATTTAATTATTTTAATTAATTAATTTTTTAATTAATTAAATATAATTAAATATTGAATTTTCTATATACAATTTGAATCATGCAACAACTTTATCTTTAAATTTTATTGTTTTATTTAATTAATTCACGAGACGTTTTTAATAATATATTTATTAACTTAATTAATAAAATTATTTAGAGTTTATTATTAAAATAAAACTCCTAAATAATTTTATTTTTTTTGATGAATAGTCCTTTTCTATTAATAATTAATATACTAAGATTACAATTCACAAAAAAGGGTCAAGGGATATAAAATCACCCTACAAAAGTTCACACAGTCGCAGCCGAAATCAAACACTATTCATCAAAAAAAACCATAAATATCAACCTCAGGTGGCCAAAGCAGTGCCTACTGAGGGTGGTGGTTCATCATGATCATGAAAACTCCAATCATATTTTGGGATTAGGGAGCGAGTTGGGGATAGTCCAGCCATCATCAGCAGTAGAAGCAAGATCAGTGGCAGCCTCTACATCTTTTATCTCTAGCCGCAGAGGAGAAATTGCCAAATCTAGGCAAGGCCATTTCTCAGAAAGTGCCACCAAGCACCACGAGGAGGAGTCGAGGACCATTCGGAGCCACCACAGGAAGAGGAAGCTGAGGGCCTCCATCCATCATAATCAAATATTCACATATTTTAATATTTTCTTTTAATCAAATAATATTTATTATTCAACTACTAATATTACTTAGAGTTTATTTTTAAAATAAAACTCTTAAATAATTATCATTAAATTAAATAAATATAAATACATCAAAAATAGAACTTTAATAAAATCTTTAAATTTAATTAATTTCTCAATTAATTAAATATAATTAAATATCAATTTTTTCAATAAAATTTTGATTAAATTAAATCATTAAATTATCTTTTAATTTGATTTAATTATAACAAAAAATCACAATAGACCCACAAAACCAAATACAATAACTCAACTAAAAGTCAAAGAACAAAGTCAAACTCCAGGGTCAAAGTCACAAATTCATGTCATTGATTAATTTGAAAATGTTGAACTAACTCAGATACTTGTCCTATTTTCTAGGACAATTGGCTTAGGTTATGATTTGGACTCAAGAGTTATCTCCCCACTTATATCATTGAAATATTGCGATAGGGTATGTGCATCCTTACAATATAGAGAAGTCAATACCCAGTACCTGCAATCTGCATAAAATCCACGCATGTACAAACACAATATTCTAAACTAAATAGGCAATGGTAGGAAGTGGTTCATTGTGTAGATTCTGACTAGCAAGTGACTATGACTCCCTTACTCAACCACATCAGAAACATCAAACATAAAGTAAACATACACGCACACCATACACATGCAAGTACAAGGTAAGTATCCATAGAAACTGCATAAAAATCATTCATCTAACTAACATCATTAAATAACTCAAAGTCACTAGATGAACATATATATCATCATTGAACAATCATGCATACATGAAGTAACTAGGTAACTTAATATACAATCAACCAAGTATGAAATGACATATAATCAAATATGGTGGCTAAGTACTGACAATCATAAAACACAATCTGAAAACTGGCCTAAAAGAATCTGACAATACAATTAGAAAAGTCAAGTAGGGGTAGGCATTACATCCACTCCCCCCTAGACTTAGGCTTACTCCTAGAAGCCTACAGGAAAGATAAAACTAAACTAGGGGTAGGCATCACATTTTGATTCGTCGATTAGATTTCAACTTTGGTCTTTGCCACCTTTGACCTAGTTCTTTCACCATTGATGACTTATCTACTTCTCTTGCATTTGAATCCAACTGATTCTTCTTGTAGCCTATTCTCATGATCTATATATTGTCTTCAAGCTTCAGTCTTTGATATTCTCTACCATCTTTGCTCTGAATACGCCTATGATCTCTTCATTCAACCTAAATTATGCCTTTAATGGAACACTTGATCATAGAATTAGGGTTTCTTATGAATAGGATTGTTTCTCTCTCTCATCTAGGATATGCAGAAACTTACCCTCCCAAATCCTAAACACCTAGCTTAATTGAATCCATTACATTGTTTCTTGAATCCCCACCTAGGCAACTCAGAGGAAAAGATGAGAGAGGAAACCCTAATGACAAGCTAGACCAAACATAGACACAAAGACACTTGACTTACCATCAACCTCAAAAGTTTAAGAATAGGGGACTGAAATCATGGCAATAGTTGGCTCTAACTGGGGAACTAGGCATGTTAATGCCTAGGCAGGAACCTAGTAATCTCTGGTAACCATGGAGGAAACTTCGTAGTTAAGCGCGCTCAGGCTGGAGTAGTACTGGAATGGGTGACCTTTAGGGAAGTCTCAGTGCTTCACCCTTGTCAGCATCACCTAGATCCAATGAGTACTAAGTGGTCCATTTATTCTCATGAGAGATGGATTCATGTTGAATCACTACTCATGAAACGTGGGTCAATGAGTTTGACTCAAAATCACACAGTTAAATCCTAATAGTAATATCACAATTTGACTTGTGGAAATTATCTCCTACTTATCAACATTTAATGACTCACCACTTTGGGAGTGTTTAGTATCCATATTAGAGAACCTATGTTTTAGATCTCAAGTTGTTTTGACATGTTTTGACTAGGTTTTGAATCCATCAAAGTCGGTTATTTATTGTTTTCATGCTTATATAAATTGTTTAGAATTCTGGGAGGCCCTATTTGACCAGTTGTAACTTTGACTCAATTGATCGAAATGAGAAATTTCCTTTTTCATTGCATTCTAGAGGTCAGAGACTTATTATGCTTCAGATTTGAGTTTATGACGAATCTGTTTGACTAATTTTCAAACGCGATTCCAAATAAAAAATTTTAAGTTTTACAAGTGTCAAAGTGCAGATTGATTAATACCCCTATTTGGGATGCCATAGCTCTAAATCCATGATAGGTGAGATCAAATGGATTATATTGTTGTGTTCTACTCTGGAATTTCTTTAAGTGTGCTAGTTTACAAGTTTTGACAAATTTGTCTGCATACTTTCTCAGGTCCATTCCGTTTGCAAAAATCATTATTTTGCCATTGTTTCCAGTTTTGCAAATCCAAGTAGCCCACTTCAACCTCTCACCAAATTTGCTCAGTTATTTTTCATGAGCCCAAATCATAGAATTATACTCTCCTCATGACAGTGAACCAATGCCCCAGTTCTCGTTCCCCCAAGTGTCAGTTTGACCCATTTTTGAGGCCAAAACTAAATGTGATTTATGGTTTTCTTGCATGTTTGCTTGCAGGCAATTCTGAGAAGGCAACTTTGATGGTTGATATCTGCCTACTTTGAACTCTCGCCAAATTTGCTTAGTTTTTCGTCATGAGCCCAAATCATAGAATTATACTCTCCTCATGACAGTGAACCAATGCCCCAGCTCCTGTTCCCCTACGTGTTAGTTTGACCTCTTTTTGAGGCCAAAACCGATGTGATTTATGGTTTTATGACATGTTTTCTTGCAGACAATTTTGAGAAGGTAACTTTGATGGTCAATATCTTTTGACCTGGAAGTCATTACGAGATGAAATCTGACAGGGTAAGAGATTGTTGAACAAAGAATCAGTATGTTAGAGCATAGGGCCCTATTGTCGGTTCTAGATAGTTTTTAAGGCCAGTCAGAAGACCTCTTGGAGGGAAAATCATAGTTTGCAAATGATAGGGTAAACTCATTTTTAATGATCAATCAACGTCTGAATTTGATCCTAATCAATGACAGATGTTCAATAGGCCTGTTTGAGATATCAGTCATTTGAAAACGAAATTTTTTTAGCCGGACCCACTTTGTGGCCTAACTAATTCCATTAAACTAATAAGATGTTGGGGAATAAGGGTGCTTTGGTATCTAAGCATTATAATTGCAAATTAAATTAGAAGGTGCAAAGTGCAAGCATGCCACCAAAATGTTTGGAGGTACGCCCAAAGAGAATTAAGGAGAAGGAAGCTTTTATAAAGGAAAAGAGTTGGTAGATGCCCATCTGCTCAAAAAGTTTTAAAAGACAAAGAAAATTAGATTCAAAATTTGAAACACTCGTTGGAACCTGCACAAAAGGAAGTCAATGTCTACAGATCTGAAGTACCCTACTATTCTAAGAGGCAGGAGGAGGGAGGGTTATATCTATTGTCAGTGCATGCATGCAGAGGTAAATTACTATGAAACTAGAATGGGGGTGGGGGACTAAAGTATCACCTTGCAAAATATGAAACTCGATCGGCTTGCCATGCAACTATATAAAAAAGGGCTATTTGACAGGCCTATTGGCGAAAAGTTTTGAAGGTGGGGAAACAGGAGTAGTGAAAGACACGTCACTTAAATAGTTATTGGAGAGTTCTAGAGCTTCTTTAGGATGGGATAATCCTAAGAGTTGAAGGCGGCAATGAGGAGGAGGTTGCACTTGTTTTAACGCATTCCTCAAGGGAAGATGACAACATTTTGTGTGGCAGTTTTAATGCATGTATTAAATATGAAGCAGGGAGATAGACAATACTTTCCTCATCATTTGTAACTCTTGCATGGTTTTCTATTGCTTGAGTCGCCTTGTTACTCATAATTTGTATTCTTCATTGAAATAAGCTTTGCCACACTTGCAACATAGCACAGTCGTCCCTTTTTCCATTCATTCGCAGCGCAATAGAGAAAGGCAAAATTTTGGGGTTTTAATGTGAAGTTTGTAGTTTTGGTGATGACTTTCATTGTTTTGAGACAAAAATGAGTTTGGAGGGGTGTCGGAGCAGACACTCACGGAAAAAGGAAGCAAAACACTCAACGTGTATGGAAGAACAATCCATGGTGGATACAAATGCAAGGCACCTACGTAAAACAAGTAGCAGGCACAACAACTAGCTCATAAGGTAGAAGGTAGAGGAGGCATTCATACTGCAGAGGATAGTAAGTTGCCATGAAATGCAGGCAGAGGGTGTGTTTCATGTTGCTAAGAAAAAATGTGTTGATACACATAAGGGTGTTTGGGACTACTGCTATATCTGACGTGCCCAATAGGGATGTTGACTTTATATATTGTAGGCTAGAACAATGTTGATGAGTTGTTTTGAATCTTTGAAAGGTTGAAATCCATTATGTACCATGCGTAGAAAAAACAAAACAAAACCTTGTACTTAAGGCAACTCAATATGACTAGAGGAATATAAAAGCATTAATGTTGGAAGAGGTGTTAAATGGTCAAAGCATTGAACCATGACAACAGCACTTACCTTCTCGTGAGAGGCATGCAGTTTAGATAGCAAGGTAAGCGACAAGAAGTTACCTATATTCTTGCAAATTAAGGAGTAGTGTGAAGGAAGAACCATCATGAAAGCCATAAATTTTCAGTTGCCACATCGAAATGGATATAAAGATATTGTTTTGTGGAAAATATTTTTTTTTTAAATCCCATATTGGGCAATAGGCAGTAGTTTTAAATGTTTAAATCACCCACCACTCACATAGCAAGTCTCTTGAAAGACACGCGCTTTTGAAGCACAAGCCTTGAGTAAGGGGCCCCACTGTGGATGTTTGAGATAGCTGGCAAAGTCAAACCAATTTTGACTGAAATTACAGGTGGGAAAAGGAAGAAAATGATGTCATTGAACACGTGGCATGAGATTGTGACGTTGCAACTATAACTGTGTGGTTAGGCCTAATCGCGCTGACAGAGCGATGCGGTTAGTCAACCGTCCAACGCGATATCGTATACATAAAGTGCTAAGTTCAAAAGGAGCCCCTGCGGGTATAAAAATGCCCATTTCGCAAGTTTGCATGAGTTAACTATGGTTAAGCATGAAGGGCTTCATGGGTGCACAATTGAATGTTTCACCTGGTCGCCGAGGTTAGGGTGGAACCTAGCGTTAAGCTCACATAGTTGGGCTAAGATGACACATGGCGAGGGAAATGACAAAGAAAAGTGTGAGGTTGGCAAGAGTCGGCCAATAGGGCTTGACCCAGATGGAAAAGAGGCCAAAAATATGAAAATTGAAATTTTGATTTTTTATTAATTTTCATTTGCAGATTTGAACGGGCAAGCCATAGAATGAAAATTTTAAAGATTTTAAAGTTTTTCTATAGTTTCAACTATAGAAATTTTTTAATTTTCATTTTAATGTCTCAACTTGCAATGGGGGCTTGATTTTCAAACGCATGCTAGAGGGGCATTTTTTGTCGAAAATATGCAATGCAATATACTGTTGGAATCGGCAAAAGATGAACTTTCCAAATCTACAATCAAAATTTGCACAATATTCAGTGGTACAGGTTGTAAGCAGATTTGTGTTTTCTGGGGCATTCTCAACAGAATGAGCAAAATTCATGATTAAGTTGCAAAATCAATTGGAAAGAAGATATGAAAGTTTGTTGAAGCCAGAATTTGGGGGAAATGATTCTAAGAGCTTTTCGTTGCCTTTGGAGGTCATTTAACGGGCCTTTTTTCCCTTGCTTTGATATTAGATCTGGCTTTTCAAATCATTAGAGGTCTTTATCATTTTGGAGATATTTTCAGAGGTATTCTTTAGCAGCAATGAAAAAATCTGTTTTGCAATTATAGAAAGAGAGAGAGTAGAGAGATGTTTTGCATCTGCAGATGGAGGTTTTCTAAGTGGACAAATGACAGCATCTGATCTTATCTGAGATTGTTTCATTTCTATTTAATATTTTCTTTTCTCTTTATCTAAGTTGGTTCTAGTTTTTGACATCTTTCACTACTGTGATACCACAAGGATGGTTCCAGTTAGGTTGAGATCTCTGTCATGACTGTGATTCCACCATGCAGCATTTCTCTTGTAATGAACAAGTAATAAGAATATAGATAGTTTTGATCTGTTAGGCAATTTTATGAGTCAATTTCATGCATCTTATTGTATTTGTTTCAAGGAAATAAATAAAAGTGCAACAGCAAGTTAAATCTTCTATTTGAATTTTATCTCATGTTCATGTTATTTGTGATCTTCTATGATATATGTACAAGGTGCATGTTGTCCAGTTGCAATCTGTTTTAGATCGTATATGTTGATATGTTTTTCTTATGATTCAAGGAGTCATATAAATGCTTGGTTTGTCATCATAGGGTTAAAGATCTCATGAAGGGATAGATCGAGTGTGAGATTTAGAAAGATGCAGATGTTTGATTCACAAGGTGAATGGATAGATCAGGAAAGTCCTTATGTATGGGATGTGTTAATGACTTTCAAGGATGTGTATTAGGGGTTTGTGGGATTGCCCAATAGGTAAGGCACTGATCAGCTATAGGATCAGAGTGTTATGTTGTTCATATCATGGTTTTTCTAAAAATCGACACCATTTATCAAATATCTTTTCCCTTTAATGTTGGAGGAACTGAAAAGTGTTGCCCACACTTGGCTTATCAAGTTCTTAGGTCATGTTATTAGCTACTTCATGTCTAGGATCTTTGCATAAGTGTTAGAAAATTAAGGGTTTTATCTGCTTTGTTAGACTCAAGTGTATGCTTTGAACAACTGGTACCATATAAATGAATCTGAGGTACACCCACCTAGGTCTTGCAGAGCCTGAAGTAGAAGAAGGGTCTAGCCTTATAGTTGGCCCAGTGTCTGAAAGGGTATGTTGTAGATGGGAAGTAGCTGCCCCTAGATGTATCTTGTTCTCATTGGAATAATTTGAAACTGTGACGTTTCAAAATACCAACACACTACATTTTCATATTCTGGTCATCGATCTTAAATTAACGATCATGATTAAAAGCAATTATTCGTGAAAGTGGTCTTTACTAGCTGGCCAATTTCTCAAAGAAGGTTAGTGTTATCTAGTGTGTGGAAAATTAGCCCATCATCTAAAGACAAGTTGGAGCCTTTAGAGCTAATCAAATTGAAAATTAATAATTCAATCGAGGAAGTGGTGGGAGTTTATACATCTCAAGCAAATCCATTTATACCTTAGACTGTGGATGATAAGCATATTAAGAGAGATAGTCGAGAATTAAGACAAGAAAGGAGAGGAAGTTAAGTGGGAACTATAGAAGGATGGTTGGACAAAAATCAAAATTTGATGTAGTTGTGAAAAGAAACCTAGGGATGTCAATTGTGCGAGATTGGATAGGGAACACATTGGCAATAAGAGCACAAAGATTAACAAAGGGGATGAAAAATATGGCAAAGACGAACACAATGTTGCTTGCTATGAGATTGGATAAGCTTTTGAATTTAAAGAAGCTACATTTAGAGGGTCACTCCCAGATTATAGTGCACACAATCCAAAAGAGGCTAACCGAGGCATTACATTTGTAAACTCTCAAAAAGACAATTTGGGAGATGGTGGATCTTTTTTGTGACTTCAAGATTAGTCACGTTAAAAGGTGTGGCAATGTGGAGGCCGATAAACTTTTGAAATGGCCACTTACCTTTGAAAGGGACTATGAAACACTAGTGGAATTTATTATGGCTTCCTTCTTAGTTAGAAATAATGTTTAGATAATGTTTTGTTATGAATTCCTTAATTAAGATTAGAGATGTTTGGTGGAAGATGATGCCATCATAGTGTAGTTCGTAAATTTAATAGGGTGTTGCCTAGCTTGACCAAGTGTGTGGAGTAGTAATGGATGGATCTTCATCAAGGAAACCTACGAAGGTGGGATTTGGAACCAACTTTTTAGAATTGATTTAATTTTGGGCATCATTTCCATAAACAAAAATGAGTGGCATTCATTTGATTTAAAGGTTAAACTATTGTTGAACCCATTGTTTGTTGTGAGTGACGCTAAGAAGAATTGAGAGTGGGTCTACAAAAGGTGTGAATTGGCCTGAAGGATGATGAAGGCCATTTTTTCGTTTACACGAAGAAGCAACAAAAGGGCTTTGAAGGCCCTATAAGATGAGAGATCGCATGGTCTTTTGAAATGTAAGGATGAGGCTATCATCAATGTGATATTTGGGGTCATAAGGATGTATGGAGAGAGTGTAAATGGAGGGTTAATGTGGATATAATCTCAACTATCATTGCTTGAGGGCGTGAAATTGGGGGGACGACACTTCTATAGTGAAATGGATCCATTACCAATCTATTTGATGGAGAGCTATTGGAGTGATTGGACTTCATCTTGACATGGGCAGTCACTAGGGTTGAGCCTGATATTTCAGTGTTCTGAAGATGCAAAAGTTTTTAATTTAGTCCCTTTTGTTTGTTGGTGGGCATTGCTACTATGGGAAGAGATCGATTCGGTATCTGTTATAGATCCCCCCAATTGCCACTTTTTAAAGCCCCAAAAAATGATAGGACACGTACTAATAGCTTATCACACATGTACTACTAGTTGATCATTTTGTTAGCTTTCTTGGTTATTGATTGGTCCATTTGTGCAAAATAACAACTATTTTTTTGTGAGTGGCTATTGGGGGGTGAACATAACGAGTTCGAAACAAACATTTTTAAATGACACTTTTAGACCACCTCATACTCTATAAGTTTTACAGAGAGCTTCGTAAATGTGAAAAAGTTGAAAGGTTAGCTTGGAGTCTCGTGGTAGAAGCAATGAGTAATGGAAAATGGGCAGTAATAAAGAATCTAAAAGCAATTATTCGTGACTCACCTCCCAAGGGTTGGGATACGAGACATATCCAAGCCAAATGACGATCTGAGCACCAACAGGTGGGCAATTCTAAGCCCTCCATTGGCTCTCTGATTGTCAACTATTGGAATGGCAATGGCTCCCTGCGGTCTTTGCCAGGCTTACTTCATGATGCAGATGGGTATGCTGATTTGTTGGTTGTTACCGAGACTCATGAGTCCTACTCAGCCCCTTCCATGTTACATAGGGTATCAGTGGCTTTCAGTTTACAGAGAGAAGGTTCGGGCTTCAGGTGGTGTGTGTGGTTCTGGTGGGGTTGCTTGTTTGAGTAGAGATGATTTGTTCAATACTACCACATTGGTTCTTTCTGACATTCATGCCAGATTTATGTGGATTCAAGTGGGAGGCACCAATTGCCGTCAGAGAGATATCTTCATTGTCGTATGTTACTTTCTACCGACTTCCTCACCTCACGCCATTCATAGTGTTGAGGACAGGAACCATTTTACAAACCTATTCGAGAGCATCTCCAAGATTGGGGCGATGGGTGACATCATCATCTTAGGAGATTTTAATGCATGGACTAAAGATCTCTAGACCCCCCAGTATGACTGTGGGTCTGACTTGATTTGTACCACTAAGAGGGATCTTACTAGTATGGGGCTTTAGCGTGGGAGGCACCAGATTTATGTGGATCTGGGTGGGAGGCACCAGTTGCCATCAGAGAGATATCTTCATTGTCATATGTTACTTTCTGCCGACTTCCTCACCTTACACCATTCATAGTGTTGAGGATGGGAACCCTTTTATAGACCTATTCGACAGATCCTACTAGTATGGGGCTTCAACATTTGTCTGAGATCACAGTGAACCTCTAACTTGCTATGGTCGCCACTTTCTCTAGCTCTGTGAGTCCTTCGACCTGGTTAATTTGAATGGCCTCTCTTGCTTTACGAGTTTTGAGCTTTTTACGTGTTGGCCTCATAGTGGGGGTGCAAGCAAGGTTGATTATATCCTCATTGTTGCTTCTTTCCTACCCTCCATCCAAAACTTTACTATCTCCCATCTTTCCTTGGCTGTTCATGCCCTGCTTAGTCTTTCAGTTCGTGTTTCTTCTCACCCTCTAGTCACCCTACCCAGTTCTGCCCCCATGCCTGTTTTTGTTTTGAGGATAGTGATCAAGACCTCTTCATTTTTCATTTGAGAAGATTCCTCTGCCCCACTAGCTTCATGGATCACAGTCAAGTGTCCACCATGTTTCACACACTAGCTACCACGATTTGGGAGTCGGCTCTCCTCTCTATCCCCCACTGCTCCATTCTCAGCACTCCTAGATCTGTTCAACGGAATACTTGTCCCATGAACCAATGGTTTGATGATGCCTGTAAAACTTTCCACCGCTCCTTGCACTTGACTTTTGATACTTGTTCCCCCGCTTTCACCAATTTACGACTCTTACAAACACTTTCTTTGCCATAAGAAATGATTATTTATTGCTTCACAAGGCAGATCCCTTTGTGAGACGCTTATTCACTATCCCAAGTTGTTTTGGGGCATCATGTTCCCCCGGCATAGCCAACCCCACTCCACCCCCAACCTTCGCCTCCTTGCCTCCCATGTCTCCACGTTGTATGACATCTCGGGTCAGCTCACTCCCCTTCCTAGCCCACTCCCACATTTTCACTTATTCTCCACCTCTAGCATTTACAAGGCCATCAGACTTATGATATGTAGTAGGGCAACTAATGAGGAGGGTTTTCAGGGTGAGCTCTTCAAGCTTGGTATCACGATCCTGGGCCCTTATCTCTCTACACTCTTTAATAGAGTGGTTTGTTTTGGTCAACCAGACTCATGGTCGAGACACGTTATTCACCCGATACATAAGTTTGGGTTGCCCTCTGATCCTGGAAACTATAGAACCATCATGATTGGGCATACATTTGCCAAACTTTATGCTAAAACATTGAAAACTATCTTATCCAATGAGCTTGACAGGAGGAATTGCAGGGCTAAAGATCAAGCAAGATTCAGGGCAGACTACCAAACCATAGATCGTATCTTTACAATACGGGCTATTATTGAGGAGGCTTGACACCACTCAAATAGAATCTAGTGTTGTTTTGTGGATTTTCGTAAGGCTTTTGATTCCATCCCTAAAGCAGCGCTTTTTCAAAGACTGAGAGATTGGTATTTCTGAGATCTTTCTGACGGCTATCATGAGGTTATATGAGACATTGATTGGTATACTTAGGACCACAGAGGGCCTCTCTGACCCTATTTAGAGCACCATTGGTGTGAAGCAAGGCTGCCCCCTCTTGCCCACCTTGTTCGAGATCTACATTGATGAGCTTGAGGCTTTTCTCACTGACTCCTCGCTTTCGGGTGATGGTTGTCATCTACACCAAGTATTGATCCTCTTTGTTGATGATGTCGTTCTTCTTGCCTCTTCTCCTGAGGGTCTTCAAAGGCTTTTGGATAGACTTGCACCTTTTTGCAACATGAGACAGCTTGTCGTGAACCTTGAGAAGACTCGTGTTATGGTCTTCAACGATCTGAAGACCTCACATCTCCGTTTTCACTTCCAAGGTCGAGAAGTTGAGATTACATCATCTTACACATACCTTGGGGTTAAGTTTTCTAGATCTCATTTCAACTTGAGACCAACCATTCAACCTCGAATCAATAAACTGTTGGGTTCCCTTGCCATGCTCAAGAGACAGTGCTTCAGACACCACTTTCAGGACACTTCATCTAAGCTATCCCTCATGGATTCCTTAGTAAGACCCACAGTGCTCTACGGTTCGATGGTTTGGGGTCCTTCCCTTTTAGACTCAAATTGGGCTATGATCAAGCATACCCAAACTTTGCTCCGTCGAATTATCAGATGTCATAGATCTACCCCCCATAGTAATATTTTGGCTGAGTTTGGAGCTCACCCATTTAAGCTTGCAGCCATTTTTGACCTAATCTAGTTTCTCCACCATCTTCGTGGGTTTATAGGCTCGGCCAAAGGCCAACATGGATACCCTCACTTAACCTACTACTCAGTTGCTATTGCAAACTCTGATCCAACCACTAGAGCTCGTTGTTGGTATGCTCAGGCTACTATCCTGCTAAGTTCAATTGGGATCGACATTGACTATCTCCCTCCCTACCAATTCTCATTGGACGCTCCTACTCATCTACTCCCCTCTCAGCAGGAGTTGAACAGGCATGTCAAACTTAACATTTATAGGCAATATATCATACGGACTTGGGTGGATCCTCCAAGGGGACTACGTTCGAGGATGGCTTTCTACGCCGAGCACTTATTAGATATTCGAGATGGGATTATTGTATGCCCTAAGTACTTACACAGATACTGGACAAACGGCCTATGTATCTCCATGGGCTCCTTCAAGGTGGCCTCACACAAACTCCAGATACAAGTCGATCACCATGTTGCTAGAGAGGATCGAGTGTGTAGACTTTGTACCTTAGCAAAGACATAATCTAAGATCCATTTCCTTTTCAAATGCCCTATATACTACGAGATTAGAGAGAGATTGTATTATTTGTTTAGAGATTGAAGATCCCTATCTGATTTTTCCAGGTACACAGATCAACGTTGCATTGTGCTCTATCCTTCATGAGTCCTTACATCTTTGTGACCATACTTTACAGCTATCATTTCCCAAGAGTTAGACCCAAGCACACCTTATTACGATCTTCTTCTCAACCTTAGCTTCGGCTTGAGGTGTGAAGCGACCGTACAGTTTCTCTAACATAGGCCATTCTAGATTTGTGAGACCCTACAAGGGATCCCTTCACCAACGACACTCTTCTTGTAACACTCAGCTTCATCACAAGGCCTCTGGTAGCCATACAAATCAGTTGTTGTTGGACTTTTTCCCTATGAGGATAGATACCTAATTTTTTCCGTGATGTCTCTTGCTTTCTTCTTCTTTTGTTATACTTGTTCTTTTTTGGACACCATTTGGTGCTCTGTTTGTCTGCTTTCTTCTTGGTGTAAGCTACAAGTCCCATAGACCCACATTGTGGTCTTTTGTTGGACATTAATAAAATTATCTTATCTTCAGTCACCTATACAAGTTCACCAAAAAAATCAGCAAATTTCAACATACGAATTAAGAGTTTTAGGTGCGCAAAGTTAGCTTGGGCAACTACTTGGTCTCTTTCTCTGCATGGGGTAAACTAAAGCAAACCATTGGAGATCATGAGGTTGTGATGTTTGAAGAGGTTCGTGCATTCCTAGTTATGTATCACACAAGATGTGAACAAGGAGTTGCAGAAAGTGTCACCAAAGTATTTAAACATTGTAAATGTTTTGCAAGAAACATTTTTTGGTGCTTTTTTTGGGACGGCTTGATTTTGGTAATGTCTTTTTGTAGAATTCACAATGTTAGATGTTGGTATCTATACTTCTTACAAATAGTAATTAGGAATCTTTTTGAGAACCGAAAAGTTATCGCTATGTGATGACGCGTACTTAGAGGTTAACATGAACACTAGAGTAATCACAAATTCATTAAATAACTAAAAATTGATGTCATTATTCATGTTGAACACCCCCATTTATGGAGGTCTTAGCTGCTAGCCCATTTAATATTTTTTCTGGTTAAAATGAACACTGGAGTAATCACAAATTCATTAAATAACTAAAAATTGATGTCATTATTCATGTTGGGCACCCCCATTTATGGAGGTCTTAGCTGCTAGCCCATTTAATATTTTTTATTACATGTGAAAAAACTTGTCTCGTGAACTCTCAATACGAGACAGTTGTAGCATAAACAAGTTTCAACTCATTGCCAAAATTCCACCCAAACAATGTGAAGCTTAAAAACATACGGAAGATAAAAAATTTATTGGCTTCATGGATTTGTCCAAACTGCTATTTGTAAATCATGGGATTATGTATGAATCACAATCAATATTCTTAATACATGAACTGAAGACTAATACACACTATACTAACTCCGCTAGACTTGCTCTTTGCTGTCACCATTATTTGTAGTCTTTTGTTTGTTACATTAGAGGTATCCCCGTGACCCAGCCCAACATCCAACCCACCTTACCTTGATCGATCTTACTGCCAAAATAAAGTCAGGAAGGGGCAAGCTGGAACAAGACTAATCCTTTGGGAATGTACCAAGCTGCCTCCAAGCCAGGTGCAGTGGGTGAGCCTGGGCTTTGGACACGAACTCGAGACCAGAGGGAGCAAACCCAAGGCCCAAGCCAACTCTGCTATTGGTGTCGACTACCGTTAATTACTAGTTAAATAAAAAATGCCCTTACGGAAGGCTTGCATAATGCATGTCATACCAGATTGGTCACTTACTTGACTATACACTACCAAAGTACCTTTACATTCAGGATTCTTTACAAGTTCTCTCCAACTAATTTAATGAACAGTTTATTCTGATCCAAAAGTTGTGAAATATTTGTTCCTCTAAAAAAGTAATGATGCATTGCTCATTAATTGTGTTATTTAAGGAAAATGCATGCCTCCGAACACATGATTCATAGAAACTTCAGCAGTAAATTCATGCATTGACTAAAGCTACCAATGTTTGCAAAGCTTTCAACATGTTAATGCTTCACTGAATAGATTTCAGTCGCTTTGGTAGCTATTAATGCTTCACTGAATAGATTTCAGTCTCTTTGGTAGCTAGGTGCTTATGCCTTTAGCTTATTTAGTCTAGTCCACTATTCTCTACGGATGATCTTCCTACCCCAATGCCTATCATCCATTGAATTACTTTTACCATGTGGATCTAATACAATGTTCTTTTCAATTCTTTCTAATACAGATTAATTTATATTCCACATCCTACAAATTAAAAGTTCTGCTGATACACAGTAGTCTGTGTCCCTACAGATTTTTCTTTATTTCTGAGGTCCCATTCATCAACTTAACCCTTGAGATCACAGCTGCCTGAGGTGAGGTTAAGTTCACCTCACACACTACTCCATTTACCAAAAACAAATTTCACGCACAATCCTTTGGTAACAAGAATTGCATTTGAACCAAGATTGTATATTTCAGTGCTCAACTCCAAATGAATCCCACACTAACCTTTTTCCCTACCAGAAAAAGTGTCACTTGTAACTGAATGATTGACATTTACTGATCATTACCAGTGTCTTAGGAGTAATGATAAAATTTGCATCGCTTACCCTTTTCCCTACAACAAGAAACAGCTCTACTCATTTTTTATACCAATAAGGAATAGCTGAATCATTGCTACGACTGATCATTACCAAATTATTATGAAGCAGATCACTATATTATTATATTTCACACTGAAGAACGTGACCTGTAGGTAAGTTGACAACCATAATCTGGAGCAGTCTTTGGCTCTGCAGGTTCACGAAAGGAATGCAACTTACAAACAAACAAGTTTAAACATCTCAAATGGAACGGATAAAAGAGACTATGCAAGTGTACCCTGTGCACCTATGAGCAAGCATCATAACTAATATAGAACAACTAAAAAACACACTTCTCCATTCACCTATTGGTACATAATAAGAAGAATAACACAACAAATTCTCCATGATTTCAAATACCCTACTAAATTTTCAAAATATACTACTGCTGCTGTCATTTTCTAGAAAATCTTTGCACCAAAACATACTAGCACCAAATCATACTAGCACAGCAAAACATGGAGTTCTGAAAATCTTTGCACCAATAAGGTGTCTAATAAAGCTTCCAAATACATTCAATTAGAGTTATTGCACATCTTTTGTTAGTAATAGAAATAAACTTTTAGTTGTGGGAAAATGCTCCAACTCCAGACAACATTATTTCCTTACCAAAGCAGATTTTCCAAGTTACATTTTGCTACTTTCATATAAACACAAAGCCGTAGTAGCTTGTCTAACATTATCCCCTGCTTTAATCTGTCAGTTGGACTTGCAATGTCATACAATATTAGAGCATTTAGCATTGACTTTTTGGAGTTGCTGAACTTACTCTACAAGGATGTCCAGAAATGGCCTCTTAAGTTCAAGCCATACAAAGATAACACGCCCACACTAAGTTCACACAGCTTCTCCTTGGTAGGTTGCGAAGGTCTGAAGCTTGTCAGCTTTAGTTAAATTGTACAAATTAAAGAAGGAATGATGAAAGAAAAATATGCTCACCTAAGAGTTTTTACCATTTAACTTGGGAGATTGTCGATATGGTGATGCTTGTGGACCATTAACAATAACTCGCAGATGCCCATTCTTGGATGCCAAATTCCCATTTCCATTTACCACATTCTTCAACTGGCCATTTCCATTTGCCCCATTCTTCAACTGACCATTGCCACTCGTCAATTGCTGTTGACGGCCTGAACGTTCTGCTTGTAAAGCTTGATAATGGAAGGATGAGCTGGCCATGTCCTTTAAATTCAACAATGGTCTGAGAAGCTCAACAACCTCACTCATTAATGGTCTGGCTTTAGGATCTCGACTTAGGCAGTGGTGAGCCAACTGGGCAGCTTTCTGAGCCCCCTTTATGGAAAACTGTCCCTCCAAACGAGGATCTATAAGGCGATACAACCTTCTTTTCTCTCCGAGATAAGGACGAGCCCATTCCACCAGATTGTGCTCTCCACTAGGCCTGTTCTTGTCCATAGATCTTCGGCCAGTTAACATTTCAAGAAGAACAACACCAAAGCTATAGACATCGCTCCTTGATGTCAAATGTCCTGAAGCCAGATATCACAATGGTTACATTGTTTGCTAGCAAGGAATTGTTATTTATGAAACATAAAGCCTAGCATTTTGTAAATAACTAGCTTACAATTATAATGAAACTAATTTAAACAAATACAAAATTAATAAGCTTCAGCATGTACTGCCAGTTTGTCACATTCTATGCAGTATGTGCATCTATGAGGCTACGCCTTCCAATAGAAGAAAAAACCTTTCAAACAAGTACATGATATCAGGAATAATGAAATGGGGTCCAAATAGTCAAATTGATACTACTAAATAAGTACTTATAGCCTGCGGGCATGCATACAAGCATATTTGATAGATAAAATTTATAATTGTCTATTAAAGTTCCTGTTCTGAAAATCAAGTATTCCACTCCTATATCAAAATACAGTAGAAATTCCGTTAAAATAACTTTCTTTACTCTTACTTCATAGTTAAATTGAATTTAAATAACCATTTACCGTAAGAATTGTGCAAATATTATTAGATTCTTATCCTGATGTCTGAAACAGAAGTTTTAGCTGCATTTGATATACATCAAATTTCATGATTAAAAACTCAATAGTCAATATGCATAAGGGCAATCTGTACCTTTAATGAATAAGATCTTAAAAGGATTGTGCATTTTTATCTTATGTTAACCCTACCAAAAAACCATCTACTTAAAAGAAGACAAATTTGAAACACATAATACATGCTTCTTAACAGTCACCTTCAAATTATAACCAAAAATATCATATAATGGGAGACAAATTTTCCTTCCTCGAAGTCTCCTAAAAGAAAACATTTTCACATGCTACCTTTCCAAACCCATAAAAACAGTAAGGAACATGGTGATCAAGGATTCTAGAACTTGACTAGAATAAAGATTATAGACAAGAGTCCACAAAGCATGCAAACTAATCAAGAGGTGCAATTCACTCATTTCCCCTTCTTTTGAACATTCCCAGAACAATAATTCAGCCATTTCCTCCTTTTCAAAGAACACTTTTAAGCTAAGCATTAATGTAGATTATTTCAGAGATCACAAAATTTAAAAACAAATCATATAACTTGGATATGTTAGTATTTTACTTTCTCCATATTGGAGGTGACTCTCCATCTCAGAGACATGTGGGGATGTCTCCAAATCTCAGGGTTCAGATGTAGTTCCCTCAAATTGGAATCTCTACACGTCTCCTAGAAGTTTCCCTTGCATTACAGAATTTCCTATTATAGTTTCTATGCATCGTATAAACTACATCAGTTATTTAAAATTCTATGTTATCCCGAGTTTCAAAGACGGGGGAACGGGGGGATGCGGAAATGGGTTTCCGGGACAGTTTTTTTTTTTGGCTGAAATAGGGGACCGCAGGGGACAGCTATATATATATATATATATATTTTTTCATGAATTTCAGAACTAAATAACATTGTCACATTCATCATAGCAACATAACATAAAATTATCAATTTCATTCATCAAAACAGCATAGAACATAGCATCAAATTGAATCATCGTCTAAGAATGGGAACATAGGATGAAATCAAATGAGAGAATCAATATGGCATAGATGGGCAATATGTTTAGACTTTAGAGCCCTTTCTTGCGGGTTTCGGAGGAAAACTGAATTTGTTGTGCCAAATTTTCCTAGACAGGTAGCAGCCATCTTGTTTGGGCAGTAATCAGCTCAACAATGTATTTCTGGGCAATTATTGCTGCTATCAGAGCATTATAAAAGCTGAAAATAATCTGAGCATTCCTCAACCCAGCAACAATCATTTCCAAGACTGCAATATGAATAACAAATAGATGTCTGATTTATAATCATTTTCAGGTCTAGTTTGTTGAACAAAAGTTAAAGTTTGAATTTTCAGTCATAGTTGGATGCTAAGCTTGTAATGGCTTCCAAAAAAATTAACTTTCAACATGTTATATTAACATATTTTATTATTTTAATGTGGGGCCTGCAAAAGGGCATAAAATCACCATTTATCAATGTTTTTTGAGTTAAGTTTTATTTTAAAATTGGAAACTTCAAGCAGTCCCCGGGAAGGACAGGAAACGGCTACAGAGTCCCCAGGACAGTCAACACCATCTGGAAACACGTTGACCGTTTCCGAAGTTTTGGGGACAGGTTTCCAAATTTCTTGCTTGGGTGGAAACGACCGTCCCCAAGTCCCCGAACGGGGATGATTTCCGAAACTCAAGGCTTAGGGCTGGAAACGAGTCCCCGGGTAACACCTCAAGTGCTGTTGTTTGATTGACAAAAGCTAAAAGAAATAAAGAAATTAACTAGGAATTTTAAAGAAAAACAATAATCTTTTGCATAAAAAACTACATAGCTTTCCTAGAAAACATTTCTCTTACAGGAAGAGAAATTAAAAAGATCATGATGTGTTTGCGCATCAGACATGTGTAGTCATTTCTGAGTACCCCAATACCAAGTTTTAAATAACAGTGTTCCCATCCAAGTTCTCATCTACTGTCTCCAGTGATTAAAATTTATGTCATGATGGTGATTAAAAAAACTTATCTTTGTTTTCATTAACAATTATGTCACCACTATCAAATACGAGTTTTCTTAATTTATTTATAAGCATTTCACATTTATTTAAGTTGGATAGCCAGTGTATTAACACGCAAATATTTTTTATGCTTGTTGTCTCCAACAGTCTGTCCCCCATTTCCCCACAAAGTGGCATACTGGCACCAGTGCCCCTCCCCTGTAAAAGTACCAGTCACATTCTCCTGGAGGCTGGTATCTAAGTAGGCAAATTCATGATACAGCATTTTCAATTTTTCAGCAAATGAAAAGAACTTACTTTCAGCAACGGGGCATACACACAACCAAACTTTGAACTACTGCTAGCATTTGAAATGGTCAAGTCAACAGTGTCACCACATATATTTGACTTGAAATTAACATGGTTTTAACTAGTTCGTTGGTGAAATTGGTGCTTTGACCTTAATTGATTTGTCCATAGCATTTGAAATGGTCAAGTCAACAGTGTCACCACATATATTTGACTTGAAATTAACATGGTTTTAACTAGTTCGTTGGTGAAATTGGTGCTTTGACCTTAATTGATTTGTCCATAGCATGGATAATATCCACCTCCCACCCCCAACAGAATGCTTGCACAGAACTCCCCAAATTGAGAATCAATTAATTACAAGAATATAAAATATTCTATGACAAATCCAATCATCTGAGCAAGGTAGAGGTCATTTTGAATGCTCACCAGTCATCACATACTCTGGGGCTGCATAGCCGTAAGTACCCATAACTCGAGTGGAAACATGAGTTTTATCTCCTTCAGGTCCATCTTTTGCTAGTCCGAAGTCAGAAAGCTTTGCATTGTATTCCTAAGACAGATGCATTACCTCTCAGCTAAGCAAGCATACATTATTAGAATTCAATCGTGTATCATATCAAATTTTCTAGCTTCTAGTGATTTAGGTGCCTACCGAATCTAACAGAATGTTAGATGTCTTAAAATCTCGATAGATCACAGGCCTTTCAGCTCCTTCATGAAGAAATGCAAGGCCTTTAGCTGCACCCAATGCAATTTTCATCCTGATAGACCACGGAAGAGGCAGGGACCCTTCTGCATGCACAATGGTAAGACCAAACTACAATAAACATCTGCAAAAGTTGTTCCATGTACTGTCAAAATACATATTCTATTTTTCTACATATAAAATACCACATAGTTGTGATTATTTGAATTCCTGAAAGATATGAAGATGTTTAAATGTACAAAATGCAGTCATTAAATCCATTGCTTGGAAGCTAATGTCTAACAAAGTATAATAGAAGACAGTGTTAACAAACAATGCTAATAAAATTTCAAATACAAAGAGCACATAAGGCTGGTAAAAATTGCCACTAATGTACAAATACATGCACGTCTACAGAAAGGACAATCAATGTCAGGAATCAAGCTTGTCTAGTAACATAATTTATTTGCACATATTTAGTGGAAAGTCAAAGGTGCAGGGACTAAAGATGGAAAAACTTAATCAAAAAGATCGGCTAAAATAAAACAAACCTTCCATCACTTTTTCAAATTTTGTACTGTAACTTAAGCTTTTCATTTTACTCAATTTTCATTTTGCAGTGTATCAAATGACAGCTGATGTATTCACATCAACTAAATCAGTGATGTTTTGAAGTCATCGCCGCTTGCAGCTATCATGCTTGATGTTGCAGTTTAGATTATTTAAATTTTTAAAAACGGTAATCGGTAACATAACTCACTAAATTATTGCAGCCATCATTTTTAAGCCTCTTTTTGAACTTTACGAAATCAATTCAGTTCTTGAAGCAACAAAAATCATAGTAATATTTATCTCCAATTGATTTCTAATAAGCCAGTTTGACAATTCTTTTACAGGAATTAACCTTGATTTTAAAAATAAATAGAGAGAAACAGTTTTCTCACTAATATTAGAATATCTTAGATATTTTTGCAAATAAATTGGCCATGAATAGCAGAGTTTGGGTTTTACCCATAATTTCTTCTGGATTTTGACCAAAAAAAAACATTTCCAACAATGATGTCTTTTTTAAACCCTAACACTAGTGGTTTTTCAAAAACCCTAACCATAATCCAATTTTTCCACATCACAATTTTTGGATAATATTCATTCCCAAGAATTATTTTTTCTACTGTGATGAAGAGTATATTTGACAATGTCAAAATTAGCCTTAACAGATAGAATTATATGACCCAAGCTACACGACAAGAGACATCAGAAGGAAACATCATCAACCATCATTCAACCAAATTATTATTATAATGGATACTCCAGGCTAAATAGTTGAATCAAGTAGTTAAAATATGTGATGTCATCTCCACCAATTCTTACAACATATGTGAAACAATGCTTTTTCTCAAACTTGATCACATGTATTAAGTTCTCCCTGTAGATGCATGATGCATCATGTCATCTCTGTATTAAGTTCTTCCTGTAGATGCATGATGTCATCTCCACCATTTCTTACAACATATAAGAATACAGTGCTTTTTTTTGTGCTTCATCGCATGTTTTCTATGCAGTGATCACAAAAACCACTAGTGCTTTTTCTTGTGCTTGATCACAAGTATGCTATGCAGTGCTCCCTGGGGACACATGATGTCATCTCCACCAATTCTTACAACATACAAGAATATAAATTATAATGTTTTTTCTTGCGCTTGATCACATGTAGTGCTCCCTGGGGCTGCATCCCTAGCTTTTTACACCTGTCCCCAATGGGTGTGTTCTAGAGACACAAGGAAGCCTGGCAAATGTTCCTCCGCACCCACAATTACCTTTTCCTCAAAATCTATGATGGCTAAGGAGCATCCAAATGTCCTGTGTCTCAAGGACAGCTAGGGGCATTTAATTACTTCAAGAAATACTTAAAACTTATTATTGCTTGTTTGGTTTATGACATGCCCATCTAGGATTTACAAAAATATTAAAAATGTGTTCACCATGAAGTTCTGCATAATTTTGAAGATGTTAATTTGAACTTCATGGCTGAGGGAGCTTTTTTCCTTGATCTCACCTTGTATCATGATAAAGAGCACACTCCACATGCTGCCTTTGAACAGTAAAAGGGGTGCTATCCCTCAACCCCAATGCTTTCTGATCCCCACAAGCAGTACTGTTCCTCAGCCCTGTTAGGGACATTAGCCCCAAACTTTAATTCCTTGGAACTTTATAACAATATTTAGTTTTCAGGGTCCCAGAATTACTTTGTTTCCTTGATTACCAATTTCGAATTCAACTTATAGCCTTGCTGAAACTAGTCAAAAACTGATAATATTGATAAGTTTGGCCCCTTACAGTAACCAGAAGTTGAACAAACTGGGTTAACTCAAATTTACTCACAAGGCTAAGTACTGTGTTTTTTACTTTAACCTGTCAACCAAGGAGAACATAAAGGCGGTGAACATTAAACCAAATAAATATATAAATTCTTCATACACATGCCAGGAACAAAGAGGGAACCATCATCCTCTGAATAGACTTCGTAAACCGCTTGGATAGAAATTGAAATAGAGGGTGCCATAACCAAACTGCATGCATCCTCAATAAGAAATCAAAGAATAAGTATCCCCATCCATACAAGTCAAAGGTCATATTTCCCAGACCCCAAGTTTTCAGAATGCAGAAAGACGGATGAATAGTAATGCATAGAGACAGACCGAAATTTTGGGGATGGCACAAGATACTGGCAGCCTTGACAAACAGCCTCTTGCTCCATATAATATTTTACAAAAAGAAAAAGAAAATAATATTATATTCAAGAAGTCAAAAAACCATCTGGTTACTTAATGATAACCGTGTACAAACACGGTGAATGCAAATATTTTAAAATTTTGTAATTTTTTTACCTTTTCTGTTAGTAAATAGTGACATCCCACAAATTTCTCCCAGATCCTAAAGATGAATGGGCACAGGATGCTTGCTTGGTTAACCTTGGCATACAGGCCCAGATTATGAGTTAATATTATCACAAATCACATTTCAAGTAAAACCATAATAGATGAATGATGACTCTACCAATGCTGATAATATGATCAATTTATACTGTCTGAGAGTGTCACTGTCTAAGTCGTTAAACAATATTTAATTTGATTAAGGTTGTATATAGGGTCTGATAGTGTAAATATTAAATGAAGATGGTAGCATACTATCAAAAATTTGTGCAAATTATTTTATTTCCTCAAGGCTGTAATAGTAGCATCTAATAAACTAGATATTAAATGAACATAGTAGCACTCAAGTGCAAAATACATTAACAGTCACATATGAAACATTATGCAAAGAGTGATCTATGAACCCCATTATTTTTTTCCATTGTATAAAATATTAAAAAGCTATAAGATCCATTTGAATATTTAATGATATCATTAAAATAAAACAAAATGAATGCAAATATTTAAGAGCCTAGTAAATTGTTTTTTCCTTCTGTGCTTGTAACAGAAAACCTACAAACAATTTGACTTCATGAGAATACAAACAAGATGCCAAAAAAATAACAGCAGAGCCATACGCTTTCATATTAGGGGGAAAAGGCCAATCCTAGTCACACACTTTCTTGGAATATTAGGTCCATGTACCATTGACTTTCTTGGAATATGAGAGATTCTGACAATCATGCAATCTCTCAATTGACTTTCATTACAATCAAGATATAAGAAAAGGATAAAAGGTAAGAAGTTTTAGACAATATGTTGAGTGGTCTAATTTATTCCACCAGGCACACCTATAAAACAAGTAAGAGCCAACATGAACAGCTGAGAGTGGTGTAACTGTAAACAGCATGCTGACTATAAATTAAAATTTGAATCATATCATTTTTAAGAATGTGAAAAGCATACAAATATGTGTTCAAGTACACCTCCGGAACTTCTTTTCTCCTGAACTCCTTTCATCAAAAACAGCCTAAATGCATTTACTATAACATACTAGCAAAGAGCCAGATAACTCCAATTTTAACTTCCATACTAACTTGTTTAAAATGTTCATTGTTGAATTTCTATTTGTGATATCTGTGTTTTCCTCCACATAAAATGTATAGATGATGTAGATGAAAAAAACTTTTGATGGCATTTTCAACAAATACCAGATCTGAGTGTTTATTGAACTCAGCTAGTAATATATGTTTTATGACGTGGGTAAATAAATATTCGGAGTCCTAAATGAATATGGATCTGATTTGGGGAGATATATGGCTTCTATTTTCTTCAAGGTTGCATCGGTACACATACCCATAGTAGGAAAACTCACCGAGTTTCGCGGAGTGATTGGCAAGTTTTTGCAAAAAGCTCGACAAGTTTTTCAGAAAATCCTTTTAAAGAAAAAAATATATTAAAAACAAAAGGCAAAAAGCCTAAATATTGTATATAAAATAGAGATAATTACAATATGCTAGTAGAGCTGAGAAGAGAAAGATGTGATTGTAATGATGCACTTACTTCTAGTTTGACACAAACTATTTACTATTTAGCTTCCCGCCATCAACATTCCACATGAGAATGCGATTTTCTACCCACTTTGCATTTATATATGTCTAAACTCTGCTTGTTTCTTTTGTGTTCTCTTTAATTAACTTATTGGATATATCTTCTCAATAAATTTTCCAAAAATAATTTCTTTAGTTAAATTTAAGCTGTTTTTAAGGTTCCCAAGTTTTGTCAACAACTGGCTGATATTTTCCCAAGTTTTTTTTGGGAGGCTTGGCAAGTTATTGCCGAATGAGAGCTTTCCAACTATGTACTTACCCACGCCCCTGGGATGCGTACCCATTTACCCAAGTAATGGTTACACATACCCCAAGTACCAGATACTCAGGTGCAGCCATAGCAAAGGACCTTGATTAAGATTTCTGATTTTGGTTTTGGTTTTTTGTTTGTGTATTAGCTTGTTGCTTATCAAGCTTAATTAAATACGCAATCAGTTTGAAACTTTGATACCATACTGATTAATAGTAAATTTTATCACTGTTCAAGTCAGAAATTTATCACTTGCAATATGTCATTGTCATATGATTTATGATCTTCTTGTTTGTGTTTAAAGTCTGCCTTCTCTGTTATGCATCTAAACATTTATTACATTTATTTATTACAAACATATTGCAAATCTGAAACTGAAAACAATACATTACATCTGCAAACTTTATCACTGTTCTTGTTTTGAAAAACTATTGTCATGACTCATATTTTCAGATTTTTTCTATACATATTAAATTATTAAAAAAAAAAGTTTGACATACCTAACCAAGTACCCCTGTCCCCTATTTTGAAAAATAGTTCAAGTGAGATTTATCATTTATGATGTCATTGTCATATGATGTATGATCTTCTTGTTCATGTTTAAAGTCTGCCTTCTCCATTATGCATCTAAACATTTATTATATTTATTTATTACAAACATATTGCAAATCTGAAACTGAAAACAATACATTACATCTGCAAACTTTATCACTGTTCTTGTTTTGAAAAACTATTGTCTTGACTCATGTTTTCAGATTTTTTCTATACATATTAAATTATTAAAAAAAAGTTTGCCATACCCAAGTACCCCCATCCCCTATTTTCAAAAATAGCCGTACCTGTACCCGTACCCTAAGTACCCAAGTACCCCCCTCCCTGTGCAACCTTGGTCTTTTTTATATATTTCCTTTTCTATCACTCCCCACACCCCTCAATATAGAATCATCTGTGAGCAACATCAACAAAGTGAGACAAATATCTAGACATTGTTCTTAAACAATATTACTTTTGCTTGCAACTGACCAAAAAATAAATCTTATTTTGTTTGTATATCTAGGTAAATATTCATTTAGTGAAGATGAGGGCACAATCATGTGAATTAGATAATCCTGGTTTAAATCTTCATAGAGAAATTAACCTAAATGAATTCCCATGGCAGGTCTGATGCTCCATAATTTCAAACAATAAAATCCCGATCAGGAAGCTTTCAACATATTCAACTAAAGGTACATAATATCGCCTAAACCCAACATGTTAACAATGAAACAAAAGAGTATTATTTTACTTACTTCTAAAGAGATGATTTTCCAAACTGCCACGGGGCATAAATTCATAGACAAGCAGCCTCTGGTCATCTTCTATGCAATACCCAATAAGTTTGACCAGATTGGGATGGACAAGGTCGCCAAGAAAGTTAACTTCAGCCTGTACATTAAATTAAGAAAATTGGATTTGCCATTTGTATGATGATATGGCCAAGACTGAAAACTTTTGTGCTTAATCAACTTCAACGAATGTATTCTGAATAATTTATCCTTTAAGAAAGGTCATACCAGCCATTCTTTGTGCCCCTGCAGCCCATCATGGTTGAGTGTTTTAACTGCCACAGTGAGACCCGTTCCAGGCTTGACAGGAGCAGTACCATTCTCTTCTATCCAGCCTTTGAAAACACAGCCAAATCCACCTTCACCGAGAAGACTTTCTGGTCTAAAGTTTCTAGTTGCGGACTTTAATTCATTGAAGGTGAATTTACGCAACTGGGATGAAATTTTCAGATCATCACCTACTTTAGGAGTAGATGGGCTGCTTTCTGTATTACTTGTGCTTGTGGAAGACACTATCTGAGCTGCAGGTGGCTCTTTGCTACTGTCATTAGGAGATTTAGTCTCAGCTGCAAAAACAGTTATACTATCTGTCAGTAAACAAACCTAAAAACTTAGCAATAACATAATTCTCATTAGAATTACTGTGCTATAATTGATTATCGTTAAGCCATATAAATTAAAAAGGGATTGTTCCTTTTCATTTTATTTTTGTTGAAATTTAGTCCTACATTTAAAACTTCATTTTGAATGTGATCATGGCAATAATATAAAAATACTGCTAATGTGCAAAACAAAATTAACAAGACAACAGGAAATGTTAAAGAATATATGCCACATGGCCGTATTACCTAATTCACACAAACATCAAACTCTCTAACCATGGAAGAAACAGGACATCTATAAATTTTATCAAAACTGTATACATGCAAAAGTTACAATAGTATCTATGGAGATCTTTATGTAACTAGTGAACAACAATTACTCAAAACAGCAAAGAAAAAATTGCAGGTTCAAAGTAGGACTACAAAGCACCGAGGATATAATGAAGTTTGGATTGAATTCAAAGAAAATTGAAGGCATGCACTATAAATTGAATATTGAAACTACCGGAAGTGGTGACACAGATTTCCTTTAAGGTTTCATTAGATGAGACACCATAGATGGATAAGCAGAAATAAGAGGTAAGTATATCCCCATACCAAGCTACAGAAATGTGGGATGAACCTTCAAGCACTAAGAAAACCATGAGAATCAGTTTAACAAGAACACAAAGGATTCAAAAGTATAAAGGAACTGGTAAAGAATACATTTAATATACCCCATGAACTACGATTTCATATCAGACAAACCATGCTCAGTAAAGCTTTATAAATAACACTGTAATCTACAAAATTTATTCACTTCAAATAACACAAAGGGTTTCAACTGCAGACATAAGTACCAGAAGGAACATATGTATTGTGAACCACTTATGCAAAACTCAACTTCAATTGATGAGACTCAAGATTCAATCATCAAATTCAAATTCAAACCTTGGCTACAGAAAATATCTCAGAAACCTTAGCTAAAGAAACATGGGAATCCTAAACTTCTAAGCACTGTGAAAACCATGAGAATTAGTTAAACAAGAACACAAAGGATTCAAAAGTTTAGAGGCACTGGTTAAGAATACATTTAGAATACCCCATGAACTATGATTTCATATCAGACAAACTATGCTCAATAAAGCTCTAAAAAAAAATGAAATCTAAAGAATTTATTTGCTTCAAATAACACTAAGGGTTTCAACTGCAGACATAAGATCCAGAAGGAACATATGCATTGTGAACCACCTGGGAGAAACTCAACTGCAATTGGTGAGACTCGGGATCCAAACATCAAATTCAAATTCAAACCTTAGCTACAGAAAAAATCTCGGGCAGGGGCTACCTGCTGAGACCAGGAAAAAAGTGTTGGGTGGGGTTTCATCTATTCACTACAGGGATCGCTCGAGTAATGGAGACAGCAAAACTTCAAAAGTCTCAAACATGCATAAACATGTATACATGGTCAGAGAATTAGCCTCACCTGATTGTACATCTGCCTGAACATAGAGCAACCAAAAAAGCATAATAAAGACAAGCCCTGATTTCTTTACTTATACAGGAGAAACGAGCACCTCTCCTCATGTCATGAACTTGCTTATACATATTCTTTAAAAGAGTAAGATATAAATAACCATAAAATCATAGGCAGTATAAATTTCTTGATTTCCCTGAATACCAACTATATGGCTACAAAAGACAGTGGTGTAACATATAATACCAAAACAGGAGATGCAAAGTCTTGCCTATAAATAACCCAATTTCCAATATTTAAGAACATCTGTTTTGAGACGAAAACTTACCAGAATGAATGCCAGTGCTGCTGATAGAGTTGTCTACTTTGGATCTAGACGAGATACAGCTGCCCATGAGCCCAAAATTCAGACCATGCCAGCAGCCTCTAGACTCCGATTCATCCTTCTTTCTCCTGCTTCCAACTCTCTTGGACTCTCCCACCTGCTCCCATGCCTCCACCTGTGCGACACCCGGCCCCAGTCCCATCAACCCCTATCACTAATTCACCTACACACCCATATGGTTCTCACAAATTCGACGCCTCCAAATCACCACAACTTCAAATTTTTCACTTCCAAAGTCAGCTCTCGAAGGTACTAGATGAAGAATCTTGCAGCCCAAATGGTTTTCCTCAAACCCAAAAACCTCAGATGGTCTCTCCGACGTAAGACCCTGCTGTACTTTATATTCGAACGGATTTCTGATTGTTGAACCCGCTCTGCTTTATACCCAAAACGATTTTTTCATCTGCAAACCCACTTTCCCCTTGCAGTGCTCGAAAAAAAGAGACCAGGTGAGTTTTGTACCTTGAAATAAAGATCACTGTCGATACTCTGCACTGAAAATCCCTTCACACAGGCTTTCCACCGATAACTATCAGTTGCTCCCACAAAAAACACGACACAATTGCTTGATTCTGTTGTAAGAGTCCCGTTCACAGCCCCTGACAATCGAACTGTATGAAGCCTGACAGAAACCCAGATGGATTTTTCCACTATTAATAAGTCATCCCTGGCATCAAATATAAGGATACCCAAATGTGCATATGTAGCACAATCCCCCAAATGCTCTTGTGTTGCTCCCAAAAAAATGGCCCACGCCAATTTTCAAACAGTTCTTCCGACCATCTTTGGCTCGCACAAAACAAAGAGGCAGCCAAATGAATTTAGCACCCAAATAGAAAACTCTTATTGCAGAGCCTCAGAAATGCACATAAAGGACGCAAGCTGTCTACCTCTATCTCTATATTGGTGTTGTGTTTAGGCTTCCCATACATTCAAAACATGTGAACAAATAAAGCTGCCTGGGACAAAACAGGAGGGGATAGAGGGACCCAATGTAAAACACCCAAAACCCCGAGCACAGGTGTTAAAAAACAGGGGAACTTTTTTTATTTGACCAGCACCAATGGCCTGAAAAGAAAGGCGAGTGAAAAACAGACAGGCCACAAATTTATTGTTATGCAAAATAGCATATTTTCACAGTAAGGAGAGCAGGAACAAGGGTAATGGAGGACACCATCATACAAACGAGAACTTTTTGTTTCTAACTGCTAGGTTTGATGCATAGGGAGGCATGCATTATCCCCTACTAAGCGTTTGATTATACGATTGCGATTCTGTGCGTGCCAGCGAGAAAGGGGCTACCATCCGGATTGAGCCTACTTGGTAGAAGATGCCCGCTTACCATATGATGATTGGTTTTTTAATTTTTAACTGGGCTTGTTCTTAAGATGTACACTTATTATTATTATTTAATTTGGAGATTGTTTTAATATAAAGGTATATTTGAATTATTTTATATTAGATTATGGAAGAATATTGTATAATTAAAATCTTCATACAATGATTTGAAACTTAATAATTAAAAATTGTTTTACAAACTAATTTAAAATTATTTTTCATATTGATATTTAAAAACATTAAAAATTAAACAAAATATATAAGGCAATGGTAAATTGTGAGCTCTCAACATTAAAAAATTAATTATAAATTTTATTAAATAAATTAAAATGGATTGTGGAAATGTGATTGTTAGTTTGTGGTCACAAGTACTATACACTCTTATGTATGGTTATCTTGTGGAGCATTTTTAGTTAACTCTTAAGCTTTTCTCTAGGTTAATTAGTCAAAACCGGTACCCAAAATACGAGTTGGTGGTGGTTGAGATAGATCGTGGGGATACAAATATTTAATATTCAAGAATACAAGTATAATATAACTAGCAATGGCACCTTAAGGTGCAATGGGTACGTCAAAGACATATATAAGATCTATTAAGATTAAAGATTGAATTTACTTTGCATATTCATAGAGTTAACAAGTGGCACATAGTGGCATGTACTTGCCTTATTGTTATTAATTGTATTTGTAAGTGTCAAATAAAAATTATAATTATTTAAATAAATTTCTAATAAATTAATTTAAGCTAATTTAAATATTAGAAAAGAGGGGAAAAAAAAATTTTGAAAAGTGAGAATTTTTTAATATTTGATAAGTTCTCTAAGTATAATTATAAATGAATAAATATAACAGTGTAAAAAATCATTATAATCTCTTACCTCATTGATAGTTGTACATACATTTTACTTTGATGTTTCATACATCTAAAACATTCTCATATAGGAAGAATACCTCATGTAACTACAATTTCACGTGTGCCATTTACCTTATATCTACTTTTTTATTAAAATAATGTTTATAAGGTAAATTAAAATTGACCATGTTATTAAATTTACTAGGATTTTAAACATTTATAGTCATATTTGATTTTGTGTAAATTTGCATTAACCAAAGCATAAAAAGAGAAACTAAAACTAGTTCAAATATTTAGCAAGTAGTACGTAACTCTTATTTTATTTTACCTTGCCGAAAATATTGCATTATGGAGAACTTCTGAAAAAAGGGCTCCTATAACACAAAATGAGTACAACAATCAGAAAAAAAATAAAACTTTAGAAATATTTTAATAAAAAAAATTAGATTCTAAACTAATTGAATAATTATGCAAACTGAATACAATAGTTACGGCAAGTACAATAAGTGAGTAGGCTAACTATTTCATGAATGATATTTCTAATATGTTTGAATAGAAAAATGATAGCTACAAAAATAACTATGCATCTTAACTTAAACTTTTTTTAAAAAATCTAAAATCTATAAAATCTACTTTATTTTATAATAATACAAATACTAAATCAAATGTGAAAAGGTCAAAAAAAATAGTATTTAAGGATTTTTTTGTTTTAAATTTTTTAATTTATTTATTATCAAAGAGAATATTATGCTAATAAAAATATGCATGAAAGTTTAAAGGCTTTAGATGTTTATAAACAAATTTTAAATGTGACGATGCCTACTATTATAACTTTAATATAATTTATTTTTTAAATTAAAATAATATTTTTTTATATATCTTAGGTGCATAGTTATTGTTAAACTTAGGTTTCAATCTAATTAGCATTATAGGTTATACTTATAAATATTTGTAAGGTTAAATTAAAAAATCATGTTCAAATTTAATTATGTTATAAATAATATTGATTTATACTATAAATAAAATATAATTTAAAATAATATAAATATGCATCAATGGAAAATGAAAAACTATAAATATTTTACATCTATATATATTAGTCAATATTATAGATAATTCTAAGCAAGTGTCTATAACACAATGGTAATTTGTAAGCCTCTCATCAGAGAGATCTTAGGTTTGAATCTACTTGAGTTTACCACATAATTATAACTAATCTCAACAAATAAAAATAATAATTAATCTAAGCTTTTTATCTATAAATAGTAAATTTTTCATCCATATATAAAATTTTACCAAAAACTAATTTATATTTTGCAAATAATAAACTTTTATTGTAAATATTAAAACTTAAGATTTATAATACTAATTAAAAATATCTAAATTGTAAATAATAAATCATAATTAATAACAAATGTTCAACTCTAATCATAAATATAATATTATATCTAATTAACTTATTCCTAACCTTATATTAGTTGAACACCCTAAACTAAATTAAGCCCTACATAAATTTCCATATCAAATTATAAACTATATAAAACTACTAATTTCTTTGTCAAACACTAACATATTTCCCACTATCCGTAGCAAACACTAACATATTTCCCACTATCTACAATAGCCAAAGGAGTTCTCATCATCTACACTAGAAAGTAAAATGACAAATTTAATCTTTTTTTGGGTTCTCTATGTTTTAAGGGTTATAAACGTTCGATTAGCCAGAAAAGTGCTTGACGGAGATCAAAATAACTTCAACACAAAATTGGCAGTAGCCAGCTTTTTAGTAGCCAGCTTTTTAATTGAACATGTGCTAGCACTTTTGTTGTGTTTGATCTGAGTGCTAGATTAGTGTGTAGATAGGCTCATTGGATTTGTCTCGGGATTGCTTCTCTTTGCCAAGGATTTTAGCCAACTCAGTGGAGTCTTCATTTTATTTCCCCTTTTCTTGGTATTTACCATATGTGTGAGGTAGGGCATCTCATTAATTTTTATTTACTTCATTATTTTGAATGAACTAAATTGTATTACAACCGTGGGATGAGAACTAGCATTTTTCCACATTTGTGTTTGATTTCTCCAGACGGTTAGACAAGTGGGAGCATTTTACACTTTGCTCGTGTGGTTTTTAATGTTTAGCATAGTTATGCTGGCAGATTTTACATATGTGCCCAAAAAAATTGAAGTATTATTAGATTTTTGGAATGTTGGGTTCAAAATAGGAAATGGGTTTTAATTTTATTGAATCTATAAGATGGTTGAATTTTGGGTATTTTTACGTTTCTTCTCATTTTTTGTGCCACTTGAATTTTATTAGAAATTGTTGGGCATGAACAAGTGAGTATTTTGGGTAGAATTCCATGCCTATTTTATGATTGCAAAGGTGCTAGAAGTATTAATATTTACTTGGTTATATTTCTTTATTTTATTGGGATAAACCAAGGTATCCCTTATGCATTTTTTGTCCTCTAGTCCAAGTGCGAGGACATGTCACTTGTTTGTCCTCTTGTCCATGTGTGAGGACACGTCATTTAGTATTTTATTTATTAAAGAAAATAGTTTATCTTCCTTAAGAGGATTATGACACTTGGTATGCACACTTATGAATGTGACATTCAGACACTTGGGAGTTACTAAATAACTCCTCTTCTCATCTCTATATAAGAGATGCTCCTCTCTCATTCTCCAATAACACCCGCATACACAATGTAGTTCTTGCGATGAGATTATGGCTCCATCTCTCTCCCTCTCTCTCCCTTTCATTATAGGATTTTCTTCATTCATAGTAACTTACATGGGGTTTTTCTTTGTTTTTCCCCTTCAAAAATCTTGTCTTCTTGTGTTGATCTTTAGAATCACTTGCAATTTTTTGGGTTTATGATAAAATTTTCTTAACCTCTCTTGGATTATTTCATTTATGTTTTTTTCATTTGAATATTGCTTTCATGGTACCAGAGCTATTTAATCCTTGTTTGAATTTATTTTGAAGGAGATAGTGTTGTACAAAGTTAAATCCTCATAGCAATATCACAAGGAGAAGAGAAGCTTGAGCTTTATTTCTAATCTTTTTGTTGCACATTGCTTGATTCTTTTTTTGTACCATCTAAGGCTTGCTACCAAAGAGTCATTATTTTCCTCAAATTTTTTGGGTTTGGTTGGTTTGCAACCAAACCCATTTTATAATCTCTTATTTTGGAAGGCTTGCCACCAGAACTAAGAGAAACATTGTTCTTTGCTAGCTGGTTATTTCACGCTCTTGCAAATTTCATTAATATTTCTCAAAAAAATTATTTATATGTACATTGTTTACTATTGCAAAATTTTTTTTTAAATTATAGATTAAAATAGATCTAATTTATTTTATACTTATATTCATTTAGTTCTCCAAAAATTTATCATTCCTTGTTGTATTTTCTCTATCTCTATTTATTTACACATTAAACTAGATCTAATATTTTCTCTTTTTTGGCCAACTTGCCCTCTAGTTTTGCTATAGACTTTTTGGCCTGGTCGGTCTCTTTAGTCACAATGTGTCATTTCAGGAGGTTCTGGTTGATACATTTTTTAGCTATAAATATTAGCTTATTTTAGAAAAAAGCATGTCAAATTAGAAGATAATTTTGTTAGAATACCATAAGTTATAGGAGGAGATTCTATAAAAAAAACTATGTTCAAAATTTTGCATTAACATTTTCGAGCACGCTTAATTCCCACAGAAGATAATTATTATTAGCCTGAAAAGTTTATATTGCTTTCCCTATTCCTTGCATCTTTAGAGATCAAATTTCCTTAACAATGAAATACAAATGATTTTGAGTCTCTTGACAAAGAAATTGTTATAGCTTTATTTTTCTCATTATCTGAAAACTTGCAACAACAACAATGTCTTAACATTTCATTCTTTGATAGACTGCATGGTGATTTTCTTTTAAAACAACCATAATCTAAGTGGTTATGAAAATATCTTCAATGTCCTTGACATCTAACTTCCACTAACCATATTTTCTCTACTAACCAATTCATTATTAATCCTATATTACAATTACAAGAGGATCGCATGTTTTTTTCTTAATTCCCACAAATTGCCTTGAAGCATAGACTACATCAAGATCAAAACCTATGATTTCAGATAATTTGGTAGGATTTCCATCTCTTCGATAGTCTTTATCTGTTGAGTAAACACATTATCATCATGTTTCTTGAGTTCAATATCTATCAATTATTGTAGATAACTTGTGTTCTCACCAACTAGTCTATTTGTGGAATATATTTAGTTGATCCAGGACATCTAGACATTGTCCCTTGTCATGCCTCTTTAAAGTATTATGGAAAAACTTGTCTATGTCTTTTGCATTTGTTCCTCCAAAGCAAGAAGAACTTTGCCCAAAATCTGATCTGTTGGAAACTACAATTGGAACAATTATTATTTTTTCATTGATGTCAAATCTACTAATGAGACATGTTGTTATCTAATTAAATGTCATATCTATTTTAATTGATGATGAGGATTTGAGAGTTTTATCATAACAAAAGTATCTAGAGGAAAGGTTGAGTTATGAAAATGAAGTTACAATGGACATTTGATTACTTAGACTCTAATAAGACAAAGTGATTGTTTATATAATTGATCTAAAGCTTAATCGAGCAATTGAGTAATATGTAAGGATGTCGAGTGATGCTAGTGTCAACTGAGCCATAGTAAATGCTGAGCAAATTTAGTGTTGATCGAGCATCAGTATCGATCGAGTGATTGTTGGTGCCGAGCTCTATACCGACCAAGTGATTAAGTAATGACCAAGTGTCAAAACTTAATAATTGTTGAGTAACAGTATTTTGAATGCATTTGAGAAATTTTGATTTCCAACTGACTTAATTGATTTCTTGGGATATGGAAAATGTGTTGAAAATAAGATTGATGAGTTGGATCATTTAATTCAAGGAAAGGATTAGGTAGAATTCCTATGATTGAATTTGATGGATGAGAAGTTTCTAGAAAAGGAGGAAGATGGAGAGATACAATGAACTTGATGGACTAGATCATAAACCCTAAGATCTACAATGATCATGGAAATGAAAAATCAAGAATTGCCTGTTTAAGGAGGCTTGGAGACAAAGAGAAGTGTGTGTGCATGTGAATGTGTGAGTGTGAGAGTGAAGCAAGGAAAAGGAATGCTTGTGCATATGCTACTGAAGATGATAAGTGAATCTTAGCAGAAGGCTTAAGTTTGATGTGAAGAAGGATGACTGCTTGAAGGATTGCCAAGCAAGTTAAGAGAGAGAGTTGACAAGGGGACTTATCCGTGAATCGACACATGAACCAAATAGTTATTTGAACTTGCAAAAGTGAGTTGTAAACATACTTATCAAAACCCAATTGTTTTCTTTCTAATAATTGTAAACAAATTGTATTGAAATCATTTTAGTCAAAGGTTGACCTAACAATCATTTGAAGGACTTAACAGTCTATGTAAATCCTTTAGCAAGGTGATATTCTAAATGGAATGATCAAAGTCCTCTGACAAGGCCACTCCTAACAGGGTGATTAAACCCTCTAACCAGATCACCTCTAACAATGTGTATTGTAACCTTTAATAGGATTGGCTCCTAACAGAGCTCACCTTGAAAGAGTGAAAAAGTAGTGACATGTTGCTCGTGGCTTTTCCCAAATTGGGTTTCCATGTTAAATCATAGTGTCAAACTTGTGATTGAATTTTTTATGGTGTTTACATTTATATGTTCTACATTCAACAAGTGTGTTATCTTAGGACGGTGGAGTACTAGAAATGTTGTTTATTAGTATACAGTAAAGACCAAGTTACAACAAGATAAGTAGAATAGTGAATGTTTAATGTTTGTTTGTTCAAATGGTACTTATGGACCTTGAGTAACTAATTCACACCCCCCCTCTTAGTTATTCTAATCATTTCTAACAATTGGTATTAGAGCACAGTGCTTACAGAGAGAAGTTTGAAGGTACCTAAAGCTAAAGGTCATTACTCAAAAAAGGGAGGTACCAAAGTTGAACAAGGAAAACTTTCCCACACGACAAACTTTGATGAGGCTACATATATCTAGTATTGATGATGTTGCTATAAACTTTGTGGACAATGAGTATGTGAAAGTAACTACTACTCCTCTAACAGTTGAACAATTGAAGCAAAAGAAAGAACATAATCATGCAATGTTGGAGATTTCCTTAGCCCTAAGCTATGTTGAGTTTGATGATATAAAAGAATGTGATAGTGAAAAGAAGATGTGGGACAAACTGAAGACCATATATGGAGTAGATGACAATGTCTTAAGAGCCAAATCAGAAAGTTGGAGAGATAAATTTGATGACATGAGAATGATAGGAGGTGAGAATACAGTACAACACTACACAAGAGTCAAAGAAGTTGTCAATACTACTTGAGGTGTAAATGGAGAAATCAAAGATGAAACAATGATAAGCAAGGTATAGAGGACTCTACTCCCTATATATGCTATTAGAGTTTCTACAATACAAGAGTTGAGATGCACTCCAGGTAACACTTTGAATTTAGAAGGTGTACTTGGTAGACTTTCTACTTTTGAGATGTCTAACTTTGATAACTACACACTTGCTACTATTAAATTTGTTTTCAACTCACAATTGGTTCTTAGCAAGAGAAAAGGAAAACATGTGAAGAGTGGCAGGGATAGTTCTGATGATGAGCTTGATGAACTTGAAGCACTTATTGCAAATATATTTGGAAGAGGTAGAGGTAAATACAAAGGTAAATTACCTTCTTTTTTTTTTTCATGCAACAAGGTTGGTCATATTGTTGCTAGGTGTTTTGACAAAGAAGACAAGGATGAAAGAAGGGAAAGAAAGGACAAAGGAAGAAGAAATTATCAAGATTATAAGAAGAATAAGGATAACAAAGGTAAGAATTCTTGTTATATTGTTGAAGAAGAAACTAACACTAAATTTGAAAGTAATGATGATGAAGTTGTTTATGTTCTATGAAAGAAGATTTTGATGAAGATGAGAAAATTGCATTAATCTCTTATGTGAACAAGCATGATAGATGGGTAATTAATAGTGGTTTCTCTAAACATATGATTGGTGATAAAACCAAATTTGAGGTTATTGGACCATACAAAGGTAGATGTGTTAAATTTGGTAATGATATTCCATGTGTTGTGAAAGGTAAAGGTACTATTCAACTGATTGATATAATCAAGTGTGACAATTTTTATTGGGTCGAAGGACTTAACTATAATCTTTTGAGTGTTTCACAACTAAAAAAATCTGGATACAAAGTTGAATTCCATCATAGAAAGGCCAAGATATATGATGTTGATAAGCTAATTGGAGGTGGTGATAAGAAAAGAGGTAACTTATTCTATTTGGATTTATCTAATGAGACATGTTTGTTTGCACAACAATAAGATGTTTGGTTATGGCACAAAAGGTTGTGCCATGTAAACTTTGACAATTTGGTGAACATTAGTAAAATGAAGAAAGTAAGAGGGTTGCCTAAACTAAAGAAGCCTAAAAATGCTATGTGTAAACAATGTAAATTGGGAAAAATGACCAAGTCTAGTTTCAAGAGCAAAACACACACATCGAGTGATATTTGGGAATTGGTTCATACTGACCTATGTGGACCTATTGATGTTCAAAGCTATTGTGGAGATAAGTATTTCATTCTATTTTTTGATGACTATTCTAGAATGATGATTATGATGTTTCTTGAAGCTAAATCTGATGCTTTTCAATTATTTAAGTGGTATTTGGCCAAAGTTGAAAAAGAAATAGGGAAGAGTCTAAAGTGTTTGAGATGTGATAGAGGTGATGAATTCATTTCCAATGAGTTCAATGCATTCTACAATGACAAAGGAATTAAAAGAAAGATGTCGGCACCAAGGACCCCTTCTCAGAATAGGATAGATAAAAGGAGAAATAGTTAAATGATAGATTGTGCAAGAACATTGATGATGGAGAAGAATGTTTCACAAAAGTATTGGAGAGAAGCTATTAGTACTATTATCTATACCCTTAATAGAGTACATGTAAAGAAAGTTACAAATGTTACACCTTTTGAACTATGGTATGGATATGCTCCTAATGTGAAATATTTTAAGATATTTAAATGTTATATATTCAAAGATGATAGGAATGAAAAACTTGATGCAAAGAGTGATGAAGGTATATTCCTAGGATATTCCATTAAGAGTAAATCTGATAAGTGTTTGAATTCTAACAATAACAAAATTGTGAAAAGTGAAAATGTGAAAGTTGATGAGTTTGTAGAAAGAAATGGCCTTATATGTAAAGAATAACTTGAAGATTATAGATCGTTCATCTAGGTGGATGATGATGCTCCAAGCACTCCTACTAAACAAGAAAATAAAGCTACAATTCCCCAGTAGATAGGGAATGTCAAGGTGCAATGACAAGTTGTTGAGCAACAAATAATGGGTGTCAAGCAATAGATTGAAGATGTCTAGTCACAGACAAGAAATGTTGACCATTAGAGAGACAATGTTGAGCATGCATAATCTAGACTAGAACCTGAATAAGAAAGAGAAAATGAGTTTCAGGTTGTTGAAGAACAGAGAAGGAAACTACCTATGCTAGCTAACTTTATAAGAAGACATCACCTAAACAAATCATTGGTGATCTTGAATCAAGTGTTATGAATAAAAATAAACTTAGAGATGATACATGCTTACTTAATGATTTTGAGCCCAAATCAGTGAAGGATGCTCTAGACAATGAAGATTGGATCCATACAATGAATGAAGAAATTGAAAAATTTGAAAAGAACAATACTTGGACTTTAGTACCAAGACCAAAAGAAAAAAATGTTATTGGAACAAAGTGGGTTTTCAAAAATAAGTTGAATGAAAATGGTGAAGTAACAAGGAACAAGGCAAGACTAGTATGTAAAGGACATGCTCAAGAAGAAGGAGTTGACAATGGAGAAATGTTTGCTCCTGTTGCAAGACTAGAAGGAGTCAGAACTCTGCTTGCATACTACAAGAATTTCAAGGTATATCAAATTAATGTCAAATCTACATTTCTAAATGGTATACTTGAGGAAGAAGTGTACATTGAACAACTTGAAGGATTTGTAGACCCAGACAAGAAGAATATGTTATGTAAACTTAACAAAGCTCTTTATGGATTGAAACAAGCCCTAAGAGTATTGTATGAAAGACTACACAATTATTTAGCGAAGATTGGTTTTGAAAGGACAAATGATAATAGTAACCTATATTTGAAGACTCGTAAGAACAATGAAGTATTGCTATTTGAAATATTTTTTGATGACATTATATTTGGAGGTAAAGAAGCATTATGCAAATCATTTGCTGATGAAGATTTGACATATCTGAATGGTATACTTGAGGAAGAAGTGTACATTGAACAACTTGAAGGATTTGTAGACCTAGACAAGAAGAATATGGTATGTAAACTTAACAAAGCTCTTTATGGATTGAAACAAGCCCTAAGAGTATTGTATGAAAGACTACATAATTATTTAGTGAAGATTGGTTTTAAAAGGACAAATGATAATAGTAACCTATATTTGAAGACTAGTAAGAACAATGAAGTATTGCTATTTGAAATATTTTTTGATGAGATTATATTTGGAGGTAAAGAAGCATTATGCAAATCATTTGTTGATGAAATGAAGAAGGAATTTGAAATGTCCATGTTTGGTAAAATCAAATTCTTTGTTGGATTGCAAGTATGTTAGATGAAGTTGTGTATTTTCATTACTCAGTCTAAATATATCAAAGAGATACTAATTTTTTTTGGAATGGAAGATTCAAGACTAGTCAAGACACCTATGTCTACAGGACATAAGCTATCTAAGAATGATGAATCTGTTGATGTGAACCAGACACTATACAAATCAATGATTGGAAAATTGCAATATGTTGTTCATAGTAGACCAGATATTGCATTAGTTGTTGGGATAGTTGCTACATTTTTAGTAAATCCTAAGGAGAATCACATGATTATAGTGAAAAGGTTATTAAGACATCTGAAAGGTACAAAAGATTATGGGTTATATTACAAGAGAAGTGATAGGTTTGAATTAAAGGTATTCACTAAATCTGATTGGGCAAGAGATATTGATGACAAAAAAAAGACACTAGTGAAGTTGCATTCTTTCTAGGAAAGAGATTGGTTTTATGGACAAGCAAGAACCATAATTGTATTTCCTAATCAATAACTGAAGTTGAGTATGTGGCAGCTATAGTGAGCTATTCAAACATTATGTGGATCAAGCAATTATTGAAAGGAATGAATGAACAAATTACAAATCCATTTGTTATCTATTGCAATAACACAAGTGCTGTAAACATATCGAAGAATCCAATAATGCACACTAAGACCAAGTACATTGCTATCAAGTATCACTACTTGAGAGAACTAGTCCAAGACAAAGAAGTGAAGTTAGAATATGTGTACACCAAAGAAAAAATTGTAGACATGTTCATTAAAGCCTTACCTAAAGATGGTCACGAATATCTTAGGGGTAAAGTAGGGGTGATTCCCCTAAACAAAGCAACTTAAGGAGATATGGTGCATTGCATCAAATGTGCTAATCAAAATATCATGCACATTGATGCAGACAATTATACTTTAGGAGATGCCTAAGGTAGTGAAGATTAGTAAGAAGAAGACCAACATAACAAATTAGTCATAGACAGATGACAAAATTCAGCCAAACATGCAAATATCTACATGATCAAGATGCATGAAGTAATTGAGTGTCTTTGGCATTTTTGTCAAAGAGTGAGAGAATCATTGAAGAAGAATGAGGGAGAGAATTACCAAAGATAGAGATAAACCTTAGAGGGAGAGAATTGTGAAAGAGAGAGAGATAAACTATTGAGGGAGATACTTGAATATGAGTAAGGATGTAAGATGAGAATCAAAATGAAACTAAGGATATTGTTCACTCATAGTGAAAATATTTTGGATTACATGGTAACAAAGAGAGAGATTGTATTCCTATATTGAGGTGTTGCCATAAATGCCAAAGAGGGAGATTGTTGGAAACTACAATTGGAACAATTGTTGTTTTGTCATTGATGTTAAATCTAATGATGACACATGTTGCTATATGATCTAAATGTCATATTTATTTTGATTGATGAAGAGGATTTGAGAGTTTGCTCATAACAAAAGAACCTATAGGAAAGGTTGAGTTATGAAAAGGAAGTTACAATGGACATTTGATTAGTTAGACTCTAATAAGACAAAGTGATTGTTTATATCATTGATTTAAAGCTTAACTGAGCAATTGAGTAAAATATAAGGAATGCCTAGTGATGCTAGTGTCAACTGAGCCACAGTAAGTGCTGAACAAATTCAGTGTTGACTAAGCATCAATATCAATCGAGTGATAGTTGCTACCAAACTCTATAGTGACCAAGTGATTAAGTTATGACCGAGTGTTAGAACTTAGTAATTTCTGAGTAACAGTATTTTGAATGCATTTGAGGAATCATCATTTCCAGCTAATTCAGTTGATTTCTTGGGATATAGAAACTATGTTGAAGATAAGATTGATGGGTTGGACCATTTAATTAAAGGAAAGGATTAGGTAGAATGCCTATGGTTGAATTTGATGGATGAGAAGTTTCTAGAAAAGGAGGAAGATGGACAGATACAATGAACCTGATGGACCATATCATAAACCCTAAGATCTATGGTGATCATGGAAAACAACAAAGCAAAAATTACCTTTTTAAAGGAGTCTTAGAGACAAAGACAAGTGTATGTGGACATGAATGTGTAAGTGTGAGAGTGAAGCAAGGAAAAAGAATGCTTGCGCATATGCTGCTAAAGTTGATAAGTGAATTTGAGCAGAAGGCTTAAGTTTGACATGAAGAAGAATGACTTCTTGAAGGATTGCCAAGAAAGTTAATAGAGAGAATTGACAAGGGGACTTATTAGTGAATCGAGACATGAACCAAATAGCGATCTAAACTTGTAAAAGTGAGTTGTAAACATACAAATCAAAAACCTATTGTTTTCTTTCTAATAATTGTAAATAGTTTGTATTGAAATCCCTTTAATCAAAGGTTGACCTAACAATCATTTGAAGGACTTAATAGTCAATGTAAATCCTTTAGAAAGGTGACATTATAAATGTAGTGATCAAAGTCCTATGACAAGGCCACTCCTAATAGGGTGATTAAATCCTCTAATCAGGTCACATTTAACAATGTGTATTGTAACCTTTAACAAGGTTGGCTCCTAACATAACTCTCCTCCAAAGAGTGAAAAAGTGGTGACATGTTACTAGTGGTTTTTTCCAAATTGGGTTTCACATTAAATCCCAGTGTCAAACTTGTGATTGAATGTTTTATGGCATTTTACATTTACATCTTTTATATTCAACAAGTATGTTATCCTAGGATAGTGGATTACTAGCAATGTTGTTTATCAGATATAGTAAAGACCGAGTTACAATAGGATAATTAAAAAAATGAATGTTTAATGTTTGTTTGTTCAAATGGTACTTATGGAACTTGAGTAACTAATTCACCCTCCTCTAAGTTATTCTAAACATTTCTAACACTGATCACCACATCTAAATGCACTACGTATTTAGAAGCATTTTCAAACAAGTCCTAATGAGGCAAAGTTGTCACTAACTTCTTCTCATTGAAATACTTGAGGAATTCTTGTCATTTCTTCACTCACTTCACACTGGGGAGTCCTTTTCTTTTTAACTTGGTTATGTGAAAGTTCTTGGTTGTTTTCTTTTTTTTTTCAAGATCTAACAAATAATTAATAGAAAGAATAACAATTACCTATATTGGATTAGCCTTGATAATTATTGCATGTCCTCATCCTGAGCAAGCTTAGAAACTGGGTCATCCCCATAGGGTTTGTCTCTTGGAGTACAACTAAGGGCCAAATTGATTAAATCCAAAAAAAAATCTACTCTCTTTTTCTACCATATTATCATACAATAGTAGAAATAAGTACTATTACAATGTGTTTCAAAAGGAGGATATTGTTCTTTATGCCTATTAAAATAAGAGAAAGGCAAAGAATATGAACTAGCATATTAGTTTCTCTATATTTGTGTGATCAATTAAAGTATGGGGGCTAGGTTGATGACTTATGTGATACTATTGACTACCCAATCATTCAAAAAAATCTCCAAATAGGAATCATAGAGTATTTTAGTAATAGGTTGTCACTACCTACATATATTTACCACCCAAATTATAGGTTTATGTAAAAAAACTATATCATAATTTTCTAATACACAGACATAAATTGAAAAAAAAAAATAGGAGGAGCAAAAGCATATTAGTGAAGGGATAAAAAAATATGGAAATGACAACATAGTAGATAATTTCCATCAACTTTGCATGTCATGTCATGTGGTGTGCGAATCCAAGAGAAATTAACCTATAATGTTACAATATTTACTGAACCATTTTTTTAAAAGAGTTTATACTACACAAGATAACAATAAAGAAGCAATACAACTCATACACATGTCACATAAACATAAGCAACACAAATGTTGTTTTCATTTCTCAAGGATATCTTCACATTGAATAAAATGTATGAAGTTTTATTAATTATAGTTGATCTTAAGTACAATGTCCATAATCACAAATGAATAACATATACATAATCTCATAAGAAAATGCATAAGTACAACTAATATAATGACATACATCCAATACAAAACAACTATTGTACATGTCACAGGGTATGCAATTGTACCCTCTTTAATTGGTCACACTCCAATTTAATGAAGGTTTAGCACCTATTTAATGTGATATCATCAATCTCCTTGCACCTTTCCTTCTTTCTTCCCTTCTTTGTCCTTTCTCCTAGGTGGAATTCGGGTAAAACCTAATAGATCTTTTTTAAGGTTCCCATATTAATGGCGTTAATCTTGAGATAGGATATATCCTCCTAGGTCCTCCCTTCCCTATATCTATCCACTTGGAAATCACTCTCCACATTGAGATGGATATATCTCAGACTATGTGCCTAATTTTTGGGACCTGAGACTTGTTTTAGGATCCCAAAAGGATCTTGAATGTTTTAGCCCCTAGTTTCAATGACACAATGCACCCCTGATTGGGCCCTATTTTGGGTCCTCTATTTAGGTCCTTGTCTAGATGCCTTCAGGGTGTTAATTTTGAGGAAGGCCATCCTAAGGGAGTTAGTCAATTCCAAGCTCTATATAAACCCTTCCATTTTCTCCATTTTTAATCATCACAATCCACATCCATAATCAATCAACTTCACATACAAGCACTCTAGCACTCAAGCTTTCAAGCATCCAAGCCTTCAAGTCTTCAAGCATTCATCCAATAGTTCCTCCATTAAAGATCAAGGATTCGATAATTCAAGCAATTGAAGGATTTTATCTTCAAGATCTTCTTCAATCCATTCAAGGTCCTTTGTTGCATCTTCTACATTTATGTATCTTTATCTTCTTGATCCAAATCAATTGGTGAAGTAAGCACACTCCATTCAATTTAAGAGATCTAGCTATTGTAAGGTGAGTTTATACATTTTCTTTATATTACATGCTATTTCAGTTCAAGGTTAATTCCTAAGCTAGGGTTTGACCAAGGCAAACCCCCCTCAACAACAAAAACCATTTTTAATTATAGGTTGTGGATATCAAATCAACAAACATGTTATAGATATGAGTATCCTTTTTGACTTTCTTCATAACTATGAAATAAGAATCAACGACACACACATTTTATCAGGGCCAATAAGGCCACCCCTGATGCATCAACGATGACTGAGATGTCCCTGATCATCCAATTCACCCCTAATAGATTGCTTTAAAAAATCTAAGTTTTGTTCATTGCATAGTTTTGGGCCTAGATCTAACGATTTCTATCCATTATGATCAGGTTTGCATTCATAAAAACATATTCTAAAGATGGTTTCTATATCTTCTTTATTATCTCAGCACATTTACTTATGTCTAGCTCTAGCCTCTCACATTATCTATGGTTTTCAAGGATCTGGATATCTTTTCCCCTATTATTCCTAGACCTAGCTTATATTAGTGCTCCTTACTTGTTTGGTTAACACTAATCTCTCTAGACTTAGTTCTTAAGAATTGGAATTGAAAGGACTCATATCCTTGACTTACCTCCCTATGAAATTTTATGTATATGTGGTTATATGATGAACTTAGGTTCTAAATCCTTGGCTCACATTTCCAACACTACATTAATTGGTGAAACTAACTTACAATATTTCCATTTCTAATTTTTTGTTTGATTTCTTATTCAAAGTTAGATCTTTTCATTCTCTTTTGTTCTCTTGAGATCTCTCTTTTCATGCTTTATATCATTCTTTACATTACATTAAACTTTAGTTCATATCATAAGGTTATATTTCTTATGTCTTATGGCCTTGCTTGTTTATGAGCTTTACTACTTATAATCCTACTTGTAGCATCCTTGTTAGGAGAAGCCATAGACTCACAACTATCTTTGATATAATTTCCTCTTCTCCTCATCTTAGAAACCTTAGTGACCCTATGGTTTCTCATGATCCTAATCCTTCTATGGAGCATGAATCTTCCCACTCATCTCATGATGAGGATGAGGCTTTAAGGGTTCCTCCTGAACAAGTTGATGAACTTGCTACTGAGATTGATAAAATGCATGATTAGCTTCTTCAAGAAAATCACAATATTGAGACTATTACTTCTTTTGATGCTTTTACTAAAGTGATCTATAATGATGAACATGGTGTTAATATGTTGCACGGTATTACTCACCTTGTCCATACTCTTATTAAGCCTTGTCCATACTCATATTAAGCCTTTAACTCTTAAACCTACTTTACTTATTTTTGTGTCTATTTTTAGCATCTCTACTTATGTTTCCCCTATTACGACTACTTATGTTTAGGCATCTAATCATATTATTAGTCTTCCTATTTCTTCTTTGCATGTGAGTGTTCCACTTGTTTCCTTGCCAACTTCACAACATTCATATAATAATGTTCCTTTCCCTTATCCTATTCTATTTATTGTGGTTCCTAGTGTTCCACCAGTAGTTCCTTCTATTCTAGCTAATTTATACACCCTTTCTAGGGTATCAAATGTACCTATTCCATCTATTTCCTCTAATGATTCTACTATCATTAACCTTGCTTAGACTGTGTTTTCTTTACAACAACAACTTGCTTCCTTTACTCAATCTAAGTTTAATGTTCCTACATGTGATATGGGTAGAATATTAGAAATTGTTGGAATTTGGTCTCTTGGTGGAACCAAGGAAGATGATGAAGTAATATGGAAGATCTTGAAAAGTTTGACACCACCATTCAAGCAAGTAGCTCAGATGATTAAGCTAGTATGCCCTACACTAAAGATTTCAAAAAGGAAACATTGCTTGGAAGGTTAGAATCTATAGAAGTATATTTGAGACAGTCTAGAGATCTAGCTAGAGTTGAAACAACTTTTAGTGCCCTAAACATTTGACCTAATCTAACAAGGAGTGCAAGCACACATGGGGATTTTGGTGTAGCAATAGATCTGATGAAGACACAAAGATTGAGGAAGGTATAGCCTTTCTTGTGAGAAGATAAAAAGATGGTAAGAAAATCTTTAAATGTTGGACTTGTGATGAATTCGATCATTATGCATCTAAATATCCTAAATGAGAGAAACAGTATAAAGGAAAGTTTAAGCCTATAAGAGATAGAAATTGTTTATATGAGAAAGGTCAAAGTGAAAGTGATGATGAATTTGGATTTGTGGCTATCAAGGAAGATGATCTTGATAGAAAAATTAGAGAAGAAAGATCTCTAATTCCCAAAGTGAAAAAGAAATCTGATATGATAGTTGACAATGGTTCTTCACATCACATGAATGGGGATATGAATAAGTTTGTTAAGTTCAAGAATCATGATAGAGGTATTGTTACAGTTGGTAATAATGTAGCCTGTCATATAATAGGAATTGGATCCATTACTCTTGATGGTAAAACTAACACTAATGATGTTTATTTTGTTGATGGATTGAAGCATAACTTGTTGAGTGTTGAACAGTTGGTGGACAAGGGTTATTAGTTGCAATTCAGTAAGAAGATCTGCATTATCAAAGAAAAAGATGGTAAACTAATTGGAATACGCAAAAGATCTAAAGGTAATGCATTTCAGTTGAATCCTACTCAAATGACATGTTTGGTAGCTAAAGTGGACAATAGTTGGTTGTGGTATTCAAAATTCTATCACATAAACTTTGATAATATTGTGAAGTTTAGGAGCACATTTGTAGTCAGAGACTGGCCTAAGATTACAATTCCTACTAACGTTGTCTATAAAGAATGTATTTTGGCTAAATACAAGAAAGTATCATTTCCTAGCAAGAAGTTCACTATCACAGAGAAGCTAGAGATCATTCACATAGATATGAGTGGTCCTTCTAGAACAAGAGGATTCTATGGTGAAAGTTACTTTATGATTTTTGTTGATGATTTCACTAGGATGATGTGGGTAGCATTTCTTAAATAGAAATCCAAATCTTTTGAGAAGTTTCAGATATTTAAGAATAGAGTTGAGAATAAATCTAGTGTTAAGATAAAGTGTTTGAAACTAGATAGAGGAGAAGAGTTCACCTCTATAGAATTTAACATATTTTGTGAAGAGAATGGAATCAAAAGACAACTATCTTCACCTAGAACACCTAAGAAAAATGGGATTGTTGAAAGAAGAAATAAGTAAATAGAAGAAGCAGTAAGAGCAATGTTGTTTGAGAATGATGTTTCTAAGAAATTTTGGAGAGAAGCAATCAATACATAAATATACACTTTGAATAGAGTACATATTAGAAAAGGTATGAATAAGACACCTTATGAACTATGGTTTGGTCATTCACCATCAGTTAAGTATTTCATAATATTTGGGAGTAAATGTTATATTAAGAGAAATGATGACATTGGTAAGTTTGACCCAAGAAGTGATGATGGTATATTTCTTGGTTATTCATTGAAAAATAAGGCATACAAATGTTTTAACTATAGAACTAAGACAATAGTTGAATGCACAAATGTAAGGATTGATGAAAAGTTTGGAACTAAGGAAAATATGGTAGATTATAATTTAGATGAAAAAGAAGATAATTTTGGAATTGTTAGACAAAATACTGAAGTTTTCTTTGAGACTAACAATGATTTGTAGAATGATGTGATAACTATTGAGCAAAGAGGAGAGCAAATATATGAACCTAGAGAAGAGATAAGAGTTGATATGTCAACTCCTACGTATAATAGGAATCGAACAAAGAATCACCCTCTTGAGAAGATAATTGGATGCAAAGACAAAGGTGTGATGATAAGAAACAGAGTAAATGAGGAGATATGTTTGATATCTCAAGTTGAACCTAAGAGCATAGATGAAGCATGTAAAGATGATCATTGGATTCAAGCAATGAAGGAAGAATTAGATTAGATTGTGAAGAGTGATACATGGGAGTTAGTTCCTAGACCTAAAGACAATAATGTGATAGAAACCAAATGGATGTTTAGAAACGAGATGAATGAGAAAGGTGAAGTTGTGAGGAACAAGACTAGACTTGTATGCAAGGGATATTAACAACAAGAAGACATAGAATATGAGAAGACATATGCACCTATAGTTAGAATGGAAGAAGTAAGGATGTTCTTGTCTTATGCAACAAATAGGAAGTTCAAGGTTTATCAGATGGATGTTAAATCAACCTTCCTGAATGGAAAACTTGAAGAAGATGTATATATTGAGCAACCTGAAGGTTTTCCTTTATTAGAAGACAAAGACATTGTATGCAGTCTAAAGAAAGCTTTATATGGTTTGAGGCAAGCACCTAGAACCTCATATACAAGGTTGGCCAATTATTGGCAAAGCTTGGATTTGCTAAAGGTACAATAGATAGTAACTTGTATTTGAAAGAAGTTGAGAATGATTTGCTGATAATAGCTGATCCTAATAGTAGTTGGGATTGTACCTAGATTTCAAGCCAATCCTAATGAATATCATTTTGTAGCAATTATGAGAATATTCAGATATTTGAAAGGAACATCTGACTATGTAATTTGGTATGATAGATCAAGTGATTTCACTCTATGCATATACTGATGTGGATTGGGCAAGTAGTATGGATGACAGAAAAACACCAGTGGTGGATCATTTTTTTTCTTGGAGGAAGATTAGTTTCTTGGCTAAGAAAGAAGCAAGATTGTATTTCTCAGAGTATAGTTGAGGTAGAGTATGTTGGAGCAAAAAATAACTGTAATCAAGTTATGTGGATGAAGTAGATGCTGAAGGATATCAGAATTAAGTTTGAAGAGCCTACTATCATTTATTGTGATAACACAAGTACAATGAGTATGTCTAAGAATCATATATTGCATTCTAAGACTAATAATATATCTATTAAGTATCATGTGTTGAGAGAGAAAGCAACAAAAAAGGAGATCAGATTGGAGTATGTGAGTACTAAAGATCAGATTGTAGATATCTTTACGAAACCTTTGCCTAAAGATACATTTTAGTACTTGAGAGGTATGCTTGGGGTTATGCCTTTGCCTACTTCTGAGTAGATGATGCGGAGAGTGCATCAATCCAGTGGTATAAAGCACTATTATTAGACTGGAATAAATGTTGATGCTTCCCATATGGGGGAGCATCTATGATGAGAAGACTTATTGAGGACTCTTGTTATTTGGTTTTGAATTTTGTCTTTGGACACTTGAGCTAATTGAAGAATCAGAGTAGGATATTAGCAATTGGTATGTTGTAACATTGAGGCCTTTGACATTGATGTCAATGGGGGAGAGATTATGCATGAAAAACATCTCCTAGGTAATGGGGGAGAAGAACTGTATGAATAAGCGAGAGATATCTCTTTAGGGAGATTTAGAAAGATTTATGTAAGTAAATAGGAATATGCACCTAATGTGGTGGAGCTCAATATTTAGTAAATATTTGTTCACCTTTTTGCTTTCTTTCACTACTAACCTTTTGTATGTTCTAGATAGTTTTTGTGATGAAAATAAGGAATCACTTACTGCATCTCTTTGTGTTTTGATAGAAAAAGGCTATTTATTACTCAAACTAAAGGAATATGTTGTAGAATTGTACTTCTAGGGCTTACTCATCATGTGGCACTATCCATTGATCATTCAAGGTTGTGGTTCTATTTGAATTCATGGAGATATTACCATTTTTGAGGTTATTTCTATAGCTATAGTGATGAGGAATCATATATTGGGGTACCTTACAATGATTGCAATTTGAGTAGTTTGTAGTCAAGTATGATATCGCCATAGTATATAATGATCAAGGTTCATCATTGTGTGGAGAAGGTTCAAAGGAGACATATCGATAAGCAATAGAACTTAATTATCACTATACTTTATAGTGATGCATCTTATTGGTGAGTGGAGGAGATACAATTTTGGTATGCCCATTAGTGATAACTCTTTATATATTGTTGTATGTTACAACAATCATAGTCTATCACTGAGAGGTGAGAGAACAAAACCAATATAGTGATTAGCGATGGAACTTGGAAATTGCTAAAGCTTGTAGTGATTATTACTAATCAAAGAAGCAAGGATTCAAATATAGCAATTAGCAATAAAGGGAGGTCATCATTGATCAAAGTATTGTAATGTGGCTTTAGTGATGAGCGATAAGGCTTGACAATCACTGTAAGATAAAATGATGGATAGTTATATTGTTGAATAGGTAACACTATAAGCTATGATGATGAAGTTAAAAGTGATCATTAATCACATTTTGTGCAATGGAGATAAAGCAATCAACGATGAGCTATAGGATATCACTATATGTTATAGTGACAATTTATGCCAATATCAAAGACTAAGATTTAATATCACCATACCTAATAGAGAGAAAGAGTATTAGAAATTGTAGTTGAAGGGTTTGCATTATAGTCATGGGCAATGGTAATATCACCACTGCTATAGCGATAGGCACAAAGTGAGAAGAAGTTCGCTATTTGAGAGATTGGTTATAGTGATAAAAAACCTATATATCCATATCACTGAAGGCTATAGTGATAAAACATTTGAATATGTTTTATTAGGCATGAAAATGAGTGCACAAAATCACTTGTGACAACCAATTCTTTTTCTACAACAATCAAAAACACCTTTATGTTTCAATTCGTGTGGAAAGTAAATGCACGGACGCAACCTATTTGGTAATACAAAGACAATCATTATAGCTTTATGTTCATGAATTCAAAGAATAAAGATTGTGAATTGTTATTTATATTCAATTTTTGTAGAGATTTGTACCCAGAGAAAGTTTTAGAAGGTGTCATGGAGAGCTCTGGTTTTGTATAAAAGAGAAAAGTAGAGAAGTTCAAGAAGGGTAAAGCCGATAAAAAGAAGAAAGTAGATGATGAAGTACCGCCACAAAAATTGAACAAAGATCTCATTAATTAGATGGAGTTTGTAGGTCCTAAGTCGAGAAGAAGAAAATTCTCTTCTCTAGATAAGATGGAAGATAAATATAGTGAGGTTGGAGATGTATGGACTAGGACTAGAGGCTACGAGTGTTTTCTATATCATTATTTGAGAAGAAACCATAAAGCAACTATATGTCATCCTTGGTAGATGAATTTGGGGAAATCAATACTAGAAAATGTTTTTTTTGAATGTAGAGCTACTCAAGGTCATTATGAGGAAATATAGTGCTAAAGGCAAATGCATATATAAAAAGGATGGGGAAAAGTTCATGGAGATATCTATTAAATCCCTAAATGAAGCTTTTAGACTCATTGATGGTCTAACTAAAAATTTGTCTTTCATAGAATTGAAGAACGAATATGAAAGCTCAGATGTTTCATATATGCAATGTAAACTAGTGTAACAAAAAATTGAAAAGGAGCCCCTAACAGTAGTAGATGGACCTCCATTTAGTCTCAAATTGTTTAAGACATACTTAGACGTGACATACCAATCATGTTGACAAGTAAGAGGGATGGAAGCACTTGATTTGATGGAGATTGGTCCCATGGTGTTAGCATTAGATGTTTAAATGCTAGAGCCTAGGCCTTATGATTATGTAGAGTATGTTTTTGACAATATTCACACTACTTTTGTTAATTTTGATGAAGTTTAATACCCTACTTTCAAGCATTTTTCATTGCTTATGCACATGGTTTAATATTTTGGACAAATGAGAGGATTGTGGGATGAGAGTTTGAAATTAAATCTAAGAGAGTGAAATGGGGAAATGAAGCCAATTCAAATGTGAACATTTAAATGGGATTACAGGTTTAGTGCTTCTTGTTACCTTACATTTGAAGATCACTTTGTTCAACCTTTGTGCACTCTATTTGGAAACTAGTCTTTTTCTTTAATTAGCCCTGGTATTACAAGATTTTTGAAACCTAAATACAATGGGTTGCGAAAGAAGATAAAGCATAATTGGGGAGATTGGTATGTTAGAAACAATTGATTAATTGTGTATTGTCTTTGATGTTACACAAAATGTCATATCATTGTCAGTTAGTGTATGTCGAGCTCACTCGGGCATTGAAGATAGTTTCCTATATCTGTTGAGCATTCTAGAGTTTGCCCAGTTCAGAAGACAATGTCTACTGAGTTCACCTGGGAGACAAATGAAAGTTTGCAAAAGTCAAGTGTTAACTGAGATCACTCGACTAATGAAGGAAATGTTGGATGGAATTAGTTTTAACCAAGATCACTTAGTTACTAAAGGAACTTTGTGAATATGCAATGTTAACCAAGTTCACTTGGTTAACACAGGAAAATCCCTTTGAGTTAGTATATACCGAGCAGGGTCAACTAACGAAGGATTTTCTTATTTTGGCATATTGAGTTTGATTGATTTGTTTGCTGGTTCTAACCAACTGAAAAGATGAATATTAATTATTCTAAGTTATATTCAAGTTGACTTGAAAATGTATAAGGTATAAATATAAGATCAAGTTGAGGATTAAATGTGTGGAACATAATTGAAGATTTTGATGATGCCTAGAGGAAGCGAATTAGAAGGATAATGATGCAGATGCATCCTAGGCTTTCTTGCAATCCTACATGTTGGACTCAAGTGCCAATGGTTTCCAATTTTCTATTACTGCCAAGCTGATTAGTGTATGCCGAGTTACTGTAGCTTTAGTGCATGTCAAGTTACTATAGCTCTAGTGGATGCTGAGTTACTATAGTACCTAGTGGGTGTTGAGTTACTGTAGCTCCTAGTGGATGCTAAGTTACAGTAGCACCTAATGGGTGTTGAGTTATTGTAGCTCTTAGTGGATGCCAAGTGAACCTGTTGGTAGCAAGTGTTCCTATATGTGCCAAGTGCTAGTATTGATCTTGGTTTTGTTCATGTTGAGTTGTCTATGAAATTGACTTTTGGCATTTAATTTGATGTAAGGGATTTAATTTGGTTTGTAATGAGATGGGTCAACTTGTGGCTTAGTTGGTATAAGTAAGGGGTTTTGTGGAGTCTTTAGGGGGAGTTATTCATTCTAGTTTAGAGAAGGGGATGAAGTATAGATGTGAATTTTAAAGAGCTAGGGCTGCAGCTTAGGAACCAAAAGATTGCTTGGTGGACTTGAGGGTACAAGTGTGGATTTTCTTGGTGTTCTTATCTAGTTGTGGATCTGGACTAGTTGGAATCAAGTTTGTAAACAAATCTTGTTGGATCTTATAGAATTGAATTTGTAATTGCTGTTTGTATTTGGCCCTAACCTAGAAGGCCTTACAACTGGGCATATTGCATGTAATTAGTTATATCTATGAATAAAGCATTGTGATTTGGTATCAGATCTTGCATTATTGTTTCTTTGTTGTTATGTTTCTATTGTGTGGTTATTTAGTGGGGGTTTGGACATCTCCTTTGGGGGTTCTCTGGCCTTGCACTATGTCAGACGATATCAGAGTGAAGGTTTTCCTGAGTGTGTTGACAGATCGTCAAAGCTAAAACAGTTTACAATAGGACTTGCAAAGAAGGTTGATCTTGTGGCTAATTGATCTTCTAGATTGGTGGATTTATTAGTTAGGGTTTGCTAAAATTTTAGAAGATGCCTCCTGGAAGATTGGACCTTAGGGAAATTGATGATCTTAGTGATGCTATGGAAGAAAGAATCTCAGAGAAGATAAGAGTAGAGTTCAAATCTAAGATTGCATTGATGAAGAGTGACATGATCACTGAAATTATAAGTGCTTTAGGTGGTGTACCTAGGAATGTGGGTATTGAAGGAAGTTATGAGAAATTTTTTGAAGACTTTGACGTTGTTGGATCTAGTGGTGAGTACAAGACTGATTGTGTGGAGAGACCTATTGGAACTAGGGTTGGTCAGTTTCAGTTGAAGCTAAAGCATAAGATGGAGGTTTCTAATTTCTTAGGTACTTTGACTCCTTAAGACCTAATTGATTGGATTGGTGAATTGGAAGACTACTTTGAGCTTGAGGATCTTGAGGATCCACTTAGAGTGAGGTTGGTACAAACTAAGTTGAAAGGACATGCTGCTCTTTAGTGGAAAGAATTACAAAGAGATAGAGAAAAGGAAGGTGAAATGAAGATCACTAGATGGAGATTGATGGTGACTAAGTTGAAGGTTAAGTTCATTCCTATTGATTATGAACTTAAGTTGTTTAAGAGATTGCAGAATCTAAAGCAGAAAGATATGCCTGTGAAAGATTATATCAAGGAGTACTGCAAGTTGACTATTTGGTTTGGCCAATGAGAATTGTCAAAGGAAAAGGTAGCTTAGTACATTAATGGTTTGAGATTCAATATTCAGGATGAGGTTGGTATGGTAAATATTTCTTCAGTTGAGAATGCTTACCAGTATGCCCTAAAGGTAGAGGATAAGTTCAAAAGGAAAAGTCAAGGTAATGCTAGAGGGAAAGAGAAGTAGGATAGTTTGGCACAAGCTAAACCAAGCGTTGAAAGTGAACCAAAACTTGCTGATCAGAAAACAAGGATAGGTAAAGGTGAGTTCAAAGGTAATTGTGTTATATGTGGGAAAGAAGGGCATAGATCTTTCAAATGTCTGATTGGTAGTGTTGTGGTTTCACAATGCATGCCCCATTTCATTTAGGAAATGGGGACCCCCCTACTTTTTTCTTTTTTTTTGATTCAGGCTAATTCTAAGGGCCTGAGTCCACATCGTCAAGTCATGAAATCAAAAAACCCAAAAAAATCATAAAATAAAAAAAGTTATAGAAAGGTCAAAAAATTGAAAAAATTAGAAAAGTCTAAAAACAATAAAAAAATTGCGCACCCGCGCACCCGACATGGTGTGCAAGGGTGTGCCACCCTTGGTGGTGTGCCGTGCACACCTGCACAAGTGCACACATTCACACCATGAAGGGTGGGCAGGGTTATATAAAGCTTTGACCCCCCTCCTTTCCCCACCAAAGTCTTTTTTCCATGTCTTCAAGCATTTGTGAACTATGCCCTTTGCGCCCTTCGAAGCTCCCGCGACACGCTCATCTCCAAGTTGCAAACCTCACACTTGCACCCTCTGCACCACCACTAAGGTGCACGAAAAAAAATTCACACACAAAAAAGAAGAAGGGGGGTGTGTGATGCACACCCTAGTCAGGTGCACTCCCACACACCTCAAACTTCAAAACAAGAAACAAACCCTACACACCCTTGCGCCACACACCTCAGGCTGCCACCCGCCTCATGCCCCCACACATCTCTTGCTACCACTCACCTCACACTGCCATGTGCCACACAAAGCATGCACCCCACTTGCCATGCACTGTGCACACATGACACACCTTGCCGCCACGCAAACCCTCCCATTCATGAAGCACATAAAACACATGGAAGACAAAAAACACCACACTACCACACAACAAAAAAAATAACGCATCGTGCCACTGTGCACTTGCTCTTGCGCACCTTTTTATCTTGCCACCATGTGCACTTCATGCTGCATGACCCTCCATGCCGCGCCTACCACCATGCACCCGCTGGCCATGCATCCTGCACCACGTGCACCTCACCAAGCCTCATGCACTATGCCCACTACCGTGCCTCCACTCATCTAAGTGTTAGAAAAAAAATCTTAAAAATCTTTAAAAATTGTAAAACACAAAAAATGAGGTGCGCAACTGTGCACTCAGTCTGGTGTGCAGGCGCACACCTTGTCTTTTATTTTTCTTCGATAAATAACGGGAGGGTAATTAGATATTTTATCATATTTTAGGAATTTAATAATCCTTATTATGATGAACTAATGAACATCTTTTCTTTGTGCAGGTATAATAGCATCCACATCTGGTGAGAAGATGACACCTAAGCTCATGGTTTTCAAATTCCAAGGAGTCTTGTCAAAGTCAAGATTCCAAGATGACTATGCAGAAATTAAGGATACTAATTTGGGATACAGAAACTTGGGAGAATTCCTCAGAATTTTTCACAAACCCACATAAAGGTCAGCTCTGGTATTCGCTTTGATCTGATTAGGGTTGGTGAGTGCAGCATCACAACCAATGTCAGTACAATCAGCAGAGTTAATCATGACACTAGCACAACACTTTGTTTTGAAGGAAAGAGTGGTGAAGAGTGTGACAAGAGAAGTTGTACTGGACCTACGACTTGACAATATTGAAAGGGTCTTTCATCTCCCAAGGGTAGATCAGTTCATAAGACTCTCTTATGAGGTAGTGGAAAGGCAGTATAGGGAGCACCTGAAAGAAGCAACATAAATCATTTAATCATCTTACCTCATTAAGAAGACTTCTCTAGGGAGGATAATAGGAAAGGTGGACATGACAAGAGGATACATGAAGGAGGATATTGGCTGCTCTATCATTCTTTTGAGTAGGGTCATGGGTCTACCAGCAATTGGCCACCTCAACATTTTCATGGTTAATTTCATTGAGACAATCAAGACAGTAAAGATGCCACTAGACTGGGCCACCACATTAAGTGAGAACTTGCGTGAACAATTGGGGGCTTTCAAGAATAAGAAGAAGTTTTATATGACTTCCTCCATGGTGTATCTGCTAGCAGCTAGGGCCACAAATTATCCTGGACTGTATAAGAGAGGCAACATGTAGGATCCCAATGCCTCGCCTTACATTGTCTACCCTCAACTAGTGAGGAAGACACTCTCAACATAGAGCAAGGAATACAAGATCATGAATGATGCATTCATATTCACAATTATCTGATTCATAAAGGGAGATTATGCTAAATGGTTATTTGATGATGCAATAGCACAAATAATAGCTCTTGGGGCCTACTACATCTAGTTTAAGACATTCACATATCTATAGGTAGTTGGTGCCTTTGTCAAGCCTAAGAAGCTCCCTAGATATCCAAGTGATAAACTAGTGTTATTGGAGATTGCACGACATATTGAGTTTGCATATGACAGGGTCAAGAAGCAACAGAGACCATATTGGACATGGCCCTTGGTCATAGGACCATATCAGGTAAAGTAGACGCAAGATATTCCATCTTTCGAGTGGGAGTGGGAAAATTATCCCATTGAGGAATACAATTCTCGCTGGACCTATTTTGATAATATTGGGAAAGTTGAGAGTCTAGTCGGCAGAGAATTCCATCATGAGGAGGCCATTGAAGACCATTGGATGAATGCAACAAATGACTACAATGTCCATATAAGGGACTATTGTAGGATGACTTTGTATTTGGTAGAGAAGGCTCTCAAAATAAGCATTTCAAAGGAAATAAGGCAACAAGATTCTGGGGAGCTGTTGGACCCCCTGTTCAACTCGGACAAAATCTGAGAGAGACCCATAATGAATGTTGAGGTTGACAAGGAGGAGGGTGATGATATTAATCATCGAACGAGGCATGTAATTAGAATGACAAAGAATTGGATCAAGAAACCTTTCCAACTTGATCCAATGCCTAATACCATGATATTTCATGCGCAAGCCCGCCCAAACAAAGGTAGAGGAAAGAAAGTTACAATTCCTACCTTTGCAGCCCAGTCTCCCATTAGGCCTGAAATAATATACCAACTTGATCGCTCAGTTGGATACTATCACCCTCCAGAGAGGAAAGGAAAGAACAAGAGAAAAAGGAGCTCTCCTCAAAGGGTCGATACACAAGAGGGTGAAGTGCAAGGACCTCTGTAACAACAAGAAGAAAGTGTACAAGGGTCCGAGGATATTGGAGCTGCTCAAGTCTAGGATGACCCTCAATTGCCTCCCTTTGTGCTCATCTAGTTAGAAGAGGAAGAGATTCAGTAAATTTCCATTCCTCCTCCATAAGTAGAACCAACATCCCCTTCTACCTCCATAAAATAGAAAAGGATTAAGATCCGAATGAAGAAGAGGCAAAGGGTGACTAAAAGAATGAGCCTTTCCCATCTATCCTTGAAACCATTCTAGAGTGAGAAGAGGAGGAAGAAGAAGAGGAAGATGCAGAGGAACAGGTGCTTTTGCAAGGGAGAACTTGGCTAGCTAGAGCTGTAGAACAACAAAGAAGAAGAAGTTCCATAATAACACCACCATCTGCCCCAGAGGAACCCTTGGAAGTTTCTTCTTCAGAAGATGAAGTACAATAATGGGTGGATGAGTAGAGTGAAGAGGGTAATGACATTTTCAAAATGTTAGATTTTGATTTTATGCCCGTCAGGACATAATTGGTTGGGGATAAGAGCAGGGATACCCCTATAGGTGAACCCTAATAAGAAGATTGGAGGTAGATGCTGCCAGATTCACAGGGTCCCGATCTTACTCCCCTATCTCCACCACAAGTCATGATGGTAGATAAAGGCTTGGTTACTCCTCTGCCTCAAATTTCATAAGAAGAATAGGTTCAGAAGGAACCTTCATAAGAGGAGGAACCACAACAAATGGTGACCAATGAAGTGTTGAAGGAGGAAAAAATGGTAGAATATTCTCGACCACCTTCCCAAGACACTAAGGTACAAGCTACAGGGTCTACTGAGATAAAGGCCATCGAAGAAGAGCCCTCACAAAGGGAAAGTACTCTGAGGAGGAGTGATAAGGGAAAGGAGGTAGCAAAACATACTCCTTCATCCTCAAGAGGTAGGTCTTCAGCTGAGTGCATCCTAAGATGGCTTCAAAAAGAAATAATAAGGAGCACCAAACCTCAATTCCATGTTGATGAGGAAGACATTTTTGAGTTGGTAGAGATTTTGAACAAACCCGAGTCTCCATTACATGAGGCAAGATCATTAGCATTTGTCAACAATACACGGGATCAGGATTTTTTTGCCCAAGTGGCTATCCCTCCTAAAGATACAGATGTAGAAAGCCTTGGTCCTTAAGACTCTCAAATCAAAGAGGTCATGCTTGGGAGGCCCACATGGGATACAACCCGATTGATGGTAACTATGGGGATTAAGGAAGTCTTTAGGAGCATGGAATAGGAGGACGTTGAACTTCGAACACTTCAACTACAAAACAAGATTCTAAGGGGATATTTGGCTAAAGGGGTTGGTCCTCTAGATCCTAAGCACCCTGAGGATACATTGAAAACCATACTCAGAGAAGGGGAAAGTGTACATTCAGATCCATTTTTTAAAGCCTATCAATAGTGGTGGGAAAGTTTTGAAGATAAGGGTATTTTGATTATCTAGGGGAACCTAAAGTTACTACATGCTACACAAGAGAATGTGAATAAAATGGTGGCAATTTTGAAGCAGGACTTCAGCATTATGGATGAGGTAAGGGCCTGGAGTAAGGACTTGCAAATTTTGCAAGCAATAAATGGGCAAAGATACTAAATTTTGGTAGATGTATATACAACAGAGAAATTAGATTTGATTGATGACTAGATAGAAAAGATTACTAATAGTAATAAAGTAATGGAAACATTACATGTGGAGATCCATAGGCTCAAGGACCAAGCCCGAGAGAGAATTTTGGAAGTAGAGAAGCATTACAACAATGTATGCTTAAGGATTTTTGAAGATGAGGAACGATAGAATGTTTTGCCTGTAGAGGTAGTAGTAGAGAGTTTTAAGAAGATTTTTGAGGAAGCTACTAATGACGAAGATATCTGGCAAGCTTTCAGAATAGAAGAAACCTTGTTAGAATTGGATACCAAACTCGAGGATTTTGCTAACAGTCAAATTGAGGTAGACAATTACAGACATAAGGTTAAAGATAAATATGAGGCTCTAGATTTATCAGAAGCGGCCATAATTACTAAGATCATAGAGAAATTCAAGGGTAAACATCTAGACATAGCTTTGTGATGAAGGGGAACAAAACCTAGATGCTAGAATTTCAATTTTGACACTTAGTAAAGTTTTGAGATTTTGGACCATTTTTGAGGTCCGCAGCTCTGTGGGTCTGTAGGTGCACATTTCCAAAAGTTCCACTGATAGTTAACTGTCAGTTCTAAAAATAGAGCTTTTCGTGCATCATAAATGCATTTTGATTGCAATTTAACTCTAACAAATGCCCAATGAAGGATCAACTTCCATTTTTAGCACTTCCAGACACTTCCACTTCAACTAAAGGTTTTCTCATTCTTTCTTCTCTCATAATTCTTTGTTTTTTAACATGTAAAGGCTCATGCATCCAATTAATGAATAAAAAATGGATGGAGTCTTGCTTAGCACTAGTTATATTGTTAGTTTGTATATAATTAGTTTATTTTATTAAGTTAAAAGCATTTTATTGCATGAAGATATCTCTCACTCTCAACACAAATTGAGGAGATGATTTCTTATTAATACTCCATTGTAATATGTAATTGGGGCTGCCATTATTTTACAATAAAATTATGCTTTTGGTGCTCACATTTGGAGTGGAGTAATTCTTGCCTCAACGTGTCATATTTTTGTGAATTGTGTTTATGAAATTGTGATTGAGCCAAAGGTTTATTGCTTTGTTTCTGGTTGTGTGATCTTTTAGTTCTGGTGTTTGCTATGGTTTTGATGAATTCCGCTGACATAACTAGCTTGAGAAGAAATCATCAAATTGTGCCTACATAACTCTTTGTTTCGCATGAGCGCACTTTTTGTGGCCTTGTGATTTGATGAAAAATGTGTTAGTGTAGTTTTTTATTTTTCTTATTTTACTAGGTTTTTCCTACACTTTTAATAATCTCGCTTAGGTTAATAAAGCATGTCTTATTAGGTGAATGGTTGTGAGGTGTCACCTTCCTACATGTGAGCATCAATTAGCTATCTTGGGAAGATACTTTGCTATCTTTAGTCCGATAGATGGTTGCTCCTCATTGGTTGGTGTTGCCACCTCCTCCCTTTTCCTAGCCTATATAAGCATGCTACCTGGCTTGTATTTGTATCTCTTGTTTTTGCATCCTCTTAATGCTATTTTGCTTCCAGCATTTGCATTACTCTCTTGGAGACTAACTCTATGATGCTATTTTGATTTTGTATCATTTGCATTCATAGTTTAGATATTTACTCTTTGCACTAGTTTTCTGGGTTATTAATCTTTTCAGATTCTAACATGGTATCAGAGCTTTTCTATGTGCAAGAGTAGATTTTAGTTTCCTTATTTGAGAGATTTGGGCGGGGGGGCAAACAAACTTTATTGTAGTTTTTTGAAAAATGAAATATGCTCTTCTCTTGCATCTTTGGATGATCCTGAGAATCAGAAAAGTTTTGACAAAAACAGTTTTTCTTTGGGGTTTCAATCTCAAATCTGACAACCAACATGCATATTTGGAGTTTTCAATCAGTTTTTCAGGTTCCAACATGCCATTGATGGACTTAAGAAGTTGATCCAGCATTTGCATGTCGTATTTTGGTTGCTGGGGTCATTTTTTTAATTTTTGGAGCCGTTTTTTACTGTTAAAGGCGTCTAATTTACACTACAACAACATCTTCTGTACATTAGCAAGAAAAACGCTTTCTGGGTTTTGTTCGCAGCCCCAAAAAACCATCTGGGTATCTTTTAGATTTTGCATGCAAGCTGTATATTTTTCAAAATCGAGCATGCAAAGCTACAACCATACCCCTCTCCGTTGGCAGCTACAGATTTGAATGCAGTTTTCAAATGTCTTGTTCTTACTCATACAGACTCCAATTTTGATGATTCTTGTTATGAACTTGGCTATTTTTTTGTGCTCTATCCACTAGTGGAGTTATTTTTTTATTTTCATACATGAATTCTTCAAAAATTGTAGATTTTCAGCTGTGACTGTGCACAGTTCTCGTTTTGAAAACTTTGGAGGATCATAACTTTCTCATACGACCTCGTATCGAGGCGATTCTTTTTTTGAAAGTGCATGATTTTTTGAGTAGATCGCAGTGGTACTATATGTTTCCTTGATTATTGTGCCCAAGTTTCACTTTTAGCATATGCTCTTCATAAGGAGGCCCTGTCGGTTTTTCTTCCGTAACTTGAGCATACAGACGTATTTTTTCGATCCAAAAAATGCATCAAAAAGATGGTTCTGAGATGGAGATAATGGTATAGGTGTTTTTGATTTTTGCTATAGTCTGGTTGCCTATTTTGGCAGTCAAAGCCAGATGTTCTATTTTTCCTTTTGGGAGTCATATCTCGCTCATTCAGACTCTTTTCTGGGCTTGCCAGATATCATTGGAAAGCTGGTTTTGTGAGTTATTCATTTACAGAGATCGTTTATCCAGATTCTACTCCAGGTTCTTTTTCCTCCGAGTTTTACACTTTCGCACTCTGGCAGATTACTTGGATTCTACAGGTCCTGGAATCTCTTCTTCTGTTCTTTTGGCTCACTCTTCTTTCTGACTTCTGAGCATTGTATGCTTCTATTCTGTTGCATTCCTTTTTCTATAAACGCACTGAGATAAAGTGCCTACTTTTGCATATCTGGGATCTTGTACACCTTGTGTTTGTCTGTACTCGCACTCAGTTATAAAGTGCCATGGGGGGTTATGATGTTTTTCCATTTTGTGCTCATCCACCTTTGTCAAGTGAATTTTTCTTCCATGACATTAGCCCATGCAGTGTGTCGATGACACCGCCCTTTATCCTGTGCTTGTACTTCTATTGCACTATTGGTGTTCCTGATTCTTCTTCTTGTAGATGTTTTTGGCATTGCATTTCAGCGTTCCTGTCACCCCTCTCCCTGTTCAACATTATGGGGGGGTTCACTTGTTGTTCTATGCTTCTTTGGTTGATGGTTCATGCCTTCTATTTCCATGGAGGTTCTACAGATCAGCATTTTGACAGAGTTTGTAGCTTCATGCTTTAGAGATGCTTCATGCTCTTTTTTGTTCCTCTCTTTGGGACATTTTCTAGATTGGAGGCTTAGTTTCCTTCATCTAGTTCTTTTTCTTCTATTGGGTACCTGATCAGGCCTTGTTGCCGGGACCCATTTCTACATCCACCTAAGCTTCGCTTATGGGGGGGTGTTAGTGTAGTTTTTTATTTTTCTTATTTTGCTAGGTTTTTCCTACACTTTTAATAATCTTGCTTAGGTTAATAAAGCATGTCTTATTAGGTGAATGGTTGTGAGGTGTCACCTTCCTACATGTGAGCATCAATTAGCTATCTTGGGAAGATACTTTGCTATCTTTAGTCCGATAGATGGTTGCTCCTCATTGGTTGGTGTTGCCACCTCCTCCCTCTTCCTAGCCTATATAAGCATGCTACCTGGCTTGTATTTGTATCTCTTGTTTTTGCATCCTCTTAATGCTATTTTGCTTCCAGCATTTGCATTACTCTCTTGGAGACTAACTCTATGATGCTATTTTGATTTTGTATCATTTGCATTCATAGTTTAGATATTTACTCTTTGCACTAGTTTTCTGGGTTATTAATCTTTTCAGATTCTAACAAAATGAAATATCATATGAAGACTAAGTTTCTCACTGATGATTGCATCAATGGAATTAAGGAAGCATTGCTCCTACTTTCATTAGTTACCCACTGATTTCTTTGAAAGCTTAACTCGTAGATGTGTTGTTTTCTATAGCTTATGTCCATTAGGATTTCAATTTCATGTTATTTGATTTAAAGTTCTTGTTATTTTCTTTATTAAACTCATTGTTAGAATAGGACTTCATACTAGCTGCATTGTTAGATTGCATCCATAAAAGACAAAAAATACAAAAGTGTAGTTCTTTTGTATGTTATTTTTGAAACAGAGTGTAGATTCTTCATCTCATTCAAAATCAAAATGAATTAGCAAAGGCCTCCTTGTGAACAATCACATTTATCTTCAACTAAATAGATTCTAGTAGGTCACAAGATCACTTGGAACCTTGGAGTTGATTCACAAAATCAGCTTTTCAAGAGAGGAGTTTGCAAGAATTCCTACCGTTTAGCATCATGCATAATGATAGCTCAATAGGTAGGACAACCATTGTTGTGAATGAGGTTGTAGTTCAAGACAGTCAGCCTTAGCAAGGAGAAAGTTTGCTGGCTTGGTGAGTATTGGTTGGTGAGAGGACATTGGATACTTGTCAGAGGACTAGTTTGTTTAGGACTTGTTGTAAGTCTGGTGGTAAAGTATGCAAGGTGATTGTGGATGGTGGTAGTATTGATAACCTTGTTACTGAGGAGATGGTTTAGAAATATGGTTTGAAGAGAGTGAGACATCCTTACCCTTATAGGATTGGCTGGTTGAAAGGTGAACATGCTTTGGAAGTGAGGGAGCAATGCCTTGCTGATTTCCATATTGGGTAGTATAAGCATTAAGTGTTGTGTGATATTGTGGACATGAATAATTGTCATGTGTTGCTTGGTAGACCTTGACAGTATGATTACAGGGATGTGCATGATTATGTCAAGAATTTGTTTACTATTGAGAAAGCTGGTAGGAAGTTTTCCCTAATTCCTTTGCAGAATGAAAAGCTTAGTAGGAGGAACCTGAGTATTAACAACCGAGTTGAGTTGGTAGATTCTAAGAAGGTTGGAGATTAGTGTGGAAAGTAGACCTATATCACACCTAAGATGGATGTGAAGAAGAAGAAGAAGAAAAGGGAAAACATGTACAAGTTGATCACTTGGAGGATATGTATGTAAAGAACCAGTTTGGGATTTATGTGCTGAATCTGAGAAGATGTTCTTCCAATTACTAGAACATCTTCCAATTCTGTATGTTGGAGCTGAGTGCTAGTGGTTTCCAATTTTCTATTATTGCCAAGCTGGTTAGTGTATGCCAAGTTACTATACCTTTAGTGCATGCCGAGTTACTATAGCTCTAGTGGATGCTGAGTTATTATAGCACCTAGTGGGTGCCGAGTTACTATAGCTCCTAGTGGCTGCCGAGTTACTATAGCTCTTAATGGATGCTGAGTGAACCTATTGGTGCTGAGTCTTCCTATATGTGCCGAGTAATAGTACTAATCTTGGTTAAATTGTTGCCAAGATTGTTAGTGTATGTCGAGTTACTATAGCTTTAGTGCATGTTGAATTACTATAGCTCTAGTGGATGCCAAGTTACTTTAGCACCTAGTGGGTGCCGAGTTACTATAGTACCTAATGGTGCCAAGTTACTGTAGCTCTTAATGGATGCCAAGTGAACCTATTGGTGCCAAGTGTTCCTATATGTGCTGAGCTCCAGTATTGATCTTGGTTTCATTCGTGCCAAGTTATCTGTGAAGCTAACTTTTGGCATTTTAATTTAATGTAAGGGATTTAATTTGGTTTGTAATGAGCTAGGTTGACTTGTGGCTTAGTTTTGTATAAGTAAGGGGTTTTGTGGAGTCTGTAGGGGGAAGTATGTTAGATTATGGTGATCGATCAAGAAAGTACTGTACATACTTCATAATTAGTGGGGGAAATTTTTTTTTGGGCTGTGGCCGACGTTGTAGCCAACATATTATGGTCGACATATGGCCGACATGTTGTAACCCTAAAACAGATAAAATACTTGTATAAAAGGGTTTAGGGTTAGGGTTTTTTTTTCATTATGTTGTGATGCAAAATTGGTGCTTGCGGCAGTATTGAGTTGTAAGGGATTATAGACTGTAATCATGTTGTAATCACTGGATTGTAATAAGATCAAACTTGTTGTTTGGTGGACGTAGCCCAAGGATTGGGTGAACCATGTTAAATCTTGGTGTCTTGTGTTCATTTCTGTGTGATCTTATTATTTTTTGTTATTGGTTATATTTGGATGTAGTTTTTATTTCTGTCCGTGATTTATCCTAACAAAGTATTCATTCCAACTTGGAGAAGGGGATGAAGTATAGATGTGAATTTTGAAGAGCTAGGGCCACGACTTAGGAACTAGAAGATTTCTTGGTGAACCTGAAGGTACAAATGTGGATTTTCTTGGTGTTCTTATCCACTTGTGGATTTGAACTAGCTAGAACTAAGTTTGTAAGTGGATCTTGTAGAACTAAAATTGTAATTGTTGTTTGTATTTGGCCCTAACTTGGAAGGCCTTATAGCCATACATATTGCATGTAATTAGTTATATCTATGAATAAAGTGTTGTGATTTGGTATTAGATCTTGCATTATTGTTTCTTTGTTGTTGTGTTTCCACTATGTGGTTATTGCTGGGGGTTTAGATATCTCCTTTGGGGGTTCTCCTACCTTGCACTGCACCAGATAAGCAAAATATCCTTGGTGAGCTAAAAAGATACATTCAATTAGGAAGGATCAAGTATACAAGCCAGAATTGAGATCTGTAATCATAAATTTAGTTGCATAAAAAATTAGGTCATCTCATTGTTACTCTCTAACCATTGTAGCAGTGATCTAAATCTCTTAATAGGGTTGGCTTTACAACTATTTGTAAATCCTCTAACAAGGTGGCATTTCTATTGAAGTGTCTAAAGACCTCTAACAAGGCCACTCATAATAGGGTGATTAAACCCTCTAATAGGGTCACACATAACAGTGCATTTTGTAACCTTTAACATGGTTGACTCCTAACAAGGCTCAGTTCAGAAGAGTGAAAATCAATAACTAGTTGCAATTGGTGGTTTTTCCCAAATTGGGTTTCCATGTTAAATCTTGGTGTCAATTGTGTTCATGCTATTTCTTGTATGTGTATGCAACTAAGTTAAAGTAAGATTAATCACAGATAATATTTTAAGATTTTCATGATAAGCATTTGACAAGTTATTTTATTGTTTACTAAATTAATAACATTTGTTAGTGTTAATCGAGTGCCTTTGTGTTTGTTGAGTATCAACAGAATACAATTTACATAGAGTTTTGATTTGTATTAACATCTACGGGATTTGAGATTTTTATTTTTTATTTTTGTGGTAACTGATTCACCCCTCCCCTCTTAGTTATTCCTCTTATATTTCTAACAATTGGTATCAGAGCTTTTCATGCTTGTAGAGAAGATTTCAAGGACCTAAGCTAAAGATCAAGATGTCCTAAAAAAAGAGAGATCCCCAAGTTGAATAGAGACAACTCTACAACATGGCAAGGACTTATGAGGTTGCATTCAACAACTATTAGTGATTTAAGTTGTAAATATCTTGATAGTGAATACAAGACTCCTACTAGAACATTATTAGTTGAACAAATTACTGAAAAGAAAAATCATAACATCATGACGATTGACATTGCTTTTGATTTTAATTATGCTAAATTTGATGAAGTGAAAAGTTGCACTACAACTTATGATATGTGGATCAAACTAAAAGCCATCTATGGAGGAGATGATAATTTAAGAAGAGCTAAAGCCAAAAGTCTTAGAGGATAATTTGATCAGATGAAGATGAGAGAAGATGAAAACATTACAAAATATGTTGAGAAAATTAAAGCAAGTGTCAACACAATCAAAACATCTGGAGGAGACATTGATGACAAAACCATTGCAAGCAAGGTACTCAAAACCCCTTCTTCCTATCTATGCAGTTAGATTGTCTACTATTCAAGAGATGATATTTGATCCAAATAGCAATGTAACTTTGGATGCTCTAGTTGGAAGATTGACAACTTTTGAGTTGGATAACTATGATAACTATGTCCCTAGTTCCAAAGGCATTGAGTCTACATTTGAAGCCAAGCTTTCACTCAAGAAAAAGGGTAAGAAATCAAAAGCCAATCAATTAGAAAGTGAAGAAGAGGAAGAAAGTTCAGATAGTGATCTTGAAGTTATTGAAGCCCTACTTGCAAGGAAATATTCCAAAGGTAGAGGAAAGTACAAAGGTAAAATTCCTCTAATCTTCATTTCTTGTGAAGTTGGTCACAATGCTACAAAATGTTCCAACAAAGAAGGCAAAGAAGAAAAGAAAAGTAATAAGTTCAAAGGCAAGAAGGAATTCAAGGACTAAAAGGACAAAGGTAAGAAATCTTGTTTGATGGCTAAAGATTCTGATAACAGTGAAGATGAAATGGTATATATTGATGTAAAAGATAAATCTGATGATGAATGAGATAAAATGGAACTTATCTTTCATGTTAGCAAAAATGATACATGGATTATTAATAGTGGCTACTCACATCATATGACTGGAGAAAAAAAAGAGTTTTAATACATGGAACATTATGATGTTGGTAGTCTAAGATTTGGAAACAATGAGCCTTGTTGCATAAAGGGAAAGGGTTGTATCTCATTTACCAATGAACTTAGATGTGACAATGCTTATTGGGTCGAAGGATTAAAGTATAATCTAATGAGTGTGGCACAATTGAATAACATTGGATTCAAGGTAGAATTCATGAACGAGAAGGCCAAACTATTGGATGGGAAAGGTAATCTATTTGGGTTTAGCAAAAAAACAAAAGGTAATCTATTCTACCTAGATCTCAGTGAAAGTTCATGTTTTATTGCTCAAATAGAAGAAAGATGGTTATGGCACAAAAGATTATGTTATGTGAACTTTGAAAATCTGGTTAAGATAAGAAAAAACAAAAGAGTAAGAGGTATTCCTAGCTTGAGGAAACTTGATATGGGTCTATGCAAAAATTGTCAAATTGATAAGATGGGAAAAACTAGTTTCAAAAGCAAGAACTATCATTCTAAAGAAGTCTTAGAGCTTACACATACAGACTTATGTGGACCTATTAGAATAGAAAGTTACAATGGGAACAAGTTCTTCATTCTTTTTGTTGATGATTGTTCTAGAATGATGACTATAATGTATCTAAAAGAAAAGCCCTTGTCGTTGTGCATGTAGAGGAATCTTGAGAGCCAGGTGGGAGGGACTCGATAGTGGTGATTTGATCTAGGTGCCTCCTCCCAATGGTCCAATAATTGGAAAAAAGCTAAAATGTTTGAGATTAGATAGAGGTGGTGAATTCATTTCCAATGAGTTCAATGAATTCTACATTGAAGAAGGAACTAAAAGATAGGTATCAGCCCGTGGTACACCACAATAGAATGGTATAGCTGAAAGAAGAAATAGATCTATCATGGATTGTGCAATAACATTGATGATAGAAAAGAACATTGCAATCAAATACTAGAAGGAAGTAATTAGTACTGTAATGCATACCTTGAACAGAGTACAGTTGAAGAAAGACTCAAATCAAACTCCTTATGAAGTATGGTATGGATACAAACCTAATGTAAGTTACTTGAAAGTATTTGATAGCAAATGTTATATCTTGAAAGAATCTAGGAAAGGCAAATTTAATGTCAAAGGTGATGAAGGCATATCTACTAGGATACTCTTGCATAAGTAAAGCATACAAATGTTTGAATTTGTCTACTCAAAAAGTTATAGTAAGTGCACATGTGAGAATTGATGAGTTTGCAAAAAAGAGTGAAGATGAAAGGAGCAAAGAACCTGAGGATTAAAAAAGGTTTGTGTATTATAAACATGATACATTGCCAAATCTATTTGGAAGTCAAGAAGCTTCACCTCCCAAGTCCCCAAAATCTCCTAAAGCTACCGAGTTGCATCCAGTGCAACTTGAGTCATAGTCTGAAGGACTTGAGTCACAGTCAGAAGCTACCGAGCTATTGATAGAGCAAACCTAGTTTGATGGACCCAAGTCACATATAGTGAGACCCAAGATTAATATAGAAAAGCATGAAGAGGTCACTAGAAAAAACTCCAGATCCAAAGTACCCATGTTAGAAATATATGTCAGAAAACATCATGCACCTAATCATATCATTGGAGACAAGTCAGATGGAAGAATGACAAGAAACAAATTGAAAGGTACATGTTTGCTTCCTAAATTTGAACCTAGAAATGTTAAAGATGCTCTGGATAGTGAAATTTAGATTTGAAGCCATGAATGAGGAAATAGAACAAATAGAGAAGAATAAGACTTGGACTCTTGTTCCAATACCCAAGGAGAAAAATGTAATTGACACAAAGTGGGTTTTTAGAAATAAGCTAAATGAAGATGGAGAATTTTCTAGAAACAAAGAAAGGTTAGTTTATAAAAGTTATTCTCAAGAAGAAGGTATTGATTATGGTGAAACTTTTGCTCCTATTGCAAGATTAGAAGGTATTAGGACTTTACTAGCATATGTAGTGTACAAAGGATTTAAAGTTTATTAAATGGATGTAAAATTTGCATTCTTGAATGGAATTCTTAATGAGGAAGTCTACATAGAGAAACATGAAGGTTTTGTAGATCCTAGCAAAAGAGATATGGTCTGAAAATTACACAAAGCATTGTATGGTCTCAAGCAAGCTCCCAAAGCTTGGAATGAAAGACTTCATAAATACTTGATAAAGATTGGTTTTCAAAGAACAAATGATAACAATAGTCTGTATATCAAAGAAGGACTAGACAAGAAGATTATGTTGGAAAAAATATTTGTGCATGATACTTTATTCACTAGAAATGATGACTTGTGCAAGCCATTTTCACTAGAGATGGCTAAAGAATTTGAGATGTCTATGTTTGGAGAGATAAAATTCTTTGTGGGATTGCATATCCACCAAAAGAAAAATGGTATCTACATTCCTCAATCTAAATATATCAAGGAGATACAAAAGAAGTTTGGAATAACAGATTCAAGACCAGTTGGAACTCCTATGTCTATTGGACATAAGCTTTTCAAAAATGATGATTTTGAAGAGGTAGATCAGACCACATATTGATCAATGATTGCAAAATTGTAATATGTAGTGCACATAAGGGATGATATTACATTAGCAGTTGGTATGGTGAAAAGATTCTCAACAAATCCCAAAGAAAATCACATGATGGCAATCAAAAGGATCATGAGATATCTGAAAGGTACTAAAGACTATGGATTATGGTACAAAAAAGGAGGCAATTAGAATTTGAAAGCATACACAGATGCTAATTGGGCAAGAAGTGTTGATGACAGAAAGAGCACCTGTGGTGGAGCATTTTTTCTTAGTAAAAGACTAGTGTCTTGGACAAGTAAGACACAAAATTGTATTTCTCAATCCACAATACAGGCAGAATATGTGGTAGCAATAATTAATTGTACAAATGTTTTTTGGTTCAAGCAACTGTTGGCAGGCATGTAGGTAGAAATTAAGGATCCAATGGTTATCTTCTATGATAACACCAGTGCAATTAATATATCAAAGAATCCTGTGATACACACCAAAACAAAACACATTGTTATAAAATATCATTTTTGAGAGAATTAGTACAAGATAAAGGTGTAAGATTGGAATATGTGAATACTAAAGAGAAAATTGTAGATATATTCACTAAGCCATTACCTAAGGATGCATTTATGTATCTAAGAGGTAAGTTAGGGGTCATTCCCTTATCTAAAGCTCACTAAATGAAGTTTAGTGATGCATCAACCAGAGCATGTTGAAGATCAATCAATTGATGTAGTATTGACAAGGTCACATTACAAATGAATCAATACATAAGGTACATTTATATTCACTGAATATTTTCTTTGACATGAGATGTCAAAGAGGGAGAAGTTTATTGTCATATAAATTTTATAAAGGTAAAGGAAAAAGAGATGTCAAAGAGGGAGAATGAACTTGGTTTGATATCAAAATCATGTTTTTTTGACAGAGGGAGAAATTGATAGAGGGGGTTCTCATGGATGAGAATTATAATGAAACTAATGATATGTTACTTATTTTATTCTTGCTCTAAAATTTCATTGCATTATGACATGTTGTATTTCCTTCAATGCCAAAGAGGGAGATTGTTGGAAATAATTGCTTAGTTGTGTATTGTCTTTGATGTTACACAAAATATCATATCATTGCCAATCAATGTGTGTAGAGCTCACTCAAGCATTGAAGAAAATTTTATGTTTGCCAAGCATTTCAGAGTTTTCCTAGTTCAAAAGACAATGTCTACCGAGTTCACTCGGGAGACAAAGGAAAGTTTGTAGAAGTTAAGTGTTAACCGAGCTCACTCAGTTAATGAATGAAATGTTGGATGGAACTAGTATTAACTAAGATCACTTAGTTACTAAAGGAACTTTGTGAGTATGCAGTGTTATTTGAGTTCACTTGGTTAACATAGGAAAATCACTTTGAGTTAGTATCTACTGAGCAGGGTAGGTTAATAAAGGATTTTCTTGTTTTGATGAGTTCAATTGATTTGTTTGTTGGTTCTAACTGACTAAGAAGATGAATATTAATTTTTCTAAGTTGATTCTAGCTGACTTGAAAATGTATAAGGTATAAATATAACATCAAGTTGAGAATTGAATATGTGGAATATAATTGAAGATTTTGATGATGCCTAGAGGAAACGAATTAGAAGGATATGAAAAATATCCTTGGTGATCTTCAAAGAAACATTCAATCAAGAAGGATCAAATATAAAAGCCAGAATTGAGATTCGTAATCAAAAATTTAGTTGCATTAGAAATCAAGTCATCTCATTATTACTCTCTAACCATTGTAGCAGTGATCTAAATCTCTTAACAGAGTTGGCTTAACAACTATTTGTAAATCCTCTAACAATGTGGCATTTCTATTGAAGTGTCTAAAAACCTCTAACAAGGCCACTCATAATAGGGTGATTAAATCCTCTAATAGGGTCACACCTAACAGTGTGTTTTGTAACCTTTAACAAGGTTGGCTCCTAACAGGGCTCACTTCAGAAGAGTGAAAATGAGTAACTAGTTGCAATTGGTGGTTTTTCCCAATTTGGGTTTCCACATTAAATCTTGGTGTCAATTGTGTTCATGCTATTTCTTGTATGTACATGCAACTAAGTTAAAGTAAGATTAATCACAGATAATATTTTAAGATTTTCATGATAAGCATTTGCTGAGTTATTTTAGTGTTTATTGAGTTAACAACGTTTGTTAGTGTTAACCAAGTGCCTGTGTGTTTGTAGAGTATCAACATAATACAATTTACATAGAGTTTTGATTTGTATTAACATCTAAGGGACATGGGATTTTTTTTGTGGTAAGTGATTCACCCCTCCCCTCTTAGTTACTCTTATATTTCCAACATGGTATGCATATAATTATTTTAATTTTATTAGAGTATTTGGATTTGAAGGAAGGTCATATAGGTTACTAACATTAGTGCCTGATAAGATTGCTTATCTAGAAATTCTTAGGCAGATGTTTAAATCTAGAAAACAACATTTTGGAGGAAAATAAAGAAAGAAATCTTTCCTTCCTAAAACTTTATCCTTTGGAGATTTTACTATTTGTGCAACTAAGTCATATGAAAAGATAAGAGAAAAATTACAGAATGAATGTTACATGTATACCATGGATTCCTAGAGTTATTATGATCCAACATGATATATTCATGCCTATAGGAAGTCATAGAGATTGGGTGATTATATTCACCATGGAAATGAATATGAGGAAAGTTTTAAGAACATGGAATGGGTAGAAGTAAAATAGAAGATTGAAGAACAAGAGAGGGAAATGCAGGAATAAAGGTAAAAAGCCAAAGAACAATTCAAAGAAGACATTCAAAAGATTCCTAACTCCCTTGTTCTAATTTCTAGAATTTTAGAAAGGCTAGTACATTAGCCCTTAGAGCATGACGTGAAATTCCTTGAGAGGGTAAATGCTAAGAAGGATGAAAGACACCTAGAATTGAGAATTTTTTAAAATGATGATGCCTTCATCAAATCAAAGCAGTTCATGGCTATCTTGTATAAGCACATAGGAAAGCTGCTAAGATAGAGTATCCAGAACATCTTTCATGAGAATGAGCAAGAATTGATGTCAAATCTAAAGGAGGATATTAAGAGGGAAGTTGAACATATGACTCCATCAAGATGAAGACAATTGTTGAATAAACTAGGAGTGATGGTTCTACCTAGTTGGGATTTGAGAGCATCCTATATCTTGATAGTTTGATCAAATCTGGTAAGCAAGACATGCTATTGGATGTGCAAAGAGTTAAGGATGTTATAATTGGTTCAAGATTTATGGAAGATGAGAAGTCAATGTTGTTATGGGATTTATACCCCCCATATAAAAAGGCCACAAATCATTGATGTTGATAAGGCTTTTGGTTATTTGATGAAATTGAAGGTAGGAGTGATAGACTCCAAAAAGGTTGCACGTATGCAAGTGGATCTTTCATTGTTCAATCAGGTAAGCATCAAACAAGTGACTTTAAAAAGGGTTAATTGGAAAGCTTTGTATGAGAACATGTTGAAGATAGGTCAGCCTCAAATGCAACTAATGTTATAATCATATGAAGATGCCCTGAATATTGAATTGAAGAGGTTGCAAGAAGAAAATTCCAAACTAAAAGATGGCCCAATAATTAGAAGAGAGTTTTCTAACACTTTAATCATAAATCATTTCAAGAAATTGCTTGTCAGGTTAGGTCGAGTATGAGAAATTTAGAATGTCTATATTCCTTTATCCCTAAGACATAATGAAGTGTATAAGAAATTGGTTAAGGAAAATGATGTCATCAAGTAGGATGAAGATATAAAGGAGGTAGAAAAGTTAACCAAGGATCATGCTCTGTATTCACAAGAGTTTAAGGTTTCATTTAGATTGATGGAGGAATTGGTAACAAAACACAAAGTTACATCCTAGCATGAAGAAAATGGTGATATCATAGACTAAGAGAAATGGATGGATATGTTTCACATAATAGAGAGCGAATCCCTAGAAGTTGCACAGAATGATGACTTGGAGATGACAAAGGCTAACATACAGATTGAACACATGTTTGAGATTGAGGTCAAGGCCTGGGAAATGATCAAAGATGTAGATCTAGTAGAGGATAACAAATATGCAAAGCACATCAAGCAATGGAATGATTTCATTAAGCCATCATCACTAGAATCATAAACATAAGTCTTTTGTTAATATAATCATGTTCATTATGCATTCAATTTATTGCTAATGAGATAATTAGTTGTATATTTGTAAACAGAGGGACATGCCCTTTCACTATGTAACCAATCTAATGCTTATAATTATAAGGGCCAGATTTAAAATAGAATATAAAATCATTGAATATCATACATAATATAGCAGAGGAGTCGATTCTTTTTGTTCACTCTGGATTTTTTCAACTCTATGCACCAACAACACATGTAAAAATGTGGTGAAGTATTTCAAATTTAATACAAAATCTTACATGATTGATTGATCTTTTGGTATATTAATTTTGTCTCTTTCATTTTGTTTCCTCTAATCAAATATTTAAAGTTTTCTTTAATTGATAGTCCAATTGGATTAATGCAATAAGGAATTTTAGTATTTGAAGAAAAGTGGTGTTGTATTAATTGATTAATCTACATTGTGTTCTTGTTGGCCTCTTGAGGAGAGTTAAAATCAATAATATTTGATATTGAAGTTTTCCTAGGCATCTCAAGCAATTCATACTTCATTAAAGTGACAAAAATTTATCTTATAGGGATTTATTGCTTTGTCTCTGAGGGTTACATAAGCATTATGAATGATTGATAGAAAATTGATAAAGAATCCATCGATGAAGGCACTAGTCTGATGTGTTTAGTTGAGTCTTCATGTTGATTGCATAAAGGACATATATCCAAGTAACACAGATAGATGAATGGTATCCATACATTTATACATGCTTAAAAAAATTGTATTTACTTTTACCTCTTCATTTATCTTTTATCAACACCCATAATCCCACAAGTTATCTGCTCAAAGTCTCTAGGATATGAGGTATAGGCCTACTAGCCTTGGTACTATAGAGTCAGAATTGTAGAGGTTCACATCCTATTTGGGAGGGACATGTTAGTTGTAAAACTGCTACTAGGAGTTCCTAGAATTGGATCATCATTCCATAGGAAGCCTAGTGTTTCAATTTGGGCACCAAAAAATTTGTGACTCTACTAGGGAGTTATCTATACAATTAGGGATTGTGTAGTAATCCACAAAATCATTGGTTTTAAAAAGATAAATAATATAGAGAAAGAATTGTGTATACTCTGCTAGAGGTAGAACTCAAAAGATCGACAAATTGATATTGTCCTCTATAATAGAGGTGGCAACTCTACAACCAAAACATATATGAATGATCAACTGAAAGTATTTAGAAAATAGGATACTTTTAGAAGAGTGTCATTGAAGTTTATGTGGGGAAGAAGATCTATACATACCCGTGAACACAAGGAATATATTCCTAAGAAAAAAAAAGAGAGTAGTGAATGTATTAGATATGATAATGGGAAGTTGTGGAAAAGTGGCTGATAAATTAAGAGACCTTTCTCCTGATGATAGAGTTAATGGGATTCAACCTCAACAAGAAACCAATTAGGAAAATGAAACTAAATTTTGTGAACGTGTTCCTTTTTAGAGAAGAACTAACCTTTTTCAAAATCGGGAAAACCTCTCAGAAAATCAATCTTCAGATGATGAACTTGAAGATTATGAAGAAAATAATACTAGAGTTGGTGAAATGATTAAGGAATTTCCAAAAGTCATGAGGACTAAGAAAGAAACAAGAGCTTAAAAAATATAACCTAATGAGGTCCTAGAAATGATTGGTATAAGCAAGGATCAATGTGGTACTCCATCACATGAAAGAGCTAGACTAGAGAAAGAAGGTGAAAGACTTGGGATTCATAGGTATGGTACTCATGGATTCCCTAATGATCAACCTAGACAAAGAAAAAATAATGATATAGATAATGGGATAGATAACCCTCCTAATGTTCTTGAAAATAGAAGAGATATTGATAGTAGTCAAATATAGTTTGCAAATAATCATAATAATAATATGCAAAATAATAGGGAACATAGTGGTAGAAATATGAATCTTAATCAAAACATACAAAGAAACAACAAACATCAAAATATATTTAATCAAGATGTTAGGGCTTATGTGCCACTAGAACAATACAAATAATTGGACTTTTATGGTATATTTGGATTTCCTAATCCCATATCAAATGATTTAAGGACTATAATCCCCAAGTATTTTGGAAATGGGGCTATATCAACAGAGACTCATTGCATAAATTTGAAGGAATTAGTTGAGAAAATGAGTGAGGCTCATGAAGATGTCTTAATGAAATTATTTGTCTAGTCTTTAATTGAAGATGCAATAGAATGGTACAAAAGTTTGCCTGATGGATCTTTAGCAAGTTGGAAAGAATGTGTTGGTCAATTCATAGATAAGTTTGGTGACCATAATTATCCTTCTTTTTCTTCACATGAATTAACCATTATAAGGAGAATAAAAATGAAACTATACATGAATTCAATAGAACATTCAATAAGGTGTTAAACAAGGTACCAAGAGATATTAAGCCACTCAATATTTTTCTGATGGATTTTTATATAGATGGCCTAGATCATAAAATGAATTATGAAATTAGGAAGGAGAAACTTGGTACTCTACAAAAAGCTTCTAAAATTGCTTTGTCCTTAGAAAATATTAGGAAGGCAATATGTAAGGGATTGAAGAGGGATGATCTTAAATTGTTCAATCCTATGGCTACTAAACAAAACAAGGAAGAAGAAAAGATTGAAAATATCTTAAATATGATGAAAGAGATGAATGTGGGGAGTGGGAACACTAACTTCCCTTTGAAAAGAAAGAACCATCCTTTTATCAAGAATGAAAGATATAGATTGCAAGACATGCCTTATAACACCAATTGGAAAGATGGTAAACCAGTGTACACTAAGGAGACTCTTGATCCTCTTAAAAGGACTAATCATTTTGTCAATAATAGGCCTTAGTGTGATGTCTGTTTGTTACCTCATATGGTAGAAAAATGTGCTATTTTTTGGGATGAGTAAAATAAAGATAGTGATGAAAAACCTAGATGCAATGCAATATCTAGCGGACCATATTGGGTGATGACTCACCAGAAGATGAATGTACAAAAAATTATATAGATAGAATATATCAATTAAGTTAGGAGGTTTCTTTAGATCATGAAGATCTTCCAAGAATTATAAAATTGTCTGAAGAAGAAAAAGATGCCTATATAATTGTAGCCATAGAGTAGGTAAAGAGAAATTACAAGCTAAGGAACTGAGAAGTAAATGAAGGGAAAAAAAGGAGCACATATATTTGCCAAGGTAGGAGCTCAACAAATCAAAGGTAAGGATAAAAATAATAACAAGTAGGATGAGCAACCAAAGATTTAAAAAACAACAAATGCCAAGTAACCTGTTGGTAAGAATATTCATGACCATAACTCGTTTATATCTCATGCTTTATCTCAGGTAAAGTTTGTTGTTCCCATAATGGAAATTATGAAATTCCCACATTACAAGAAATAAGTTTTAAAATTGATATATGAGGTAGAGAGTCATAAAGAAGAAAAAGAAGATGCTCAAAAGATACCTAAAAGATCCTAGTGTATGGCAAGAATATCAGAATAGATAGGGAACCCAGGGCAACACATTTGGTGGAAGATATCAATCTAGAACCAATGACTTGTTTTTGTAATATAGATATAGACAACTTCCAAGTATCACTAAGGAGGATTTACAAAAGGTTGATCCCATTCAGGAGAGTATTGCTATAAATCATGAAAAGATATGGAGGATAAATTTTGATGGCTCATGTTCTAGAGAAGGAAATGGAGTAGGTATAGTATTTATTTCTTTAGAAGGTAAAACTTTCAAGTATTCATTTTTGTTATCTTTTGAATGCACTAACAATATAGCTAAATATGAAGCCTTGTTGTTATGACTAAAGATAGCTAATGAGCATGGTATCAAAATCTTGAATATTTTTGGTGATTCTAATTTAATTGTATCCTGAGTTAGAAATATGTTTGCTACAAAAAAGGATAAAATGAAGCAATATAAAATAAAGTATGAGACACTATTAAAATTTTTGATGCATTTAATATAACTTGGATAGATAGGTCTAACAATATTTTGGTAGATTTTCTGGTTGATTTGGCAATTAAGCAAGGTAGTATTCCTTACATAGATATCATATAGATAGAAGTGAATTATAGACCAATAGTCCCTAATATGTGCACAATTGGAAAGTTTTTCAAGATGACATGGATACTATCAATTTCCTTGCATGTGAAGGAAGGTATGTGATGCAGGAGCATCTTGCAAAAATTTATTATTAAAAAAAAAAAAAAGAGAGGAAAAAAAAAAATGCGGAGGAGAGAAAAAGTGATGAAAATAGAAAGAAAATAATAAAAAATTGAAAAATAGGAAAAAAGGAGAAAAGAGAAATTTATATTTTCAAGGTGCATAGGTGGCATAAATAGAAAAATAATAAAAATAGTTGTTATTCCATTAATCGAGGTGTGTAGGTGGAAACTTAGAAGTTTGTGGAAAGTTCCTTAAATTATGCATTTAATATTTGTTGTGATCTACAAAAGAAATGTAATTTTCTAATTGGGCCACATGGTGGTGCTTAGCTGTATTTAGGTGGAAATTCTAGAAGGTTGTAGATATTGTAGAAGGTTGTAGGTGAAATTCTAGAAGGTTGTTGATATTCTAGGATGTTGTGGATAAATCATCCATTGGGTGGTAAGTGCCTATTTAAGGAAGGCTTATGTTCATTTGTAATCAAGCTCTTCAAGTGTAAGCTCTTGTAGTGAAGCTCTTCAAATGTAATCTCTTGTAAGGAAGCTTGAGAAGTAGAAGTTGGGGAAGTAGAACCTCTTTGAGTATAACCTCTTGAAGGATAAGCTTTTCTTGTAGAAGCTCTTAGTGAGGAAATGCCTCTTATATTGGAAGAATTTGGAGTCCTTTCATTTGGAGGATATTGTAATGAATTTCAAATATTAATGGGAGTTTTATGAAGCATTTTGTCATCTCTTTGTCTCCATATTGTTGTGATCTTGGTTGTGAGTTGATATGGGTGGTGTTGGCCCTACATCAGTATGAAAGAGGTAAATGAGTCATTTAATTGAAGACCAACAAAATTCCTAAGGGATTTGTAGCATTCAAAAGAGTGTTTGATAATAAAGATGCTAAGGAAAAAGATAAGATTATAGTTAAAGATGTAAAGGATGTTGAAAGAATTAATTTGGGAACTAAATTCTCTCCTAAAGAAGTATTTATAGGAAATAAATTGACTCCAAAGATCAAACAAGATATTATAAATTTGTTGAGAAAATATAGACATGTGTTTGCATAGCCATATGATGATCTCAAAGCTTATAGAGAAGATCTTTTCCAACATGAAGTACCACTAATACCTCATGCTAAGCCTTTTAGGCAAAGACAAAGACCTATAAATCCTACACTAGCACCCAAGATGAAAGAAGAGCTGATTAAGATGAGAGATGCTGGAATAGTTATACCCATTATAAAGTCCTCATGGGTTTCTAATTTGGTTCCAATAAGAAAGAAGAATGGGGATATTAGATTGTGTGTGGATTTTATGAATTTGAATTTCTCATCTCTCAAGGATAATTATGCTTTCGCTAATATGGAAGCATTTTTGCAAGAGGTCTCAAGGAATGAATTATTATCTATGATGGATGGATTCTTAGGTTATAATCAGGTAAAGGTGAATGAGGAAGAACAATGAAAGACAATATTTACTACACTATGGGGAACCTATGTTCATGCAAGAATGCCTTTTGGATTAGCAAATGCCAGAGCTACCTTTCAAAGAGCTATGGATGTGGAATTTTATGGATTGATTCATTTTATCATGTTAGTTTACGAGGATGATCTCACAACCTTCTCTAAAAAAGTAGAGGATCATTGTAATCATTTAGAAAATATTTTTCAAAAGAGCTTTATAATATGGAGTATCTCTGAATCCTAAAAAGTGTCATTTTTCTATTACAGAGGGAAAGTTACTTGGTCATATTGTGTCAAAGGAGGGGGTAAGGATTTATCCAAAGATAGTTGCTAGCATAGATAAGATACAATTTCCAAAAACTCTAAAGGTAATTCAATCATTCTTTGGACAAATTAACTTTGTTAGGAGATTTGTCTCAATTTTTTTAGAATTAGTCAAACCTATTTCAAAGACGATGAAGAAGAATGCAAAGATTTCTTGGAATGATGAGACTCTGAAAGCATTTGGAGATATAAAGAAAGCCATTAAAGAATCTCCAGTGCTGAGATCCCTTGATTTTTCTAGACCTTTCCAATTATTCTCCTTTGCATCATTTCATATTATTGTAGTTGTCATACTGCAAAAAAATAAGGATGGTCACGAACAAACCACTGCATTTTTTTAGCAAAAGATTACAAGCATCTGAGTTAAACTATGACATCAGTAAGAAACAAGAATATGCCTTAGTAAAAGATGCAGATGAAATAACTAGATAGAAGAGTTTAATATAGATATACAAATTACTAAATTTGTTAAAGGATAGGAATTGGCTAGATTAATGGCATAATCAAACTTGGAAACTAATAAAATAAACCGGGCAGAAGTAGACTATATTGACATTGATGTTTTTCTCTTCTTAAAGACCATGAATTTCAAAGAGGGAAAAAATATGAGTTAGAAGAGAGCTATAAAGTTGCAGTTTGAAAAATATGTTCTTATTAAAGGTAATCTCTATTGGAAAAATAGAGATGATATATTACTTTTTTGTGTGGATCCATACTAGTCTAAAAACATATTATTAGAATTTCATAGAGGGGTATGTGGACACCATTTTTCTTCTAAGACTACTACACATAAAATTTTAAGGGTTGTTTACTTCTGGCCTACGGTCTTTAAGGATACTTATGAATTTGTTAGAAGATGTAAGGAGTGTCAAAAGTTTTCTGGTAAATTGAAATTTAATGGTGTGCTACCCATGAGACCTATGTAATCTGAAGAGCCATTTCAAATGCAGGGAATTTATTTCACAGGTGAGATCATAGAAAAATCAAGTGGAGGACATACATGGATTTTGGTTGCCACTGATTACTTTTCAAAATGGGTTGAAGCTATTCTAGTAAGACAATCTACTCATAAAGTGGTCATGAAATTTTTGATGGAGAATATCATTTGCAAATTTGGAGTACCTCATAAGATTATCCTTGACAATGCTATGTGTTTTAGAGAAAAAGAGCTTACTGAGCTTTGTGAAACCTATGGTATTACTATATCTTACTTTGACCCATATCACCCATAAGGGAATGGACAAGCATAATCTAGTAATAAGAGTTGTTGACAATTTGCTAATGAGGATATGTAATTATTTTCATTTATGGAAAACATGATGTACATTCTTATAGAAAACCTTGGAAATAAAGATAGCTTTTGGTACACAAAAATTTGTCTAAGTATGAAATTGGTATACAACAATGTATTGTTTTGTATGTAACTTGCTGCTGATGTCATATTATGACCAAAAAAGTTAGATGGAGATAGCACACATGTTGATGATGATGTGTATAACCTCAAAAGTCAATATGAACTGTGCAAAAAAGAGATATTCATATTTTAATGAAACAAGACAACACAATTGAAGGAAAGGAATTATTTTGTTTACAAAATAATTACTTGTTCAATTAGCGCCAAATCCTAGATATTTACTCCAAGTTGGAAAAGTGTATTATGGTCTTAGCCGACCTACTAAAAATTTGTGTAAAGGTATTATGCAAAGGACATTTTGCAAATTCAAGTGTGTTATCTTGGAGAAATTATATTGAGCAATTATATGTGAACTTTTGTGAAAGTGATATATGCAAAGTTTGTGAAGCTATTTTGTGATCCAAGATCGAATTGAGAAAGAATATATATTCCAAAAGTATGATTAATTGTTTGGGTATTGAGCTCTTCTTGTAATTGGAAGTGCATGTTTGAGCAGTGGGCTCATCTTGCATCTATTGTACTACAACTCCTATCAGGGTTGGCACAACTCCTAATAGAGTTGGAATCTCCTAACAGGGATTCAAAGTCTCCTAATAGGGACTCTCTATACCAAATTTTCTCATTGACTCCTGACAAGGTCCATCCTCTAATAAGGAACTTATATATCAGTATATTATCTAGTGGGTATCATCCCCACTAGGGTTTTCCCTTGGCCAAGGTTTTCCTAGTTAACAAAATATGATCTTATGAGTTTTCTTTGTGCATGGTTACTATTACTATTTAGCATTACTTTATTACTTTGTTCCCCCCCCAATAATTCCTATTTCTAACAATTGGTATCAGAGTGTAGATGCTTAGAAGAGGCTTAATAGCTTGAGTAAGATTGCTATGGATATGGAACAGTTGATGGAAAACCTTGAAGAGGCACTTCAAAAAATTGATCTCCTTACTAAAGAAAGAGACATGCTAAAGGACAGATATGAAGACTCCAAAGTATACATTGGACAATTAAAGGAAAAGATTGAACATCTCAAATCCAAGCCTGAATCTACTAAATCTAAAACTAGTGGTGATGATTATTCAAGGTTGAAGATATAATACAAGATCTTGAAGCATGAATCAAAGATTATGAATCTAAAGTTAACTTTTAGGAGTGCTCCTAGCAAAGTTGAAACTAATTTGAAGACTGAAAATGCAGATCTTAGAGCAAGTCTGATAAAGAAGACATTATGAGTTTGAAACATTGAAAGAAGATCATGAAGAACTTCAAAAATACAATACTATTGTGAAAGGTGAATTAACTCAATGCAAGCAACAACTTGAGAAGTTTTATTCTAACAGAGAAAAACTTGATGATTAAATATCAATATAGAGACCTACTTATGATAAGACTAGTCTTTGTTATCTATTTAACATGTCTGCAAAGAAACCTAAGATTAGATCAAATTTGAAAGAAAAAGATAAATTTGACAATAAGATTGAATCCAACCAATCTTTTGATAAACCTAAAGTTGGATAAGGAAGTTGAAATTTTGGATGAACCAAAGCAAGTGGAATCTCCTAAGGAACCCATGTATGAATTTAGAGGTAAGTGTTTTTTATGTAATAAAATAAGTCATATGAAAATAGATTGTACAAATAAGTCATTTAACCATGTCAAGGATTTTTATTGTCATAATTGTCATGGTATGGGTCATAAAGCAATTGATTGAGGGAAACCTAAGTATGATAATGATAGGAGGAATAGTAAAATGTCTAGAAATACTTACCCTGTAGATAAAATAAGATCTAATGAAAGGACATCAAGAGAATGAAGACCTTATGAGGAAATAAGATAGATCATGTGTTATAAGTGTAACAAATTTTGACACATAGCTCAAAATTGTCATGCTCCTAATGATCAACAAAATCCTAAAAGCAAAACTCCAGTATGTCAGTTATGCATTAACTTTGAACATACAACAAAGTATTGTAGAATGAACAAAATCTTTGTAGATTGAAGGAACAATGGAAGAAACTTCAGAAATAGAAGGAATGATGTAAGAAATGTTGGAAATGATAGAAGAAACTATGAGAGGAACTCTAGAACTAACAAAGACAATAAGGAATAAAGGAATGTAGTTAGTGAACTTTGAGAAGAACTCAATGAGGCATTTGTAAAAAGATTAGACATCTCAAAAGAAAAGCTAGAAGATGATGAGATAGGAAGATCAAAGTCAGTTATCAAGTTTGATTCAACTAAGTTGAATTAAGCTTTTTCACTGCACTAGAATTTGTAACTTCACTCAGAGATTGAGGTATTAGTATCAAAGTTAGGAAAATGTGTATCGTGATAATTTTAGATGATATCTAAACTTGCTTGTAATTTGGAGCTTATCTAAACTAGTTACAAAGGAATTAAGAGTTACTGTTATTATAGAGAAAGTCAATTCTCTAGTAGAAGATGAAAATTATGGATGTAAGATAGCATAGTTGATATCTTAGGTAACCTTATTCATGAGGTAACTGGTCTTAGTAAACAAGGAAGTGTACCTATAGGTGAGAAATTGGTTAAGAAGAAAGTTGAGAGTTATACCAAAGCAGTCTATAATGGAAAGGCTATCGTGATCAACACCATTAAACATAATGATGTAAGATTCCTAAGTAGAATCATTGCCTACTCCTTATGTGCAAGTTCAAACATTGATGAATTGTCATTCAAATTCATCTATGTAGCCTACAGGATATGTGTTGACAAGGAACAAGTTAACCTTAGTGAAATACTAAGAATGCAAATTCTTGAAAACCTAGAAAAGATCAAAAGGGCTAAGAATCACGTGTTTAGATTTTAGTCAATAATTAATCACATATTCTTTCACGTTCTTAAAATATTTCTATATTTATTAGTTACAAAGATTATGAGCAGTGATAGATGTACAATGGAGAAGATCACAGAAGTGTGTAGAAGACATCCAATAGATAAGATTTTGAATTGTGGCAATTTGATTATGAAGACATTTCAAAATGAAATGAGACAGAGATTTAAGATTACACCTATAATTGTAGACAGATTTAAGGAATATATTTGTGTTATGGTTGATACATATTTTACTTATATTCAAGCAGTAGAACCTTGGGAACCATTTCTTGATCCCTTAGGTTATGAATTGAGTGATGAAGCAACATTTGGATGTATTGATTTATTGCTGAAATTAGAGAAGGACCAAGATAAATAAAAATTTGGAACATATGATGAGATTACCCAATCAGCTCATTAGCTATCCTTGGAGTAGGCATCTCACAAGAAGATAGAAACTATAATGAAGAAAGCATTATTTGAGGCCAGTATGACTGAGAGTGAGTCACAAGAAGTTAGGCAAACCATGAAGCAAGGTATATTGAATGTGCAACCTTTGTTAGTGTCTATTGCAGAGACATCTTCAAAATAGAGCATTCCTTATGCAACAGTATTCGATGTTCAACCAAGTGAGCCAAAGAGAAAATCTAAGAGATTAGTGGAAGCAATGACCACAAAGACTAAAAGGGTCAAGGAACAAGCCACTAGACTAGACAAGAGACAAAAGACATTGTTGACAATTGTTGTGTCTAGTGAAGAAGAAAAACAATAAATTAAATAGATAGAGAAAGTAAAAACTTCAAAGCAGTCAGCAGGAAAAGCTCAACAACCTTGAAAGCTAAAGATAGAGAAGATAAACTTAACTATTGCTAATGAAGGCAACTTTGTGTAGATGAACAAATTTTATGATTTGTATAATTTTTTTTAGAAAGATCAGATTGATATCTCTGCTATGAGATACATTATAGCTAATAATCTAAAGCTCAAGGATATTAAAGGCACAGTGAACCAGAAAATCTATGATAGACTTATTGAGAATAAGGCAGAGCCATGAGGCCCTACTAATCGGGAGAAGAGGACTTAGAACTTCTAAAGTCTATGTTGAGAATAATATGCAAGACTGATGACGAAGAAGAAGTCAAGAGATTGTTAAACAATCTAGCACCTTACTTAAGAAACAAGGTAAGACCATTTCTGTTCATGGTGGGTGATAAAAATAAGATAAGAAGTGAAACTGTGACAACCATAAATTAGATGTTGATAGAGTCCAAATTAGCATCTTCACCATCACCCAAAACCTCAAAAGTGTCAGTGAGCCGTGACACAATGCAGATAGATCAAACCAATATTATCATTAACATTGATGATACAAATCCATTTGAAAGTTCTTAATAGAATGAACCTCATACCAAGGGTATTGAAGAAAAACTAAGACAAATTGAGGAGGAGAAGAGGTTACTAGAAGAAGAGAAAAAGAAAATAGAAGAGGCCAAGCAGAAATTGCTTGAAGATGAGATGAAAAGGAAAGTAGAGGAATAAAAGAAAAGAGTAGCCGATGAAAAAATGAAAAGGAAAATGGAAGAAGATGAGAAGAGGAAGAGAAGAAAGAAAAAGAAAGAAATGAAAGGGAAGAGAAAGAAAAAGAAGAAAGAAGAGTCAAAGAGGAAACTAAAAAGAAGCAAAGGGAGGATGACACTAAATCTTCTAGTTTATCTACTTTTCTTTTTCTTGCTAGCTTGACAATTGATAATGATGATCAAAATGACTTGATCTCATCTTTGTCAAAACTTATTTTAGAAGAACAAGATAGTGAAGAGGGTGCAGAGAACCTTGATGGAGGTTACTGACAGATTACATAGTACTCTGGTAGTGCAACAAATAGAGGCAGATCCAAAATAAAGGGCATAGGTAGTGCTAAAGTATTTTGATGAAAAATTCACAAATTTGTTGACTATTGCAGAACTAAGGCACAAATCTCACATGATGCTAACTTGTTTAGCACCATTTGTCAAAATATTAAGAATGACTAGATAAGTCTTGATACTTGTATCAAGGAACTTTGGAAAAGTCAATAGGATGGGAAAATACTGTACATTAAGTGCACCCTATCTTATAAATTGACTAAGGATACTAGAGGAAAATTGAGTGAGCTAGAAGTTCTATCTAGCCAACTACAACATTCTACTAGTGAAATTGATGATTTTGAAGGACAAGTGGCTAGTATTCGAAGTGATATCAGGAATTTGGAACTTTGAAAGTAAAATTTTTTGAAGAGAGTATCAGATTTCAGAGAGTCTATTGCTTTGAAAATATTTTTTGTTGAGAAACGGTTGGAGGAATGTGTCAAGGTGAAGGACACTTATTCTAACTTTTTATACTCCAACCTTAATACAGTTGAGATTGCATCATATGCCTTATGTGCAATTATCACCTCTACTAAATCAGAAAAAGATATATAGACTAAAGGTATGGATAGTCTAAAAGAAAATTTTGATGATTGCATGAAGATACTACTAGCCTAAGGTAGAAGAACAAAGATTTTGATAGCAGATGAACAATTTTTGACATTTTAACCTTTGTTATTGATGTTAAAGGGGGAGAAGTACATAAGAAAATTGTAAATTAGGTAAAGAGAAAAGAATGAAATCATTTTATAAGAGGGGGCATGTGTAAGATGGACAAATTGTAATAGATGTAATGTTAATGTGTTATTTATTTTAAGTTTTTAATACTTAGCCAATTTTCTCTATTTTGTTGCCATCAATGCCAAAGGGGGAGATTGTTAACAATTGGCCAATGAGGATATGTAGTTGTTGTCATTTATGGAAACACATGATGTGCATACTTATAGGAAACCTTGGAAATAAAGATACTTAGCTTTCGGTATACAAAAAATTGTCTAAGTATGAATTTGGTATACAACAATGTATTATTTTGTATGTTACTTGTTGGTGATGTCATATTATGACTAGCGAAGTTAGATGGAGATAGTATACATGTTGATGATGACATGTATAACCTCAAAAGTTAGTACAAACTATATGGAAAAGAGATATTTATGTTTTAATGAAACAAGACAACAAAATTAAAGGAAAGGAATTATTTTGTTTACAAAATAATTACTTATCCAATTAGGGTTGACATCCTAGATGTTTATGCTAAGTTGGAAAAGTGTATTATGGTCTTAGTTGACCTAGTGGAAATTTATGTAAAGGCATGGTATTTATGCAAAGGACATCTTGCAAATTCAAGTGTGCTATCTTGGAGAAATCGTGTTGAGCAATTGTATACAAACTTTTTTGAAAGCTATATATGCGAAGTTTGTGAAGCTATTTTGTGATCTGAGATTGAACTGAGAAATAATATATATTCCAAAAGTTTGATTACTTGTTTAGGTAGTGAGCTCTTCTTGTAATTGGAAGTGCATGTTTGGGCAGTGGGCTCATCTTGTATCTACTGTACTACAACTCCTAATAGGGTTGGCACAACTTTTAACAGGTTTGGGATCTCCTAACAGGGATTCAAAGTCTCTAATAGGGACTTTCTATGCTAAATTTTCTCATTGACTCCTAACAGGGTCCATCCTCTAACAAGGAACTTATATATAAGTATATTATCTAGTAGGTATCATCCCCACCAGGGTTTTCCCTAGGCCAGGGTTTCCCTAGTTAACAAAATATGGTGTTATGAGTTATCTTTGTGCATGGTTACTATATTATTCAATATTACTTAATTACTTTGTTATGTATGGTTTAAAGTAAGATATAATATCTAGTTGGTGAATAAATTTTGTAGATTACTAAGTCATCCTCCCTCTTAGTAATTCCTATTTCTAATAAGAACATACTTAAAATTGTCAACATAATGCTAGATAAGAATAAGAAAGCATGAGACTCTAAGTTGAATTTAGCTATATGGGTAGATAGAATAACAGTTAAGAAATCTAATAGTTTTTCTCCATTTGAAATAGTATATGGCAAGCAAGAAAGAATTCCATTACATAACTTATTATCTATTTATAATTTTTTAAATCAAGTTTAGGTAATAAAGAATTGGATCTTTTAAGTGATAGACTAAATGCATTAGCTGAACTTGAAGAAAATAGAAGAATAGCTCATTAAAAAAATATGAAGAAATAGTTGAAAGTAAAAAAGTTACACGATAAAAGAGCAAATTACAAAAAGTTTTAGGAAGGAGATTGGGTTGTGAAGTGTAATGCAAAAGACCAAGACAAACAAAAACATGGTAAATTTGAGGCTTTATGACTTTGACCATATGTAATTACTAGTAAGAATGGAGAAGATTCTTATTACTTGCAAGATATTGATGGATATGATCAAGAATCATCTACTCATGGTCAATATTTAAAGAGTTTCTTCATTCAAAATTGAAATCAGGTGTACTCCTAAACTTTTCTTTTCCTTTGTTATTTTTTTTTGTTTTTATTATTGGTTTTCCTAATTTTTTGGTCTACTTGTTCTAGTGATAACTGAATTCTCACTGTACCAACATGGGGTAAATGTCCCCAATTAGAGCCACTGGTGGAACTCAATATTTAGCAAATATTTGTTCACCTTTTTGCTTGCTTTTACTACTAACCTTTTGTATGTTCTAGATAGTTTTGCTATTTGAGAGATTTGGTTATAGTGATAGAAAACCATATAGCCATATCTCTGAAGGCTATAGTGATCAAATGTTTGAATATGTTTTATCAGGCACAAAAATTAGTGCATGAAATGACTTCTGACAACCAGTTAATTTGTTACAATGGTAAAAATGGCTTTATGTTTTGATTTGTGTGGAAAGAAAATGCACGTATGCAACTTGTTTGCTAATAAAAAGACACTCATTATAGGTTTATGTTCACAAAATCTAAGAAGAAAGATTGTGAAATTGTTGTTTTTATTCAAGTTTTGTAATTTTTACTAAGAGAAAGTTTTAGAAGGTATCATTGAGAGCTTTGGTTTTGCACAAAAGAGAAATGCAGAGAAGGTTAAGAAGAGTAGAGCTGATAAAAAGCAAAAAGAAGATGATGAAGTACCACCACAAAAATGGAATGAAGATCTCATTGAGCAGATGGATTTTTTAGGTCCTATGTAAAATAAAATAAAATTCACTTCTATAGATAAGTTGGAAGATAAATACAGTGAGATTGGAGATGTATGGACTAGGACTAGAGGCTATAATCTTTTTCTGTATCATTATGCAAGAAGAAACCATAAGGTGCCTATATGTCATCCTTGGGAGATGAATTTGGGGAAACCGATAGTAGCAAATGAGTTTTTGAATATGAAGCTACCCAACGTCATTATGAGAAAATATAATGCTGAAGGCAGATGCATTTATGACAAGGATGGGGAAAAGCTCATGGAGATGTCTATTGAATCCCTAAATGAAGCTTTTAGACTCACTGATGGTCTAACTAAAAAGTTGTCTTTCATAGAATTGAAGAGCAGATATGAAAGACCAAATGTTTCATATATGCAATGGAAATTGATGTTAAAAAAAATTGAAAAGGAGTGCCTAAGAACAATAGATGGATCTCCATTTAATATCAAATTATTTAAGACATACTTAGACCTGACATACCAATCATGTGGACAAGTAGGAGGGATGGAAGTGCCTAATTTGATGAAGATTGATCCTATGATGTTAACATTAGATGTTCAAATGCTAGAGCCCAGGCCCTATGATTACACAAAGTATGTTTTTGACAATATTCACACTACTTTTATTAATTTTGATGAAGTTGAATACCCTACTTTCAAGTATTATTCATTGCTTATACATATGATTTTATATTTTGGACAAATGAGAGGATTGTGGTGTGAGGGTTTGAAATTAAATTTGGGAGTCGAATGGGGAAATGAAGCCAATTCAAATGTGGACATCTACACTAGTACATTTGAGGGTCATTTTCGACCAACGACCATATTGGCCTATCATTTCATGTTTTTTTAGTTTTTATCCCCGTGTTGGTCAAAATTTTGACCAACTCGGGTTCATAACCAAAAAAAAAAAAAAGGACCAAATTTTCGTAGCTTTTAGAGGTAAAATGTTTGAACGCTACATTTTTGTAGTGCCTGAGCAGGAACAAAGATAAGGCTTTAGAGACACTCGGTGTGCTTTTGTCTACATTCACCCACCGAATCTTGGCCTCTGCACATTCACTTGCCCTCTGTGAGTGTTCGCTCTTGTTGATCGGGGAATAGAATTATAGCAGGCTGTAGTTTAGGTGTTTGTCATTTTGGAGCGAGAATATCTTTAGCGAGTTCCATTTTGCATTTCTAGATCGATCTCCTTACTCTTTGTTTTATGTATTTTCCTCATATCTTGTGTCATTGTGCATATTTTATGAGATAACCTGAGCAGACTGTAAGTAGATTGTGTGCTATTGTGTTACAGCTATGGATGGTACTTCACATTTGTGCAAAACTTTGTCTACTTAGATCTCATTTTATTGCAGGGATTCAGAATGAAATAAGTTGTAAATCCATGGAAAACATATGTGAAGCTTTCAGGCATTCTTATGGGATCCCATGGACTAACCAAGGGTTCCCTCACTTTTCTCAACTATCCTACTCAGCTCATGTTCAAATCAACCAAGGTACTTTGCATTTATATTTCTTCCTCTTCCTAACAGGCTACCCGGGCAGTCTGGATCTTATATTTATGGTCACATGTATGGTAGTAAATGTTTTGGGTAAATAATTGAAAAACATTATAGAAATTCAAGCAGTGGCTCCTTACCCTATTTTTTTGGAGTGTTAGAATGTCTTCTTTTCTAATTATTTAATTAAATTAAACTCCTGATCACTCCTTTCTCTAGCTGTACAATGAAAGCGTGATTGTCGAGCAGTAATTTTATTGTTGTTAGTGGAAAGTTAGTAGAATTTTTTGTTGGGGCCCGAGAATAGGGCGGTTTCTTTGATTTTGTTTGAATAATGATCTCACATCTCTCTTAAAAATATGCGAGAACATTATTCTAGTGATGGTGATGGGAGCTTTTATATCTAGCTTGAGGAGGAAATATCCTGTCCATGAATACATATCTACGCTGCTACTTGTTGCAGACTTAATCATGTTCACCCTTGCAGATGCTCATACTTCACCAAATTTTAGCATTGCAGGAGTGATAATGATCTGTAGAGCTCTAATAATGAATTCCTTGTAGGCAATATTTACTATCAATCCATCCACTTCACAGGTGCGATGCTCTATAACCTTTTGCACATATTCAACAAGTGAAGACCCTCTTTTAGGGTGCTATACATTTTCACCCAGTCACAATTCAGGGAGAAACAATTACATATGATTCTATTGATTTAATTTGCCCTGCTGGTTTGAAATGAATAGATGGAAATGCTCTTTTGTTCAACAATGATTGGGCTCCCTATGCTGGCCATCCCCATCCAGCTGTTAGGAAAATATCAATTAATTCTGCATTAGCTTGTATATTTTTCCTCTAGGCTATTTAGATGTTGTGCATTATTGCTCAACCACCTGTCTATTTGTGGGGTTATTTCACCTCGTCCAATGACCAATGTTAAATTGGTATCAGTGATTCTTGTCTTATCATTTTTGGTAATCAACCTTTTTGCAATGCTGCAAATCTTTGAGGAGTTCCATATTTGCATGAAACATTTGCCAATCATGACCTTGGTCACATTTATATGGGGCCCTATACTGCCGAGGACTTGATTTTGGAAGAAGGTAGTTGTAAGGGCCCATTGTTCTTCCTCAAAACCATGTTCTAGTTGGCTGTGTCCGAGTACAAAGGAAGATTCAATATATTTTCATGGCATACAAAGGACCTAGTAGTTGTAATGTAGCACTTGAAGCTATGTTACTGAGTACAAAGGACCTATTATGAATGATAGTAATGTTTAATATTGTTGTTTCCCTTAAATGAATTGGGCATAATTGAAGCCTATATTGAGGCATTCCTTTATTGTGTGTAGTTGTGTTTTTGGCAAGGCTCTATAAGAATTGCTAGTGTAGAGTATTTCTCACAGTTTCTGGTGTTTAGTCTATTTGGAAGATTTCCTAGAAGACTTACTATTTACTTGGGTGATGTGTATTTGCATGCCCAGTCATCACTCTGAAAATGGTACAGTTAAATTATGTTTCCTTTGAATGCATTGTGCATAGTTCATCTGAGATATTTTTTGAAAGAGCTCTGCCACTCGACATTTTGCTACCAAGGAAAGTTTTCCTACATAAAAAATCAAACAGATGGCTATATACCAAAATTTAACACAGTGAAAAATAGGGCAAACTAAGAAAGAATAGGGCTTTTCCATAAAGGAGACAATTATATCAAATATCGGCTTAGAATTCCCTATCTGTATCCATGCTCATTGTACTAAATTTGTATTTCGCCTTATTGCGATTGCTTGTACTTGCTTCAAATAATTTAAAAAAAAAATTGATGTAATAATTTGTTCTTTTTATGAACCATTTTTCCTCCCTAGATTAATTCTATTTATTCCTCACTATTTGAATGAGTCAGATAACATTATTTATTTTTTATCTATCTAAATTCTTTAGTTGAAATATCATGCCCAGACTTGACTTCCTATACCTCTCTCAACCTTTAATGCATGGGTAGAATCATTGAAAATGATTAGATCACTAGCAAATATGAGAATGATCTGCCACCAAAATAAGTGCTTATTTTAGTGGCAAATGGACATGTGATTCATTGCCACAAAAGTGGGTTTTCTTCTCTCAGCTATAGCCCAAACTTCAGGATTTCTTGCCTTCTAAGCTTGTTATTTATGCTTAGGACATGCCTTGGCTTAAAATGACAGACCCCAAATTAATTCTTATCCCTACTTCAATCTCAGGATATAGCTAGATGGATTTAATGAAAAGCTTTGTTAACCTGAAGTCATAGTTGTTGCTGCTAACCTCTCTATGTCCATTGAGAAGATTGATTTCATCCATTTTTGAAAATTCAACTTTGCAGTACTATTTTAGACTTAAGATTGCTCACCAAACTGTGAACTTGTTCTGTAAAAGTTTTGTTTTAGGCTAAATCACATATATCCTTTTTTAAGATACAAACATTTTCCCCCTTCAAGTTTGGTGCAAAACCTATGAGATTCTTAAACCTACAGGACCTAAATGGTCATCTTTTTTATGTCTTCCATATGTATGTTATACCAGTTTTTTGTTTTAGAGATCTACAATTTTTGATCTCTTCGTGCTTTGTCTCCTTTCTTTATTTCTCATGATTTATTATTTCCAGAGAGAACTGAGCTTGTAAGAGTTTTCCAGTTCCTTAGTATATTTACTGGATGATGTAACATTCTAACATTTGTTAATTTATTTACTATGTTTAGTAAACATGATGATCATCCTTGCTGTGGAATCAATTTTTTTAATGTTTTTTGGTTTGTTTCCTTGAGTATGTATGTTTTTTGATTGTTCATTCTAATATTTGCTGGTTGTTACTTTATGATTAGTAAACATGGTGAACAGTCCTTTTATGGCACTTGAGTTTTCTAATTTTATCACTTTTGCCAATTTGTTTAGATTCGTGAGTATGTGTTGGTTGTTTTGCACCCCCGAAGGTCTTCATGTAACATGCAAATGTTTATGTAAAAACATGGTGATAATAACTAGTATCATGTTTCTATTCTTATTATAATGAAAGTATAATGAACGCTTTGCTCACTTATGGAATTTTTAGAACATTAACTATTTGAACCATACACGTATAAAATTTGAGACAAAGAAGAGGGTGAATTTCAGAGTGGTTTGTTAATGTTCTATGTTCTGGGTTAGGTCCGATAAGTGGAAGCTAAAAGTTATAATGGGGCTTCGAATCCTTATTTTTGTAGTCACTGGGTAAACAAAAATTTGTGAAGTTGAGGCACATAAAGGCACTATCTTGTTATGCACAACAACACTTCAACTTATATATATATATATATATATATATATATATATATCTGAAAGATTGTCAGTTAATGTTTGAACAGGCTCCAAGTAACTCAATCAATAAAAAGAATACATAAAACTAGAAAAAAAGAAGTCACAAAAGATGATGTAACTGTGACTAGGAAGAGCCAAAGTTTATACTGGTGCATAGTGTCATTCAATTAATTAATATAAATTTCATGCTTGCCCTATTTTCATTATTTTGGATTATACTTTACCATGAGATTTTGGATTTAACTTTACCATGAGATTAGAATGTCAAGAAAATACTTAAAATGGTTCCAATAATAATTTCAAAATAGTATATGAATTTGTAGTAACATATTAATTGTATCAAAAAGACTTTTCATTACTATATGCCTGAAATCCGATACTGATTCGCCATTTCCTACAATTAATTTTGTGATTTCTTTAGTTAAATAAAACTTAAGTAGTGGAATAAGAGGCAAGATTTCTAATTTGAATTCCCTTCTCTCTCATTCGACCATAGAATCAATTCTTATACAATAGAACCGATTCTTACATTTTATCATATAACTCTAATAAAAATATCTATATGCCACCTTGCATGCTTCATACACCTTTCACTCTCCATATTTCACACTCTTAGTGTAATTCAGCTATGTAGAATTGTAAGATGCAAGCTTGAAGTTGAGTAAAAAATGATGCCACGAGTTGAGAAAAAATAATATAACTATGCTACGAAAGAGTCGAAGCTCAGACCGGTGCATAGCTTCATTTTAATATTTAATATAACTTTCGTGTTTCTTTTCTATTTCTTCTTCCCTTGATTCCATCATTTTTGTTTTAACTTTACTATGGAATTAAACGTTAGAAAATATTTCAATTTTATAATAATGTCAGAATAGTTTATTTCTTTTTCTTGAACACATTCAAGAGAACACCAGACTTCGTCTACCTATATCCAATTTTAAGTTGCCTATATCTAATACCAATCTGCCATAAATAGTTTAAGCCTTTTGCAAGCCTTAACATAAATCTCTTAATGTCATCCAGCTATAAAATTTCCATTTTGTGAGATTAATGTTATGATTTCTTCTATTGAGTGAAACTTTAGTGGAATTAAGAGGCAAGCTCTCATAATGTTATTTCACTTTATAAATTCATAGCTCTTTCAAACCACCATATAATTTATTATTATATTTCATCATAATTAAGTCTAATTACAATATCTATACACCTTGCATGCTTCTCAATGATGTTAAATAGATAACATAAAATAATTCTAGAATTAGTCTTTCAAGTTTAGCCACCAAATCAGTTTGTATTGAAAACTTAACACAAATACTGACTCAATTGCCTGGTTTCCTTTAGTGACATACTACATGACCCCAAACACTGTTAAAATACTATTTAGGGAGCCTTGACTCTAGTCCTCTAGGGTTCTCACTTACTTTTATTTCAGTAGGCTAGCTAATTCAGAGATTCTCACACATAACATCTTATTTTATAATGATAGAATAAATGTTTCAGTTTGCAATGGCCTCATGGCTTAATGAAGTTAGAAGTTGTAGCTAAAAGTCAGTAGATTGTTATTTAGAACATCTTTTATTTGTAGAGATTCTTATTTAGAACATCTTTCTTTTAAATCTCAAATGAATTTATTTTGAATCTTTGATCAATTCAGAAGTTTTGGCTGCACAAACTCATGGGGAAACTATGCTTTATATTGTCTGCAAGAAAGTTGGGTATAGTTTGGGGAAGTGATGATCGATACTGGAAGTGGAATTCTGAAGATAACATTAGGTAAGCTACTGCATAGTTGTTGAATTCTTTAAATGTTTTATATTTAGGTCAACATGAAAACAATGGTCAAGCAAAGCTAATGAAAAATTTTCATTCATTTTACAGCATTTTTTTTAGGAAGTAGTTGAACTAATTGATGTATGCTAGTTTGAAGTGGAAGGCAATTTTGACAACACACTTTTGTCTCCTGGTATAGACTATGCTTTCTCATTTAGACTGAAGTTCAAGGAATCAGATGATGGCCCATATGGTTGGTATTTTGAACCAGTCGAATTTCTATTTACAAATCCTTGGGAACAACAACAATGATCTTCTCAGTTTTAAAAAAACACTGAGAATCCTGTTCATAGTGAAGGATATAATATGACTTCTTTTAGACATGCCGGGGACGGTTGGATGGAGTTTGAAGCAGGTGTATTTTCTGTGCAAGAAGATGAGGATGGTCCAAAGAAAGTGACATTTAAGATGAAAGAAATGGTTAGTGGAGATTGGAAAGATGGACTTCTTATAGAAGGGGTTATAATTCAACCTAGCTTTCTGGTTCCAGGAAATGTTCAGTAAGAAAAGATAGGATGTGACCTCAGTTTTACAGTATGTGTTTGCATAAGTAATGATATATACAAAGATGCTCTGGACCTTTCTATGTATGTTTTTCAGTTTATTTTGGCTCTATGTATGTCTTTTTTTTGAAGTAGGACTACCAAACTGTCTAAAGCTTGGTTTGTAAGAAATTCTGTTATGGATAAATATATGGAGTAAAAGATTACACTTTTCTCATTTATTGTTGTTCAAATTATTTAGTTTGTTTAGTTTCATTTTATGTTTGTTCAAGATCTTTAACAGTTTGTTTTACTAGCGGTGAAACCTTTGCCAAAATAAATCATAAATTTTGGTGGGTAAACTGTCTGTGTACATACGCTTGTTGGCTTTGCATGTGTAACATTATTTTGGTTACAAGTAAAATATATGTGAATACATCAGGTTTGCATCATTTGAACTGTTCATAATGGTTTTCCTTTCTACAATTGTTTATTAGTGGCTCTTTCTTCCAAAATTATACAATTTTTTTAATTTAATTGCTATTATTTGCTTTTTTTTGGCCCTTTCTAGCTGAATTGTCCATTTCACATAGATTATCTACTTTTTTTGCCCTTTCTGGTTGATTTTTCCTAGAGGTGAGAAGGATGTAACTTCTTCCTTCAAGAAGATTGTTATGTGCTCCCTGATTCTGGAAAACTGATTGGTGTTGAACAAGATGATATGAACTGAAAAAATTGTCCTATGTCATCATTATGTTCTTGTAATTTCCTTGCCTGAAATAGATGCTGTGAACTGAGATAGTTCTCTAGTATGACTTGCATGACATTCCTCCATGATATTTTCTTCTAATCCTTGTTGCCTTAAAGACTTTTATGAAAAATTTCATATCCAAACACTGAAAATATTTGTAGTATATCTAAGATAGTATGACATCAACACTGAATAGTAGTGTAAGTATCCAGGGTATTATGACATCACTCTAGATCTAGATTGGCTGCAAGGAAAATGTAATGCAATGTAGAAATGAAAATGTAACAAAACATGAATATAGAGGAGGATTTTGTAAAAAAATTCAGTAGGTATTGCTGAGATGTTTTATGTTATTTTAAAGCTGGTGGTGCTATAAATTTTGTATTGCAGTTCAAGCTTGTAAGAGTTGAAATGGGTGATAAAAAGCCTTAGCTGGTGGTGCAATTTATAGCCCCCACCTTTACCACCCTCTCAAATCTCCAGTCCTAAAAAGTAGGCACTATTATTCTTAAAGAAAATGTCAATTAACCCATAAAAAAATTCTTTTTTCACTTCGTAAAACACCCAGCTAGTGAAGGGACTTAGTACTTGAACGTGAAAAACAACCAATAATGTGATGCCACATTGGCAGTGCAAGTATGGGTACTCTTATTTCTAGTCCACCACAGTCCTAAGCTATTGACCATAAGATGCCTTCATTCCAGTCCTCTTTAACATTTTACTGCAGTCACAAATATGCTGCTGATAGATCAAGTATCTACTTAGCATGTGTATGGGCTGAGAATTGATCCCTTTGAAACATATTTATTGCACTCTGCCCCATGCTACCTTCCCCTTTTTATATTTTATTTTCATCCATCTACCATGTAGTTTCATAATTTGATTGATAGTTTCATATTTGAAAGATGAGATATCACACCACCCTACACTAGAACACTATAAGTGGATAGGCATGACACCTTGGAGAAAGTTGCTTCAAGTTTGGATGCTAACTCACACCTTTACTCATTTTATGAATGAGAGTTTGGTTTTGACTCTTCACTTTAAATGAAACAATCTCCAATCAAGTCCTCTCCCAGATGAAATCATTTCAAAGATTATTGATATTCATAAGATAACTGGCCAGTGTGCATATATTGCTAGTGTATGGCATTGAGCTTGCACTTTAGTAGCATCTTGCAAGAAATGTTTACATCCTAATATATAGTGATCAAGGCATCATACATCTTTTTTGTCTTCATCTCTAAAATGTGCAGTATCAAATGATTATTCACCAAATCTGAGGTGATTCTCTTCAGCTTTGATTGACCTTTGTTATTGTCTAGCCAATTAAAGAAGGTTAGTATGAGACTTGAGTTGCCACCTTGTCTCCATGAAACTCAAAAATCAACCTCCTGCCCTCCCCCAATAGCATCTACAAATTGCATTTCCAAGGAGTAAATTTGGAAGCACCCTCTACACAAGCATGCTCTCCCAGTCTGAGAGTAGTCACACCTGCAATTCTTAGAATATGCTAGAACCAAATAGATTGGTTAGCTATAACATAGATTAGCAACCCATCACAAGTGCAGAAACACTTCAATACTAAAGTAGTTTGGGCATCCTGCCCTATAACTTCTCACTCATATGGAACTCTTCAAATACTAAAGAATCTTGAGCATAACACACCCTGAAAAGAATCAGCCACCTATATAGGTAAAAATCAATCCTCCGATAACTAGTTCTTAAGCATCATGCTCAATAACATATCATGGGACCTAATGCCTCTTACATGCACATATTGGCTTCAATAACTAAATCTTGGGCATCACAACTACTGAAACCACTAAAAACTCAGCCTCAAAAACAACATCCCTTTACATACTCTGATACCATGTTACATTTCCCGACCATGGTAAGTAGATTGTACACTAAAAATGTTAAAACTTAGAACACTAGGAATGTTGAACATGATAACTCCTAAAAAATGAAAAATTCTGATTCTGAATACAAGAATCTGAAAGTACATCTCATTGAAAAGCAAACAATGAATACCTAGTATTCAACTCTCAACTCAACATTAAGCAAAGAAATTAGCAGAGGAGACATGGGGCAAAAGCAAAGATGTGAGTCAATCTTGTTTTGAAATTCTCTCTTGTAGATGTTTAAGTTGACTATAGAGCCAATCATTCTTATTTTCTGATGATTTTGTTACTTGTCTTTTTAGGCTGAAAAGGCAGCATTTGAAGAGACTGAGAAGAAGAAAGAGGAAGAGGTGATGTATCTTATAGTTTTGTCTGCTCATGATGCACATTGCTTATCTTCTAGTAAATTGTTGGGCTTCTTGTTTGGCTGTGATTACAGACATTATTTAGGACCATGCAAATAAGATCTTGAAAAGTATTTAGTTTGTTGATGTTAAATCTTAGTCTAAAATTCTTGTAGGAGAAAGATAGGTCTAATGATGCAAACCCTTACAACAATAGTAGAATAGTGATGTAAACCCTTACAAAAAAACTATATGTAAACCCTTAAAATTCAACTTAGACACCAAGACTAAAATGTAGAAAAATTCTTCTTAGTCACCATCTAGATACCATGCCTATTGATAAATATGTGAGAACACTAGCAGCACCCATTTTATGAGATGGTTGTCAAATCCTGCAAGTGTAAAATTAAAATTTCCAAAATACATCATGAAATTGGTCCAACATTATATGTATAAAAAGCTATGTCCAAATGAAACGTTGAGCAAGACCTATAAAATCTCATGCTATCAATATCCAAGATTCAAATGTGATTATTATTATAAATTAAAAACCTCTCCCAAAGTTTGAACTAGAATAGGGAAGAAGATGTCAAACATTGTAATATTCAATTTATGAACTACACTGAATCATGATGATGCTCAAGGGCAATGATCATAAATTAATTTTTAGGTGTCAGCTTACTATAATATTAAGATCCTACAGGAGGATGCAATTTCATACTTAATTTGTAATCAAATCAATTAAATTAAATAGAAACACTCGTTGGATAAGCCATTTTAAAAAATGCTGAGTGCTTGCCAAGCTGAGTATTCCAACTATGGTACAACACAACCATGCCACACATTGCTAGAGTTATGGGTTGACTTATTGTAGTAGTAGGATATTGTCTTGGGTTACATTCCCATCTGTCCTCCAATGGTAGCATTGCAACCCTTTGGACCATTGCAGTAAAGTTGTGAACCCTTGTTGCAATTAGTTGAAGTAGATGAAAAGAAAGCAAATAACAGTATTAAAGGAGTGTCAAACTACTAGTAAGATGCCTGTTGCCAAGATGTGAGAAGTTTTTGTAAAGCAAACTAAGCCCACATTAGCATTTCCAACTCCTTTGTTGGTTCAATTGTAGTTTCAAAAAAACCCGTGTTTGCTATTGCTAATATATTTCACTTTTTATAAGTGCATCTATCACAGAGACTCGATGGAGTTAGAGCATTGATGTATTTGGAAGATATCAATCTGTTGATCGTGAAACAATCACATTTCATTTTTATTCTACTTGATGTTTGATTATCTAACACTATAGAGAATTCTTTATATGCATTTATTTTCTATAATATTCTGTATTGTAGTCTTAGCTTGTCAAAGCTCTATCTTTTATAGCAACTATTCATGTCCATGTCAATTTACCAAACCCAGAGAGAAGAGCATTGCATATAGTTTGGATTATCTTGTGCCCAGGGTATTAATAGTGGATTATTATTTTCTTCTTCCACCAAATATTATGGCATATGACATAGAACAAATACCATCATCATTTCCCAAACATGACTGACTTTATTACTTTCTGAACTCATTGGTCTTTGCAAGATCACACCTGTAAAGAGGAATAATACTTCATCAAAATCTACAGAAGTCAAGGCAAATAGCAATGTGCAGGTGATTTTTCTACTCTATAAAATCTATTATATTGCAGTTGTTAGGAGAAGCACACCTTTATTTCCCTTAAAGTCCTAATTTTAAAATGCAACTGAAAATAGAAACTTTTGGTGCTATCCACTGAACTTAAGTATAAAAGAGAGAGTGTGGTTACTAGTGTTTTAAGATTGTTAGAAAATTATCTTAGCACGAACATCACTTACCTAGTTTGAATTTATGAAGCCATGCACCAATACTGGCACAACCATGAATTGACTTTTGTTTTAACTGCAAGGAAAATATTAGGGTGGGTTACTCAGAATACACGAGGGAACTTATTAACTGCATGCTTAATTAAGGTTTATACGTCATTTATGAAAGAATTCTTTGCATTGTAATAATGTTTTTCGTATTTGCAAGTGTAAGGTCAATGAGAAAATTTACTTCTAATTCAAGTTCTGAAGGTCAATGTCAAAATTTACTTCTATTTCAAGTTGTGCATGGCCAAGCTTTTCCTTTTGCATGAAAATTTATGTTTTAATGATGAATAAGTACCATGTCACTTTAAAACAAAAAAGCTGGGAACTCCCTTGCCCCTCCTCATGCTTGCATGTCCCTGTATCTATATCAGATATAGATATAATATGGCATGGATAAACATTGGATTCCCTACCCGTGCATGGTAAAAAACAATTAATTTTCCAATTGTGCCAAATAATATGTGATTTGATCTTTAAAACTCTGACATAAATAATCCTTAATTAATAAAATCTTCAATTATGCAACTTTTTTTTGTTGTTGGCATAAACAAAAACCTACACCAAATGAGGAAGACGATAATTATTTTCCTGTTTCAGCTATCCATTTTTCTGAATTATCTTCCAGAGCACAACTCTATCAGTTTTAGAATATTGTAATAGTTAAACCAACTTATAATTATGTAGATAGCAATTGCATGTCTATGTTGCTTTTGAAATAATGAAAATATCTTGTAAGAAGTTAGAAACTCATGTCAAATAAATGTGTATATGTTCTATTATGAATGTTGTATTCAACCATATCCATATTGAGGGTCTTAAAAAATGGCCTTATCAGTATCTGCTATCATACCTATATTGTATATGTATCTGTATCCATTCAACTTTGGTTAATGTATTGATATATAAATGATTTGAATGGCTTATTCTGTTTTGCAGAGCCAAATTATTCAATCAACTATATAGTCTACCACCCAGTTGGTAGGCATAATTGCATGCACATCTGAGAAAAATGAGGTTGCAAGTTCTGACAGTTTTGAAAGCCAAGCCCCAGATGATCTACTTATGTTAACTACATTTGCTGAATATATCACTCCTAAAAAGAAAGATAGGCCAATAAGTATTGATGCAGCTAATTCTGCATCAGCAACCCTTAAAGGCATTAAGGCATTGACATAATTATGCTCAGAGAATCAGAGTTACTAGAAAATAATAATTGAATCTCTTGGACTTTTTTTATTGCGGCGTTTTATGCTTAGTGATGATTATGAGCAACTAGCTGCAACTGAAGTATATGATGCATCTAGTCTACGTGAGGGACAAGATCAAGTTTCTACTTCTGTAGATAAAGGTGCCATTCCAAAAGAAAATAGCTCATCTAGTGTGAGGGTGCCACCTACTGCACACATTAGAAAGCATGCATCTAGGCTCCTAACCATTCTTTCACTACATCCTGAAACATCACAAATAATTTCAGAAGATGAAGCTTGGTGCAGATGGCTTGAAGACTGTGCAAATGGAAAAATCTCTGGGTGCAATGATCCAAAAATTTGTAGTTATGCTCGAGCAACTCTATTAAACATATGAAATGCAAATTACAATAGGAAAAACCACACATTTGGCAGTGGGTAGGCAAGAAACATGGATATGCAAAGAAATATGTGCTCTTGGTACAAGGATATGGTTTTTATCATAAATCCTGAGGCATCTTACTATAAATCTCAAACTTTCTAGGCCCACAACATTCCTCAAAATAGTGCAATAGATATGACTGACATGGAGTATTCAACAAACAATCTTGATGAGAGAATTGGTAGATTTGAAGAAGATTCAAAGCCTGACATTCATTCGAGGATTCCTTAGGACACATCTCAAGAGATGCATGAAGAAGCAGATCCATATGCTAATTATAGAACTAATTTTACAAAAGGGAACCAAATTTGATATATCACATCTCAAAGATGAGTTTCCAATAGGTCACTTCGATGTCAAAGTGTCATGTCCTGCCAAAGAGGCAGCTAGATCACAGCTTTGATAGAAATAATATTCTAGAAATTACAAGAAAACACAGTCTATATTGAATCATGGTTGCAAATGGTTACAAGGATAAAAACTAATCAATTTATTTAAATTGAAAACATAAAACTTCTAGCTTTGCAAAGTCAAACACAAAATTGAGATAAGTTGTGGAAATGGAGAAACAGATTAACAATGTAAAATTATAAATAGCATATCGGAAGGAAGCTTATTTAAACATAGAAACCTCTATTAAATAAGCTACAGAAAACTCAACTGCTTTTCCAAAGTTTTGAATTCTTCTCCTCATGTTTGTTGTGTTCTTTGGTTATTTTAATTATATAGTGTCTTTGTATTGGTTATAACTTATTATTATTATAAAGACAATGAGACTTCTATTTCCCACTGAATATTGGGATGAGGGGATGAAGGGCCTAGATTTGTGTACAAAAGTGGTAGGTGGAAATAGAGTCCCCACTGATATTTGTTTGATTTTTCTTTGTGGACAGGTTGTTGAATTGCAGGTGAGATTGTTTGATGAGTTCACTTGGGGAGCCGGCTTGGCGATCTAACATGGTGAGTGGGCTTAAAGTGGCGACTTGGTGGGGCAAGTTGGCGAGCTGACTTAGTGAGGCCACTTAGAGACGCAACATGGTGAGCTGACTTGGTGAGCAAGCTCAATGAGCAGACTGAAAGACTGACCTTGATGAGGCACTTTGGTGGGGTGACTTGGCAAGCTGACTTGGAGAGTTGACCTAGGGGATGGGCTTGGTGAGAAAACTTAAAGAGTCGACTTGGTGAGCGCACATGAATTGTCAACTTGGTGAGTGGACTTGGGGACTTGGTGGGACATGTGGGCGAGCTGACTTAGTGAGGTGACTTGGCGAGTTGATTTGGTGAGTGGATTTAAGGACTGACCTTGATGAGGCATTTTGGTGGGGTGACTTGATGAATGAACTCAGAGTCAACTTGGCGAGTGCACTTGAACAGTTGACTTGGTGGGGTGACTTGGCAAGCATACTTGAATAGTCAACTTGGTCTGATGAAGTGAGCTGACATGGTGAGTGGGCTTAGAGAAGCAACTCAGTGGGGCAACCTGGCAAGCACACATAGCAAGCCAACTTGCCGAGGCAAGGTGGTAAAACCACTGGGTGAGTCGACATGGTGAGATGACTCAAAGAGTCAACTCGTTGAGGTGACTCAGTGGGGGTGACTTGGTGGGCTGACCTAGAGAGTTGACCTAGGGGGTGGACTTGGTTAGTGAATTTAAAGATTCAACTTGGTGAGCATACTTGAATTGTTGGCTTGGCGAGCTGACTATGGGAGTCGGCTTGGCGAGCTGATATGGCAAGTCGACTTAAAGTGGCAACTTGGTGGTGCAAGTTGGTGAGCTAACTTATTGAGGCCACTTGGTGAGGTGACTTCATGAAGCAACTTGGTGAGCTGACCTGCTGAGTGTACTTAAATACTGACCTTGTTGAGGCACTTTGGTTGGGTGACTTGATGAGAAAACTTAAAGAGTCAACTTGATGAGCATACTTGAACAAACGACTTGGTGAATCTGGTCTGTGGAAATGGGTCTTTAGGAATGTGCCAACACTCCCATAGGAATTTGGCACTTAAGGGGAATTAGTGGTGGAGAAAAGAGAAGAGTGAGCATTGCCTTAGAAATTCTAATGAGGCCAAGGTTGTTGTCCAAGGTTGTTGTTTTTGGATAAACCAACAAGTGGCTTAGACAGGTATGAATCTTTCTAAATTAGTGGCAAATACTAAATCCATCATCAAGGTTTTTGTTTGTTAGAAGTTTTGTGGATGTTCCTTAGATGATACCATTGGTTCAAATTCATCTAACAAGGAATCTTTCAACCCAACAGTAGTTGGTTGAATTGGTTATATTGTGAAGTCTTATATATGTAAGAGGGAGCTGCTATTATAGATACATAAGAGGGAGTCAGGTGTACTTGAAGAGAATGTTTTGAGACTTGTTTATGCAAGAAAGTAATAATAATTTATACTATAGTTAGCTTCAGTTTTAACTTTCCATTGAAGCTTTTAGTCCAAGGCAAAACTAACAACACATAACAAGTAGATGCTTAATTGAGAGTATACCATTTAAGCAAAACATTTTCAGATTTTGTTCAACAATTGCACACTTTTTCTAGCTTGATAAACCTTAGATGTGAGGATGAAGATGGTCATGTCTGGTCTTGCAAGTTGTAATGGACTGTTCCTAAGGTTTTCCAAGCTCCTAAATAGCTCTATTTTAGTGATTTTTCATTCTCAGCACCTGAATCTACTTTGAAAATCTTGGGTGTAGCCTTCATTAAGGTGGATTCTCCTAAATGATTTCCTTTTAGTGTATAACTTGTTGTGCATAGTTGCCAAGTTTTCTTATTGTATCAGGCATATTAATGAAGAAGCATATTAGTTACTGTCGATGTTTACGACAGTTTGATTAGTTATTGTTGATATTTTTCAGGCATTCTATAAAATAGTTCACATGCCTTCCGTATGATATGGCATTTTGCATGCATCCACACTCTCTCATCTGGCTAATGATGGATTACAGAGAGTGATATGAAACAGTGACGCTTAAAAACACACAATCAAATCCAAAATGAACTTGCATTACAAATGGATTGTGGAAATCTGATATTGTTGATTTTGCAAGCATGTCTACCAGGACAATGACAACTTAAACATATATTTATATGTTTAAGTTGTCATTGTCCTAGTAGGCATGCTTGCAAAATCAACAATATCAGATTTCCATGAGCCATTTGTAATGCAAGTTCATTTGATTGTGTATTTTTTAGCGTCATCATTTTATATCACTCTTCGTAATCCATCATCAGCCGGATGAGAGAGTGCAAGATGCATGCAAAATGTCCTATCATACACAAAGCATGTGAACTGTTTTATAGAATGCCTAAAATTTCTTTTCTTGACCTTTATTGGTCGAAATTTCTACCTTCATTGGTCAAAATTTTTGACCTTTATTGGTCAAAATTTCTACCTTCATTGGTCAAACTTTTTGACCTTTATTGGTCGAAATTTCTACCTTCATTAGTCAAACTTTTTGACGTTTATTGGTCAAAATTTCTACCTTCATTGGTCAAACTTTTTGACCTTTATTGGTCAAAATTTCTACCTTCATTGGTCAAACTTTTTGACGTTTATTGGTCAAAATTTCTACCTTCATTGGTCAAAATTTTGACCAATTCCAGGCAAAACTTGCACTATGGCTATGAGAGTTTGGTCAAAAAATGGGTCAAAATTTTGACCAATAATGGTCAAAAAATGACCTCAGATGTAGTAGTGCTATATGATATTATAGGTTTAGTTCTTCTTGTTACCTTACATTTGAAGATCACTTTGTTCAACCTCTGTACATTTTTTTTGGAGACAAATCTTTTCCTTCAATTAGTCTTGATATTAAAAGATTTTTGAGACCTAAAGACAATGGGCTGGGAGAGAAGAAAAAGAATAATTGGGGAGATTGGTATGCATATGATTTTTTTACTTTTATTAGAGTATTTTTGTTTGAAGGCCACACAGATTACCAACATCAGTGCCTGATAGGATTGCTTATCTAGAAATTGTTAGGTAGATGTCCAAATCCAACAAGCAACATTTTGGAGGAAAATAAAGAAAGAAATCTTTCCTTCCTACAACTTGATCCTTTTGATATTTTACTATTTATGCAACTAAGTAATACGATGAGATAGGAGAAAAATTGTAGAATGAATATCACATGGATACCATGGATTCTTGGAGTTATTATGATCCAAAAGGATATATTCATGCCTATAGGAAGTCATAGAGATTGGGTGATTACATTCACCATGGAAATGAATATGAGGAAAGTTTTAAGAACTTGGAATGGGTAGAAGTGCAATAGAATATTGAGGAACAAGAGAGAGAAATAGAGGAATAGAGGCAAAAGGCTAAAGAACAATTAAAAGAAGACATTTAAAAGATTCTTGACTCCGCTATTCTAAATTCTAGAATTGTAGAAAGGGCAATACTTCAATCCTTGGAGCAAAAAATTTGTAAATGATGGCACCTTCATCAAATCAAAGGAGTTCATGGTTATCTTGTATAAGCACAGAGGCAAGCTGCTGAGATAAAGTATCTAGAATATCTCTCTCAAGAATGAGAAAGAATTGATGTCAAATCTAAAGGAGGATATCAAGAGGGAAGTTGAACATATGACTTCGACAAGAGGAAGGAAAATTTTGAATGAAGTAGGAGTGATGGTTCTTCTTGGCTGGGATTTAAGTGCATCATATATCTTTGACAATTTGATCAAATATGGTAAGCAAGACATGCAATTAGATGTGCAGGGAGTCAAGGATGTTATAATTGGTTTAAGATTTGTGGAAGATGAGAAGTCAATGTTGTTATAGACATTATACTCTCCACATAAAAGGCCAAAAATCATTGACATTGATTAGGCTTTTGGTCATTTGATGAAATTGAAGGTAGGGTGACATATGTTAGAAATAGATAATATTGAGAGGGGGGGAGAGGTGAATTAGTATTCTATAAACTTTTCCCCACATCTGAATATTGTTAATTACTTTATAAATTGCATATGAAAGTAAAATAAAAATTCTAAATAGTAAATATAGCCATGCACACAATGAACTCATAACACCATTATTTGTTAACTAGGTAAACCCCAACCAAGGGAAAACCCCATTGGGGATGATACCTACTAGATGATTCACTAAACAATATGATCATATTAATGATATTGACCCTGTTAGGAGTCTTTAAAATACATATAGTGTCTCAAGTCCCTATTAGGAGAATGTCCTTGCTAGAAGCCTCGACACTATTAGGAGCTTCTTCAACCCTATTAGGAGTTGGTAGAGCAAATACAATGTATGCAAGAAGAGCCCATTGCCCTAAAATGCAATAATACAATTCAATTCTACACAAGTATATATATACATACAATACTTATTGTCTACTGTACTTTGCACTTGTTCTAATCATACATCATAATTTTCATCACATAAGGCTTGCATATCTTTCAAATCATTCACACAATAGTTCACATATCACATCACATCTACAATTACTGCACAATATAAGATTTCTACTTATACCTTGCACATTTACAAAACTATGCTCAATCAACCTTCATGTGTTTACATGCTTGACATAATATAAAATAATTTGTGGTATAATGTACGCATAGTTGGATCATCATCACTTAGTAATTATTTTGTAATCAAAATAATTCCCGAGATCGTACAATCCAATTCTATACTATACTTTGTTCTGCACTATTAAATAATTGCACTAGTATTTTTATCATAACTCACATTGTACTATCTATACAGATCTGCACACTAGCACACATCATCATGAGACTGTCATGAAGCTTCCCTTAACTGCACATGAGATAACTCTCAATGAGTCATCCATACACTTAACACCTATTCTCTCTACTATTGTAAATTTTCTAACACAGACAATTTTCTAATTCTAAATGCATAAATGAAATGTTGAATGTATGTTGGCATATATTAAAACCATTAAGACATCTAGCTAATCATATTTCCAAAAATCTCTTCCTTTAGCATTGATGGAAACATTTGAGAAAATTGGCTAAGTCCCAAAATGATGTCATACATAACAAAAACAAAATAAAAGTAACTACAAAATTACTTTCAAAATATAACAATTTTATTAATGTTTTGATGGATCATTACATCCCTTATCACTCCTTTACATTGATACATAAGTGTACTCTCCCTTACAATAGATTAAATACACAATATTACTCTCCCTTTATGTATACTCCTTAGTAATTACATATTACAAACATACAATTTTCCTTACATATTACTCTCCCCCTTTGACATCAATGCCAAAGGTGCCAAAATTTATATAGAAAATTTGATGTACTACTACTGATCAAATTATTAATCTGGAAAAACAATCTTCATAAGCAACCTTTAGTCTTGCTATCTCTTTCTTCTAGTTGTCCTTTAATGTCTTTGAGATACTGATTAGTGCACAAAGTGCATAAGATGCCACTTCAACTGCACTCAAGTCAATATAGGAAATTTTTTCATTGGAAGCCTTATCTATAAGAGATTCCTCAAGTTTCCTCTGCAAAATGCTGACTTAGACAAAAAAATCTCTCTAAGACTAGAGAATCTCCTTGTTTCTCTCTTTATTAGATTCTAAGTCTCTGATCATACCTTGTATCTTCTCTACTTCTTCTCCATAGTCTTGAATACTAGATTCTAGGAGTTGTAACTTAACAATAAGTGTTTCAAGTTCACTGAACTTCCCTTTATTTGACTCTCAAAGTTTGCAAGGTACTTGACTATGCACATTGTCCATACAATCTTTTTCCTTCATCAATATGCTTTCTCAGTCCCTTGATGTTTCCATCAAGTGGCTTTAGATCATTGCACACATTGGTGCACACTGTGTTGAATAGTGCTTCATCATGTGCTACCTTAGCTTTTGCTGAAGCTACTTCTACTAAAGTTGTGAATTCCTTATCAAAGGTTTTCACCAACTATATGGCCTTCGACTGCAAGTTTGGAATGACTAAAATTATAGTAATTGTCTTCTGCATTCTATCCAAGACTTTAGTTGATGTCTTCTCCAAAGACTTTACTAATTTATTCTTTTCAAACAACTTACTCAATGTGCTCATCATGCCTTTCTGATATTCATCATCTGATTTCACTACTATTGGTGTTGATGGACTGGCTACTAGTGCTACAATAGATACAGTTACTGGAGCTACATAAGGTATGTCAACCTCATATTGGAACACCAATTTTCCTATTTCTGACTCCACATATTTTAGATTGGGCAAGAATGTTGATTCTTGCATCACAATCTTCCATTTCTGCTTGAGTTTAGATTCTTCACTTGACTTCTTCCTTCGCACTTCCTCAGTCTTCCTCTTTCTCTTTCCTTTTCTTATCCACCTCTTCCTTCTTCTTCTTTTCTTCTTCCTCATCATCAGAGCTAGAGTAAGCAGTAATATTGCCAATAATGGATTGGGCAAATTCTACAAAAGGATTCTCCTTAATATCCATAGTTATGCATGTACTATCCACTTGCATGGATTCAATATCGATAATAATGTGAGGTGGTTAAAGTGTCAATTGTGTCTTCTCTACTTCTTCCTCTTCCCTATAAGGTGTATGTACTTGCACATATAGTGGGCTCTTAGGCTTAGACTGTGCACTCACCTTAGGTACTGAGGTCATATGTTTTACAATTGCCTCCTCGGTCTCTTTTCTAACATCCTCATAATTTCTTCCCATTAAAAGAACTAGTCTTCTTTTGTTCCTTAGCAAGGGCTCAATACCCTTCAAAATTCTATCTGATTCCTTCTTAGAGTCAACATAATTTTATTTATTTATCATTGTGATCCTCATATTCATATCTTCTTTTGATACTCTCCTTTTCCTATCTACAAGCCTATTATATAGATCCTCTAGTATCTTATTCTGTATGTTCTCAAACCTTTTATTCCTCAAAATCATGTCCCTTACAATAAAATTTTCTAACTTCCTCCTATCCATATTACCATACAAATCATAATATTTATTCAACTATACAAAATTGTCATCATTAATAATTTGCATGTTAAGGTTTTTTTAATCTTTGGATTCCATGCTTTCTTTCTAGCTATTATTCTCCCTTCTTGCACATTCTGGACTACTGGTCTATTTTCTGATTCATTTTTTGATTTCTCAGAATCACTGACTTGCGCAATTTTCTTTCTCTTTCCAAGTTTTCTTGTGGTTTGCTTGACCCTTTTCTTGATTTCTGGTGTAGGTTCATGCTTCATCTTCACCAATATCTCTAATTTCCTTTGCACAACAGATGATTCAACCCTAGGCTGTCTTCTAGGTTGATCACTCCTTGTTCTAACTATTTGTTTTGGTGCAACTAATGCATATGGTGCAATTGGTGCTTGTGCACATGGCTGTGCTATTGCTACACCCTTTAAAGGTCTTGCAACTATAATGGGAGTTACTTCCAACACTTCAGTTTGTCCACTAACCTTCATCTCCATCATAATAGCTTTCATCTCATGAAACTCCTTTCGAGTCATGCCAAATTCCTTAAGGATGGAATCTATCTCTTTCTCTGCCTTTTTCTACTTTCTTTGTTGAATAGTTTAGAATGAACTATTATCATATTTTCCTCATATGTTTCCAATCTAGGACATTTTGTATCCTTCACAAATTCAAGAATAATATGTGCATACCCTTCTATGAGCTCATCACTCATCTCATATCCCATAGGCCCTATAAGTTTAACTTTAGGAATTACTACTTCCATGTAGGTGTTGTTAGTTTCCACCATGAAGCATATTTCTTCCTTTTATTTCTCAACCATAAAATGATGTATCCTATACCTCTGTTTCATCTCTGTCTAGAAGTTATTCATCATTCTTTTGACCTCATCATCTCTAACATTTTTTTGGCTTAGATTTGTAGCATTGACTCAACAATTTCGTTGCACACTCATTGCTATCCCAACTTATCAATCTAGGAAACTTCCTTGTAGCATAAAATAATATATGAGTCAACAAGGACTCAAATATAAATATTGCATTCTTAGTTTTCTTCAACCTTACAATGCTATCCAACAATTGCATTCAAATAATCTCTCATAAGTTAACTTTCCTTCCTTGTATAGCCATTACATAGGTTACATGCAAAAATCTAGCTAGTACAGAGTTAATCATTGATCCATGGTTCAACTTGTACCCTATTATCTTGGTTAGCAACTTTATGCATTTATCTTGAATGTAGTCTACCTTCATATTTCTTCCATCAAATCTTGTGTTCAAGTTCGTCCCAACTATTTTCCTGACATTTTTCTCATTAACAGGTTGCTTCCTTCATTACTCAATTCTGCGATCTTGTGAATTAGGTCATTGTCAATAACAATCTTCTCATCTCCTAACCAAAACATATCATCATGTACCCTAGTCAAAATGATTAAGGTCCAATCGTGATTGTCAAACTCCATATAAAATATATACTTCACCAAATTGAAATTCTCTAGATGCACATACTTAGACTTCAAAGATAAGTCATTATTACACATCTTTCCCAAATCCTTATGAATCTCTTCATCACCAATGCTCTCAATCTTGCAATGGATGTAAATATGATATTCTTGATGTGTAACATATTTTTTGGAACTTGCAAAAAATGCACCCAATAGATCATCCAATAGAGAAATAAACAGAGTCTTCTTAAACTCATACCTTGGCCTATCACTTACATCATACACACTCTGACTTTCCATTTGAATTAACTAAAGGTACTAAAAAATTGGATTCAAGCTTTGCAAAATACCTTAAAATCATGATTTAGGGCTTTTGCAACTTTTTTCTTCTCAAACTTTACTTCGCACTTAAATTCATTGTCAAATCCCTCTTCAATTCGCTCAAGACACTTCACATGAATAAATGGTACATACAATCTTGCTTATGATCCTTAAATTATTTCAAATCTAACTACACATTAAATGCATATCTACCACAGATTCAAATACTGTCTCTATTTACTAGTAAGCTTGATTTCTTGATTCCTACTCACTGCAATCATAACAAGACTTGCACACTTGACCATTTGATCATATCCTTATCTCTATGTCCTTAGCCTCCTATTAATTGTGCAACTTCCAACACTCTCTCTAACATCAGTTTTGACCAACTAATGATTTGCCACTACCAGAGATGCTTAATTTAGGTAGGATGAGTCACAAGCAATTTGTGACTTCAATGTCCTATTAGGTGCATCGAAAAACTATTCCTCCAAAATTGTATAAGAGCTTTTTGGATCTTTAGTTGTCACAAATGCTTCCTTGAATTCATCAACATGTTCCTTAATTCCTCCCTTCTGACTATTATCACTACCATTATCATTCCTTCTTTCGTTTTTGTTGTTGTTCCTTCTATTATTTAGATTCTCATTGAGGTTCCTTCTATCCATTCTGCAATATCTTGTTGTGTGTCCAAGGTTATTACATAATTGACATAAAAGTGCATTTCTTCTTTGATTTGTTCCATCCTGATTCTTAGGTGCTTTGAAATTTCTTGCAAGTGTATCTAGGATTGTTACACTTTTAACACATGAACTAGCTCTTTTCTCTATTAGATGTCTTTCCATCATTGGATCTATTCTATGATCTTCCTCTTTCATTACCTGCATGGTTAGTATTCCTAGACATTCTACTATTTACATTATTACCATCAAACTTATGTTTCTTACATTCTACTACCTTATGTCTATAACCATGTTAATTATAACAATAGAAATTAGTGATGGGTTTAAAAGCATTACCTATGTAATCTCTTTTCATGTGTCCAACTTCATTACATATGATGCATCTACCTTTTAACTCACATCTTACTTCTTTGGGTGGTTCATCTTGCTTAGGTTTATCAACTTGCTCTATTTTCTTAGGTTCATTAGGTTTAGCTGACAAATCAATTAACTCAACTTTCTTTGATACTTCAGTAGATGTTCTTGATTCTACCTTACTCAGATCAAATTCCTTAGGCAATTCAATAATTGGATCTAGTTCTCTTTTGATTTTAACTTTCTTGGCTGATTTCTCTCCAATTAGATATCCAAGTCCTGTCTTGTCATAAGAAGGTCTCTGATGAAATATCTATTGATCTATCTTTTCAATATTGGACTAAAGTTTATCTAACTGTTGCTTAGCTTGTGTTAATTCTCCTTTCACAATAATGTTTTACTTTTCTAACTCAACATGTTCAATCTTGATAGTATCCAGTTCAAATGTAACTTGACTTTTGCCACAATTTTTCTTAAGACTCAACGTAAGCTCAACAATTTTTAGTTCATGCTTTAAGATCTCATTTTCCTTTAGAAGATCTTCTACTTCATCATTATCACTAGTTTGTGTAATTGATTCCTTGCCAAATTCTAAATCATCAATCTTGTCTTTTAGTTTGCCAATATGGACTTTTGCATCTTCATATCTATCTTTCAGGTTATCTCTTTCTTCAATAAGAAGGTCAATCTACTCAAGAGCTTCTTTAAGATTTTTCTTCAATTGTTCCATATCTTGAGGGATATTACTTAAGCTATTAAACTTGTTTAGAGTAACTATTCTTTGATACCAATTGTTAGAAATAAATAATACTAAGAGTGTGGGGGGGGGGGGGGGGGGGGGGGGGGGGGTGGGGGGGGAGGGGGGGGGGTGTGAATCAGTATTCTACAAACTTTTGCCCACAAGTGAACATTGTTAATTACTTTGTAACTTGCATATGAAAGTAGACAAACAATGCTTAATAATAAATATAACCATGCATACAATAAACTCATAACACCATTATTTTTTAACTAGGGAAACCTTGGCCAAGGGAAAACCCCAGTGGGGATGATACCCACTAGATGATTTATTAACCAATAGGAACTTGTTAAGGATATTGACCCTATTAGGAGTCTTTGAAGTATATATAGTGTTTGGAGTCGCTATTAGGAGACTAGGCTTTATTAGAAGCCATAACATTGTTAGGAGTTTCTTCAACCCTATTAGGAGTTGGTAGAACAAATACAATGTATGCAAGAAGAGCCCGCTACCCTAACATGCAATAATACAATTCAATACTACACAAGTATAGATATACATAAAATACATTTTGTCTACTATACTTCACACTTGTTCTAATCATACATAAGGCTCACATATATTTCAGATCATTCACACAATAGTTTGCATATCAAATCACATCTACAAGTACTATGCAATATAAGATTTCTACTTATATCTTGCACATTTAGAAAGCTCTGCTTAGTCAGCCTTAATGTGTTCACATGCTTGACATAATATAAAATAACTTATGGAATAATGTCCACAGAGTTGGCTCATTATCACTTAGTAATTATTTCGTAATCAAAATAATTCTTGAGACTGTACAATCCAATTCTCTTGTTTGCTCTGTTTTGCACTATTAAATACCCGCATTGGTATTTTGATCATAAATCATGCCATACTATCCGTACACATGTACACATTGGCACACATCATCATGACACTATCATGAATCTTCCCTTAACTACACATGATCTAACTCTCAATGAGTCATCATACACTTAATATCTATTCTCTATGCTGCTATAAACGACCTAACACTTAGACAATTTTCTAACTCTAAATGCATAAATGAAATTCTGAATGTATGTTGTCATAAATGAAAACCATTAAGACATCTATCTAATCATATTGCTAACATACCCCAACAAGGTTGCAAGTATGCAAGTGGATCTTGCATTGTTCAATCAGGTAAGTGTGAAACAAGTGACTTTTGAAAGAGATAATTGGAAAGCTTTGTATGAGAACATGTTGAAGACATGTTAGCCTCAAATGAAACCAATGATACAATCATCTAATGATTCCATAAATATTGAATTGAAGAGTTTGAAAGAAGAAAATTCCAAATTGAAAGATGTTTCAATAATCAAAAGAGAGGTTTCTAACACTTTAATCATAAATCATTTCAAGAAATTGCTTGTCAAGTTAGGTCGAGTATGGGATATTTACAATGTCTATAAGCCTTTAGACTTGAGACATAGTGTATAAGAAATTGGCTAAGGAAAAGGATGCCCTTAGGGAGGATGAAGATATAAAGGAGGCATAAAAGTTAATCAAGGATCATGCTGTGTATTTATAAGATTTTAAGGTTTCATTCATATTAATGAAGGAATTGGTAACATAACATAGAGTTACATCTTGGCATGAAGAAAATGGTGATATCATAGAACAAGAGAGATGGATGGATATGTGTCACATGATATAGAGAGAAGCCTTAGAAGCCGCATAGAATGATGGCTTGGAGATGAAGAAGGTCAACATACAGATTGAACACATGTTCAAGATCAAAGTCAAGGCCTAGGAAGTGATCTAGTAGAGGATGACAAATATGTAGGAAAAATAAAGTAGTGCAATGATTTCATTAAATCATCATCATCATCATAATAAAAAAAATTAACCTTTTGTTATATAATCATGTTTATTGTGCATTCAATTTATTGTTAATGAGACAATTAGTTATAAATTTGTAAACAAAGGGACATGTCCTTTCACTATGTAACCAATCCGATGCCCATAATTATAAGTGCCAAATTTAGAATAGAATATAACATCATAGATCTATGTTGATTGAATAATGGTTAGTGCTACTAGTTATGTGATTAGTGATAGTGACATTGAACATGAAGTGTTTTGAAATTTAAATATGATATGTGTCACATTTTCAGAGGAGTGTAAAAACTTGATTCTCATTCTCAACTTTGTCCCAAAATACACTTCAAAGGTTTGAATTTTTTTAATTGAATTGATGAAGGCTTCATTTGGATATTGATTTTTATATATGTAAACTATATAGGGTGATTTTTTAAATATTACCATGAACTTACAAGCTTATTATGATTTATTAAAATCTTATCATTTTAATTAAATGACAAATCTAAATTTTTATCACAGACTCTTGTGTTTCTTACAAATTTATAAGTACATTTAGAACATTTAAAAATATTAAAAATTCAAATCCAAAATATTACAACATGGGGCCCATATACAAAATTATTTGATAACCTTATACCGATGCTACCATAGAAAAAGGAGTTATCTAAGGGAGTAATTATCCATGCTAGAAAATTGATTAATAGAATTAAAGAACTAAATTTTTTTTCTTGAGGAAGTTACAATTGGTTCAAAATAAAATGAAGACAATTGCCACTAGGACCATAAATTTTTTGCCAAGTATCATTGATGAAAATGGAAATGTAAAGGAATGGTAGGAGCGGTCTTCCTCTTTTATGGCATTTTGAGACATGAAAGGTTTGTCACATATTGCAATAATGATATAAATGTCATGATAGTGTATGACATGATTAAATTGTTATACAAAATTAAAACAAAAATGGGAAAGGTTACTTTAGAGGTAGAAAAATAATAGATGCAAAATGGAGCAAGTGCCTTGATGAGCTGAATGCAATCAGAGATGCCGCTTGGCCCAATATTGGTACTGAAATTTCCATGTGGTAGCTCATATCTAGAATTAATGCCTTACCATATGGAGATAGTGGCTAGGCATGCCAAAAATTCAAAGAACTTCAAGAGGAAGGACAAATAGCTAATAGAGACACCTTATCTTTATGTTTTACATGTTGTAGGTGTTCTCCTATTACAAATCATAGAGTTGATTCTAGACATCAAAATTGATAGTTGCTCAAATTTTGGCTATCTCCAATATTCTAATTGTAACTTTTTTTTGTCTCATGTGCAAAAACAATTGTAACTAGATTTTGAACACGTGTCCTCCCATCTGAAGCTTGTTGCAATCCTTGTTTGTATCAAAGGATTTCCAAGATGTGGAGTGAAGGTCTGAATTTTATTTTTATTTGAGTGATAATTCTATTTTGCATTAAATCCAATTTTTTGCATTAATTTTGTGTTGTTTCAAGGTTGTATTTCAAGAACATGGTGAATGAATGAATGGAATACATGTCAAGTCCTGAATTATGTTTTGAGTCTTGTAACATATACATGTATCATTCTCAAGAAGATTAATTCAAAAGGGGAAACTACTAAATATCTATTTCCTTAATTTATGTCTTTATTTTCAGTTAGTTTTTATTTTGAGATTAAATGAACAAAGTTTGTTTCATTTAATGCATCTTGGATAGGTTGTATATCAACCCATTGTTTCTTTTAATTTAAGAAATTAAGTTAATTCTTTTGTGAGGATATAGGGTTTCTAAATATATGGAAGGGATATCATAAGAATGAGATTTAGGATTAACAGTTGATATATTTAGTTGCAATTCAATCGAATATATTTCTAAATTTGTGACAAAAATAAATGTTGGTCATTCACTTATTGTAATAGCTTTTGAGTTTGTAGTTAGCTTCTATAATTTATTATTTGATTTCAATTCCAAAAAGATTAAGAGGCCAAATCTTCTTTAAGGGATGTGTAGTGTGAAAATATGTAGAGATGTTAGAATCTAGAGGTAAACCCACCTTGGTTATCAGAGCCTAAAGTGTAGGAAGCACTATTGCATCATTAGTTGGTCAAGATCCAAATAGGTTTTTCTGCAAATGGGAAGTAGCTAATCCCTAGGTATCTTCATTATTTATATTTTGATATTTGTTTTAAAACTGTAGATTTAAACACCAACATATAACACATGGGATATCATTACCAAATTTAACACATCCACCATTGTATGAACCTACAACCTCAAATTTTTCTTTATCACCAATCATATGATTGGAACATCCCCAATAGATTTTCCATCTATCACTTTTGTTCACATAAGAAAGTAATGTAGTTTTCTCATCTTCATCAGAATCTTCTTTCATAGTGTTGGTGTTTTGAAACATCCCGATTTCAAATTACCTTGATGAGAAATAGATACATCTAGGGGCAACTACTTCCCATCTTCAACATACCTTTTCAGACACTAGGCCAATTATAAGGCTAGACCCTTCTTCTACTTCAGGCTTTGCAGAACCTAGGTGGGTGGACCTATAGATTCTTCATATGGTATCAATTTTCAAAAGCATACATTGAATCTAAACAAAGCAGATAAAAACCCTTAATCTTCTAACACTTATGTGAAGATCTCAGACGTGAAATAGATAATGACATGACCTAAGAACTTGATAAGCTAAGTGAGGGCATCCTTTTTAGTTCTTCAACATTAAAGGGAAAGATATTTGATTAATGATGTTGATTTTAGCAAAACCCCAAATATGCAATAGTTAAAATGAATTAATCCTGTAGCTAATTAGTAACTTATCTATTGCAAAATTTCACAAATTGAACACATACATCTATGATACCACTGACATATTCCATACACTAAGATATCAGATCTGTCTTATCACTTTGTGAGTTAGACATTAGTGTTCATAAAGACCTCATTCTCATGAAATATCCTTCTCAAAATAACCAAGAACCCTATCAAATACATCAAGCATTTACTTGGCCCTTTATTCCAACAACAAAACATATAAGACATACAACCTTAATGGGATGCAAATGGGTCTCAATTCTTTGTCCCTAAACCACATTAGATTATAGATTAAAGAGAAAGGAGATGAGAATCAAAATGAAACTAAGGAGATTCCTACTCATTTGTATTCATTTATTTGAAACTATACATTTAGATGCATGCAAAATAACTCATGACAGCACTAAATAGATTAGAACTAGCTATACTATCCTCACTACTGCTATTCATACAAGAGAAATATGCTGAAGAATGTGGTGGAATCACAACTCTAGATCCAACAATGTGGTCTCACAAAAAAACTGGAGCCAACAATGTGGTCTCACACTAAAAACTACCAACCCCCAAAATGGATGAGAAAGAGAAAGATATAGAAGAAAAATGGAATCCTAGATCTAATTTGGAAATGACATGTGTCCACTTGAATGTCCATTCTTTGCCATTGTAGAGCATCTCTCACCTTTCTACCCATGAAATCTGATTTGGTTTTCATCATTGTTTTGTAGCAAACCCGAAATATCTCTTAGGACTTTGAACTTGGAGAAAACCATTCTCTTCAATGTGTTTTCCTTAGTGGCATGTAGTTTTGATTAAAAGAAAACCAAACAAGCATGGAGCTGGCTTTATTCCCTCATCCACGCCATCAAAGGAAAACTCTTTTGCTATTGTGTGATCTATATTTTTTTTACTATGGGTGGCTCTAATTTAACTAGTGTCCAAATCTTCCTACCTCATTTAGTTGTGAAGGGAAACATCCTTGGTGGTAGACATGTTCCTCTCTAAACCACATCCAATGGCTTCTCTTCAATTGACACCAAATACATCTCCTTTTCCTTGCACCTTCTGCAATTGGCATGGGGTCTCAATAGAACAAACTAATGCCAGTCTCTCCTCCTTTTCAACTCTTGGGAATCTTTGTTTAGCATTAGGTGTTCAAAGCTTTCTAAAACTACTCCTTCATACATGTGGGTCCTCCTTGTATTTGTCATGGGCTGTTACCTTCCACATCATATTTTGGCTTTTCCATTTTGCTACTTTGCACTATCAAAATCCTCTAATGGGTGCTTCCTTGTACTTTCCATGTGTTGTTGGTGATGGATTCAATGCCTACCCCCTCTTGGGGTCCATACACTGCCTCATGGTGTGCTCTTGGAATAACATAAATTAAGGCATTACAATCCATATTGTGAATCATGGTTATAATGTGGTTTTTAATTTCAAATTACTTCAAACTTATGAATGTGCAATATGTTTATTGTATGTCTTGTGACCTATAGGTTGTTCCTTATACATTCTATCACAAATCATAATCACACATAGTAGCTATTAATGTTACTCCCCATTCTGACCATTCACTTGGTTCTTTATGCATCCCTACTCAACATCTCATTGAAGTTTCCTTTTCACAATAAAACTCCCTCAAAGGGAAATTATATAAGATGGTAATTACCCTAGCTCAACTATAGATTTAGCAATTGGAAGTGCCACATCCTACTCTTATAAAAATAGAATTGCTACCATTTGTAATCACAATACATCCTTCATTGCTAGATAGAAATTCCATCTAACCTCAATGGGTATGACTCTCAGAACAATCTTTTGTGTGATCTATTCCATTTTTTATCAGTCATTTTGTGCATAATCCTCTTATTCATTGAATTTGAAGTGATATTGTATGCAATAAAATATTGTAATAGTTGGAACCGCAACAACATCTTTTTGATATTTTCAAATTCATAAAGTATTTTATCAATCTTGGAATCAGTCGGGCCCCAAAGTGTGTTTGGCTATTTTTTTTTTGGATTCAGACACCTGATCCTTCAAATTGATCCACTAAGTCCATCATCTTTATGAAAATCAAATTTGATTGCTAAATGATCACTTAAAACTTATTTTATCATTTCTCGCAAGCTAAAAATTATGTGCCAAGAGGTCCTTTCACTGGCCTTAAAAACTGATAAAAACACTTGAATAGGCTTTGAAATTAGACACACAGATTGTCTATTCCACATTCTTACATACTACCAAATCTCATCTCATGATGAATTCTCATCAAAAGATATTGACTGTCAAAGTTGCCCTCTCAAAAATGCCTGCAAGAAAACATGTTGGAAAACCACAAAGCACATTTGGATTTGGCTTCACAAATAGGGCAAGCTGACATTTGGGGAAATGAAAACTAGGGCATTGGTTCACTGTCACAATGAGAGTATAAATGTAGGATTTGGGCTCATGAAAAATAATGGGGTGAATTTAGAAAGTGGTCAAAGTGGGCTACTAAGATTTTGCAGACTGGAAACATGGGCATACAAGTGAATATTGCAAATATAATGGACCTAGGAAAGTGTGTAGACAGATTCATCAAGACTTGCAAACTAGAATACTTAAAGAATTTGAAGAGTAAAATGTAATGGTGCCATCCATTTGATCTCACCTATCACAAATTCATAATTGTAACATCTTGAACAAGGGTGCTGGCCAATCTACACTTACTAACACTAGTAAAACTTTACAAACTACTTTTGGAATCACATTTAAAAACTTATCAAATGGATTCATCATAAGCTCAAAATTGAAACATAGCAAGTCCTTAACCTCTAGAATGAAATGAAAAAGGAAATTTATCATTTTGGTCAACTAGGTCAAAGTTATAACAAGTCAAATAGGGCCTCCCAGAATTCTAAACAATTTTTCATTAGTACGACAATAATAAAAGACCAACGTTGAGGGATTTAAAACCTATTCAAAACATATTGAAGTGAATAAAAATATAAAACATAGGTTCACTAGTATGGATTTTAAACACTCCCAAAGTGGCAAGTCATGAAACATAACCGGGTGAGAGATATTCAATTACAAACAAGGCCTGCTCTCATCGTTTGATACAAGCAAAAATGTAGATTTGGACATTGCTCAAAATGAAACTTCACAAAATGACTTGGAATGGAAATTTATCTTCATGGGATGAGTGAAAATAATGAATGAAAGGTTTTAGAAACATTAAAGACCTCTTAGGCTTCAAGCAGACAACTAGGTACACATGCATCAAAAAATGCTTATAAAGCTTTATTTTTTTGAATGGTACTCAAAATTAGTGCTTCAATTTTGAGTCCCAACAATAGCTTTGTCTGAGGATGCATGTCCCTTGTAGGAATGGCAAGGATTTAGATCTTTGGGATAAGCAAACCACATAATTAACAACAAAAACTTCTCTTGAACAACTTTATTAAAAACAAAAAGAACTACTCCTAAACCGTACAAATGATGGCCTTGGGCCACCAAACTTATCAAAACTTCTTATCTTTATCATAGGTTTGATTTTCATTTGCATTTTCATGAGGTAAGCTAGAAAAATCACTTCTATTAGCTTCACCAATTAGATTAACATCTTGAAAGAAATCATTTGGCAAAATAGAATCTACATCTTCATTCTCATAGTGTATGTACAAATCAGCATTAGCTTCTACACCATGCTTACTATGAAAATACATATCAACATGCTCATGTAAACTAGGATCAATTTGAAAAATGTCATCTAAATATGACTATTGCATGCTATCAACCAAAAATATGAATGATTCATATTCTACCTTGTTCAAAAAATTGCAAGTGTCAAAAGTTTGCAACTCACCTTGTGTAACTAGATGTGAAGAATATGTGAAATTTGATTACTACCCATTTGCAGTCATGTTATTCATCAAATCATATCTATCTTTTGCTGAAACCTCTTCACACTCAAACAACTGATCAATCACCAATTATGAAAACTTATCCTGAAAGTGCTGATCTAAACTATGCTGATCACAATCATTTTCTTCATCTAACAAAATGTTAGAATGAACCTCAAACTTATCTCTATAAGACTTATCAACACAAAGAAAATCCATAATTGGATCGACGAATTTCACTATTTTCCTCTTCATCACATGAAACATCAAAACATATTGCAGAAAAACCAACGCGATAAGAATCTAAAACAACATCAAAATTCCCTTCACTAACATCCCCCGCATCCAACAAGTCATCATGTGCAAAGACATTTGAGGTACTGTCATATACACCTCCAAAATTTGACAAAGATTATTCAAATTCTATATCTCTTGCCACACCAAAATTTGGGGAAGTAACTTGACTAAATGAAAAAACATTATGAGGGAAAATATGAGCATCCTTAGAAAAACTTACATGCTTTTCAAAATCACTAGCCAACAAAGTTGAAATTTCATCAAGGTTCAAGAAGACTACCTCAAAAGTATCCTCCTAGCTATGATTATCATCTAGAAGGCATGAAGAACTTACAACAACAAAATCATTAGTATAACAATCTAGAAAATCAACATTATTACAACATGAATTCTCATTGTGGTAAGAACTACCTCCACTACTATTATATAATTCATCAACTTCATACTTATTATAACAAAGTTTATTTTCACTTCCATGTACATCTTCCTCGTGCTGATTGCAATTACTTGATTCATTTGCATTTGAATCCACCTCTTCACATTCGCAAGACAAATTATCTTTATATATGGATTCATTATATTCATTACTACCTTGACTTTCAACACTCTCATTATTATCATTAGAAGACATATCTTGAAATCTATAATTATCACTTTCCATCTCCTTAATGAATCTTTCAATTTTCAAAATCTTGTAGTCTTATAGGTGTTGGCCAATTAACTAAATCAGGCATTAGAACATCAAGGAAAACTTTAGGTAGGGAAGATTCCTTAGGTCTAGAATGAAAAGAAATCTTGCTGATTACTAATTTAAGCTTTAGATAACATTGTTTGACATTCAGACCTTGAGTACTTTCTACTTCTGTTCTTATGATATTGACAATCTTATTGTAGATTAGTTTATTCAACATAGAAATGTTGTTCATCACAGTCTCCAAACTTTCAGAACTTGGGCAAACTAATCTCAAATATGAGATCTGACTCCATCTTAAAAATAAAATTTCTACCTTTTCCTTCTACTTTTGAAAATCATTGAATAGAGGCAACCATTTTTAACACTTGACTTCCATGAAAGAGAAACATGAAAATCAAAATACCTCAAGTGCTGATGCAAATCTTTGATATGCTGATTTGAGATGGGTGCATACTGAAAGTCCTTCACATCATTGATGGAACTTTGTAGAGCTGCCACCTCCTTTCAAGAGGATAAAGAAATCACTACTGTGATTTACTTTTTACACTTCACTTTCTTATAATAGCAGATACAACAACACTCTAAAACTCATCAAGAATGTAAACTTCCTTTTCAAGAAAATATCAAAAGATTTAGATATGCCCATACAACTAAAAGTTCTTCAAAATATTGCAATGAAATCAACTAGGAAACAACTGGTACAAAGATTTAGAGTTTCCACTCACACTTGTGAGAAATAAAAGATAATTTGTCACTTGACAAATTTGAACTAGATCTTTTGATGTAGGAGGAAAGCAAATTGTCAAACCACTTGTGTAGATTTACAAACTTCATGAAAAAGAGAACACAACCTTTTGTTCATTCTTGACTTTGATTTTACAACAACACTTTAAAAATAAAATCTAGCTGCATTAATTGAAGGCGAACACTCTTAGCTATAAAATTTCCACTAAACCTCAAAGGTATTGCTACAAATGGATACAATGTCAATGGGATGCATAACTTGAAGTAAGAAACTAGAAAGAACATCATAAAACTCACTGCTGAAAAATGTTTCATGCACTTCTTCTACTGTATTGAATCTTCTCTTTTTAAATTCTTAAGGTTTGTCTACCATTTAGATTTAATACAATCCCTAGTAGAGTCGCCATTTTGTTGGTGTTTTGAAACATCTTAATTTCAAATTACCTTGATGAGAACAAGATACATCTAGGGACAACTACTTCCTATCTTCAACATACCTTTTTAGACACTAGGCCAACTATAAGGCTAGACCCTTCTTCTACTTCAGGCTCTACAGAACCTAGGTGGGTGGACCTGTAGATTCTTCATATGGTACCAGTTGTCAAAATCATACATTGAATCGAAAAAAAAAATATAAAAACCCTTAATCTTCTAACACTTATGCAAAGATCTCAGACATGAAATAGCTAATGACATGACCTAAGAACTTGATAAGCTAAGTGAGGGCATCCTTTTTAGTTCTTCAACATTAAAGGGAAATATATTTGATTAATGATGTTGATTTCAGCAAAACCCCAAATATGTAGCAGTTAGAACGAATTGATCCTGTAGCTGACCAGTGCCTTATCTATTGGGCAATTCCACAAATTAAACACATACATCTGTGATACTAGTGACATATTCTATACACCAAGATATTAGATCTGTCTTATCACTTTGTGAATTAGACACTAGTGTTCATAAATACCTCATTATCATGAAATAGCCTTCTCAAAATAACTAGCAACCCTGTCAAATACATCAAGCATTTACTTGGCCCTTTGTTCCAACAACAAAACATATCAGACATACAACCTTAAGGGGATGCAAATGGGTCTCATTTCTTTGTCCTTAAACCACATTAGATTGCAGATTATAGAGATATGAGACAAGAATTAGAATGAAACTAAGGAGATTAATACTCATTTATATTCATTTCTTTGAAACTATATATTCAGATGCATGTAAAAAAACTCACAAAACCACTAAATAGATCAGAACTAGCTATGATATATTCACTATTATTGTTCATACAAGAGAAATATACTGAAGAATGTGGTGGAATCACAGCTCTGGATCCAACAATGTGGTCTCATAGAGAAACTAGAACCAACAATGTGGTCTCACATTGAAAATTGCCAACCCCCATAATGGATGAGAAAGAGAAAGATATAGAAGAAAAATGGAATCCTAGATCTAATCTAGAAATGATGTGTCCACTTGAATGTCCATTCTTTGCTATTGTAGAGTATCTCTCATCTTTATACCCATGAAAGATAATTTGGTTTTCATCATTGTTTTGTAACAAACTTGAAATATCTCTTCCTCAATGATGAAGCCCCTTCTGGTACTAAAATATTTGAAATGCATCACAAAATGCTAATAATACCTTGATTCAACTAATTTGAATGTGACAAAACTCACCCATAACTGCATTTTTATTAATTTTTACATTCATTCTGTTCACCATTTCACTAGAAATCCAATCTAAACTACCCCAAATAAATGAAACATAAAACTAGGCACCTGAAACAAATCCTCACATAATTGGAACCAGTGGTGTCTTGTACAAAAATAAACTCTAGAAATAGAGAGTTCATTCTTTCTTGGTTTCAGAGATATAAAAAATGCCCAAAATCTTAATTTGAAAATTCATTTCCTGTCAAGGCTTTGAATTTGCATTTGGCCATATATTTGATTTTTTCTAAAGTCTAAACTATAGCATATATCAAAATTTATTTTAAATTGACCTTGTACATACTTTGACAAAAAACATTAAAAAAATTAATTTTATGCCCGTTTGATTTTTCCCTCCCTTTTTCATCTAGGTCAAACATGTTTGACTGACTCTACCATGTGTCACACTCTGATTGGCTGATTTATTCTTAGTTATTTGACACCTACAATGTGGTCGACACATGTCTTCCACATTATTAGTCACTGTGTCTCATGAAAAGTCATCATTTTTGCATGTCATCATGACATAGCAACATTGTGACACATGACACCTCTGGACACATCAACACCCAGTCAACATCACCACATCATCACCCTATCATCATGCCACCTCAGTCACCACATCATCGATTGCTATGTCACATGACAAGTCAACATTTTGCCATGTCATTGCGACATAGCAACCTTGCACCATGTGGCATTGCCTGCCACCTCGGTACCTCAAGAAGTGTACCATGTTTGAAAGCCTCCACCACTTGTCATTGCACGATTCTTCCATCTCAGTCTAGCTAGTACCAAATCACTACCACTTGTCACCTCACAATTTTCCCAAAAATCAATCTCTGGGCCACATCATTGCTGATGTCATTCAAAATGTCCTTAAGGTCGCTATGCTAGCACGACCCCACCAAACACTTGTTCTACCTTCAAAAGGTGCTTGTCTTAAAGACAATACCATCTTATGTGAAGATGTATTTAAATATTTCAAATAACCCAAACATGATGAATGTGGGAATTATAACTTTGGACTATTTTTCAATTTCTCACGTGCCTCCATCAATTATTTCATTTGTCTAGAAAAGATGTCTTCAACAACAATAGATATGCCTCCTCCTTTAGACATGAAGAAGTCTTTTTCCTTCATTTTGTACAAAGAGATAGATGTAAACCCGCTCTCTATAAGTGATGGTTTTTCAGAAAGTATCCAAGAGACCCATAGAAATAGACAACTTTCTTCAATAGACAAAGTCTAAAAATAGAATGCACTCTGTCCACTCACATGCTCTTTGCAACATAAAGAAACCTAGTCACTCCTTGAGTATTTAGCATTCAACAAGTGTAAAAGTATTTAGCATTCAAGTGTAGAAGACTACACAAATACATATCTTAGCACTTTGAACTTGGAGGAAACCATTCTCTTCAATGCGTTTTTGTTAGCGATATGTAGTTTCGATTAAAAGAAAACCAAACAAGCATGGAGTTGGCCTTATTCCCTCATCCACACCGTTGAAGGAAAACTCCTCTGCTATTGCATGATCTATATTTTTTTTACTATGGGTGGATCCAATTTAATTGACATCCAAAGTTTTCTGCCTCATTCAGATGTGAAGGGAAACATCCTTGGTGGTAGACATATTCCTCCCTAAACCATGTCCAATGACTCCTCTTCAACTAGCACCATATACATCTCCTTTTCCTTGCACCTTCTAGAATTGGCATGGGGTCTCAATAGAACAAACTAACAAATTTGGTGGCTGCTAGTCTCTCCTCCTTTTTAACTCTTGGGTGTCCTTGTTTAACATTAGGTGTTCAAAAATTTCTAAAATGACTCCTTCATGCATGTGGGTCCTCCTTGTATTTTTCATGGGCTACTGCCTTCTGCATCAAAAATTAAGGCATTACATTCCATATTGTGAATCATGGTTACAATGTGGTTTTTAATTTCAAATTACTTCAAACATATGAATGTGCAATATGTTTATTGTATGTCTTGCAACCTATAGGTTGTTCCTTATACATTCTATAGTAAATCTTAATCACACATAGTGGCTATTAAACTTACTCCCCATTCTGACCTTTCACTTGGTTCTTTATGCATCCTTGCTCAACATCTTGTCGATGTTTCCTTTTCACAATAAAACTCCCTCAAAGGGAAATTATATAAGATGGTAATTCCCTTAGCTCAACCATAGATTTGGAAATTGGAAGTGCCACATCCCACTCTTATAAAAATTGAATCGCTACCATTTGTAATCACAATACATTCTTCATTGCTGGATAACAATTCAATCTGATGCCAATGGGTATGACTCTCAAAACAATCTTTTGTGTGATCTATTCCATTTTTTATTAGTCATTTAATGCATAATCCTCTTATTCATTGAAGTTGAAGTGATATTGTATGCAATAAAACATTTTAATAGTTGGAACCAAAACATCTTTTTGACATTTTCACGTTCATAAAGTACTTTATCAATCTTGGAATCAATCAGGCCCCAAAGTGGGTTTGACTATTTTTTTTTTTTGGATTCAAACACTTGATCTTTCAAACTAATCCACTGATTCCATCATCTTGATTAAAATCAAATTTGACCACTAAATGATCACTTAAAACTTATTTTATCATTTCTTGCAAGCTAAAAATTTTGTGCCAAGAGGTCCTTTGACTATCCTTAAAAAATGACAAAAACACTTGATTGGGCTCTGAAATTAGATGCATTGGTTGTCTATTCCACATTCTTGCATACTACCAAATCTCATCTCATAACAAATTCTCAGTCAAAATATATTTACTATCAAAGTTGCCCTCTCAAAACTACCTACAAGAAAACATGTCGAAAAACCACAAAACACATTCGGATTTGGCTTCAAAAATAGGGCAAGCTGACACTTTGGGAAATGAAAATTGGGGCATTGGTTTATTGTCATGATGAGAGCATAAATCTATAATTTGGGCTCATTATGAATAATGGGGCAAATTTTGCAAGCAGTCAAAGTGGGCTACTTAGATTTTGTAGACTAGAAACATGAGGAGAAAAGTGAATTTTGTAAATGGAATGGACCTGGGAAAGTGTGCAGATAGATCTTTCAAGACTTACAAACTGACATACTTAAAGAATTTTTAGAGTAGAATACAATAGTGCCATCCATTTGATTTCACCTATCATGGATTCATAATTATAACATCCCAAACAAGGGTACTAACCAATTTGCACTTACTGACACCAATAAAACTCTACAAACTGCTTTTGGAATCGTGTTAAAAAACTTATCAAATGAATTACAGGGCCTCCTAGAATTCTGAACAATTTGCATCATCATGACAATAATAAAAGACCAACTTTGAGGGATTCAAAACCTAGTCAAAACATATCAAAACAATTTGAAATCTGAAACATAGGTTCTCTAGTATAGATATTAAAAACTCCCAAAGTGGTGAGTCATGAAACATAACACAGTGCAAGATTCAATCGCAAACAAGGCCTCCTATTGCTGTTTGACACTTTGGCAAAAATGTAGATTTGAACATTGCTCAAAACAGAACTTCACAGAATGACTCAGAATGGAAATATCTTCATGGAATGAGTGAAAATAATAAATGGAAGGTGTTAGAAATATTAAACACCTCTTAGGCCTCAAACAAACAACCAGGTACACATGCATCAAAAAGTGCTTATAGGGCTTGATTTTTTTGAATGGTACTCAAGATTAGTGCTTTAATTTTGAGTCCCAACACATAGAAACATTGAAAGCTTCATCATCATTATTCTTAGATTCATTATCAGTCTTTTCTTCAACAATATAACAAGATTTCTTACTTTTTTCATCCTTGCTTCTCTTGTAGTCTTTGTCATCTCTTCTTCTTTTGTACTTTCTTTCCTTCCTTTCATCCTTATCTTCTGTGTCTGGGCATATAGCATCAATATGACCAAATTTTTTGCATGAAAAAAAATGATAGGTAATTTATCTTTATATTTACCTCTTTCTCTTCTAAACCTTTTTGTAATGAGGGCTTCAAGTTCATCAATCTCATCATCAAAACTATCACTTTCACTCTTCACATGTTTTCCTTTCTTCTTGTTAAGAACCAGTTGTGACTTGAAAGAAGATTCAATGGTAGTAGGTGTATAGTTATCAAAATTAGACATCTCAAAAGTAGTAAGTCTACTAATTAAAAATTGTAAGGTCAAATTGTTATTTGGTGTGCATCTTAATTCTTTTATTGTAGAGACTCTAATGGAATAGATATGGAGTAGAGTCCTCAATACCTTATCACTATTTTATCTTTGGTTTCTCCATATTTACCTTAAATGTCATTATCATCCTCTTTAACTCTTATGTAGTTTTGTATTATGTAATCACCTTCCATAATTCTCATGTCATCAAATTTCCTTCTCAGGCTTTCTAATTTTTCTCTTAAAACATTGTCATCACCTCCATATATGGTCTTCAATCTGTCTCACATCCTCTTTGTAGTATTGCAATCTTTATGTCATCAAAATCAGCATAGCTTAGGGCTAAGGTAATCTCCAACATTTCTTGGTTGTGATCTAACTTGTGTCTTAGTTCATCAATAGTCAGAGGAGTAGTTGTTACTTCTACATATTCATTTTCCATAAACTTGATAGTTGCATCACTGATATTGTATATGTTCAGCTTCATTAGGTCTGCCATGTAGGAAGGTTCTCCTTGTTTGGTTTGGTTACATCTCTCTTGTTTGTCATAGACTTTGGGTTTAAGTGCCTTCAAATTTTTTTGTATAACCACTGATCTCCAATACCAATTTTTATGAACATATAGAATAACTGGGGCGGGGGGGGGGGGGGGGTGGGGAGGGGGGTGGTGGGGGTGTGAATTAGTTACTCAAGGGTTATATATACCACTTGAACAATTAAACATTAATCACTTCACTATTTTTCTTATCTTGTTGTTTCTTGATCACTACTCTAAAACTATCATAAACATAACTTGCATTGCATAATGAAAAAATTATCAAATGTAAATATTAATCACATTTTGACACTAGGATTTTACGTGAAAACCCAATTTTAGAAAAACCACAAGCAACATATCACTCTTTTATACTCTTTCAAAGTGAGCTCTATTAGGAGTCAACCCTGTTAAAGGTTACAATACACACTATTAAATATGACCTAGTTAGAGGATTTAATTACCCTATAAGGAGTGGCCTTCTAAGAGGACTTTGATCATTCTATTTAGAATGTCACCTAGTTAAAGGATTTAAATAGACTGTTAAATCTTCAAATGATTTTTAGGTCAACCTCTACTAAAAGGATTTCAATACAAATTGTTTATAATGATAAGAAATAAAATAATAGTTTTGATCTATGTGATTAAAAATCATTTTTTCCACTTTAGATCTCTATTCGGTCCTTATGTTGGTTTACTAATAAGCCTTTCATTGTCATCTCTGATCTTGATCTTCTTGGTGACCCTTTAGGCAATTAGTCCACTCTTCTATCAATATTTAAGCCTTATCTAATTTTCTTATCAAGGAAAACATCATATCTACAAGATTTCTCCTTTAGCTTCACATTTACACACTTGTGTGCTTCTAATCAACCTTTCTCTATATGCCTCTCTTCACATATAAACTTGTGCATACATAGACTAGCTGGGCTAGGCATGGCTTGACTAGACACAACTAGATATCACACCAAATGAACAATTTTGTATGTCTTTAAATAGGAAATTTTTTCTTTACTATTTTCTACATCCACCATAGATCTTAGGGTTTAGGATTAGATTCTACTAGATTCAATGTATCTATTCATCTTCTTCATCATCCTCTAGAAACTTCTCTAGAATCCATCTTTTAGGTCTTTACCTAATCACCTCCTTGATTTTAATGATCCAACTCATCAATCTTATCTACAACATGTTTTAGATCCCCCAAGAAATCAACTAAGTCGACTTAATCTTATGGTTTCTTTGAATTTTCTTCTCTTACTATCACTTGGCAATCACTAAATTTTGATACTCAGTCAACACTACATTACTTAGTTTGTGTAAAGCTTCTTTCTTAGCATAAACTAACTTGCTCAGTCAACACTATATTATCTTGGCATTAATTGTAGCTCACTTAACACTAGCATTACTGAGAACTCCTTAGTATTTTTCTCTTTTTCTAAACTTAGCCTATCTTTCTTGACATAACAATTACTTTTCTTTATCAAAATTTATTGAATCAAATGTTCATTGTAACTTCCTTTTCATAACTTCAACCTTTTGTTGGAAATATAAGAGGAGTAACTGAGAGGGAAGGGGTGAATCAAAGACTACTAAAATAAATCCAAAATCGCTTAGATGTTAGCACAAAATAAAGTTTGAAAACTGAATATTGTTGATGCTCGATACACACACATAAGATATTGTAACTTAGTAAATATTGATTATGAAAATCTTTAAATGTTATCTATGATTACTCTTACTTTAACTTAGTTAAAAACACATAAAATAAAATAGCATGAACACATTTGACACCAGGATTTAACGTGGAAACCCAATTTGAGAAAAACCATCAATCACAACTAGTTACTATTTTCACTCTTCTGAAGTGAGCCTTGTTAGGAGCCAACCCTATTAAAGGTTAAAAAACACAATGTTAGGTGTGACCCTATTAAATAATTTAATCACTCTATTAAGAGTGGCCTTGTTAGAGGTCTTAAGATAATTCAATATAACTACCACCTTGTTAGAGGATTTACAAATAGCTATTAAGCCAACTCTGTTAAGAGATTTAGATCATTGCTACAATGGTTAGAGAGTAACAATAAGATGACTTGATTTGAATGCAACTGAATTTTTGATTACAAATGTTTGTTTTGTCTTATACTTGATCCTTCTTGATTGAATATATCTTTTTTTCTCCATAAGGATATTATGCTTATCCTTCAAATTTGCTTCCTCTCTTCATCATTAAATATTCAATACATTCATAACTTCTTACTTCCATTTAATCCACAACTTGACCTTATATTTATATCTTTCATTTTGTCAAGTCAGCTCATATAACTTAGAATAACTAATATTCATCACCTCAGTCAACTAGAACCAATAGATAAATCAATTAAGCTTAATATGCCAAAACAAGAAAATCTTTTGTTAGCCGACCTAGCTTTGTAGAAACTAACTCAGAAATGATTTCCTATGTTAATCAATAAAAGTTTGGTTAACACTGAAAACTCGCAAAGATCCTTTGGGAACTGAGTGAGTTTGGTTAACACTAGTTCCATCCAACTTTTCTTCATTAACTGAGTGAGCTAGGTTAACACTCATCTTCTGCAGACTATCCTTCGATGCTTGAGTGAACTTAGTAGATACTGCCTTTTGAGCTGGCAAACACAAGAACACTCGGTAGACACAAAAAACTATCTTCACTACCCGAGTAAGCTAGGCATACACTGACTGATAATGATATGACATTTGTGTAACATCAAAGACAATACACAATTAATCAATTGTATCCAACAATCTCCCTCTTCAGCATTGATGGCAACACAACATGCCATAAACAAAATGAAATTTTGGAACAAGAATAAAGTAAGGAACACATCCTTAATTTGATTCATGAGAACTTCCTCAGTTAGTGTGAACTCTTCCTTTCTTCAATTTCTCCCTTTGTCTACAACAATTTCTTCCAAGTTCATTCTCCCTCTTAGATATTTCTTCATAAATTTTCTATGATAGCAAACTTCTCCTTCTTTGGAATGACAAAAATTTCTATGAGATATGATAGTAAACTTCTCCCTCGTTGACAACACATGCCAAAGAAAACAACTTTGTTAATATCAATGTATCTTAAGTATTGATTCATTTGCAATATGCCCTTGTCAATTCTGCACCAACTGATTGATCTTCAACTTAATCTAGTTGATGCATCACTAAACTTTATTTAGTGAGCTTTAGATAGGGGAATGACCCCTAGCTTACCTCTTAGATACAAAAATGCATCTTTAGGTAATGGCTTGGTCAATATGTCTACAATTTGTTCTTTTGTATTTACATATTCAAATTTGACTTCTTTATCTTGCATTGACTCTCTTAAGAAGTGATATTTTATAGCAATGTGCTTTGTTTTGGTATGCATCACTAGATTATTTAATATATTGATTGTGCAAGTGTTATCACAATATAGGACTACTAGATCCTTGATCACTATCTTCATTCCTTCCAACAATTTTTTGAACCAAACAATGTTAGAACAATTAACTACTACTACCACATATTCTACCTCTATTATGGATTGAGAGATCCGATTTTGTTTCTTGCTTGTCCAAGACACTAGTCTTTTACAAAGAAAGAATGCTCCACTACTAATGCTTTTTTTGTCATCAAGACTTCCTACCCAATTAGCATCAGTAAATACCTTCAAGTCCAAATTTCCTCCAAGTTTGTACCATAAGCCATACTCTCTAGTACCTTTTAGATATCTCATGATTCCCTTGATTTCCATCATGTGATTTTCTCTAGGATTTGCTGAGAATCTTGCCACCATACCAACTGCTAGTGCAATATCAGGCCTTGTATGTACTACATACTACAATTTCTAATCATTGATCTATATGTGGTGTGATCTACTTCTTTGGAATCATCATTCTTAGAAAGCTTATGTCCAATAGACATAGGGGTTCCAACTGGTCTTGAATCTTCCATTCCAAATTTCTTTAGTATCTCCTTGATATACTTAGATTGAGTGATGTAGATACCATTTTTGTTCTGCTATATTTGCAACCCAACAAAGAATTTTATCTCACCAAACATGGACATCTCAAATTATTTACTCATTTATTCTAAAAATGCTTTGCACATGTCATCATTTCTTATGAAAAAAGTATCATCAACAAATATTTCTGCCAACACAATCTTCTTGTCTAGTCATTCTTTGATATATACAAACTACTATCATCATTTGTTCTTTGAAAGCTAATCTATAACAAGTAATTATGAATTGTTTCATACTAAGCTCTAGGAGCTTGCTTGAGACCATATAATGCTTTGTGTAACTTGTAAACCATGTCTCTTTTGCTAGGATCTACAAAACCTTCTATTTGTTCAATGTATACTTCCCCATCAAGAATTCCATTCAAGAATGCATATTTAATATCCATTTGATATATCTTTAGGGAGGCCATGAATCCCCAAATCCTAGTGGATAATCAAGAAGAGCAGTGGCTGGAAGAATTAATTGATCCGGTGATTGTGGCTATTTCAGACAGGGCCAGGGAGACAGGGATGAATCTTTTAAATAATGCTCGCAACAACATGATTGATAATTTTAGATCAATCAAATGGCTTTTCCATGAGCTTGAGGAGGTTAAAGACTAGGCGAAACACATTGAGGCAACAAGGGAAGGAATGGAAGACAACATGAGGACAGATTCGACTGATAGGCTCACTTTGGCAGAATAGAGGATACACAATTTGGAAAACTACAATCACAACCTTTCCAATCAGATGTTTTCCTTGTTAAGCTCCATCAACAACAACATCATCTCTCTCATGGGCTAGATCAAAAATAGAGAAATGCACGATGATGAGGATGGAGATGATAGAGACGAGGCCAGAACAGAGGATGACCCTGCAAAGGATAACTCCACTCCTGCATAGGACCAGGGGAATCCAAGAGGGCAACAGATGGAAACGAAGGAGAATCAACAGGCCTTTGAGGCTACTTAGGTGATGCAAGATCTGGAGCAAAAGAACGAGGAATAACTCTTGCCTGTTCTTTTGTTTATCACTATCTTTTGGCTTTTTGTGCTGGCTTTTGGCCGTGGCTTTGTCTATTTCCTTTTCTTAGTCTTTTCTCAGTACTTTTTCCTTTGGCTGGGCTTAAATCTTATTATCAACTTTTGAACTTTTACTTTTTTGGCTAGGCTGTAACGCTTATTATTATCCTTCTTATGTACTAACTTTCAGGTTTCAGGTTCCTTGTAAAACCTATTTATCTAATCAAAAACATCCATTTGATATACTTTAAATCCTCTATGTGCTGCATATGCTAGTACAGTTCTAACACCTTCTAATCTTGCAACAAAGTAAAAGTCTCACCATAATAAATATCTTCTTCTTGAGAATAACCTTTACATACTAGTCTTGCCTTATTTCTAAAAACTTTTCCATCTTCATTTAGCTTATTTCTGAACACCCACTTTGTGCCAATTACATTTTTAACCTTAGGTCTAGGAATAAGAGTCTAAGTTTTGTTCTTTTCTATTTGTTCTAACTCTTCATTCATTGCTTCAAACTAACTTTCATTTTCCAGAACATTTTAAACATTTCTAGGTTCAAATTCAACAAGTAAACATGTACCTTTTAATTTTCTTCTTGTCATTGTTCCATCAAATTTATCTCCAATGATCTGATCAAGTGCATGATGCTTTCTAACATATCTTGCTAACACAAGTTCTTTGGATTTTTAATGAGTTCCACTATTTTCATCATGAACTTCAGTATCAAGTTTGGGTCCCACTATCTATGATTTGGGTCCATCAGACTTAGTTTGAACTAGTTTGGTAGCTTCTGATTGTGACTTGAGTCCCTTAAATTGTGACTTGGGTTGCACTGTCTGTAACTCAGTAACTTTTGGAGATGTTGGGGACTCAAGAGATGAAGTCTCCTTTCTTTTAGATAGGTTTGGTAGGGTATTAGGTTCATAGTAAATAAATCTTCTATAATCCTCTAGCTTTTTGTTGCTTTCTTCTTCACTCTTTTCTGCAAACTCATCAATTCTAACATGTGCACTTTCTATTATTTTATGAGTAGAAAAATTCAAACATTTGTATGCTTTACTTCTGCAGGAGTATCCTAGAAATATACCTTCATCACCTTTTACATCAAATTTTCCTTTTCTAGATTCTTTTAGGATATAACATTTGCTGTCAAATACTTTCAAGTAACTTATATTAGGTTTGTAGCCATACCATAGTTGATAAGGAGTTTTGTTTGAATCTTTCCTCAACTATACTCTATTCAAGGTATGAACTGCAGTGCTAATAGCTTCCTTCCAATATGTGATAGCAACATTCTTTTCAATCATTAGGCTTCTTGCCTAATCCATGATGGATCTATTTCTTCTTTCAGCTATAGCATTCTATTGTGGTATACCAAGGGCTGATACTTGTCTTTTAATTCCTATTTCAATGCAGAAATTATTGAATTCATTGGAGATGAATTCACCACCTCTGTCTAATCTTAAACATTTCAATCTCTTTCCAGTTTGTTTTTATACTCTTGCTAGATGCCATTTGAACTTTGAAAGGCTTCTAAATTTTCTTTTAGACACATTACAATCATCATTCTAGAATAATCATCAACAAAAAGAATGAATTTTTTTTCTCCATTGTAACTCTCTATTCCAATAGGTCCACATAAGTCTGTATGAACAATTTCTAAAACTTCTTTTGACTAATATTTTTTGCTTTTGAAACTAGTCTTTCCCATCTTACCAATTTGGCAATTCTTGCATAAACCCATATCAGGTTCCTTCAAACTAGGAATACCTCTTACTCTTCTATGTTTTCTTATCTTAACTAGATTATCAAAATTTAGGTGACATAGTCTTTTGTGCCATAACCAACTTTCTTCTACTTGAGCAATAAAATATGAACATTCACTAAGATCAAGATAAAATACATTACCTTTTATTTGCTTGCTAGATCCAACTAGATTTCCTTTTCCATCCAGTAGTTTGGCTTGTCCATTCATGAATTCTACTTTGAATCCAATGTTATTCAATTGTGCCTCACTCAGTAGATTATGCTTCAGTCCTTCAACCCAATAAGCATTGTCACATACAAGTTCTTTAGTCAATGAAATACATCCTTTTCCTTTTATGTTACAAGGTTCATCATTTCCAAATCTCACACTACCTCCATCATAATACTCCATGTGCTCAAATTTTATTTATCTCCAGTCATATGATGTGAATAACCACTATCAATAATACATATATCATTTTTTCTAACATGATAGATAAGTAACATCAAGTATCTCCTTCATCATCAGATTCATCTTTTACAACAATATATACCATTTCATCTTCACTGTTATCAGAATCATTAGCTATAAAACATGATTTCTTACCTTTTTTCTTATAGTTCTTGTTGTTCTTGGAATCCTTCATACCTTTGTGCTTATCACTTTTCTTTTCATATTTGATTTCTTTATTTGGACACCTTGCAACAATGTGACCAACTTCTTCACAAGAAAAATAGATAAGAGGAACTTTACCTTTGTACTTTCCTCTACCTTTGGAATACTTTCTTGCAAGTAGGGCCTCAACAACTTCAAGATCATTGCTTGAAGTTTCTTTTGTTTCTTCTTCTTCACTTCCTGATTAATTGGACTTTGATTTCTTACTCTTTTCTTTGAGTGAGAATTTAGCTTTAAAAGTAGACTCAATAACCTTTGAACTAGGAACATAGTTATCAAAGTTATCTAACTCAAAAGCTACCAATCTTCCAACTAAAGCATCCAAGGATATTTTATTATTATCTCATCTCTTGAATAGTAGACACTCTAATTTCATAAATAGGAAGAAGAGTTCTAAGTACCTTGCTTACAACTATATTTTCTTCAATGTCTCCTCCAAATGCTTTGATTACACTTATAGTTGCTTTGATTCTTTCCACATATTTTGCAATATTCTCATCTTCTCTCATTTTCATCTAATCAAAATGATCTCAAAGACATTTAGCCTTAGCTCTTCTTACATTTTCATCTCCTCCATATATGTCTTTTAGTTTGGTCCACATCTCATGAGCTATTTTGTAGTCTTTGACTTCATCAAATTCAACATAACTAAGAGCAGATGCAATATCAATCATCATGATGTTATGATTCTTTCTTTTAGTAATATCTTCAACTGATAATATTCTAGTGGGAGTCTTGTATTCAACATCGAGATATTTTCACCCTAAATCACTGATAGTAGCCAAATGTAACCTCATAAGTCCTTGCCATGCTGCAAAATTATTTCTATTTAGCTTGGGAATCTCTCTTATGTAAGACATCCTAATCTTTAGCTTAGGTCCTTGAAACCTTGTCTGCAAGAACCAAAAGTTCTAATACCAATTTTTGGAACGGTAAGAGGAATAACTAAGAGGGGAGGGGTGAATTAGTTACCACTAAAATAAATCCCAGATCCCTTAGATGTTAGTACAAAATAAAGTCTAAAAATTGAATACTTTCGATGCTCGGTAAAAACACATAAAATGCTATAATTTGATAAGTACTGATTATAAAAATTGTTAAATTTTATCTTGATTACCCTTACTTTAACTTAGTTGAAAACACATAAAAGAAAATAGCATGAACACATTTGACACCAGGATTTAATGTGGAAACCCAATTTGGAAAAAACCACCAATTGCAACTAGTTACTATTTTCACTCTTTTGAAGTGAGCCTTGTTAGGAGCCAACCCTCTTAAAGGTTACAAAACACACTATTAGGTGTGACCCTATTAAAGGATTTAATCTCCCTATTAGGAGCGGTCTTGTTAGAGGTCTTAAGACAATTCAATAAAACTACCATATTTTTAGAGGATTTACAAATATCTATAATGGACATCTATAATGAGATCACCTAATTTGAATGCAACTGAATTGCTGATTATAGATGTCTATTATGGCTTATACTTGATCCTTTCTGATTGAATATATCTTTTCTACTCCATAAGGATATTCTACTTATCATTCAAATTTTCTTCCTCTCTTCATCATTAAATCTTCAACACATTCATAATTTCTTACTTTCATTGAATCCACAATTTGACCTTATATATTTCATGTTGTCAAGTTAGCTCATATAACTTAGAATAACTAATATTCATCACCTCAGTCAGCTAGAACCAATAGATAGATCAATTAAGCTTAATATGCCAAAACAAGAAAATCCTTCTCTAGCTGACCTAGTTCAGTAGACGCTAACTCAAAAACTATTTCCTATGTTAACAAATAGAAGCTTGGTTAACATTGGTTCCATCCAACTTTTCTTCATTAACCAAGTGAGCTCAATTAACACTCATCTTCTACAAACTATCCTTTGACGCCCAAGTGAACTTAGTAGATATTGCCTTCTGAACTAGGCAAACTTAGGAACACTTGGTAGACACAAAAAACTATCTTCACTGCCTGAGTGAGCTCAACATACACTGATTGATAATGATATGACATTTTTCGAACATCAAAGATAATATACAATTAATCAATTGTATCCAACACCTTTTGTTTAGGTGCTATAGTTATTAGTAACTTCAAATGCTCTTCATCAATCAAATAGATATGACATTTAGAGTAGGTAGAAATAGGTCTCATCTATAAATTTGACATCAATGAAAAAAAAACAATTGTTCCAATTGTATATTTCCAACACAAACAACAATTGTTCCAATTTTATGTTTCCAACACAAACAACATAGCATAATATGAAGCTTTTATAATAGGAGTGAAGCTAGCTATCCAATGAAACATACAACATCTAAAGGTATATGGTGATTCCCAAGTAGTTGTTTGGAAAATAATGATGATTATGAAACTAAAGATGATACATTTTTACCATACAAGAAAATGATAGATTTCTTGAAGTCTAAATTTTTCACAATCACTTTTTCTCAGCTTCCAAGGCTACATAATAAGAAATTTGATGCTATGGCTACAATGAATTCAATTATCAATATGCCACATAACATTGAGCATTGCAAGTTCTTAGTAGAGAAAAAATTTCTCCCTACATTCGAGCTTTCTCAATTAGAGTTTGTGTGAGAAATTGTTGGTCCCAATTCTCCTTGGTACCAAGATATTTATGACTACTTACATGCCCAAATCCTACCACATAACTTATCAAAAAATGAACACAAATCCTTTATCCAAAAAGTCACTAGATATATCATCATTAGTGACACCCTTTATAAGAGATCCTTTGACCAAACTCTCTTAAGGTCCCTTGATTTACAAGAAGCTAACATTGCCTTACATGAGGTACTAGAGTTATATGTGGAGGCAATTTCAATGGTTTGATTCTAACCAAGAAGTTAGTCAAAGATGGATATGATTCACCCACTATGGAACAAGATGCTCACAATTTTGCAAAGACATGTCATAAGTGCCAGATACATAGTAATCTAATTCATGCACTAAGTCAAGAGCATTAGCCAGTTATTTCTCCATGGCCCTTCTCTTAGTGGGAATTTGATCTCATAGGCTTGATTACTTCTCCTTCATCCAATGACCATAAGTATATCATATTGTTGGTAAGAAGATTTGCAAATTTATTCTCAATTATATCATATGCCACCATGGAGTCCATCTAGTCATTATTACTGATCATGGTAGTCCATTTCAGAACAAGGAAGTTGATAATTTTTATGATAAGTACAAAATCTACCATGGATTTTTTGGAATTTACCATCCATAGGGTAATGGTTAGGCTGAAGCATATAACAAAACTATTGTCAAAATACTCAAAAAGATTGTCAACGACTCTAAGTGAAACTGACACGTACAACTAAATCCAACTCTTTGGGCCTATAGAATAAGTGTCCATGCACCCACAGGTGCAACACTATACTCTCTAGTATATGGCATTGAGGCTATCCTTAAAATTGAAATTGAAATAACATCATTGAGAGTATCACTATAGGACATTGTTGATCATAAAAACTACAGGGTATCTAGACTACATGAACTTGAAATGCTAGATGAGCAAAGAAGATCTGCCTTAGTACACTTGCAAGCTTACCAAAATTGACTCAAAAAAAGCTATAACAAAAAAATATGCGGTTGTCATTTTGAGATTGGAGACTTGATTTTGAAAATGAATTATAAAATTTAGTAGCACAGAGAAAAACCAAGAAAGTTTGAACCAAATTGGGAAGGACCCTATGTTGTCACTTCAACATTTGGGTCTGAAGTTTATCATCTTGCAATGCCAGAGGGTGAAGCACTACCAGTTTCAATCAATAGCATGCACCTCCACACTTATTACACATAATGTTTTCCAAAAAAGTCCTGAAAATAAATATATAAATAAAATCCTAATTTTTTGTCAAAAAAACTACAAAAAAATCCTAAAAAAGCATGATTCTTTAAAAAAAAGGGTCATGAAAAAAATGAATGCCTTGATGAAAACTTGGAAAAAAGACTTATTGGTATGAAAAAAGAGAAGAAAGAAAGAAAAATTGTCCAAAAGTGAAAACCTAGCAAATAAGCACTTTGGGCAAGTCATTGCTCCTCCATCTATTGGGATTCTATATGGTTTTCTCCCAATATTTCAAGATCACTTTTTTAACACTTTGAGATGTTATTAGTCCTTGATCATGGCCTATGAACTAGTTGTTATCTCATGTTGTTTTCTCATACGTCATCAATTTGTATATACCTTGTCATTGGCCTTTGTATATAGTTTGTGTCTTGTGTGGGGGCATTTACCTTCACATCCCCTAACTTTGAATTTGAACTAGGAAAAATCCTTGACCATGGTTAGTTCACTAGACTCATCATTCTTATTGGATTAGAGTTGACACTGTTAGAAATAAGAATTAATGTGGGGGGGGGGGGGGGGGGTGAATCAATAATTTACAAACTTTAGTCACCAACTGAATATTATTTATTACTTTGAACCATACATAAGAAAGTAATAAAGTAATGCTGAACAGTAATAGTAACCATACACAAAGATAACTCATAACACCATATTTTGTTAACTAGGGACCTTGGACAAGGGAAAACCCTAGTGGGGATGATACCCAATAGATAATATATTGATATATATATTCCTTTTTAGAGGATGGACCTTGTTAGGAGTCAATGATCAAATTCAATATAGAAAGACCCTATTAGGAGACTTTGAATCCCTGTTAGGAGATTCTAACCCTGTTAGGATTTGCGCCAACCCTATTAGGAGTTGTAGTATAGTAGATGCAAGATGAGCCCACTCCCCAAACATGCACTTCAATTACAAGAAGAGCTCACTATCTAAACAAGCAATTAGTCTTCAAGAATATAGATGTTGTAACTTCTTTCTTTTTTGATCTCTAATCTTCAGGTTGACCTCAGATCACAAAAATAGCTTCTCAAAACTTTACGTATATCACTTTACAAAAAGTTCGCATATCACAATAGCATACAAAATATTACACTTCTCTTTGTAGCTGTCCTTTGCATAAATACCATACCTTTTCACAATTTTCTACTAGGTTGGCTAAGACCATAATATACTTTTCCAACTTAGAGTAAGGATCTAGGATGTCTGCCCTAATTGGTCAAGTAATTATTTTATAAACAAAATAATTCCTTTCCTTTAATTTTTCTATCTTATTTCACTGGCAAAAAATGAATACGTCTTTTTTATATAGTCTATACAAACTTTTGAGGTTATGCACGTCATCATCAACATGTATACTATCTCCATCCAACTTTTCTAGTCATAATATGACATCAGTAACAAGTTACATACAAAACAATACATTGTTGCAAATCAAATTCATACTTGGACAATTTTTTGAGTACCAAAAGCTAAGCATTTTAATTTCCAAGGTTTCCTATAAGCATTAACATCATCTGTTGCCATAAATGACAAAAAATACATATCTTCATTAGCCAATTGTCAACAATCTCCCCCTTTGGCATTGATAGCAACAAAATAGGAAAAATTGGCTAAGTAACAAAAACTTGTCAAAAACAATACAATAATATTACATTAATCATCTATTACAACTTGTCTATCTTACATATACTCCCCCTTACAATATGATTTTATACCTTACAATATTATCTTCTCCCTTTTACAATATTTACAATTTTTTTATGCATCTTCTTCCCCTTTGACATCAATGACAAAGGTCAAAATGTCAAAAACTATCAAAAACTCTGTAAACATCTACCTTAAATAGATAGTATCTTCATGCAATTATCAAAACATGCCTTAAGATTGATTAAACCTTTTATCCATGCATCCTTGGCTGATTTAGCAGAGGTGAGAATTGCACATAGGGCATATGAATGCAATCTAAACTACATTAAGATCATAATATAAAAAGTTAGAATAAGTGTCCTTGGCTTTGTCACATTCCTCCAACTATTTCTCTACAATAGATATTTTCAGAGCAATAGACTCTCTAAAACCCAAAAATCTATTCAAAATTTGTTCCTTTTGAAGTTTTAGTTTCCTGATATCACAATGAATACTGGTCACTTGTCCTTCACAGTCATCAACTTTTCTGAAAGGTTGCTGTATATGGTTAGATAGAGCCTCTAGCTCACTCAACTTACCTTCAATCTTACTATCAAGATCCTTGCTCAACTTGTGAGATAAGGTACACTTGATTTACAATACCTTTTCGTCCTATTGACATTTTCAAAGTTCCTTGATATAAGTATGAAGACTTATCAAATCATTCTTGATTTTCTCACAAATAGTGCTAAATAAATTAGTATCATGTGAAATTTGTGCCTTAGATTCTACAAAATTTAGAAAATTTGTATTGCTTGTGCCCTTTGTTCATGATCTGCTTCTATATGCTAGACTACCAGAATACCATGCAATTTGTTAGTAACCTCCATCAAGGTTCTTTGTAGGCTCTTCACTATTCTATTATTTTCAATAAGTTTTGACAAAGATGAGATCAAGTTAGTTTGAACATCATCATCAGTTGTTAGGCTAGCAAGTGAAAGTGGAGTAGATGAACTAGAAGGTTTCTATTCATCTTCCCTTAGCTTCTTTTCAGCTATCTCTTTGACTCTTCTCTCTTCTTTTTATTTTCTTTCTTTTTCTCTCTTTTCTTCCTTCTCTATTCTCTTTTTCTTATCTTCCTCTAATTTCCTCTTCTTTTCTTGCTCAAATCTTTTCTTCGTTTCTTCTTCATCAATTTATGCTTGGCTTCTTCTATTTTCCTCTTTTCTTCTTCTAATTGTCTCTTCTCCTTTGCAATTTGCCTCAATTGTTCTTGAATATACTTGGTATGATATTCAAGTTGTTCTAAAATCTCAAAATGGTTAGTATCATCAATGTTAATGGTAACACTAGTCTCATCAATTTGTATTGTGTCACCACTTACTAACACTTCCAAGGTTCTAGGTGCAGGTGAAGATACTGTGTTAGACTCTATCATCATTTGATTGATGGTTGAAGCTATTTCACTTCTTATTTTGTCCTTCTTATCGACCATAAAAAGAAATGGTCTTAATTTGTTCCTCAAGTAAGGTGCCAGATTATTCAATAATCCCTTGACTTCTTCTTCATCATTAGTCTTTCATATAGTCCTTAACATAGACTTCCGAAGTTCTATGTCCTCTTCTTGAGTTGGTGCCTTCTTTTCAATAAGTCTATCATAGACTTTCTGATTTACCATACCTTCAATATCATTAAGTTTTAGTTTATTAGCTATTATATATCTCACAGTAGAGATATCAATCTAATCTTTCTCAAAATTATTATAAAGTCATAAAATTTGTTCATCTGAACAAAGTTGGCTTCATTAGCAATTGTTGAATTAATCTTCTCTATCTTTGGCTTCTAGGGTTATCAAGCTTTGCCTGCTGATTGTTTAGAAGTAGTAACCTTCTCTGCCTATTTATCTTCTTTTTCTTCTTTTTCTTCTTCACTATATTCAACAATTGTCAACATGTCTTTTGTCTCTTTCCTAGTCCAGTGGCTTGTTTTTTGATCCTTTTTATCTTGATGGTCACAACTTCCACTAATCTTTTTGATTTCCTCTTCATCTCACTTAGCTGTACATCTAACATTGTTGCATAAGGAATGTTTTGATCCAAAGATGTCTCTGCAATAGACACTGACAAAGGTTGTACATGTTGGTTTTTCAAAACTATTGAATAACAAAATTCTCAATACCAAATTGATATTGCTTACACAACCTAAGGATTATCCAATTCCTATTAACAATTACATGTGCAAACCATTTGGACCCAACTTCAACAAAACCAAGGACAGTTTTCTACTCTTTAGGCTTTGCAAAACTAGGGTGGGTATACCCAGGGGATCATTCAAGGCTAGAGGCTACTAAATGAGAATTATTTTAGTTTCATTCTGATTCTCATTTCATATCCTCAAACATAAGCATGATTTTGACATTTTGGATAAAACACATGTCATATAATAGATTTGGTCACAATTCTTTTATAGATTTGCAAGTATTCCCAATAATAGTGGCTAACTAAGGCTAAAAAATTCCATGCAAACAAGTGTTTACCATCTTTTGAAATCTTCAAGAAAAGTAAAATAAAGCCGATTGTGATTTTAGATTTGAAACTTCTTTATAGTATACCTATCTATAGACTTAATTAACAAGATCAGTGCCTATTCCATTGGGACTTAGAGTTTATTGCAACTTGTAGATCTATTCTATTGCCTTACAACAAATATTATCAACAATTCTTACTAAAGTTCATTCTTATAGACATTCTATCTACTACCATGACAATCCCATCAAAACCATCAAAGAATTTATATAATTTGTTGAATTAATAGCAGTAATGAGTTGACATACAATCTAAATAAATTGCATTCAATTGAGCAAGCTTTACTTACACAATCTCAAAATAACTAGGAAACAACAAAGGAGATAAAATTCAATAAGAATTGATATGGGGACAACTCAAAATTTGTATTAATTTTCCTTGAAAATTGTATACAATTGTAGTAAACTCTGAATGACCTTAGAAAGAAACACAAAGATCATTCCATATTAATGCATTCTCAAAAAATTTGTAGAGAAGATACATTGTAAAGTTTTTTCTCAAAGACTAGACCGAAAACATCCTAAGTATGAAACTAAAAATGCATTAGAAATTGGACCATTCTCTAGCCCTAGAATCTCACTTATATAATGTGAGATGCAACAAGCTTCAGGCATAGAGAACTGACAGGTGTCTCTTACAAGAGATATTTATATACAACTATCACAAAAAGACAAAATTGTGAGTAATAGAAATTTTTTTACATCAAACATTCTTTTGCAGGTCCCTTTCTATTACATTCTTTTTATTGCTAATTTTTTGATTGGCTTCTATTCTGATTCTTCTGCACACACACATGCTATGCCTGCCAATGATGAAATTTGTTCTGATGATTGCAGATTAACCTCAACCCATGGGTTTTCACTATCTTCATCCTAAACTGACAAAACCACTTTTACCCTTAATTGATCATCTGTCATGTTCACATTCTAAGTCTCTGAGCCTGTAGCTAGAACCAATTGGTGACCTTCATCTTCCTCATCTTTTGGATCTGGTGCTATCGTTTCAATGATCTACACTTCATCATCTTGTACTTCATCATCATCTATACTAACCTCTTCTAATTGCTCACCAAAAGCAATATGTACCATCCATGTGTCAAACAATGTATCATCTGGCCAGTTAAATTACAGAATATCACTTTGCTTCTTAAGTATATACTTCCTCATTATCAATAATAACAAATTCTTATTTCAAAGAATCAAAAAATAACTAGGCTTTCACCAATTCCTCTGTCATTTTGGCCCACCAAGCATGTCCTTTTTCATTTATAACCTTATTCATCCTTAGACAAAACAGGTCATCCAGTTCCTTAGCCAATTCATCCTTATTGTTCAATTTATTCTTTTTATCCAAGGCATGAGGAAACAAATCAAATTTTTCATTCTTGTTTTTGCTTAAATAAGAAACAACCTTTAGTTGTAAAGCAACTCTTTTGTTATCAAAAATTGATAAATCATTAGCAATATCATATGTCTTTTCAATATGGTCATGGGAAGACCTTATAACAGAATAACATAAAAAGGTAATTTCTTTCCTTCTCTTTTGCCACTTATTAACAATAGGCTTTAGGGCTTCATCATGGGTTTTTAATTCCTCCGATATACTTATTACTTTTACCAACTGGTCATAAAATATGGGCCATTCAATTTTATCTACCAGGTACATTAGAGCCTTCGTAAGTTTATCCTCATATTGCACTTCCATCTCCACATGTAATGCCAAAGTTTACTTTTCTCTTCTTCAAAATCTTCTATTGTATAATATTGAGGCCTCTATAAGGCGTCTAGCATTTCTATAAAGGGAGTGGATTTAAAAGGTTCCACTAGAGGGCGAGGATATGTTATTCTAGGTCTTGTAGACCTCCCCATTAATTTATTCTCAAGTTCAATCCTCTTGTGAACTTCCTTATTGTAGGCTTCCAAAACTATTTCATATTTACTTTGCAATTCAAACATGGCCCTTTCTTCCTTTTTAGTAGTGGCCAAAACAAATTGAGATGAATCTATATTCCAATGTGTAGCCTGCATATGAGAGGTATCAACCACTTTCCTCACAATGATATTTCCTGTTAATCCTAAATCATTTGGTAGTGATGAAACAACCCTAGATCCCCTTCTTAATGCCCACATAACCAAAGTAGCTTGATCTTCACTAAATGAAGTCCGTGCAAACTCCTTTTTACTGGGGTCTTGTAATTCCAACTTATTTGAAATAGAATTAAAAACTAATGCATCAACTATATCCCAATTGTATAACAATAAAATATTTAAAGCCTTTACCATTTGCCTCCCTTCTTCAGGGGTTATGTTTTGGAAATCTTGAATCATTTGTTCCTTTATTTGATTTTGTAGGGCTGCCTCCTCTAGCTCGGGATGCTCTATTCTCAATTTGTTGCATCTTTCTTCAAATTTTCTCATGTTAGTTCTCCATATGAATTGGCAGAAAGCCCTAGATTTGACAAAATTGTCATATGATAAAATTGTTGACTTGCTTGTTCCAACACAGGGTCTAATTCCCTTCCTTTGTAATCTATAACTATTAACTGAAAACTTGGCACTAGAGGCTCCTGGGAATCCCCTTCATCTATTTCTGATTGTATAACAAAAACTCCCCCTTGTGATCCCTATTGTTCAATTTGCTCTTCAGTGAGCTATTCATCTTCAATTATCATAGGGGTTTGTGAGGGTGAGTATTCCTCAACATGAGGATCCTCAATCTAAAATAATAATAATTAGAATTGAATCCATTAATGGTGAATAGGGCTTCTGGTCTTTGGTCCTCCAGATTTATTAGCCTTTGAAAATATTTGTGAAACCCTAGGTCTCATTCTTTTTAAAATTTTTGGGTGCAAATTTTTTTTAAAACTTTACGAATATTCCTTGAAAAGTTCAAATCTTTAACACCCCCATATGACCTTTTCCCTCTTAATGTATACCATTTGATCCCCACAAGATCAATGGCAGTCACATTGTCACTATAAAAGATGCAAGTATGTTACCCTATGTGACATAGTGACTGCTATGAATTTGAAGGGTGATGTCATGAGATGGAGGTCCAGTGATTGAGATTGTGTTGTGTCAGAAGTATTTGATCACATTTTTCATATTAGACCCGTCAGAACCAAAAAAAAAGGGATCAGAACAATGAAGTAGAAAAGGTGTTAGCAAAAATTAAATTTTTTGATTGGTCGCCATCTCACTATTGAAAAATTTGTGTACTTCACTATTAGCGACATGGTGCCTTCACAAAAAATATAAACGATAGTCACTTTTAATTTTTTCGATGACCATGAGCTTCCCAAATGGCATGGTGGATGTGCAGTTTTATTATTCTATCATAAGCATTAATTTGAGTGATTATGACTTGACTTGCCTGTATCTTTCTGACACCAAGTTTTGATAAGACACCAAAGGTCGCTATGTTACTGTTGAGAAATTTGTGATTTTTTCCATTAGCGACATAGCACCTTGATGGAAAGTAATAATGTGACAATGTTTTTAGAAGGTGGGTCCTAGACACATGCTCCATCAGATATCAGTTATGTAGTTTTTGGGATATGGTGACATCTAGTGGGATACATGTATGCACCAAGAAAAGTAAAGGCATTGGAGGTCGCTATGTCACTTTCATAAAAATTATACATCTTGCCGTTAGTGGCATAGTGCCTAGCCATGAAATAAACACATGGTGGGAGCCAAGCAATGTGGTAATGTGACTAGGATTAGAATATGGTTTTATATGCTAGCTATACAAGGTATCCTCACATCATCAATAAACTAGACCCACACCCCACTCATAAGTTAGATAAAGGATTTTGATCGTTAGATTGATCTCAAATCTATGAATGTCACTACATTGATATGGAAAGATATGAACTTTTTACTCTATGTGACATAGTGACTAGGGGACCCACCACATCTTATGTAATTCATGCAATTTCCATGCCCTCAGATTGATCTCAAATCTACGATCGTCGCTTTCTCTCTATGATGAGTTTCTCGAAGGTTATGAATAGTGATATAGCAACAAAGGGCCCACCACGATACTCCTAAATAATGCATTAAAGTGTCCTCCACATGATCAAAGTAGAATCAACAATTGTCGCTACTTTGCTATAGCAAGATGCTCGCTCTTTATGTATAGTGAGGTAGTTACCTAACAACACATGTCCTTAGTTATCAGTGGGTCCAGACTAAAATACCAACAATGAAGGATCTATACACATGGTGAAGTCTCATTGGCTTGACTTCCAACATATCAAGTCAAACATGAGTCATCTTTGCGTGCATCCATGGATCGTAGGATTTTTAAAAAATCAATGGTGTAAATTTGAATGCAGATGATGGTGTCACTCTGTGCATTTATGAGGAAATGAAAGCTTCACATGTGAAAGAAAAATAGAGTATAATATATAAGATTTTCTCAGTTCCATCTCACACAAACAAAGATTTCAAGCCTTTCCTGAGCAGAAGCCATTATTGAGAGCGTTGTGTTGAGCTTGACAAGAGCGTGAAGCAAAATTCGATTGTTTGTGGAGATATTGTAGGATTACAGAAAGGAATGAGCAAAGAATCAAGTAAGTAATTATAGTATAATCTCTGTAGTGTCTTAGTTTTATAAATTACAATAAAAAATGCCTCCAAAGAAGGTATTTTCTAGTCAAGAGAATTATTTGGATATGAATGTCCATGATGATTTGCTTCAGCTGCTCCCTAACTCCATTATTGAAACTGTACAAGTTAAAAAGCTTACTTTATTAAACCCTAGGTTGAGAATAGTGGATGGATTGTATGACAAGGGGAATTGGGTCTGGGATGCTAATACCTCTCAAAATAGTCTAGATTTATTTAAGAAATGGTTTTTAGAGAGGAATCTATTTGCTCCACATGCCAATATTTGGAATTTTGATTTGGGAAAATTGGTGGTTCCTAGTGTTTTTATGGATTATGATCTTCTTGAAGCTATGGAAAAGAACTATGACCAAGCCATTAGGGTAGTAAGAAGAACTAATGGTGAGGTCCTAATTATAGTAAGCCCATATGAAATTAGGGAAGTTTTTGGTTTAGGGCCTCTCACTGATTATCATGTGCCCATTGATTTGAAAGGGTTGGAAAAGGAATACATGTCCAAGAAGGATGTCATTAGGAAAGGTGCATTGAAGGCACATATAGGTAAAATTGGAAATCTACCAGTGATAATAGCATCCTCTAGGAACCTTTCAAAAGGGCATACTTCAATAGTAGGGCTGTGGAGATTTATAGGATCCAGTGCAAATTTTTTGGGAGAGATGAAGAGGAGTTTATGCCTACGAATTTCATGTATATGGTTACTCAGATTTCATCTTTTGGTGTGGACATAATTTTTGATTTTGCTTCTTACTTAGGCAAGGAAATTCACAATGGACTAATTGGGATTGCTAAGGGCAAGGTGGAAAAAACTTTTGGCCATTATTCTTTGTTGATGCATATGTTTTTGTTTAAGGGAGAAACATATTTTGGTAAAGAAATGGAGTGCACTACTAGTCTAGAAATAGAGAAGAAAATGGTGAAGCACTACTAGTCTAGTTATGGAGTGCAGATATGACTTGGGATGCAGAGAAGCCTAGCTTTGTCAAGTTTGACAGGTATTTCACTTCCAAGATGAGATGCCTCTTATTGAGTGACAATCCCAAAATCCCAAAGGTACTAATGAATCTCATTAGGCCTATGAAAAATCTCAATGGTTTGAAAGTTTCACATAATTGGGGAGATGTCGTCCCATCCTATGTTTCTACTATATTTAGAATTTATGGTTTTAAAGGAAGTCCTCATGTACTACCTTACCAAGTTCCCTTGAAGGTAGGAGTAACTAAATTTTTGTAGTAGTTAGGAGGAGTAGAGGAAATATTTTTGTTGAAAAGATTAAGAGGGTCAATATTCCCCACTTGCACAGTGGCCCATCATTTTGTAATCACAAAAGGGGGTTGGCTTTCTTTGAACAAAATTTTAGATCCATACAAGATGGCTATTTCTCCCCATCATTCTTGTGATTCTGAGGGATTTTATCATTTGGCCCTGAGGCATAGAATTAAGCTTGGTAGAATTGAGCATGAATTCTATTTTTTTGAAGATATAATAAGGAATGAGTACTCCTTGCAAGAGCAAGAGACTAGAAAGGAAAAGTGGAGATTCTTCTCTAAAGTTTTGTATTTCATTCATTGTTTTGATGCAGATTATAGTCCTCTGGACAATGCAGTTACAAATGCAGATAAGATAAATAAACTTATGAATACTTTTTTTGAAATAATGGAGACAATGAATGGAAAGAAGAAATTATTTATTAGGTTTTACCCAGATAAGTCCAAGGAAGTAATGAGAAGATTGGGTTTTACTCCCAATATAGGGGCAAGTCAATTAACTATCCAGAAAAAAGTTGGGGCGTACTATTATTTAGAATAAAAGGACCACTATGGAAAAAGGTAAAAAAATAATTGAGTCCACTAGTGATGTCTTGGAAGAGAGGCCTTTTGAGCCTTCTCTTAAAAGGTGAAAAATAATAAGGGAAGAGGATCCTCATTTTGAGGAATACTCACCCTCATAGACCCCTATTAGAATTGAAGAGGAACAACTTACTGAAGAGCAAATTGAACAATTGTGATCATAAGGGGGAGTTTTTGTTACACAATCAAAAGTAGATGAAGGGGATCCCTAGGAGCCTTTAGTGCCAATTTTTGAGTTAATAGTTGTAGATTATAGAGGAAGGGAATTAGACCGTGTGTTGGAACAAGCAAGTCAAAATTTTTTATCAGATGACAATTTTGTCAAGTCTAGGGCTTTTTGCCAATTTGCATGGAGAACTAACATGAGAAAATTTGAAGAAAGATGCAACAAGTTGAGAATAGAGTATCTCGAGCTAGAGGAGGCAGCCCTCCAAAATCAAATAAACGAACAAATTATTCAAGAGTTCCAAAACATAACCCTTGAAGAAGGGAGGCAAATGGTAAAGGCTTCAAATATTTTATTATTACCCAATTGGGATATAGCTGATGCATTAATTTTTAATTCTATTTCAAATAAGTTGGAATTACTAGACCCCAGTAAAAAGGAGTTTGCAGGGACTTCATTTAGTGAAGATCAAGTTTCTCTAGTTATATGGTCATTGAGAAGTGGATCTAGGGCTATTTCATCATAGCTAGATGATTTAGGATTAATATGAAATATCATTGTGAGGAGAGTGGTTGATACCTCTCATGTGCAGGCTGCACATTGGAATGTAGATGCATCTCAATTTGTTTTGACCACTACTAAAAAGGAAGAAAGGGCCATGTTTGAATTGAAAATTAAGTATGAAACAATTCTTGAAGCCTACAATAAGGAAGTTCAAAAGAGTCCATTGAATTTGAGAATAAATTAATGGGGAGGTCTACAAGACCTAGAATAACATATCCTCACCCTCCAGTGGAGCCTTTTAAATCCACTCCCTTTATAGAAATTCCAGACACCCCACAGAGGCCTCTATATTATATAGAAAAAGATTTTGAGGAAGGAAAAAGTAAACTTTGGGCATTACATGTGGAGATGGAAGTGCAATATGAGGATAAACTGACGAAGGCTCTAATGTACCTGGTAGATAAAATTGAATGGCCCTTGTTTTATGACTAGTTGGAAAAAGTAATAATTATATGGGAGGAATTGAAAACCCATGATGAAGCCTTGAAGCCTATTGTTAATAAGTGGGGAAAGAGAAGAAAAGAAATTACCTTTTTATGTTATTTTGTTATAAGGTCTTCCCATGACCATAGTGAAAATACATATGATATTGCTAATGATTTGTTAGATTTTGATAATAGAAGAGTTGCTTTGCAACTAAAGGTTGTTTCTTATTTAAGCAAACACAAGAATCAAAAATTTGATTTGTTTCCTCGTGTCTTGGATAAAAAGAATAAATTGAAGAATAAGGATGAATGGGCCAAGGAATTGGATGACCTATTTTGCCTGAGGATGAATAAGGTTATAAATGAAAAAAGGGCATGGTTGGTGGGCCACCACAATAGAGGAATTGGTGAAAGTCCAGCTATTTTTTGATTCGTTGAAATAAGAATTTGTTATTATTGATAATGAGGCTGAGTATATACTTAAGAAGCAAAGTGATATTCTTTAATTTAACTAGCTAGATGATACATTGTTTGACACATGGATGGTAGATATTGCTTCTAGTGAGTAGTTAGAAGAGGTCAATACAGATGATTATGAAGTGCAAGATGATGAAGTGTAGATCATTGACACGATAGTACTAGATCAAAAAGACGAGGAAGATTAAAGTCACCAATTGGTTCTAGCTACAAGCCAAGAGATCTAGAATGTGGACATGATAGATGATCAATTAAGCATAAAAGTGGTTTTGTCAATTTAGGATGAAGACAGTGAAAACCTACAAGTTGAGGTTAACTTGCAATCATTAGAAAAAATTTCATCATTGGTAGGCATAGCAAGTGTGTACGCAAAAGAATTAGAATAGAAACCAATCAAAAAATTAGTAGTAAAAAGGATGTAACAAAAAGGGACCCACAAAAGAATGTTTGATGTACAAATTTTTCTGTTACTCAAAATTTTGTCTTTTTGTGATAGGTGTATGTAAATATCTCTTGTAATAGACACCTATCAGTCCTCTATGCCTGAAGTTTGTTGCATCTCACATTATATAAGTGAGATTCCAGGGCTAGAGAATGGTTTGATTTTTGATGCATTTTTAGTGTCATATTTAGGATGTTTTCAGTCTAGTCTTTGAGCAAATTTTTTATAATGTATCTTCTCTACAAATTTTAAAAGAATACATCAATATGGAATGATCTTTGTGTCTCTTTCTAATGTCATTCTGAGTTTACTACAATTGTATACAATTTTCAAGGAAAATTAATACAAGTTTTGAGTTGTGCCCATATCAGTTTTATTGAATTTTGTCTCCTTTGCTATTACCTCATTATTTTGAGATTGTGTGAGTAAAGCTTTTTCAATTGAATGCAATTCATTTAGGTTGTATGTCATTTCATTATTGTTATTAATTCAAGGAATTAAGTAAATGCTTTTGATGAATTTGATGGGATTGTCATGGAAATAAAAAGAATGTCAATAAGAATAAACTTTAGTAAGAATTGATAATAATATTTGTTGTAAGGCAATAGATTAGATCTAGAAATTGAAGTAGACTTTGAGTCCCAATGGAATAGGCACTGATCTTGTTAATTCAGTCTACATATAGGTATAATATAAAGAAGTTTCAAATCTAAAATCACAATCAGCTTTATTTTACTTTTCTTGAAGATTTCAAAAGGTGGTCAACACTTGTTTGCATGGAATGTTTTAGCATTAGTTAGCCACTATTATTGGGAATACTTGCAAATCTATAGAAGAATTGTGACCAAATCTCTTATATGGGATGTTTTTAATCCAAGTTGTCAAAATCATGCATATGTTTAAGGATATGAAATAAGAATTAGAATGAAACTAAAATAATTCTCATTTAGTAGCCTCTAGCCTTGAATCATCCCCTGGGTATACCCACCCTAGTTTTTCAGAGCCTAAAGGGTAGAAAACCATCCTTGGTTTTGTTGAAGTTGGGTCCAAATGGTTTGCACATGTATTTGTTAATAGGAATTGGCTAATCCTTAGGTTGTTTGAGCAATATCAATTTGGTATTGAGCATTTTGTTGTTTAGTAGTTTTAAAACACCAACAATACATATGTTATACATTTATTCATTGTCTGCATAACTTCTTCTGACTCACTTTTAGTCATATTGGCCTCTGATAAAGATTTCTTCATTATCATCTTTATCTTCTTGTGAGATGCTTTCTCTAAAGATGCCTAATAAGGTGATTAGTTAATCTCATCATAAGTCCCAAATCTATACTCAGCTTGGTCCTTCTCTAAGTTCAACAATAAATCAATGTATCCAATTGCTATATCATCACTTATCTCAGAACCTAAGGGATCAAGAAATGTTTCCCAAGGTTCTACTACTTGAATATAAGTAACATCCATATCAACCATAATACACATGTCATCTTTAAATATTTCTACAATTGCAGGTGCTATTCTAAATCTTTGTCTCGTCTCATTTTGAAATGTTTTCATTATCAAGTTCCCACTATCCAAGATTTTATCTATTGGATGTCTTCTACATACACCCATGATTTTCTCCATTGTACACCTCTCACTGCTCATAATCTCTATGACTGAGAAATATGGAAATATTTTAAGTACATGAAAGAATAAATGATTGATCAGTGACTGAAATCTAAAGACACCATTCTTAGTCCTTTTGATTTTCTTTAGGTTCTCAAGAAGTTGCATTCTTAGAATTTCACAAAGATTAACTTGTTCCTTCTCAACACATATCTTATAGGCTGTATAGATGAATCTAGTTGAAAATTCATCAATCTTAGAACTTGCACATATAGAGTAGGCAATGATTCTACTCAGGAATCTTACATCATCTTGTTTAATGGTGCTAATCACCATGGCCTTTCCATTATAAACTGCATGTGTGTAGCTCTCAAACTTCTTCTTAACGAGTTTCTCACCTATAGGTACACTACCTTGTTTGCTAAGACTAGTTACCTCATGAATAAGGTTGGTTGAAATATCAACTACATTATCTTCCATCCACAATTTTCCATCATGAATTCTACTTAGTCTAATTTATGTCCACTCATTGGTGTCCAATTCTCGATAGAAATGATATTTGAACAGGTCTAGTTCTTTCAAATGTTCAAATCTGGGTGTCATAGTCATATCATGATTAAAGACTAATTCCATATCTTTATTCATATACTCGCTCCCAATAGATTCAAACTTCTTGTTGAGATAACTTCCTACATCTCCCAAATAAACTATATTGTTTGCTGTAATGGATAATGCAAAATTAGGGTTTCCTTCTATGGGTTTCATGAAAACAACTTTCAATTTTGGTCTTTCCTCATTATCAACATTATGAACTATAGACATATCCATGGTTCTATCAAATATAAACTTTATTGAATAAATTCTTCAAATAAATGATAAAATACATTTTTCCCAAAATAGGGTTTACTTCAAAATTGTCTTATCAAGTCACTTCTAAGTGCTATATGCTTTGGATGTGATCACAATGAAGTGGTAATCAAATTTGTACTCCATTTTATTCATCCAATTTAAACTTGCATTAATTGCATATTCGTAAACATGAAAAAGTTGTCAATTACATTTTGAAATCAAATATCTACTCAAGATCTTCTATTCAATCTTTAGATGCTACCCAAGGTTTACCATAGCCTCATTCCATCATGAAAATGCTCCACAAAACTTCTCTCCATGAAATTCTTAGTAAGAATGTAGTTTTCATCTTCTTCTATAGAATTAACTTTCTCTATAATAATAGTAACTCTTAATTCCTTCATAATAAGTTTCGATAAGCTCCATATTTTAAGCGAGCTTAGATACAATCTAAAATTTTATCAATACACCTTTTCCCAACTTCACCACCCACAATTCAATTTCTAAGTGAAGTTAAAATTTTTGGTGTTGTGAACAAGCTTAATTCAACTTAGTTGAATCAAACTCGAGTATTGATTTCAATCTTCCTGTCTCATCATCTTCTAACTTTTCTTTTGAGATGTTTAATCCTTTTGCAAATGCCTCATTGAGTTCTTCTTGAAGTTCACTGACTACATTTCTTTGTTCCTCATTGACTTTATTGTTTTTAGAGTTCCTTTCATGGTTCCTTCTATTATTTTTGATGTTTCTTCCAACATTTATTTGTTTCTGAAGTTTCTTCCATTATTTCTTCTATCTTTAAAGTTTCTATCCATTTTACAATACTTTTTTGTATGTTCGAAGTTGTTGCATAATTGACATATTGGAATTCTACTTCTAGGATTCTGTTGATCATCAAGTGCATGACGATTCTGAGCTATGTATCTAAAGCTATTACACTTATAACACATGATCTATCTTCTTTCTTCATAAGGTGTTCCTTCTCTCAATGTCCTTTCATTAGATCTTCTTCTATCTTCAGGGTTAGTATTTCTAGACATTCTACTATTCCTTCTATCATTATCATATTTAGGTTTCCTACAATAAATTTATTTATGACCCATAGCATAACAATTATGACAATAAAAATCCTTAACGTGATTAAATGACTTATTTGTACAATCTCTTTGTATATGACCTATTTGAATACATGAAAAATACTTACCTCTAAATTTATACATGATTTCCTTAGGATATTCCAGTTGCTTTGGTTCATCCAAAATCTCAACTTCCTTATCTTGTCCAACTTCTTTAGGTTTGTTAGAAGATTGACTAGATTCAATCTTACCATGAGATTTATCTTTTTCTTTCAGATCAGATCTAATCTTAGGTTTCTTTGCAAACATGTTAAATAGTAACCAAGACCAGTCTTATCATAGGTAGGTCTCTATATTGACATAGAATCATCAAGCTTTTCTCTGCTAGAATAAAGCTTCTCAAGTTACTTCTTGCATTGAGTTAGTTCACCTTTCACAATAGTGTTGTACTTATGAAGTTCTTCATGATCTTCTTTCAATGTTCCAAATTCATATGTCTTCTTCGCTAGACTTCCTCTAAGATATGTATTCTTAGTCTTCAATTTATATTCAACTTTACTAGGATCATTCCTCAAAGTTAACTTTAGATTGGTAATCTTCAATTCATGCTTCACGCTCTTATACTTTGTCTTCATCTTTGAATACTCATCATCACTTGTTTCAAATTCAGTAGATTCAGGATTGAATTTGAGATTTTCAATCTTGTCCTTCAATTGGCCACAATATATTTTGGAGTACTCATATCTATCCTTTAGCTTATATCTTTCTTTAGTAAGGAGATCAATTTGTTCAAGTGCCTCTTCAAGATTCTTCATCAATTGTTCCATATCTGTAGGGATCTTACTCAAGTTGTTAAGCCTCTTCTGAGTAATTGCACTTTGATACCAATTGTTAGAAATATGAATTACTGAGAGAGGTGGGTGGGGGGGTGTGAATCAATACTTTAGAAACTTTAGTCGCCAACTGAATATTATTTATTACTTTGAACCATACATAAGAAAGTAATAAAGTAATGCTAAACAATAATAGAAACCATACACAAAGATAACTTATAACACAATTTTTTGTTAACTAGGGAAACCCTAGCCAAGGGAAAACCTCAGTGAGGATGATACCCACTAGATAATATACTAATATATATGTTCCTTATTAGAGGATGGACCCTATTAGGAGTCAATGATCAAATTTAGTATAGAGATTCCCTGTTGGGAGACTTTGAATCTCTTTTAGGAGATTCCAACCCTATTAGGAGTTGTAGTATAGTAGATACAAGATGAGCCTTGTTGGTGTTTTAAAACGTTATAGTTTAAAATTACCCCAATGAGAATAGAATACATCTAGGGGAAACTACTTCTGATCTGCAACATATCCTTTTAGATATCAGGCAACCTATAAGGCTAGACCCTTCTTCTACTTTAGCTTCTGTTGAACCTAGGTAGGTGGACCTGTAGATTCTTCATATGGTACTAGTATTCAGAGCATGCATTAAATCTAAAATAAAGAAGATAGAATCCTTATATCTTATGTACTTATGCAAAGATCATAGACATGAAATAGCTAATGACATGATCTAAGAAATTGATAAGGTAAGTGAGGGAAATTATTTTCAGTTCTTTAAACAAAAAGGGAAATGGATGATTTGATTTCAAAAAATCCTGAAAATATGCAACAGTAAGAATAAGTTGATCTTGTAGATGATTAGTGTCGTATCTATTGGAAAATTCCATGAATTACACACATACATCTATGATACTAGCGACAAATTCCATACTTCAAGATATTAAACCTATCTTATCAATTTTTGAATTAGACATCTATGTTCATAAAGACCTCATTCTCATGAAATATCCTTCTCAAATAACTAGCAACCCTATCAAATACGTCAAGAATTAACTTGGCCCTTTGTTCCAACAACAAAACATATCAGACATACAACCTTATAGGGATGCAAATGAGTCTAAGTTATTTGTCCCTAAACTTCAAAACATTGTAGATTATAGAGATAGGAGATGAGAATCATAATGAAATTATGAAGATTTTTTCCTCATTTGTATTCATTTATTTGAAACTATACATTCAAGATGCATGCAAACAACTCATGAAACCACTAAGTAGATCATAACTATCTATATTAGCTTAACCACTCCTATTCAAACAAGAGAGAAAATATGTTAAAGAAAATGGTATCACAGTAATGAAAACACATCAAAACTGAAATCTTGGTCCCATAATATTTAGAAAACTCAAGATTAGAACCTCTATAATGAATGAGAAAGAGAGAGATATATGAAAGTAATGAAATCTTGGATCTGATCTAGAAGTGGCATGTGTCCACTTGAATCTTCATTCCCTCTTGTTGCAATGCATCTCTCATCTTTCTACAATTGAAATCTGATATGATCTTCATCATTGTTCTATAACAAATTGAAAATATCTCTTCCTTAATGATGAAAACTCTTGTTTTTCCAAAATACTAGAAATGCATCTAAAATGCTAATAAAATCTTCATTTAATTGACTTGGAGGTACGAAAAACCAGCCCTAGCTACATTCTTATTGCCTCGGGCACACATTTAGCTCATCATCTTGCTAGAAACCAAATCTAAACTTCAATACCTGAATGTGGTTGCAAACTGAGTATCTAAGACAAAACCTTTTATAACTTGACTAGACGACTTCCTATGCAAAAAAAATTCCAAAAATGGAAAATTTGCTTTCTCCCAATTTTGACGATATATAGTAGTCATATATCTACTTATTGGAAATGCCCATAATACCATTTTGAAGATTAGGCTCCAAGACTAGCCTCATAGGTTTGCATATGCTTTTTAAATTTTATGCAAAAATTTAAAACTTTTCTAAAGTCAAAACTTTAGAATAAAACCTTAAAATATTTTATAACATCCTGCATGTGTCTTTCTGAAGAAATAAAAATAAAAATTGATATTATATATTTTTGAAATTTTCCCTTATTTATGCATTTGGGTCAAGTTAGGTTTGGCCATCTATGCTACATGGTAGCACGCCATTGGTCATTATCTACCATGTCACCTACCACCTAGCCACTACATGGCACCCTCTATTTTTTCCACTGGTCACCTAACACATTGCTATGTATCACCATTTTGTTGGCCCTTCCAATTTCCTTGTCACCACCACGTTATCCTTTGTTTGGAACTCGCCACATCACCGCCATGTGGCATCTTGCTATTGGTTAGATTATTGTACCTGTCATGTCATCACCAACTGGGGCCCATTGCCATGTGTTAGCTAGGTGCTTTCCCACATGCATAGTTAGCAACTACCATGTCATATATGGGAATGCACCTTTGCAACACGTGTCCTACTGTGTCATGTTGGCACCTCAATTTTTGTGCCAATTCAGAGGGCCCTTGTCACGTTCCATTTTGTAATTCATCTACTTAGCAACACATGTCATGTTTTGGTTCATCTTTATAGTCCACATCATCATCTTAGTCATCACACATGTTGTTCAAAATTAACTTTCACCTAGTCTGGTTGGCCATGGGGCCCATAGAAGCAGTTGCTTTGCGTTCAAAAGGTGCTTGTCTTAAAGACAACTTAAAATAGTGTGCTATTGTATTTGAAAACTCCAAAACCTCCTTGCAGTGTCAATTTGGGATTAAAACCCCTAGTCACCTTTGTACAAAAACTTCTCCCAATCGCAGAGTGCTTCCCTCATGCAAAAAACCAATAGTTTCTAACACCAAATGAATCTCATCATAGATGTGGAAGGTTTTTTGTATGTTCTCTTTGCCTTTGATATATTCATTCCTAGAAAAAAATATGAGGGCATCCTTGTTGGGGAGAGTACCCATGCGATGTTTACATCACTTATCGCTGACGGCTTTGATCATTGCCTTCACACCCAGATTTTGCATGGTGACAACTATTCTGGTCTACTTTGAAATCTTTGCTAAACATCTTGGAAAAAGCTCTTGTAAGTCTTCTATTTCAAAGAGCATTGTCAATGAGCATGAATATTTTTTATGCATTCTAAATGCTTCTATTTGTGTCATCAGGCCTACACTTACTCTCATCTCCACCATTGGTAAGTTTTGATCCTCTTTGAACTCTTTCACTATGCATGCACATTATCCCTCTTAGTGAGCTTCAAACCATTTAGAGTACCCCTTGTATGTTGAACATATTATTTCATTTGAAACAAAAATGAAATTAGGGGTTTTAGGAATAGTTGTTGTTGGAACAAGCTCCTATATTTCTAAGGCTTTATGTTAGGAGCCAAAAACTCAAGTTACTCCATTGTTGGAATGTTTCCTATACCGTTAGGATAGAGAACATGATAGAGTAATGCAAGGGATCAGAATGGTATAGCATCTGCCCTTACTGGTCCAGTTCCATTCAGTTAACTTGATATGCCACATGCTTCATGCTAGTAGACATAAATGCATTATATGTAGTGGTATATAGACATTGAGTTCCATTCAGATTGAGAGTGTATTAAATCAGGAGTGAGAACTACACCCATTATCATACCTCCCTTAGGCTTCAACACATTTACTTAGAGTTCCTCTCATATTATTCATGACACAAATTTTAATCTTTCATTTGATCAAAAGGTTGAAGATATGGAACAATCTCAACATGTGTGAGATTTGTACATCCATGGTTTCATAGTGACATGTATAATATCAAGTGATTACAATGATTATAGTTATTATAACATTACTAAACACCCCCAATCTCCACAATTTCTTATCAGTTTGATGGAATTGGCTGGGCCCCAAAGTGGGTGGGCCCCTTGTCACATTCCATTTTGTAATTCATCTACTTAGCAACACATGTCATGTTTTGGTTCATCTTGATAGTCCACATCATCATTTTAGTCATCACACATGTTGTTCAAAATTAACTTTCACCTAGTCTGGTTGGCCATGGGGCCCATAGAAGCAGTTGCTTTGCGTTCAAAAGGTGTTTGTCTTAAAGACAACTTAAAAGAGTGTGCTATTGTATTTAAAAACTCCAAAACCTCCTTGCAGTGTCAATTTTGGATTAAAACCCCTAGTCACCTTTGTACAAAAACTTCTCCCAATCGTAGAGTGCTTCCCTCATGCAAAAAACCAATAATTTCTAACACCAAATGAATCTCGTCATAGATGTGGAAGGTTTTTTGTATGTTCTCTTTGCCTTTGATATTTTCATTCCTGGACAAAAATATGAGGGCATCCTTGTTGGGGAGAGTACCCATGCGATGTTTACATCACTTATCGCTGACAGCTTTGATCATTGCCTTCACACCCAAATTTTGCATGGTGACAACTATTCTGGTCTACTTTGAAATCTCTACTAAACATCTTGGAAAAAGCTCTTGTAAGTCTTCTATTTCAAAGAGCATTGTCAATGAGCATGAATATTTTGTATGCATTCTAAATACTTCTATTTGTGTCATCAGGCCTACACTTACTCTCATCTCCACCATTGGTAAGTTTTGATCCTCTTTGAACTCTTTCACTATGCATGCACATTATCCCTATTAGTGAGCTTCAAACCATTTAGAGTACCCCTTGTATGTTGAACATATTATTTCATTTGAAACAAAAATGACATTAGGGGTTTTAGGAATAGTTGTTGTTGGAACAAGCTCCTATATTTCTAAGGCTTTATGTTAGGAGCCAAAAACTCAAGTTACTCCATTGTTGGAATGTTTCCTATACCGTTAGGATAGAGAACATGATAGAGTAATGCAAGGGATTAGAATGGTATAACATCCACCCTTACTGGTCCAGTTCTATTCAGTTAACTTGATATGCCACATGCTTCATGCTAGTAGACATAAATGCATTATATGTACTGGTATACAGACATTGAGTTCCATTCAGATTGAGAGTGTATTAAATTAGGAGTGAGAACTACACCCATAATCATACCTCCCTTAGGCTTCAACACATTTACTTAGAGTTCCTCTCATATTATTCATGACACAAATTTTAATCTTTGATTTGATCAAAAGGTTGAAGATATGGAACAATCTCAACATGTGTGAGATTTGTACATCCATGGTTTCATAGTGATATGTATAATATCAAGTGATTGCAATGATTATAGTTATTATAACATTACTGAACACCCCCAATCTCCACAATTTCTTATCAGTTTGATAGAATTAGCTGGGCCCCAAAGTGGGTCTGGCTAAAAAAAATTTGAACTTAAACACCTAAAATCCCAAATTAATTTGATGAACATCTAACACTAACTATAAACAATTTGCAATACTGATTCAACCTTTAAAAGTCATTTTGTACCCTTTTTTGCCAACTGCCAATTTCATGTCTAGGGGTCCTCTGACTGGCCTTAAAAACTAACTAAAACACTTGACTAAAACTTCATAGTTGACATACTAGTTCTTTGTTCCACTTTCTCCTATCCTATGAAATCTCATGAGAAATTCTTAGTCAAAAGAGATTGACCATTAAAGTTTCCTTCTCAAAATTCCTTGCAAGAAAACAAGTCAGAAAACCATGAAATGCATTTAGATTTGGCTTTGGAAACAGGTCAAACTGACACTAGAGGACACGAAAACTAGGATGTTGGTTCATTGTCACAAGGAGAGTGTAAATATAGGATTTGGGGTCATGAAAAATAACTGGGCACACTTGGCAAGAGGTCAAATTGGACTATGTGGATTTCTAGAACTGGGAATAGTGGTAGAAAAGTGATTTTTGCAAATGGAATTGACCTAAGAAAGTGTGTAGATGGATTTGTCAAGACTTGTAAATTGGCACACTTAAATAATTTTTAGAGTAGAATACAATAGTACAATCCATTTAATCTCACCTATCACAAATTTAGAGTTACGACATCTCGAATAGGGGTACCGATCAATCTTCATTTCTTGACATTGGTAAAACTTTACAAATTGCATATTGAATCGCATTTGAAAACTAACTAAATGGATTTATCGTAAGCTCAAAATAGAAACATAAAAAATATATGACCTCTAGAATGCAATGCAAAAGGAATAATCTCATTTCAGTTATTTGGGTCAAATTCATAACAAGTCAAATAGGGCTTCCCAGAATTCTGAACAATTTACATCAGCATGACAACAATAAACAACTGACTTTGAGGGATTCAAAACCTAGTCAAAAGATGTCGAAATGACTTGAAATCTGAAACATAGGTTATCTAATATGGATATTAAACATTCACAAAGTGGCTGAAAGTGGCAGGTCATGAAAAATTACTAGGTGCGAGATATTCAAATGCAAACTAGGTTTCTTGTCACTACTTGACACTTGAGAAAAAATGTAGATTTGAACATTGCTCAAAATTGAACTTCATAGGATGACTCAAAATGGAAATTTATATTTATGGAATGCATGAGTATGCTAAATATAAGGTTTTACAAACACTAAATACCTCTTAGGCCTCAAAAAAATAGATGGATACACATGCATTAAATTTTCTTTAAAGGGCTCAAAAGCTTGGAATGGTACTCAAATTAGAAAGGTGATTTTGAGTCCTAATAAGCCCACTGCCCAAACATGCACTTCAATTACAAGAAGAGCTCACTGACCAAACAAGTAATTAATCTTTAGGAATATAGATGTTGTAACTTCTTTCTTGTCTAATCTTTGATCTTCAACTCAATCTTTGATCATAAAAAAAACTTCTCAAAACTTCACATATATTGCTTTACAGAAAGTTCGCATATCACAATAGCACACAAAATACCACACTTCTGTTCACAAGATGTCCTTTGCATAAATACCATGCCTTTTCACAAATTTCTCCTAGGTCGACTAAGACCATAATATACTTTTCCAAGTTAGAGTAAACATCAGGGATGTCAGCCCTAATTAGTCAAGTAATTATTTTGTAAATAAAATAATTGCTTTCCTTTAATTCCACTGTCCTATTTCACTAGTAAAATACAAATATATCTTTCTTATACAATTTTTACTGACTTCTAAGGTTATACACATCATCATCAACATGTATACTATCTCCATCTAACTTTGCCAATCATAATATGACATTGGTAACAAGTTACATACAAAACAATACACTGTTGTAAACCAAATTTATACTTGGACAATTTTCTAAGTACCAAAACCTAAGCATCTTTATTTTTGAGGTTTCCTGTAAGCATGTACATCATGTGTTGCCATAAATGACAAAAAAATACACATCTTCACTATCCAATTGTCAACAGACATCTTATACATACCTTAATAACTTGAAAAAAATTCCAAAAAAATAAAATATGATCCTAACAATTTTTTTTAATAAAAATCACATATGATCCTAAAAACAATACAAAAAATAAATCAGATGTGATACTGAAAAAATTAGTAAAATAAATCATAAAATGTCTAGAAAATTTCAAAAAACAATAATCATAAAATTTTCTAAGAAAACTCAAAAAAATTAAAAAGTCATAAAATATCCTAAAAAGCTCAACAAAAAACATAAATGTCCAAAGAAACTTAAAACAAATTCATAAAATGTCCTCAAAAAATCCGTAAAAATAAAACAATATCTTGAACAAAACACAAACAATCAAATAGGAACTTGAAAAAAAAACCTAAAATTAGAAAGAAAAAAGTCTTGAAAAAATTGCAACAAAAAAAACAAAATCAAATATTTTTAATCCCCCCCAAAAAATTGCAAAATCCACCTAAAAACTTGTAATAAACCTTAAACATAATCACTGTAAATAATAAATCCTTTTGCTAAACACTTGCACATGCAGACCCAAACTTAAACATTGCACTTCAAAAAAATCAACAATCAACTTGTCAAACATCAATCAAATAAGAAAAGTTTGAAATCCAAAACAACACTTAATAAAGAAAACAATAAGATCAAAATGGTTGTTGGCTCACACTACTTAGTGTTTTATTTATTTTCTATTTGCTTTTTATCATGTTCCCATGTTGCTCGATAATATAAAATGATTTATGAGAGTGACCAAGATGGTTCATGATAGTTTTTGTGTTGTTTTTTCAAACATCCTTTGATAGTCTGGGGCACAACTTTATGCCTTAAGGTGGATAAGGTCATTCTCTTTCTACATTGTGTTTGTTTACACAAAAGGCTTGCATTTTTCCCTCGCTCTTTATGCCATGATGCACTGTGTTCCATTTTCCATATCAAAATAGGGCTCTTATGTCATAAACTACACCTATGAAAGAAAGTGTCATCACTCTTAATCTCATTTCCTTCTTCTACTAATATTTATTTCATCAATCTTTCTCCTCATTATCTTTTCTTTTCAAAAATTGTCCTTAAGTCAATCTCTTTCCCTATATTTCAAAGGGGCACCCTACCTTCTTTTAATTTCACCTAAGCATTGATCCTTTTCATTATTATTCTTTGACACAACACTCATAATCTCATTGTATCAAATAGGGACAAAATTTAGATGCTAAAAAATGGTTTGTGCCTACTCTTTCATCACTTTTACATCCTAACTTGTCCTATTTTCTCATTTCACTAACTTTGATTTTTTGGTCAACTTGATCATCATATAATCAACACATAGATCATCTCAGAATCAATTCAAATCTATTTCCATGTCATCGTCTTATCATCAGTAATCCTTTGAGCATAGTTACATCCTTTAGTACCTTATCAATATTCATTAATACATGTCATGTGTCCTTGGCATATCACCATTTAATCCCTAGTATTGTTACATATCAACATTCATTAATACATGCCATGTGTCCTTTGTTAGAATTCTTTAGAATAACTGAGAGGGGGGGTGAATCAATTATCTAAGGTCTAAATGCCCTAATAATACTTTTTCATCAATTATAGTGAGCCCGTTAAACTATTCATTCATCCATGCTTAAATCAACCATCTTAGCAAGTTATAGAAAATCAACATGTAGGAATAAAACATGCAAGATCAAAACATGACACAGTGATTTACGTGGAAACCCAATTTGGGAAAAACCACTAGTAACATGCTACTCAATTCTCACTCTTCTAAAGTTATGCCCTGTTAAAGGCCTGCCCTGTTAAAGGCTTACAACACACTGTTAAATGTGACCTTGTTAGAGGATTTCACCATATTGTGAGGAATGGGCCTGGTCAAAGGACTTTAGAACATTCACTTGGAATGTCACCCTGTTAAAGGATTTACAACATGGCTATTAAACCAACCTAAGTCCATACGATTTATACTAACTATTACAATTGCTAGAGAGTAACAATAATGGCTTTTGATCTAATATAACTTACAACATATCTTGCAGATTACAGATCACACTTCAGTTCAATCCTTTGCTTGGCTTTAATCACTTCAGCTCTGATAGCTTGTCATCTCAAGCTTCATCACCTTGAGTCTTCTTGCTCATCATACCAATGCAATCATATCTATGGTCATATATCGAAACAGAGTATCTGTGCTCTCTTTCTCTATAGCACCTTCTTCAGCACTTCATACTTTCATGCTTGACCCTCTACTTTGCTTCTTGATCTTATGACTCCTTAAGTAGAAATCTAGAATACCTTTCTTGCTTGATTCTCCCTCTCCAACTTTAGGGTTTCAATAGATTAGGTAGGATATAATGTATCTATCCCACATCTTGCTCTTATCTAGAAACTTCATCTAGAATCTAGTTGTATTCACCAATTTTTTTTTACATAGTGCTATGTGCCACCAGCTCATCATTCTTATCTTCTATCTGATTCACAAAATTTTAGCTAACTACCATGTCGGCTTAGATTTGGTGAATCTTTGACTTTCAAAATAATATAGCAACTTGGCATTATTGATTTACTGATGCTTGGCTCCTTCTGTGTTACTCGACACTTGTATCATGCTCGACACCTGATCTTCACTCAACACCTGAAGATCACTTGGCACTTGATCTTCACTTAGCACTTGAAGATCACTCAACACTTGATCTTCACTCGACACTTACTAAAGTTAAATTTTGCTCACCTTCAACTGAGAATCTGCTCGGCACTAACTAGCTTGCTCGACTCTCTCTAATGAACTTAGTTAGGCTTTACAAATGACTTAGCTAAACCTTACATCTTTGATGTGTTTTAGTGTGCCTATTCTCTGTGTCTTAGAGTATGACATCAATATACTATTTCATCAATGGCTTAGCTGATCCTTATACTTCATTATAACATCATAAATTCAACCTTTCTCTAGGTGCTCTAGTTACATCTTATTGTTTGCCTCCTCCTTGTCAATCAACCAATTGATAGTATTTAGATCACTAAAGCAATTGTCATTCCTACAAGTAGCAAGTTTGACATTAATGACAAAACAATTATTGAGAACATTCTTTACTAGTTCCATTACTTTTCATTCATGATCTTTTCAATCATTTCCAACAATCTCCCTCTTTGGCATTGATGGAAAACCAAACTGATCAATTGATCAACTTAGTTACCACCAAAATTATATACATTTTCTACTACTTTCTGCTTCCTTCTTGACTGTTGCATCCTTACTACTGATCTCACATATCTCCATATCTTTGCCTTTTAGTTTCTCATAAATCTCCCTCTTTCATATATATCTCCCTCTTACTTTGTATTGATCAGTTTTTTGCATATATCTCCCTCTTTGACATAAATGCCAAAGATGTAGCATCTTTAACATGCAAAATATAAGCTTTGCATCCCCTCTATCATCCCTCTATCATCCCTCTATCACCATGCTTGTGACTGATTTAGAGTTTTTGCTCCTATTGCCATCCTCTGCATCATTTTTCTGTTATTTCAATGATTAGTTCCTGTTGATGCAGGGCATCTTCTTTGTTGCTTTAAACTACTTGAGTTAGGGGAATTACCCCCAATTTGCCTCTAAGATATTCATAAGCATCCTTGGGAAATGGTTTGGTGAAGATATCTGCAGTTTGTTCCTTTGTGTGAATGTACTCCATCTTTACTTGTTTGTCTTCTACCAATTCTTTGACATAGTGATACTTGATTGCAATATGCTTGGTTTTTGCATGCATTACTAGATTCTTTGATATGTTTATAACACTTGTATTATCACAATACAATACCATAGGTTTGGTTACCTCTTCTTTCATTCCTTTCAATAGATGTGTGAGCCACACAATGTTTGTGCAATTGACTACTGCTGCCACATATTCTGATTCTGCAGTGGACTGAGATGTGCATGTTTGTTTCTTGCTAGTCCAAGTAACTAGCCTTTTACCTAAGAATAATGCTCCTCCACTTGTGCTTTTTCTGTCATCAATGTTGCCTCCCCAATCTGCATCTGTGTATGCATTGAGCTCAAACTTTTGATTCTTTTTGTAATATAGGCCAAAATCATTAGTTCCTTTGAGATACCTCATTATTCTTTTTACTACCATGAGATGATTTTCTTTAGGATTAGCAGAGAATCTAGCCACTATTCCAACTGCTAATTCTATGTTTGGTCCGCTATGTACAACATATTGTAGTTTTCCAATCATGGATCTATACATTGTTTGATTGACTTCTGCTGATACATCATTTTTGGATAGCTTATGTCCTATTGCCATTGGTGTGATGAATGGTTTGGAGTCTTCCAATCCAAATATTTTAAGTATCTCTTTGATGTACTTTGATTGTGTCATAAATATAACATGTTTTAGTTGATGTACTTGCAATCCAACAAAAAATTTGATCTCTCCAAACATAGACATCTCAAACTCATGTTTCATTTTGTCACCAAAACTTTTGCAAAGCACTTCCTTTCCTCCAAAAACTATGTCATCCACAAATATTTTAGATACAAGAATATCCTTACCTTCTTCTGATTTGATGTACATGTTGCTATTATCATCAGTTCTTTCAAATCCTATTTGCACTAGATACTTGTGAAGTCTCTCATACCATGCTCTAGGTGCTTGTTTCAAACCATAGAGTGCTTTATGTAGTTTACAAAACATATCCTTGTTGTTCTCATTAACAAATCCCTCTTGTTGTTCAATATAGACTTCCTCTTTCAATATATCATTCAGAAAAGTAGACTTTACATCCATCTGATAGACTTTAAAACTTTATATGCATCATATGAAAGTAAAGTTCTCACTCCTTCCATTCTAGCAACAGGGAAAAATGTTTCCCCATAGTCTAATCCTTCTTCTTGAGCATAACCCTTACATACTAGTCTAGCTTTGTTTCTAGTAATCTCACCATTCTCATCCAGCTTATTTTTGAATACCCACTTGGTGCCAATCACATTCTTGTCAACTGGTCTGGGAACTAAACTCTAGGTTTTGTTCTTCTTTATTTGATCAATCTCTTCTTCCATAGCTTTATACCAGTCACCATCTTATAATGCATCATATACTGTCTTAGGTTCAAATTTTCTTAACAGACACGATTCATTTCTTAGTCTATTCCTTGTCATAGGTCTTGCATCTTTGTCACCAATTATCTGTTCAACAGGGTGATGTTTCTTCACATATTTGGATAATCTTGGTTTTGTACTTGTTTCCATGTTTGTTCTTTTAGATTCAGGGGCACTATGCACTTTGTTGTTAGATAGTTCTACATCTCTTTCATGTGTACTGACTTCAGAACTAGAATGTGCATTTCCTTCATTTTGCAACTCGATTTCTAAATGCAGCTCGACATTTACTAGTTGTGACTCAGCTGAAACTGAAACTTGCTGTTGAATCTCAATTTGATTGGTAGCATCCTTGTCAACATGAATTCCTTCATAAGAATACACAAAGGTTCTATATTCATCCATTCTCTTTGGCGTTTCAACTTGGACATTTGTATGCTCATAAAAGTTTACATTTGCACTTTCCACAATTTTGTCAGTGTTAGTATTTAAACACTTATATGCTTTACTTCTAGTGGAGTAACCAAGGAATATGCTTTCATCACTTTTTGCATCAAATTTTCCATTTCTAGCATCTTTAAGGATAAAGTATTTGTAACCAAATACTTTGAAATGCTTTACATTGGGTGAGTGACCATACCATAATTCAAAAGGTGTTGCACTTGTACCTTTCTTGACTTGTACTCGGTTCAGTGTATAAATAGCCACACTTACAGCTTCTCTCCAATATTTTAGAGCAACAGTCTTTTCCATTATTAATGTTTTGGCATAGTCAATCATAGATCTATTTCTTCTCTTAGCAATTTCATTCTGTGGGGGAGTTCTAGGAGCTGATGTTTGTCTCTTGATTCCTTTGTCATTGCAAAATGTCTCAAATTCATTTGATGTGAATTCACCACCTCTGTCTGATCTTAGGCATTTCACACTCTTTCCTGTTTCCTTTTCAACTCTAGCCACATACCACTTAAACATTTGAAAGGCATCAGATTTTTTCTTTAAGAACATAACAGTCATCATCCTGGAATAGTCATCAACAAACAACATTATATATTTATCTCTTTTGTAGCTTTGTACTTCTATTCAACCACATAAGTCAGTATGGACTAACTCAAGTACTTCTTTAGATGTATAATTTTTACTCTTGAAACTTGACTTAGTCATCTTTCCTAGCTGACATTGTTTGCACATGATGTTGTCAGGCTTCTTCAGTTTAGGTAAACCTCTGACTTTCTTCATTTTACTAATATTGACCAGATTATCAAAGTTGACATGACATAGCCTTCTTTGCCATAACCATTCATCATCAAATTTTGCAACAAGACAAGAAGCATTTTCCATATCAAGATAAAACATATTACTTCTTGTTTGATCTCCTTTTCCTATCAATTTACCATCAGTATCAGAGATTTTTGCAGTTTTGTTTCCAAATTCTACTTTGCACCCTACATTGCCTAACTGTGAGACACTTAGCAAATTTTAGTTTAGTCCTTCAACATAGTATGCATTATCACATGAAATTTTCTCTATAAGCTTAATGGAGCCTTTTCCTTTCATTTGACGTGGAGCATCATTACCAAATCTAACATTATTTCCATCATACTGAGTAAAGTCAACAACCTTACTTTTGTCTCCTATCATGTGATGTGAGCATCCATTGTTTATGATCCATCTGTCATTCTTGTTCATACATGTTACCAGTGCTGTCTCTTCTTCATCAAACTGGTCCTTCATGGCCACATAAACAACTTCATCATCATTATCATCAGAATCCTCTTCAGCAATATAACACTTCTTGCCTTTGTCTTTGTAATCTCTCTTATCATCTTCTCTTCTATATTTGTACTTTTTTCCGTCCTTGTAATCCTTTTTTTGTGTACACCTTGTAGTAATATGTCCTACGTCATTGCAATTGAAACAAATGATAGGCAGCTTACCCTTGAATTTTCCTTTGCCTCTGTGAAATCTTCTAGCTAGCAATGCTTCCAATTGTTCCACATCTTCCTCATCAGTGCTACTGTCACTGGATACATATTTCATGTTTCTTCCCTTCTTTTATTTCACTTATTCAGTATGTTTCAGTGATAGCTTGGCCTTGAAAGAAGATTCAACTTTCTCAGTTCTGTAGTTGTCAAAGTTAGATAACTCAAATGCAATGAGTCTACCCACTATACATTCAAAACTTAGATTGTTTCCTAGTACACATCTTAGCTCTTGTATAGCTGATACTCTAATAGCATAGATAGGGAGTAAGGTTCTTAAGAACTTACTATTAACAGTATCATCATCTAATTGACCACTCAAAGATCTTGCTACACTTACCACTTCCTTTATTTTAGAGGCATACTGAGCAGCATTCTCACTTTCCTCCATTTTCATATCATCAAACTTTCCTCTGAGGCTTTCTATTTTTTTTCTTTGGACATTCAGATCTCCTCCATAAATTTCTAATAGGGCTTTCCAAATTTTGAATGTAGTGTCACATCCTTTGATATCATCGAATTCAACATAGTTGAGAGCAGAAGCAATCTCCAACATTGTCTGATTGTGTTCCTATTTTTTTTTCAAATCTTTTGCAGTAAGAGTACCAGTTGGATCAACATGTTTAGTAACAATTGAATTTTGGGCATAATCTCCTATGGATCCAAGATATAGCTTCATCAAACTTTTCCATGCAACAAAGTTGTCTTTGTTGAGCTTGGGAACTTCTCTCTTAGGCATTTTAATCTTTTCTGCTTCTAGTCCCTTTAAATTAAGTCAGCAACAAGGCTCTAATACCAATTGTTATAATTCTTTAGAATAACTAAGGGGGGGGGGGTGAATCAGTTATCCAAAGTCTAAATGCCCTACTAATACTTTTTCATCAATTATAGTGAGCCCATTAAACTATTCATCCATCCAAGCTTAAATCAACCATCATAGCAAGTTACATCAAATCAACATGAAGGAATAAAACATGCAAGATCAACACATGACACAGTGGTTTGTGTGGAAACCCAATTTGGAAAAGACCACCAGTAACATGCTACTCAATTCTCACTCTTCTAAAGTGATGCCCTGTTAAAGGCTTATAACACACTGTTAAATGTGACCTTGTTAGAGGATTTCACCATACTATTAGGAATGGGCCTCGTCAAAGGACTTTCAAACATTCACTTGGAATGTCATGCTATTGAAGGATTTACAACATGGCTATTAAACCAACCTAAGTCCATAGGATTTATACTAACTATTACAATTTCTAGAGAGTAACAATAATGGCTTTTGATATGATACAACTTACAACATATCTTGCAAATTGCAAATCACACTTTAGTTCAATCCTTTGCTTGGCTTTAATCACTTCAGCTCTGATAGCTTGTCATCTCAAGCTTCATCACCTTGAGTCTTCTTGCTCATCATACCAATGCAATCATATCTGTGGTCATCTATCGAAATAGAGTATGTGTGCTCTCTTTCTCCTTAGCACCTTCTTCAACACTTCATACTTTCATGCTTGACCCTCTACTTTGCTTCGTGATCTTATGACTCCTTAAATAAAAATCTGGAATACCTTTCTATTGGGTGATGCAATGCGCTCCCTTGCCCATAGGTGGTTAATTATGTGGTGTTCCATGTTCACTATCATGGCTTTTGGTGCAATGGAAAATGGGCCCTACAATTGGTATCAGAGCCTAGTTTTGGCCTGGTCATCGGTTCAAATCTCCCCTGTGCCTTCCTGACCCACGTAAGCACCTGGTATGCACGTCGAGGGGGAGATTGCTGGGTGATGTGATGTGCTCCCCTGCCCATAGGTGGTTAATTATGTGGTGTTCCATATTCACTAACAATCATGGCTTTTGGTGCAATGAAAAATGGACTCTACACTTTCCTGCTCGATTCTCCCTCTGCAACTTTAGGGTTTCAATAGATTAGGTAGGATACAATGTATCTGTCCCATATCTTTCTCTTATCTAGAAACTTCATCTAGAATCCAATTGTATTTTCCAAAAACATTTTACATAGTTTTCTATGCCACCAGCTCATCATTCTTATCTTCTATCTGATTCACAAGATTCTAGATAACTACCATGTCAGCTCAAATTTGGTGAATCTTTGACTTTCAAAATAATATAACAACTCAGCATTATTGATTTACTGATGCTTGACTTCTTTTGTGTTACTCGACACTTGTATCATGCTCGACACCTGATCTTAACTCGACACCTGAAGATCACTCAGCACTTGATCTTCACTCAGCATTTGAAGATCACTTGACACTTACTAAAGTTAAACTTTGCTCGGCTTCAACTGAGAATCTGTTTAGCACTAACTAGCTTGCTTGGTGCTCTCTAATGAACTTAGTTAGGCTGTACAAATGACTTAAGCTAAACCTTACATCTTTGATATGTTTTAGTGTGCCCATTCTCTATGTCTTAGAGTATGACATCAATACACTATTTCATCAATGGCTTAGCTGATCCTTATACTTCATTATAACATCATAACTTCAACCTTTCTCTAGGTGCTCTAGTTACATCTTATTGATTTCCTCCTCCTTGTCTATCAACTAATTGATAGTATTTGGATCACTAAAGCAATTGTCATTCTTGCAAGTAGCAAGTTTGACATCAATGACAAAACAATGATTGAGAACATTCTTTACCAGTTCCATTACTTTTCATTCATGATCTTTTCAATCATTTCCAACATCCTTGGCATATCATCATTTGTCATCAATTCAATCCTCAACATTGTTGATTCTTTCAATGTCTAATCATGTCCTTATTCAATCAATTTAATAGTATTGACTATGTTCATTGATTTTATTTCAATCAACCCTATTAATCAATTTCAATCAATCTTGTGGGATTTACAATGTTCATTAAATTTCATATGTCATCAACCCATGTCACATGTCCTTGAAAAGTCATCATTTTATGCCATTCATTTAGCATCATTTATTTTATTTGATCATTTCTTTGGTCCAATCCAATATCATAAAATTTGATTTACATTTTCATCATGATCCTTCAATAGTTCTATCTGTCATTTATTTCATCATTTTGGCCAATCAATTTGTTAATTTCTCCTATAGGGATAAATAATCCATAGTCTATTCCTATGTCTTAATCATTTTATTTCATCCCCTTCTTATTAATTATTCCTCTTTACTAACCTTTCTCAATTAATTAATCTTTGCTAATTAATTGACTCCATTTTCATGAATTATGAGAATTCCTAATTTCCTAAATTCTAATTTTTCATTTTCCATTTTCTATTTACTAATTTCTATTGTCCTAATTTCATATTCCTAATTGATAATTGATAATTTTTATTTTAGAGGGAATTATGAGTTTTTAAAATTCCAAATTTCCCACTCTTACACATTCCTAATTTTTATCTTATACCTCTTACATATTTCTATACATTTTTCTTACACTTTCTTCTTCCATTTTTAACCCATTTCTATGCATGATTCTTACACATTGTCATATTTGTCATATTTTTCCTTTTTGTGGCACAATTTCTTAGTTTCACACATGATTATGACATCTTTCTTTTCATTTGTTGTATTTGCCTTCAAAATACTATAAATTGAGCCCATTATGCACTTTTTTTGGGCTAACGTAGATCCAAGTATTCTTGTTATCATATGATCTCTCTATCATATCATCATATTGCTTTCAATTATAGGTGCATCTTGTCAATTGGAGCTAAATCAATATCAACTCTATGGAGAAGAAAGGATAACATTGGAGCATCATGTGAAGGGGGTGTTTTTCATGTATTTTTCATAATTATTTATGCACCTTCATTTCAATGGACTCAATGGTAGATTAGATTAATTTAAATTTCTTTGAAAGTTTGTGGTTTCTTTCATTATGGAAATTTAACATGGTTTACCTAATCTTTGGGCTACGTCCACCAACAACAAGTCCAATATTATTATTATCTAGTGATTACAATTAGTAATTCCTTATAGCTTAATGCCTCTTCAAGAAGCTACAATATCATCATACATTACAAAATCCCTAACCCTAAGCCATTTTATACATTCTTTTTTCCACTTACAAAAATTGGGGCTAAAATAAGTCAGCTAATAGGAAAATAGTAGTAGACACCTTTTACAATAGTAGAGTCATTTTTGGCTTCAAGGGTGTTACCCCTGAAAACCCTCGCAAGGACATTGCCCATTGACTCCACCCTATACTACAACATGGAGCACATTTGGGGCATTTCGTAGGACCCTGCAGGGGGTGCTACCCCTTAACCTCATCTTGGGGATGCTAATCCTAAACCCTTGTAGAAATAATTTTGGGCAAAAATGTGTCCAATAAACCTCTAAGTCTAATTAGGCTCCACATCACAATAATTATGAGTTTGAATAATTCAAGATTCCCCACTCTTACATATTCCTAATTTTTAGCTTACACCTCTTACATCTTTCTATACATTTTTTACACATTTCTATGCTTAATTCTTACACATTGTCATATTTTGTCATAATTTTTAATTTTGTGGTACAATTTCTATGTTTCACACATGATTATGACATCTTTCTCTTTTGCATTCTTTGTTTCCATTTCTTGTAGTTGGCTTCAAAATCCTATAAATTGGGTCATTATTTGATGTAACCCCAATATCATTAAACAATAAATCTGAATTTGACACAAGATAAGTTTTTCAGAATAACCAAGCTCTTCATTGAAAAAATATTCTCCAACTCTACTCTGCCCCTACAATGAAAAAAAATCTACTTATTACAATTTCAAAAATTACCATATTTGGTTGATTTTTGGGAAAAATGGAAATTTCCATTTTTGGTAATTTTAAAAACTTATCCTATGAATCCTGATTGTTCCCAAGAAAAGCTCCCAACTAAGGCAAGATGAATTGCCAATTAGTCAACAAAATCAAAGATACGATTTCAGATTTATTACAAAAACAAAATTCTAAAAAAATTGAAAAAAATATTAAAAGCTAATTTTGGAGGTCAAGATGAGTTTTTAGGATCCCAGAAAAATGTTGAAATGACCACCTATTGAGCTAAGCTCATTGACAATCCAAATAACTCCTTCTACTGCAACTACCTGCAAAATTTCAGCCAAAACCCACATCCGAGTCAAAAGTTATGACCCCCGAAAGTAAATATCGACTAAAACCCACATCTGAGTCAACAACCTTGACCCGCGGATGCCCTTGCATCATTATTCACTTTCTTTGTCTAACCATGATCTAAGTATTCATGCTATCATATCATCATCTTGCCTTCAATTGTAGGTGCATCTTGTCACTTGGAGCTACATCAAAATCAACTCTATGGAGAAGAAAGGATAATATTGGAGCATCATGTGAAGGAGGTGTTTTTCATGTTTATTTATGCACCTTCATTTCAATGGCTTCAATGGTAGACTAGAATAGTTTACATCTCTTTGAAAGTTTGTGGTTTATTTCATTATGCAAATTTAGTATTTACCAATGTAGCAAAAAATATTGTAATAAGCAAGTGGACTTAATAAGTTTGTTAAATACTATGTGGTATCATCAATTAGTAGTATTTATAAGTCCTTTAGAATAGGAAAATTGTTACACAAAATCAAAGAGTGATAAGGTCTAGATGATCTTTTGGTGAAGTCCTCTAACAATATCACATTAACCATATGTATGTAACTTTTAACAAGGTTGGCTCCTGATAAAGCTCACTTTAGTAGAGTGAATATTTTTGGGTTGAAACTCCTAGTTATTTTTTCATTCACAAGGTTTCTACATTAAAATATTTGTGTCAAATGTGTAAATTTTTTGTGTGTTGGAAGTTGCTTTACATGTTTTGATATTTTACTGCAATAGGTAACAACAAATTTTATGGTTGGTTGTAACTAAGTAATATTATTAACACAGTAATTTTTATAGTTAAAGAATTGGTTAGGGAAGAAAGTGTCTTTGCATGAGGTTACTGTGTCTCTGTCTGAAGAGTTTAGAATTTAAATAAATGGGCTTCCAATGGGGGGAATTAAATTTACCAAAAATCACTAAAGAAGGAAAAAAATGCTGAAGGAGGGGGACTTCTTTGATCTTAACTAGGTTAAGGAAATTTGGCAAGATGTGTTATCATGCATTCATGAGTACTTTATTCTTGATGGGTGGTCAAAACATGTGCATAATTTGCACTTTGTTTTTTTGAATCATTTTAGATACAAGGATAGGGTTTCTTTTCCCTTTTATCTGAAGCATTGCCTATTAAATAGCCTTAGTACTCATAAGAAAAAAGGGAGTAGACTTGTCCTTCATGAAAGGATAATTATGTTAATTGAATAATATTGTAAAGAGAATGCTGTGAAGTTGTCTCCTTTGGTGGGGAAAAGAAAGAAAAATTTAGGGAAGGGCACTTTGGATAAAGACAGTGCAAAAAAATAAAGGCTCATAATGTGAAAATTAAGCAGACAACTAGAGAGGGAATGGAAACAGAGTCAAATAGTGACTTACAGGATGATGAGGAATTTGTGAAGAAAAAGAAAAATAAGAAGAGTAAGAAGGAAGGTAAGTTAAGATAAGTAAGATACATGACAAACCTAAAGGAGTCTCAGAGGATGACATGGGTACTTTGGAGAAGGAGAATGATGAGGAAGAGGAGAGGGAGACAATGCGTGGGGATTATAGTTCAAGAAATGAAGGGTATTCTAGTAATTAGGGTGATTCCTTAGCTAAATATAGTGGCATGGGAAGTAGTGAGGGTTCTCCAATTTTGGGGATGAAGGAACACTACTACATTTGGGCCCGAATTGCAATGAAAGGTCATCACAATTGTGACAGACACCCATTGCCCAAGTGATAGTACCATGAACTAGCTCCCGTCAGGTGGGCGTCAGACTTTTAATGTCACAAATTATGATGGCAAGTGTGTCCATCACAATTATGATGAAAAAAGATATCATAACTTGGAAGATGGGAAGGGAAAGGGTTCATCTTCATGTTATTACAATTAGAACAATGGACCATCGAAAATATGATGGCTATCTATTAGAATAGGTCATCAAAAAAAGTGATGGGTATGTGGAAATGGTGTTGTGGGTATGATGACTATATGTCAGAATAGGCTATCGTAATACTAAATTATTAAAAGAAATTTGGTGGCAAACATTGAATAAGTATTCCCAGATTCCCCACTTGTACATCACAAAGAACAGGTGAAGTCAATCCCTTCTTGTATGTATTTATTAGTCATGGCATGGTTTTGCCTATTGTCTCGAGAAATTACTCTTAAATAGGTGAAGTCAGTTCCTTCCTTTTATAGCTTTAATAATCATGGATAGGGCACCCAACTTCTCCAGTTATAATGAGCTCTAAAATATTTCTTATGTTTACTTTGATAATTTAGAAAGCAATTTGAGTTTGAGGAATAACAATAGATTCACATAGTTAGTTGTCATGCAATCACATGCTAATGTTGAGATTCAATTGGTTTCGAGAATAGTTTAATATTCTCTACTAATCAGAGGCAACCACGTTAAGGTGGAAACTCATTTCCCCAACATCTAAATTCCCTGTTAACATCTAAAATTCATTCATTCATTAACAATATTCATTCATTTCATTAATAAATTCCCCATTAACATCATACCATTGATTTGATAAACTTGGGAAGACCGAATGCATGTGCAACTACATTCTTTATGCATGGAAAATAGGGAGAGCTAAAAATACCCACCATGTTTACATTTATTTAATAGGTCTATGCAAACCTCTAACAAAAATGCAAACCTATTGGGTTTTTTAAGCTCCACCTGATGTCATATGCATATGAATTGAAATTTCATATTGAACTATGGTGTCCTTCTGCATTTCTTGAAACCAAGATATTCACACAGTTAGTTGTCATGCAATCATAGGTTAATGTTGAGATTCACTTGGTTTTGAGAATATTTTAATATTATCTACTAATAAGGGCCAACCATATGAAGGTGGGAGCTCATCCCCCCCCCTCCCCCCCCCCACCTTAACATATAGATTCCTAGTTAACATCTAAAATATTTAAGAAATGATTAATCATTAAAGTACCTAGAATGTCTACATCACCTCCTCCTAGTCTTAGGAAATTCCATCTTCATTGCTCATGAGCAATTCATCACAATTCTTTAGTGATTCTCGTATATATAAAACACAGATACATCCAAGAATGTCCTTATCGCGTCCTGCATAAAATGAATCCAATATTACAAAATGCCTCCTAAGAAATAATAGTTCAAGTGAAATAAATACATGAAAAATGAGAGAGGAAAAGAGGAATCTACTTAGAAATAGGCGTTCCCATCGAATTTATGGCCATGCTACATGTTGAGTGTGTTTTATTGCTTTTCTATTGTGCCAAGTTCTCTATATTTATATACATACATGGACACACACATAAGTGTGTGTATGTATGTACATATATACATATACATACACACATACATACATATACAAAGAACACAAGGGTACAACAACGAGATGCAAAGATTACAAGGGCATGCTAATGAAATGCAGTGAGCACAAGGGCACGATAACATAATGCAGTGATCAAAAGGCCACAAAAATGAAATCCTAGATCTCCACAAGATCTCTCTACACACACACACACACACACACACACACATATGTACACACACACACACACACACACACACACACACACACACACACATAGACACACATATATACACTCATATATATATATATCTACATACATACATATGTACATAGACACATACATATATAAATATATATACATACACACACACACACACACACATATACATATACATACAGACATGCATACATACATACATACATACATGCATACCTACATACATACATCCATATATGCAATTTTATCACCTTGGAAAACTATACTTGATCCTACTAGCTGGGAATAGATGATTTTTCCTTCTATTATATGTTTTTATAACACTTCTTGCAAACTTTTCCCATTTTTCCTTATCTACATTATTTTTGTGCAGAATCTTGTGCTAAGTCACTTAGCATAGGTTGAGTGAGTTTTATTATTTTATTATTTAGATTCTAGAATATTTATGCAGCTGGATGAATTTTTCTATTGTGCCAAGATATCTCTATATATATACATACATAGGAACACACATATGTGTGTATGTATGTACACACACACACACATGTATATGTATATACATACATACATACATATACATAAATAATAGTAATATATGTATTGCATCTGCATTTTCTTTTCCATTGCTTATAAGAGTGTTTCAAGGTTGGTGACCACTTCAACATCCTTTGCATGGTTTAGAGGTAATGTCATTGTGGTAGTGAGAATAACATCAATGAAGAGTTGAATGTAAGGAGTTACTGCCTTGAACCTATGCTACAAATTCCTGGGAGCCAAGCAACCCTAAACCTATGCTATGTTTTTTGGAGACATGGGAAAAGTTACTACTGACTTCAGTACTTTATAGCATTGTAGATCATATAGTGATGCCCAAATTAACAGTAGTAGTGGATACTTGGGATCCTCATAGGGAACAACTCATTGTTCATTTTGTCATACCTAATTTCATGGTAGTTCTATAGGAATTTGTGATCAACCCTACTAATTAGCAACTAGACCAATTTAAGTGGGTTATGGCTTGAGTATGCGTTATTCTTATTGGGACTAAAAATTGCATGGTCAATTTTGAGTACCATTGAGAAATTGAGCCCTATAAATGCTTTTAATGTGCACATGTACTTGGCTATACTTTTGAGTCCCAAGAGGTGTTTAATGTTTCTAAAACCTTTCTTTTAGTGTGTCTAAGTGTTCTATGAAGTTAAATTGAGATTTTGAGCCATTTTGTGAAGTCTCATTTTGAGCTAGTGTCAAATCTGCATTTCACCCAAGTGTCAAACAACAATAGGAGGCCATGTTTGCAAGTGAATATCTTGCACCCATAAATGTTTCATGATTCACCACTTTGGGAGTGTCTAGTATCCATACCTAAGAATCTATGTTTAATATTTTGAGTTGTTTTGAGTCTGTTTGACTAGGTTTTGAATCCCTCAAAGTTGGTAGTTTATTGTTTTTATGCTAATGCACATTGCACATAATTCTGGGAAGCTCTGTTTGAAAAGTTATAACTTTGACCCAGTTGACCAAAATGCTAAATTTCCTTTTGCATTGCATTGTACATGTTAGAGACTTGTTATTTTTCAAGTTTGAGCTTATGAAAAATCCATTTGACTATTTTTCAAACGTGATTTCAAATGCAATTTCTATCTTTTACTAGTGTTAGTAAATGTAGATTATTTGGAACCCCTGTTCATGATGTTATATCTCCTAATTTGTGATAGGTGAGATCGAATGGATTGTACCATTGTGTTGTTCTCCAAAAATACTTTAAGTGTGCCAATTTTCAAGTCATGACAAATCCATCTACACACTTTTCCAGGTCCATTCCATTTGCAAAAAATGTTTTCTGTCAGTGTTTCTAGTTTGCAAAATCCAAGTAGCCCACTTTGATCGCTCGCCATTTGTGCCCAGCTATTTGTCATGAGCCCAAATTGTAGATCCATAGATGCTCATGATAGTGAACCAACACCCCAATTTTCATTTTCCCAAGTGTCAATTTTCCCTATTTTCAAAGCCAATTCGGAACGTGATTTGTGGTTTTTTGACATGTTTTCTTGTAGGCAGTTTTCAGAGGTCAACTTTGATGGTCAATGTATTTTGACCTAAAATTCATCATAAGATGAAATTTGACATGGTGCAAGTGTGCAAAACAAAGAATCGGTGTGTCAATTTTCAGAGCTCGATTAAGTGTTTTGGTCAATTTTTAAGGCTAGTTAAAGGACCTCCTGGCACTAAGTCGACAAATTACAAAATAATGTCAAATGAGTTTTCAAAATTGTTTTCAGTATTAGAACTTGATTCCAGCCAGTATCAAGTGTTCAATAGATCAGTTTTGCATATCAGTCGTTTGGAAACAAAATTATTTTAGCCAGACCCATTTTGGGGTTCGACTGACTACTTCAGATTGATTGGATGTCTCGAGATCCTAAAGGCACCCTGAGTTTTAAAGTGAAAATTATTTATGAAAGAAATATGGGGATATGAGATCCCAGATTTGAGAATGTGGAGCCTGATGAAAAGGATATACATGGTGTTGCCTCTCTAGAAGAAGATATGGATGATGATAGTGGAGTTTCTCAAAGAGAAAAAGAAGCACCAGAGTACAAATAACTTATTTTCATCCATGGTGGAATGATGATCTTGGTCTGGGGTTCGAGTTTTGTTGCAGTGCTTAGAAAATAGAGGTAGGCTAGATATTTTTCTCTTATGTTCATGAAAAAGGAGTTCAAAGAAAAAAAGGAATCTTGTGCACATGGGGAAGGCTTTGATTTACTATGTAAATAATGTATTGGTTGACTGGATTGCACAAGCATGGACATTATTGGGAGGAACAAACTGAAAATATTTCTAACTCGGCTACTAAAATTCACTCACTTTTAATTATAAATGTGGAGCATGAGCTTTTTGAATCACTTGAGGAGTTGGAGTCACATACCATAGGGAACATACTTCTTGATGATGACGAATTATTGTTTGGTGTTTTCAATGAGGTTCATTACATTTCCCAACCTAACAATGGAGAGGAAAATGAAGATTTTGATTTGTTTGGCAGTGTGGGTGGCATTAAAGCTAGCCTAAAGATAGGGAACAAAAGCCTCATGCCAAAATGAAGCAGAGGGAACTTGTGGACTACCACCATGTAAAAAAGATGAATAGTCAGCAACAAGGGTGATCCATGTTTGGAGGAACCCCACACCAAAAGAAGCCATAGTAGTTGCATCTTACCTCACAGTTTCAAACAAAGGGAGGCATTATAAGAAGGACAGACAACAAGGAAACAATGCCCCCACCAAGAAAAAGAAAATCACACAGCAAGAGAAGGTTCCCATGAAACAAGCTTTCAAGAGATTGGAATTGGAGCATCCACTACAAGTGATTTTTTTAGAAATTGAGTTTGAAAGCTGTTGACAATAGGTTATAAAGCCCACTAAAGGAGCTATTTAAAAAAAGGCAGGGGATTGCAGTTAAAAAGAACCTCCACACATAGATAAGGTCACAATAGGCATTAAGAAGAGGCACATGCAAAGAAATGTATGAAGAAAGAACTCAAACCTTGTTAGAAGGAGGCTTAGCATTTAAAAAAGAGAGGAAGGACACCATACAAAGTAGAACATGCTAAGCAAAAGAAAGTCACAGACATAAAAAAGAAATAGTAAATGTTTGAAAAGAAGTCCATGCTAAACAATGGTGCTTGTTAGGACAGAGCTACCAAGAAAAAGAAAATCATGCAATATGGAAGTTAAACACCATTTTTTATAAAAAGGCCAAGCAAGTTGAAGCTCACGCAAATGCTTAGAAAGCCCCACAACATGATGGAATAAGTTTTTGCCAAAGTTAAAGGGAGCTCAGAGCAATCAGCGAAATGTTGAGCAGATGCCAAAAGAAAAGAGAGAGAGTCTACTCAGAGAAAAAGCAAAGGGAAAGAAATGGTATTCCCATTATCCCACATTAGTTGGGAAATGAGACTTTTAATTCTTTAAATACAAATCATTGAGAACACTAAGTGTCTTAAAAGAAGAGGGCTTTTGGAAAGCCATAGGGTTTTTTGTGGGTCCCCATCCATACGCCAGTGGATGCCAACGTGGAGGTAAAGCTAAATTTTGACCAAATAAGAAAACAAAAGGTTGATGATGTCAGCATAGTCAAATTCATCGGGAAACTCAAAAATTTGGTGACTCACTACCTCGCTAGCTAGAAAATCTGAGATTTTTTGGCTAGCGACATAGCGAATTGCCAAAAAACCTCAAAATTAGGTAAGACAGTGATGGGTCCTTGTAGAAATGATGTGGCACCATTAGCGAACCAGTGAATGACATGTGGCGAGTAGGCAGTGACATGGCAAGTAGATGCACTAGATGAACTAGATGGTGACATGTGGCACATTTGACAATTGTCGCTACCTCGCCATAGGAAGATGCACGATGGTTAACCATAGTGACATATCAAGCTTTGATGTGGTGATGACATGTGGTAGAAAAGGATGAGGTTGCCAGCCAATCAAAAAGTGACACATGGCACTGTTGGATGGTAAGAGCAAATCAAAGGTTAACAAGTGGCTTTCTCTAATTGGTCAAAGGAGCAAAGTAGATTTTTAAAAAATAAAATATATCCTTGCTCTGCACGTTCATTTAGATTTGAAAAATTTAATATTAAAAAGTGAATATTCTATAGTTTGAACTATATAACTTGTTTAATTTTTCAAATTTTTGATTTTTAATGCAAACTTGGCATGGAGCTATTGAGTAGAGGCTTGATTTTCAAATGACTATAACTGGAGCAATTTTTAACCAAAATGGGTGCTCCAATATACCACTGAAACCAAAATGAGCTGAATTTTTCATTTTTGAGGTTAGTTTGTACATAGGTATTCATTGGTTCATGTTGTAGGTCAATTTCTACATTTTAGGGCATTCTCAATAGAATGGGTGTTTTAATCATTAAGCATCAAAGTTGGTTAGAGGACAAATTTAAAGGCTTGTTAGGATCTGAATGTGGAGAAAATCATATTTGAACTATTTTCTTGCATTCTGGAGCTGATATTGCAACTAGTTTTTCACTTTTACCATGAGTTCATTTTAACATCAAAATTAGTTGTGTTCCTTTGTCATGAAATTTTTGAGATATTTGATGCCTTTGAGAGGTAAAATAAAAGGATTTGATTCTGACAGCTATAGAGAGAAGGTAGAGAGATATTTTTCACCTTGTTGAGGAGGTTTTCCAAGTGGACACATGGCAATTATAGAGCAGATCTAGGAATTTACCTCCTCCTATATGATTCTCTTTCTTTCTCATTTGTAAGGGTTCTAGATTTTTCACTATGAGACCATTATTGGTTCCAGTTTTGAGAAGAAAATAGCTCACTACTGAGACACCATTCTTCAGCATGATTCTCTCATGTGAACATCATTAGGAAGGATAATAAAGATAGTCCATATCTGTTAGGTTTTTCTATGTTTTCATTTCATTCATATGAATGTATTGTTTCAAGGAAATTAATACAATGAATAGATGGTTAAGTTTCATCTTGAATCTTTTCTCCTTTATCAGTGATCTTCAATGTTTTATAATCTTTGAATAGAGAGCCTAGGTTGTAATTTTAGTCCTTTAAGGCTGTATGTTGTTTCATGGTTGCCTATAACTCAAGGGGTTATGTAAATGCTTCAAGGGAATCATCAGGGTTGCAAGTTTACTGATGGGGATATCATGTAAGAATGAGGTTTAGATTGAGCATAGATGTCTATTTACAAGTTAAATGGATAGATCAAGTATTTGAAGATACAAATATGTCTCAGATATTCATATGTGTGTTTTTGATTCATGGATTTTCCCAATGGTCAAGGCACTAATCAGCTACAGGATCATTAGGTCTTACTGCTACATATTTGAGGTTGTGTTGAATCAACATCATTAATAAAAAATTTCCCCTTTCATCTTGAAAGTTATTCAAAGTTTAACCCACACTTAGCTAACCAGTTTCACAAGTTAGGTCATTAGCTATTTCATGTTTATGAAGTACTGGTTAAGTATAGAAGATTTAGGGGTTTTAATCTATTAGGCTAGATTCTGATTATGCTCATTGCACTGGTCACATAATTGGATCTTAAGAGGTTCACCCGCCTAGGTTTTGGAGAGCCTGAAGTGAAGAAGGAGTGTAGCCTTATAATTGGCCCAGGTTCTTGGTAAAATTGTGTCCATTATTGGAGATAGCTACCCATAGATGCATTCTTGCCTTGCATACTTGGTTATTAAAACACTATTAAATCAGGAGCCAACAATTCCCATGTATCATATGGTTGCAATGTTGGAGGAAACATTTTTTCCAAAGTGGCATTAGGTTTTGTATCATTGGCTTTGTTCAAGTCCTAATTTTAATGGAGTAATATAATGGTTTTTAGGGTGGAATGGACTATTTTTCCCCGAGCTTCTTGCTAATGAGAGGATAATAAGTCAGCTAAATGTAGCACTTTAAATGATAAATCAAGTTGTAGAGGGCATGACTATGGAACAACTTGGGGCTAGAGAGAATGTAAACTTTCTTAGGGTGATGGAGCAGTAACTATTTGAGGCACTTCAACAAAAACAAGCCTCAGCTTCCATGGGTACAGTGGGATTCACCTGAATAATTCCATGGGTGCACCTCAATTGAGTTTGAAGGAAGTGATTGAAATATATGTACAAGAATAAGAAATCTAAATTTTCCCTAAAGTAGGATGGAAACATGATGGTCTTTAGGTTTATGGCTTTGGAACTCTCAATATCTATCTAGATTTTGTAAAACAACAAGTGCTCGCATAATCTAGAGATAGATGGGTGATTGCATCATTGGAGTAGCTAGTTGAGATGCATTGTAATAAAACTATAGGGAATCATTGATAAACCAAACATATAATGAAGAGGAAACTTGAAAACTTGAATGTTGAAATGAAAGCTATCGAGGATCAAATACCTATGCCAAAGTTGCAACACAATGTGAGTTAATTTCAATAAAAATTAAAATAAATAAAAAACAACATAAATCATTCCCCATTTGTTTTGATTATGGAGAGTTGCACGTGAAAGAGGGTGGAGAGCTTTGAACACTGGTGGAGAGATCTGACCTCTGAATATTGGTGGACATTTCATTACTATGCCCTTGTGATCATTCCATTTCATTGTTATGCCCTTATGATCTCTTCATTTCATTGTCATGCCCTTGGTGGAGATCAGTAGAGATCTAAGATTTCATTGTCATGCCCTTGTGATCTCTATGCCCTTGCTCTGCGATTTTCCTCAAGGGGAGAAGAGGTACCTATGTAAATGTTCTTTTGTTTTCCTTCTAAACATGTATCTCTTTGTATTTCCCCTAGTAGGTGATTAGTAAAGCTTCTCTTCATGTATATGTATGTGTATATATACATATACACACATGTGTGTGTCTATGTATGTATGCATGTATATAGAGATCTCTCTATTTATATACATACATACATAAATAAACAAACATATGTGTGCCTATGTATATATATATATACACATATATATACATATACATATGTGTATATATATATATATATATATATATAGATATATATATATATATATATATATATATATACACACACACACACACACACATACATACATACATACATACATACACAAATATCACAAGGGTACAACAACGAGATGTAGAGATCATAAGGGCACAACAATGAAATGTAGAGAGGTAGAGATACATATATACATACATACACATATACATACATGAATACATATATACATACATACATACATACATCCATCCATAAATACATACATACATACATCTGCATATGCATATGCAATTTAGCACTTTAGATACCCAATTACAAAGGCTATTTGTTCTAGGAAAAAGCTATTACTTTCCTTCAAGATTAGATGATAAGGTTTTTGCACTCTAAAAGATTACTCTATTTGAGTATATAGACATTGATGTTTTAATCTTACATAAAAAGCTTACCTTTGTACATTTTATGCCATGTTTGAAGGGGCAACAACTTTTCTACACAAAGTTTTCCTTTAACCAAGTCTTTCCTCTCTACTAATTTTTCATAGTGGAGGGTGACTACCACATAATAGTAATGTACATATTAGATTCATAATAATAGAGTACAAACTTGATACATACTTTAGAGAATTTGCATAAGTGTACATATTGCATTGCCTACTCATGCAAACTAAGTTTGATGTTGGGGAGCAATTTATCTATAAATTCTATAAGTGGGCCCTTTCTAGACATTTGTAGAGAGTCTGGTAGAGTTTATATGATGTTCACAACATCAATATAAGGTGAGAATAACACATATATTTAGAATTTGTAAAATCTCTTTTTGTACCAAAGATTGGCATGACATTTCCATTCTTTCTTCCAACAGTGAATGCTAAAAAAATATACACTAAAGATGCTACATAACATTTAAAAAGATTTTCATTCTACTAAAGGGCTAGCTATGAACATGTAAGTACACATTACTGCATACTTAGTTTGGTATGAATAGTTTCAATTGAATTCATCTAAGGAGAGTAAATCCACTTATGATGATAATGGCTTCGTCTATTGGGCCTTTAGAGGAGAGAGTCTTACAAAAGATTAAATGTTGTTTCTAGCTCAAATGTTCCCAATTTTATGTTCACAACTCAAATGCTCTCCCATGGCCTGAGCTTAGACCCTCATTACTACATCCAAAATTAAGGAATAAAATATGATTATGTCCCCAACGGAGAATTAAAATGCAATTTTTTTGGATTTCACTTAGCATTATGTCTATAAATTCAAGAAATTCTACTACCATGCAAATGAACTTACATTGATTCTGAAGCTTAGGCCCTAACAATAGTTGAAAGGTAAATTGTTGTCAAAGAATGTGCTAAAAAAAAGAAAGAGTACATATTTAGAATGAACCTAGCTATTGGAAACAATGAAGAAACATATAATCCTCTTATATATGTATCACCTAGTTTAGTCGTGTAATATTGAATACTAACTAATAAAAAACATTCACAAAACTAAATAAGTAAACACTTACGATAAGACAAGGTTACCACCAAAAGGAAAGCAAACCAAGAATGGTAAGCTCCTTGAGAGTAACCTATGATGACATACATATGTCCCTGATGGATAAGGGATGTATGCTCATGATGTGCTCAAGCTTCCAATGGGTGGGGGTTTTGCCAAGTGTGTAGATGGGTGAGGGTTTTAATAATGGATGTGTGAATGTATTTCAACATTATGATGGTGTAAAATGACTATGATGTAGTAGTTAGTGGGGCATTATAAGTTTACATAAAATGGATTGATAGATTGTGAGAGGGAAGGGCTTTATTCATAGGCTAAGGGGTAGTGAAATGGAGGGTCAAGATGCAAGGATGGAAGAATGGTGAGGAAGGGTTAAGATGCTTTCAAACGGAAGCACATGGATTATTCTTATTTACAGCCAATAGGGGAGTGACACTTGTCACAAGGAGGATGAGTGTGAGTGGATGGGATAATGGTTGGTCAAAGGGAGTAATGAGGGAGGATGAGTGTGTAAGAGGGATGTAAGAGCATTTTAATGGCATGTAAGAGGTATTAATGGTATGTAAGAGCCATCAATGTTCTTAGATAGGGAAGTAAGAGGATAAGGGAGACTTTTTGACTTTGGCTTGGGTTAGAAAATCTAAACCCTTGCTTAAAGTTGTGCACATGTTTAGGAGGGGGATTAGACTTAGTTTAGAAAGGGGGTTAGGGGGAAAGTGGCTTAGCTTTGATGGGATGGGTTAGTTAGGTGGCTAAGTGAGGTTAGTATGGGTGAATGGGTTGGATTAGGGGTAAAGGTTGGGTTTAGGGATGTTTTTATGGGTTTGAATAATTTATTAAATAATTTTTTAATAAAATGGGGGATGTGGGATTAAATTAAATAGGTTTGAGGATTTATTTAATTTAATAGAGGAATAATGGTTTAATTGATAAATTGATTTTGAGTTATCATTTGATTTTATGAATTGGACTATAGTTAATTAAATTAATTAATTAACTAGGGGATGATGATTAATTAATTAAATAATAAATATTTAATTAGTAATGTCCTAGAAGATGACTAAATAAGATTACCTAGTGATGTAATCAGATTTAGGTGTCTACATTTTGCCCCTCTTTGACATAGTGTTGGAGCAACATTATTTCAAAGAAGTTTAAATATAAACAACGTAAAGAAGACTTTTAAAGCAACATGGTTGCCCCAGTTTTGAGTAGATGAGGAGAGAATGGATTGTGTGATGCCCCCTCAAGAAGGTGATGGAGAAAGAACACGAGGCTCGTTGACTTCTTGAAAAGCCACAGTAAGTCAGGGCAAGTAGAAGGACATAAAAGGAGTAATAGGGGTGAAGGAGGATAAAAGTAAAAAAGAAAGAAGGTTGGGAGAAAAGGAAGGTGATGGAGAAGTCAAAGAAAAAGATGGGGCACCCAAAGAGGCCTATAAGGGGCTTGAGTAGGGATAGAAAGGGTTATTTTCTTTTATATGGATGATAAGATATTGTTGCTAGGAGCTCTAATTTAGAGGATACGATGGCTACACTTGGATGACCAAAGCATTGGGCTAATGTCATATGACAAGTATAGGTGTAGCAGACACCAGATCAATTGGTAGGGACAAAAAATTGATCTTTAATTTTTTATTTTACAACATTTTTAGCATTCTCACAATGTAGAAAACACAATCCCATTGACACAAGTCCAACGAGATCACTATAGGGATTGGTGGGATTGTGATCTCGCAAAAATGGCTAAGGGGAGGGGTAAAAAAGGTGTAGAAAACATCTTTCATGAAATCATGAATTTTGGTAGGAAAATTTTGTGGGATTGAGGATATTGTAGCGAGAAAGCGATCTCGTGAGAAAAAAATACACTTTATGTAGTAGAAATATGATTTCACTGCAATAGATAGGGTCAATGCGGGACAAGGTGAGGGGTTGACTTGGAGGGTAAAGTCTAAGCATGATCCTGCAATAAGTGGGTCAATGAGATTTCTAGGGTTTAGATCACATGGGAACACACCTGTTGGAATGCAAGTTAGGGTTTAGGGGTTGTAGGAATGTGGGAAAAAAGGAAAAAAAGTGAAAAGTACATAGGCAAAGGAGGGATTTGGTAGAGGGATGGGGGTGTAAAATTTTAGGCAATGCAAATATGAAAATGAAAATTGACATGTGATTGGTTTGTGTGTAGTGGTCCTTGGAGGCTTTGGTGTTATGTAGCATGTTAGAAATAGTAGACCACTAATATAATTGAGAGGGGGGGGTGTGTTAATTAGTTATATATTAATTTTGAACAATTCTTAAATATTCAACTATAGTAAACAACAATCATAAAGAAATGCGCATACACAATTACACCAGATATGTTGACTAGGGAAACCCTTGATCAAAGGGAAAACCTCGGTGGGAATGATGCCCCACAAAATGATGTACTAATCTAAATATTCCTTATCAGAGGATGGACCCTGTTAGGAGTCTGTTAAAACACTTTGTACAAAGAATCCCTGTTAGGAGACTTTGAATCCCTATTAGGAGATTCCAACCCTATTAGGAGTTGTAGAAGGTAGCGGAACCCATTGTCTAAACAGCTTCAGGATCAGATCAATGAATCCACTATCCAATTGATCTCGGTACTATTCCTTTTAGAATAATAGATGTGAGATATTTTTCTACTTCTTCCTCTATCCAGTATGTTAGACTTCACCTTCAGATCATGCAATTAGATCTAGAACTCTGAATCCATCAATAATAACCCTTGAGGTCATGCATTGGCAGATTACTCTGCTCCTCTACTTTGGAATTCAAAAGTCTTCTTTGCTTCTTGATTTCCAAAATGATGATGTCTAAAACTTGGAAAATATCTTTCCTTTATACCATACTCAATATTAATTCCTTGAGTTGGCTCCATACTTTATTATAAGTTATTTAAATCAAATACACATTTAATTAATGCTGTCAACTCATAGCTATACACAATCTTTCACACATGTGACTTTTGTACCTATACACTCACTGACATCATCAGTGGTTAGTGTACTACCTCTATTTGACTACGCAACCCTTCATTCCAAATACAATGTGCTATATCAATTATACAATAGAGACCATTTTCCCAATGCTCTATTTCTCTATAGTTCTCCATAAATCATCAATATCTTCCATGCATTGTCAATTCAAGTTTTGTGCACTTTTCCACATGTCACATACATGCTATAGTATATGTGGTAACTACACATAAGTAGATATGTAATGTATTGTCATTAATACAAAAAAAATCACTGTCTGCTGCTCTGCCAATTTTTACTAACTTATTACTATGTTGTCATCAATAACAAACATAGTTATACATTATATCAATGTTATACAATACTTCCCCATAGCATCAACACATATGCTAACAATCTCCCCCTTTGGCATTGATGGAAATATAGATGAAAAAAATCTAGTTCCAAGAATACCAACAAGTTTCTTCATCACTCAAGTCTTGCTTCATGCAAATCTTTTATTGCAATACTTCTCCCTATAGTACAAACATTTTCTATTGTTTTTCATGTTACTCTCTCCCCCATTGACATCAATATCAAAGATGATACAAAAATTGAACATACAACAATCTATCAGCATGACCAACAGCCGGTTTGTTTCTTTACAACTTTTGTATATAGTTCTATAAAAATAACAAGTGTCTAAAGACATTGTTGTACACCAATTTTCTATTGCCAAGATTCTTTGACTGACTTTGTTCGCCACAGATACTCCCCCATTGATTAAGCATCAACATAAAGTCCAGTCTAACAATGGTACTATATGCCCTAGATTGATGCACTTTTTGCATCTTCTATTCTGAGCTAGGTAGGGGCATAACCCCAAGCATATGTCTCAAGTACTCAAATGTATCCTTTGGCAAGGCCTTTGTAAAAATGTTTGCAATCTATTCCATAGTATTAATGTACTCTAGTCTGATTTATTTTTTAGCTATTTTCTCTCTCAACATGTGATATTTTATGGCAATGTGTTTAGTCTTAGAATGCAAAACAAGATTCTTAGACATGTTAACAGTTCTTGTGTTATCACAGTAAATGATAATAGGTTTTGTGAATGTAATTCCAATATCCTTCATCATTTGCTTCATCCATATGACTTGATTACAATTGTTTGCTACTGCAACATACTCTGCCTCTGTAGTACTTTGTGAGGTACAATTTTGCTTCTTGCTGAGCCAAGAAACTAGTTTTCTTCCAAGGAAAAATTCTCCTCCACTAGTGCTTTTTTTGTCATCCCTATCTCCAGCCCAATTAGCATCTGTATAAGTATAAAGAGTAAAGTCATTGCTTCTGTCATACCAAATTCCATAATCTGATGTTCCTTTCAGATATCTAAATATCCTTTTTACTGATACATAGTGATATTCTTTAGGATCAGCTTAAAATATGGCCACAATTCCAATTGCATTAGCTAGATCTGGTCTACTATGAGTTAGATACTACAATTCTCCAGTCATAAATCTATACTTCTTTTTTTCAACCGTAGGTGTCTCATCCTTTTTTGATAACTTTTGACCGGTTACCATAAGAGTTCCAATAGGTTTACAATTTTCTAGACCGAATCTTTTCAGCAAACCTTTTAAGTACTTGTTCTAAGAGATAAAGATTCCCTCTTTGTTTTGAACAATTTGCAATCCCAAGAAAAATTTCATTTCTCCTACCATGCTCACCTCAAACTCATTCTTCATGTCTTTTGAGAATTTGTTATTAGCTTCATCATTTCCACCAAAAATGACGTCTTTAACAAATACAATGATTATTAGCAAGTCATCTCCTATTTTCTTCAATTACAAGTTGCTATCTACTATTCCTTTAGAAAATCCAAGGCTTGCTAAGTATTTTTCCAACCTTGCATACTAGGTTTTTGGTGCTTGCTTTAATCCATACAATTCTTTCTTTAGTCTGCAAACCATATCCTTCTCTTTTGTTAAAGGAAAACCCTTTGCTTGTTCAATGTAAACTTCAAGTTCTCCATTCAAGAATGCTAACTTAACATCCATCTGATATACCTTAAAATTCTTGTTTTTTGCATATGCTAGGGACATTATGACTGCTTCCATCCTTTCTATAGATGTATATGTTTCCTCATAATCAATTCCTTCTTGCTGTGAGTAGCCTTTTCATACAAGTCTTGCTTTATTCCTTATTACTTCTCCTTGTTCATTCATTTTATTTCTGAATACCCATTTTGTGCCAATCACATTTTTGTCCTTAGGTCTAGGAACTAATTCCCATGTGTCATTTTTAATTATTTGTTGGACTTCTTCCTACATTTCTCTTATCCAATGATCATCTTTGATTTCTTCATCTATGCTTCTTAGTTCCACTTAAGATATGAGACATAGTTCTTCATTAATTATGCTCCTTGTCATTACTCCCTTTTCTTTACTTCCTATTATTTGGTTAGCATGATGATTTCTTATCATGTTCCTATTTGGGGTAGGATTTGCTACTTCAACTCTTATTTCAAACATTGTGCCCCGTTCTTCTCTTACATCTTCAATTTGCACATTATTCTGCAAGTCATTGTTAGTCTTGAGAAATAATTCATTACTTCTATTAGTCATTCTAGAGTAATCATCTCCATCTTATAATCCATTATCTTTTCCTTGATGCCATAATTTTCATCAATTTTAACATTTGCACACTCTACTATAGTTTTTTTCTATAGTTGAAACATTTGTAAGCTTTACTTTTTAATGAATAGCCAAGAAACATACCTTCATCACTCCATGGATCAAACTTACTGATATCATCATCTCTTTTGATGTAACATTTGCTTCTAAATATCCTAAAATACTTGATTGATAGTGAGTGACCAAACTATAATTCATAATATGCTTTGTCCAAACCTTTCCTAATCTAGACTTTGTTCAATGTGTATACTGTTGTATTGATTGCTTCTGTCCAGAAGGTCTTTGGTACATCATTCTCAAATAACATAGCCCTTGCTGCTTCAACAATTGATTTGTTTCTTCTTTTAGTAATCCCATTCTACTCAGGTGTATGGGGTGAAGATATTTGTCTCCTGATACCATGCTCTTCATAATAGATATTGAATTCTTTAGAGGTGAATTCTCCTCCTCTATCTGATCTTAAGCTCTTGATTTTGACTCCAAATTCATTCTCAAATTTGTTCTTAAATACCTTGAATTTCTCAAATGCTTCTAATTTCTCTTTAAGAAAAGCTACCCACATCATTCTAGTGAAATCATCAACAAAAATCATAAAGTACCTTTCTCCATAGTATCCTCTTGTTCTTGTAGGACCACTCAAATCTGTATGAATTAGTTTCAGATTTTGTGTAGTACAAAATTGCTTGCTAGAAAATGAGACTCTCTTCTATTTAGCCAAAATACATACCTTACAAATAGTATCAGTGGGCTTAGTGATCTTAGGTAAATCTCTTACAGCAAGTGTATTACTGGCCTTCACAATGTTCTCAAAGTTAATGTGACAAAATCTTCTATGCCATAGCCAACTGTTGTCAATCTTAGCTACCAAACATGTTATTTCAGTGGAGTTTAACTAAAACACATTACCTCTAGTTCTTGTGCCAGTACAAAGTAGTTTTCCCTCCTTTTTTTTGATAATGCATGTGTTATTACCAAACTGCAATTGGTAACCTTTGTCCATAAGCTGTCCAACACTCAATAGGTTATGTTTCAGTCCATTAACAAAGTAAACATCATCGAGGTATGTTTTACCATCAAGTGTGATAGATCCAATTCTTGTAATATGATAGGTTGCATTGTTCCCTAATTTGACAATTCCTCCATCATGGCTTCTGAATTTGACAAACTTTCTCATATCACTAGTCATGTGATGTGAACAACCACTATCAATGATCCAATATTTCTTTTCAACTTGTGAGATCAACACACTTTCTTCTTTGATTTCGCTATCAAGATCATCCTGCTTTATAGCTACAAACCCTAATTCATTTTCACTCATATTTTGATCAGATTCCTCTTCTTCATTAGCATATAAACAATTTCTAGGTCTTCTAGACTTGAACCTTCCCTTATACTTTCTTTCTCTTTTAGGACACTTAGATGCATAATGAAAATATTCGTTACATGTCCAACATCTAAAGATATTCTTGCCATCTTTCTCTCTTTACACAATAAGAGCTACTCCTTCTTGGATCCATTCTTCAATGGACTTGCTGCTACTGGCAATGTCTCCCTATGCTTTTGTGCTCCTTGCTAAACTAGGTTTGATATCTAGTGCATTGAATGCTATCTCAACTTTTGTCAATTCTCCAGACTACTTCAGATAAAATTTTGCAGCTTCCAATTTACCAAGCAATGTCTCTTTGGTGAAATTAGTAGTGCAAGGTATCGTCAGCTGAATCATTTGTGCTACTATCTTGAAAGGTGGTGTTAGACTTTTCAAAATCTTCCATATCACTTCATCATTAGATTTCTTTCCATCAAGAGATGTGATTCCTACAACAATCTCAAATATTCTCCCAACATAGCTTCTTACAAATTCATCTTCCATCATTCTAGCATCTTGGAAAGTGCAATATAAATTTTGTAATCTAACCCTTTTTGCATGTGTATCACCCTCATAATAAGCCTCTAAAAGTTTTCCAAATTTCATGAGATGTTTTACTTGTCTGTACTCACTTTTAGGTAACACTAATAGTATTGCTTCTCTTGCCCTTCTTTTGCACATAAACACTTCTCTTTATTCCTCAGTATAGGTTTCAAGATTGTCTTCTTCTGCAATATTTTTAGATGTCTTGTTTACAAGCCAATACCCTAGACCCATGCACAGGTGATGTGTCTTTATTTTATCCTTCCAGCTATTGTAGTTTGTGTCATCGAATCTAGGACTTTCCTTTTTGAACAGATTTACCATGAATCTCCTAAAAATGTTAAACTTCCCTTCAAGGACCTAAAGCTCTGATACCAATTGTTAGAAATAGTAGACCACTAATATAACTGAGAGGGGTGGGAGGGGGGGCGGTAAAATAGTTATATATTAATTTTGAACAATTCTTAATATTCAACCACAGTAAATAACAATAATAAAGAAATGCACATATAGAACTACACTAGATATGTTGACTAGGGAAACCCTTGATCAAAGGGAAAACCCTGGTGGGAATGATGCCCACAAAATAATGTACTAATTTGAATATTCCTTTTTAGAGGATGGACCCTGTTAAGAGTCTATTACAACACTTAGTACAAAGAGTCCCTATTAGGAGACTTTGAATCCCTGTTAGGAGATTCCAACCCTGTTAGGAGTTGTAGAAGGTAGTTAAACCCACTATCCTAACAACTTCAGGATCAGATCAATGAACCCACTATCCAATTGATCTCAGTACTATTCCTTTTAGAATAATAATGTGAGATAATTTTCCACTTCTTCTTCTATCTAGTATGTCAAACTTCTTTACCTTCAAATCATGCAATCAGATCTAGAACTCTGAATCCATCAATAGTAACGCTTGAAGTCACACATTGGTAGATTACTCTGTTCCTCTACTTCACAATTCACAAGTCTTCTCTACTTCTTGATTTCAAAAATGATGATGTCTAAAACTTAGAAAATATCTTTCCTTTATACCATACTCAATATTAATTCCTTGAGTCAGCTCCATACTTTATTTTAAGTTATTTAAATGAAATGCACATTTAGTTAACACTGTTGGCTCACAGTTATACACAATCTTTCACATGTGCAACTTCTGTACCTAGGCACTCACTGACATCATCAGTGGTTAGTGTACTACCTTTGGTTGATCGTGCAACCCTTCATTCCAAAGACAATGTTCTATATTGATCATAAAATAGAGGCTATCTTCCCAATGCTTTGTTTCACTACAATTATCCATAAATCATCAATATCTTCTTAACACTATTGATTCAAGTTTTACGCACTTGCCCACATGTCACTTACATGCTATAGTATATGTTTGTAACTGCACATAAGCAAATACACAATGTATTGTCCTTAATACAAAAAAAAATCATAGTCTGTTGCTCTTCCAATTTTTACTAACTTATTACTATGTTGTCATCAATGAAAAACTTAGCTATAGATTATATCAATATTCTATAATACTCCCCCATAACAACAACATATATGATAACAGAGTGATGGGTGGTCGTACCACATTTTGGAAAGTAGCTTATGCTAGCATACTAGGCAAGGATTGATGCCATTAGCCTAAGGTACTTGGCAAGATTGCCCCATACATAGACCTATATGGAAATGGTGATTGCCTTGTGTAAGTGGTAACATAACGAGATAAGAAAATTCCACCTGCCGACAAGAGAGATGACCGTGATACTCAAGGATGTCTATAGGATATTTAGATTACCAATATGAGGGATGCCAGTTATGGCAACAAGATAGATGACTAGGGAGGCAGCAGTATAGGGGCTAGTGGGGCCGAGAGTAGCATATCAGATTTGGAGGGGGTATTTTCCATTAGATGAGCATTTGGATCAAGTAGCTACAGAGAGACATTTATATTTTTATGTATGTAGGCTAGTATCGAGGTACATTACCCTAGATATAGGTGGGACAAGAATTACCTTGGCATTGATACCGACCATCATGCAGATAGTGGATGCAAGAGTCCCTGTGATTTGGGGGTCATTGATGTTGGTAGAGTTGTACCAGGATCTGCACTAGATAGTGTAGTAGGGGGCAGGATGGTAGGGGAGGAGCATAGGGTTCATGACATTGCTACAAGTATGGATGTGGGAGCATATCATGACATTGAAGCCAATTAGATGGAGAGACATGCAAACAAAGGAGCCAGTGGCTTATAGCTAGGGGGAACCTTTGACATACCATCATATAGAGGAAGTGGACTACTGGCGAGTCTAGTTAGATGAGATTAGGATAGTGGTATGGAGACTGTATATGGGTCTCAGGCCATGGTTGGAGGAGGGAACATATCTCCCATACACCATATCACCATGTTTCATTTTTGGGTAGTGGGAGTATATAGCTGAGTAGTACCAATTGCATAGGGCCTTGCAACAGTTTGGATGGGTGCAAGTGCCTCCAAGGGAGCCAAACTAGTATCCTCAAGTCACATGCAAGCAAGTGTCAATGTTTGGGCCAGAGCTCTAGAGAGAGGGTTTATTATAGGCCTTGTGAGAGTTAGCACCATAGTAGTGGGATTGGTTTGGTGAAGCAGTAGATGCAAGATCTACATAAGAGTAGCAAGATTGGTTTGAGTGGCTAAGGCTAGTAGGCCAAGAACAAGTGACAAGAGTCATAGTAGTGGCAAGAGAGATAGCCCAAGAAACTAGGCATGGTATATATGTAGCGAGAAGACTGTGACAATAGGTAGAGGCTATGGTACTAGAGGAGGGGCCTATGAGACAAAGGTAGAGGGGAGAAGAGAGGTAGGAGGAGAGAGAGGCACAACCACAGAGGAGATAGGAGAGGCTAGTGGTGGAGAGGAGATCGCAACGGGAGGAAGAGAAAAGGCCACAAGGTCCAATAGGTGGAGGAGGGGGCTCATCATCAGGGGGAGGGGATGATGGACTAGCTAGTCAATATGCATCCTTGCACTAGATACACGAGGCTACTAGCTAGTTGTTGCAAGATTCCTAGCAAGAGAGAGATCAACTTAGGATAGAGCATGATTAGCTATGTGATGAGCATGATGTGGTGCAAGGATAGGTGGACAAAGTAGGGATAGAGGTGGGGACATTGTGAGTGGAGGACAAGTGGTTGGAGGGGAGGTTGGAGGTTGTGACTCTAGAGAGATAGGCATTATAGGCATGGATGGACACCATCTAGAAGGAGAGTGATAGGTTGGTGGTGGAGGTGGTGACCCTAAGGGAATAGATGGTGGTGGGTGGAGGGATGGATGAGTTGAGGAGGTTATGGGGGGAAGTGGAGGAGTTGATGGAGAGGGTAGGATTTTACTAGGGGAGATATCATGCAATGGTTTTGGTGGATCAAATTGAGCATTGTAGATGACCAACATGGTTAGGGATAGTTGGGACCCACATAGGCATGCAAGGAGGAGGGGGAGAGAGTGGATGGAGTAATGAGGGCTTGTAGAGGATAGATGGGTCGCAACACATAGGGCAGAGACATAGGACAAGGTAGAGCCAGAGGTAAGACATGGGGATGAGTGGGAGGAGGAATGAGGTGGAGAGCTTGGATATGGGAGGAGGATGGATAAGGCCACCACCTCTAATACTAGTAGTGCTAGGGGTAGAGAGGGACACCTATGAGTCATATGATGAGGAGGTAGTAGATGAGGGAGATTAGTGATATGCTAGTTTTTATATATTATTTTTGGATCTACCGTTGGATGCATTTTTTTGTGAGTACAGACCTAATGTATTGTTGTGATTTATTTTGTATGATATGTATACTGGATATCTGGATGATGATCGACATTGGTATTTTTGTAGGGATGTAAGGTTTATTCTTTATTCTTTGGGGTTGATATATATATATATATAGATTGGATCATTCTTTGGGGGGATATGGATGTATAGATTTATGATGTTATGGTTTTGTTTACGATGTGGATGTTTTTATATGGTTAGATGTAGACGAGAGGCTGATGTTTTGTTATCAAGGATGTGATGCTTATGAGATACATAATGTTGCTAATAGTTCACGCTACAGGATATGTCATTTATGATGAGTTGTTTAGAGAGTGCTAATGTGTTTGTGATGCAAGATTTTGATGTTTTGTGATGTGATGTGTATGGATAGTGCTGATATGTTTGCAATGTAGGATAAGATGTTGATGATGTGATTTGGTTGGATAGTATTGATATGTTTGTGATGTAGGATGTGATGTGCTTTATGATGAGTTTTTTTTTTTTATTTTAAAAATTTAAATTTAAATTTTTTACTTATGACGATGTTTATGATAAAGAAGAAAAATAATGAATAGATGAACCTAAGAGATGGATGTAATGTGTTTTGACTTTTGAAAAAGATAATTGAAAATGAATGTTTTAAGAAAATAATAATGATAAAAAAAACATGATCCAAGAGACAAAATATGAATGTAGGATAAAAAAAAGGAATAAAAGTGGATGCAAACTTATGATGATGGTTATGCTAAAAAAGAGACTTTAAACTATGGTAACAGATGATAAAAAGAAAATAAACTAAGATGATGACTTATGACAAAATGAATGCAAACTATGGTAAAGTGAATGTGAGATTTATGATGATGAAAAGATAATAAAAATTAATGCTGATTGTGATGATAAAATATGACAAAGGAGCTCAAAGCTATGATAAGAACATATGTTAAGTAAACTAAAGATTAGGATAATGAACCATGAGAAACATACCTAACATATAACAAATGAATTTAATCTATGATGGTGAAATATGAGGAGATAAATTCAAACTTATGATAATAGACATGATAAATGAACACAATCTATGATGATGCAATATGGTAAAAAAAATTAAACACTATGATGGTAGATAGGACAAATAAACATAAGTTATGATGATAAAATATGATAAAGGAATTAAAAATTATGATGCAAGAATATGAGAAAAAAATTCAGCCGAGGATTGTGATCATAGGAAAAAGAATGCAATTGATGATGGTGAAACCATAGCCTAGAGATGTATGATTTGGAAGAGTTTGATAATGAAAATGAACTCAATATGTGAGGATAAGGAAAGTTAATTGAGAGATTCTAATGATGGAAGGATCCAAAGGGTGAAGGAGAGGGGAGATGTAAAGAAAGAATGCAACTGAGGTGAGTAATGAAGAAAAAGAGGCAAAAGATGAGTGACTATGATAGAAAAGGTAAGTCAAGTGATAGGAAGACATATATGCGGTGTAGGGGGATGAGGAAACATTTCACTAATAGTATAGGGGGATGGGATTGGTTAGGAGTTTGGGATGTCAGGGAAGTGAATAGGAGATAAGAGCTTTTGAGGGAGTGGGGGTAGAGAGGGGAGGTGTGATGGAGGAAGTGAAGGCATAGGAGGAGGTTAGTGTGGATGTGTGTGAGGGTGGTATGAACAAGACATTTTTCATATGGGACAAAATTGAGAGTGAGGGGATATACTAGAAGCTTGAGGGTGGGGTACTTTGTAATGAAGTACCATCATGTAGTGTGAGAACTTTATAGGATATAGGAATATTAGGGACATGCCAAGGTTACTAGGAATGTCAAGGCCTTTTCCCCAATAATACATAGGACTGAATCAAACAAGCATGCAAGAATTGCCCCAAGATCACACATGAATCTCGGAGAAATCAGCATAGAAACAATGCTGGGTGATCCATACGCAAATAATATTTCCCAATTGCATCATGTGATCATGAATGAAAACATGTTTGGAATATGCAAGGGTGGTATCCGACTGACTCACAAGAAGAAAAAGACCTTAGTCAAAAACGTGCTTTCAAGTTGCTCCAGTCAAGCACACCATGATATAGAAGACCATGGTGACCATGAGGAGAGAACAACTAAATCACCTAGAAATGACCTACTTGAATAAAATACACAAAAAATCCCAAGATCAAAAGAAAGAATAAATCCATGATATAGTAACCTTTTTCCAAAGAGATTGGGATAACTAGATACTAATAGGCCATGGTAAAGTATAATGGAGGATACATATTGTAAAGACCTAGCGACAATATGTTTGGGATGAGGACAAAATTGGCAACCAAACCTCTTATAGACAACTGATTAGTGATGTAGGGTTTCACTATAAGACTCAAAAATGTACAAGAAGGACTATACAATGGATGGATGACTTAGGAACCTATTATAGAATATTATAAGACTTGAAAATACTCTAGCATGACTATACAATGGGTGGGTGACTTAGGAATCTATGATAGAGTACAATAGTGGGTGTGCGTCTGACGAAGAAAAGATCAGGATATAAAGATAGCATCGATGCATTACATCTAGTGTTACATGGGTATGATACATAAAGTTTATTTTTGTTACAAGGGTATGGTATATAGAATACCTATTGTTGTTACAAGGATATGATACATAGACATGATACAAAGGATGAAATAAACTTGATATAATACATGTGGTAGGGTACAAAGATAAAACTACATCTGATATGATACATATGGTAGGGTACAAGGATAAAACTACATTTGATATGGTACATATGGTAGGGTACAAGGATAAAACTACATTTGATATGGTACATGTGGTAAGGTACAAGGACGAGATAGATATGCTAACCATGGTTGAATACATGATCTATGGAGGCATTCCAAACCCATGGATGCTGAAAAGAAATGTCAGAGTGTGAGGATGGAATTCTTGGAACACTTTGAAAAGAGGAAGATGGCTAATGAGGTGCAAGGGGGTGATGTAGGTCATTAATTTATAATAAAAATGCTAAGCACACCTAGCACCTAATTGCTAGGTTTTCACCAGGGTACATATCCAAGGCACTTGAATTGCCAAGTTTTCACCATTGGATGCTTATTTTTCTTTACTATTTTTAGTTCCTGCTAAAGCAGGAATACTTATGCATTCATGTCAATCCAAATATGACATTAACACTAACCAATCAAATCCAAGAATTTAAAAGATTATATGAGATTTCAAATGTTTATATCTTCTTCTAATTTTTCAGTATTTTATAAATCATATTTTTCATCCTTTCTATTGGTCCATACTATTGTTGGTGGGGGAGAAAATTAATTTTCTTCAACAAAAAATACAAATATTTTCTAACAACTTCATCTTGCATTAATGAATGTATTAATTATAACTTTATCTTTTCCACATTTGTCACAAGCTGATAAGATTTTATTTTTTCAAATCATTTTATCTTCCACCTCACACAACATGTTTAATCAAATATTAATTATCACAATCTATTAAATATTTTTAATTTCTTATTTTAAATATATTTATTATTAATTTTACATTGATGTTTATTTTTGACTATTTGATATAACTTGTTCCTAAAACTTCATGTAATGCATAAGTTCAAATTATGCTTATATATATATATATATATATATATATATATATATATATATATATATATATATATATATATATATATGTCTTTTTAACATTATTTCAATATGTTATTTTTCTTAATATTTTTTTCATTGCTTTTTTCTTCCATTTTCCCATATTTGAGGGAGTAGGATACACTGAGGTTTTTTAGGCATGGAATTTCTTGAGTTGAATGATGTTGGTGGGATCATTCAGGACTTCACCTTCAAGTTTGGATAGCTGATATGCCCCTGAATTGAAAGAGGCTTTGACCACATAAGGACCAAGCCATGTGGGCTCAAACTTGCCTTTCTTTTCTTGGTCTTCTTGGACCTTCATGTTTTCTTTGAGGACCATGTCTCCTTCTTGAAATTGGAGTAGATGGAGCATCCTATTGAAGTTGCACTTGAGGTGATTCTGGTAGACCATGAGGTGGTCATAGGCCTGTTGCCTTTTCTCATCAAGTAAATCTAATTGAGTAAGTCTAGCCACTTGATAATCTTCATCTAATATCTAGCTCCACAAAGAAATATGCAGGTATGGGAGTTTAACCTCCATAGGTAATATTGCTTCAACACCATAGACTAGGGAGTGTGGGGTTGTGCTTGTGGATGTATGGAATGAGGTGTAGTAGGCCCATACAGCAGGGTTGATTTGCAAATGCCAATTACAGCTCGAGTCATTGAAAACTTTATTTAGGATTTTGAGTAGAGTTTTGTTAGTTGCCTTTGCCTAACTGTTACCTTGTGGGAAGTATAAGCTAGAAAAATGGTGATGGATATGAAGGGAAGTGCACAATTCCTCCATATTGAGATTTTCAAAATTACCTTTGTAGTCTATAAAAATGGTAGCTGAGATGTTGAAGGGACATATGATATGATAGAGGATAAATTTTCATACTTGAATACCTATAGTAGTAACAAGAGGGATTTCCTCTACCCACTTAGTGAAATAATCGGTGGTGTGATTATCCACTTGTGCCCTTTTCAAGAAAAAGGTACTATAACACCAACAAGGTCAAACCCTCAACATGCAAATGGCCATGGCGGCACAATAGTTTGTAGATCTTGAGCTAGGGCTCAAATTAGGTTAGCATGTTTTTGATAGGGTAGATACCTTGTCACAAAGTCACATGCATCATGCTCTAGAGTAGGCCAATAATATCTAGCTCAAAGTATTTGCTTAGCTAGAAGTATTCCACTTGTGTGAGCAACACAAAGTCTAGTGTGCACCTCTTTAAGGGCCATTAAAGCCTAATTTTAGTCTAAACACTGAGAGAGAGTATCATGATAGCCATGACAATATAGGGTTTGAGATAGGATAGTATAATGGGATGCTCTATGAACGAGGTCCTGGCATTGGGTTCATGCATGATAGGGAGAAATGATACCATTTTGTAGGTAAGCATGAATTTTGTGGTACCATGGGGATTGGGGACCAACCAAGATGCATAACTGTTTTGATTCATCATTCTTATATGCAGGCTCATGTAGCTACTCAACTAGGAATTCATATTGCATAGCCTCCTGCTGGATCTCCAAAAGTAAACCTATAGTGACCATGGTATCTGTTGCCTTGTTTTGCAATCTAGGGATCTGTATGAACTGAATCTGAGTAAAATTTTCCCTTAATTGGTCTAATAAATCCTTCTAAGGCTATAGCTTGTCATCTTTGGTCTGATATTCATCCAAAACCTGCTTGATAATAAGTTGTGAATCTATGAAGACTTATGGCTCTGTGATGTTCCACTGAATAGTGATTTTGAGCCCTACAATAAGGACCTCATACTCTGAGATGTTGTTGGTACATTGGAACTATAGTTTAAATGATTTAGAAATGTAATCCCCCTGAGGTGTGACCAAGAGTATGCTGGCTCTAGAGCCATAGGATGTGTACAATCCATCAAAGTATAACTTCCAAGATGGTTGGTCTTCTATTAAACAGAGGTGTTCATCTGGGAATTCCATAATGAGAGGGTGATTCACAACCAAGGGTGAATCTTCCAAGTGATCTCCTATATCCTAGCCTTTGATAGCCTTTTGATCAACATATTGGATGTCAAATTTTCTGAGAAGCACAACCCATTTAGCCAGGCACCCTATGAGCATTGTGCGTGACAACATATACTATAATGGATCAATTTTGGATATTAGTTTCATAGTGTAGCTTAACATATAATGACACAAATTCTAAGTGGTAAATACCATGGCTAAGAAATATTTTTCCATTGGTGTGTAATTGAGCTCATATCCAACTAGAGTATGACTAATGTAGTAAATAGCCCTTTCTTTACCTGTATCATCAAGTTGTGTGAGAAGAGAATCTAGTGCTGTTGGAGTAGCTATGATGTATAAGATGAGTGGATAGCCTAAAACAAGAGGAACCAATATAGGTAGATTAGCCAAGTACTACTTGATCAATTTGAAGTTATGTTGGTAAATGGGGTCCCACCTAAAATTTTGATCCATTTTGAGTAAATGTGTGAATGCTTGACACTTATCAGTGAGCTAAGAGATGAATCATTTGAATGATTGTAGTTTCTCCTAAAGAGAGTGAAGCTACTTAAATATTTTAGGAGGATCCATATCCATGACAACCTTGACCTTTTTAGGATAGAACTCAATACCATGCCATGATACAATGAATCCTGGGAGCTTGTCCAAGGTAATGTCAAAAATACATTTCTTAGGATTGAGCATGAGATGATATTTAGCCAATCAATCAAACACTTCCTTGAGATGAGATAAGTGATCAAGGGTATTAAGAGATTTGACCAAAATATCATCCACATAATCCTCAAGAGTTTTATGTATTAGGTCATGGAAGATAACTATCATGGAGCACTAATATGTTGCCTTGACATTCTTTAAACTGAATGAAAGCATGTTATAACAAAATGTCCCCCAAGGGGTGGTAAATATTATTTTATGCTAGTCTACCTCTACTATCTAAATCTAATTGTATGTAGAGAAACCATCCATGAGTGATAAGATCTCATGGCTTGTAGTGAGATCAATAATCATGTCTATGTTTGGTAATCGGAAATCATCCTTCAAACAAGCATTGTTGAGATCTCTGAAGTCTATGAAAATTCTAATATCACCAGAAGGATTTGTGAGAGGTACCATGTTGGAGATCCATTCTGAGTAGTCAAATAGGTGAATTATCTTTGCCTCTAGTAATATTTCTAACTCTGCTTTAACTAGTAAAGCAACTGTGGGGTGCATCTTATAGAGCTTTTTCTTGATAGGTTTAGCCTTTAGATCCATGGCCAAATGGTGTACCACGAGCTCGGGGTCCAACCTTGAGATGTCTTGATAGGACCATGCAAAGAGACCAACATTTTCACAAAGGACTTTGATAAAAATCTCTTTATACTTGGGGTGGTAGAGATGCCACAATATATGTGATCTGTGGTACCTCAGTTAGACTGATATTGACTGGTCTAGTTTCCTCTATTAAGACTGATGATATGGAAGGCCTATGATCATGTGGAGGGAGGATGAAATCTCCATCTTTGGGCGCCTCCAAGAGGTTTTTTCCATCGGATGTGTCCTTTATTTTCTTTTCATTTTTTGGGTCATTTAATGGTGATCCAAGGGAGTTTTCACTAGAAGATGGCTTTTTTTTCTTTTTTTCTTTTTTGTTTCATTTTTAAATTCAATTTTTCAATTGGATATTTCCTCCTCCCTGAAGTAACCTATTGGATTCAATGTGTAGACATATACTAATGGAAGTGGTAGCCGTTTATGTGGTGTTTCTACCCCCATGAATTGAAGGAGTGTGTGCTCTGTAGAGAATTCATCAACATGGACAACACTTGGTTGGTCCCAATAAATGAGTTTAGGGTGAACGAGTAGTAGGTCTATGAGATTTAGGGATAGCTAGCATAGCACAGAAGCTCCTAGGACAATTTCATCAAGGAAGATATCATCATACACTTTCTTTTCTACTTCCTTAGGAATGTCTTCAACATTAATGGGATTGTTTTGGATGTTTGTGAAGGCATGGCCTTCATTATAGGTGCCCCCACTTATAGGGAGTCCATAGCCTAAACCTTTCTTTTTCTTTTCTTTGTATGCTTCCATAGGCTACTTAATGCCTAACTCTAGATGGCCTAGACTAGCTTCTTAATAATCCCATTGTTTAGTAGTGAGGTGGTGTGACCATGGGTATTTTTGTTCGAGGTGTTTGAGAAGTTCTTCACTTTTTGAAGGTGGCTCTTTGTATAACCAAGTACTAATGTCTGGAGTAGTTTCCTCTCCATAGAGGATACCTTTGGTAATAAATGTGGTAGGGTCTAGTTTTCTAAGTTGAGGAGTTGTATCTAGCCTTGGCCCTTGGTGTCTTAGGCATCCTTGAGTATGTGGATCAACTGGTAAAGCACCAACAACGAAAGCATCTGTAAGACTATATTCTTTGCAACCTTGGTAGTTGATCTTAATTGTGAAAAGGGTGGAAGCTAAAATGGTATCTGGATCATGACAGGTGCCAAAGGAACTAGCTATGGTGTGGCCAATTTCAATTCGAGGAAAATGGTTGGTGTATGAAGCTTCGACCATATTGCAATAAGAAAAGGGTTCATAATCAATGTGGATGGTTACCTTAGTGTCATTATGTGAGAACTTGATGCACTGATGATATGTGGATGGAAAAAATTTCATGGCATGAATCCATGGTCGGCTAAGGAGGATGTTGTATAGAAGGTTAAGATTAACTACATGAAAAACTATTTCTTGAGTAGTTGGGCCAACCCTAATAGGTAACAAGATGGTTCCTTCCATGGTGCACTCCAAGTTATCATATTCTTTGATAGTAGTGACCTCATTAAGGATATCTACCTCAGCATTGTTTGAAATATTCAAGACTATGCTAAGTTACTAAGAGGGGAGGGGTGAATCAGTAACTTCTAAAATTTCAACAATTTCAACTCTTAATCCAATTAGCATTTAATCCATTACATATAATTTGATCTAATTACATGCATAAGAAACTAAAAACATGAAATCATTCATAACATTGTGACACAAAGATTTGGTGACCCAGAAACCTTCCAAATAGAAAGTTAAACTAGGTTGGGGATGATACTCATGGAAGGTTAAACTAGGGTAGGGATGATACCCACAAACTTTAGTATTGTTGTATAAAGTTAGCCTGTTAAAGCTTACATTGATCACTTCTGATGATCTACCTTGTTAGGAGCAATAAGGACTACTAGGTCCACCTTGTGAAAGGATTTACAAACATATAATTAAGTATGCACTCGATAAAGATATTTACAAAAGATTGTCAGGTCTAACTTGTTAAAGGATTTGACTAATCCACCAATTAGGATGAAATAGTAGATGATCTCTGATCTGAAATTTGGTTTGCTGAATGAGATTCCTTTATGTACTAATCACCTTGCTATGATAGATATGACTTTGTTGCTCCTTATAGTGTTGTAACCTTTGTAATTCACTCTTTTTTCTTTTCTCTAATTTCATTCACATTCACATCTTCACCATACTCACACTCTTTGGATATGATACAATATATTACATATGTACCATTCACATTCATGCACTTGGTAGACATAGAAGCTCGATCCATACTAATCACTTCCAAGTAGTCTTGAACTCGGTCTGCATTGGTGACTTAGTAGATACTGTAAAACTTATCATATAAACTAATCACTTGTTTACTATGACATGACTCAATAAACACTCTCACCTCAAGCTGGGTATAAACTAAGTCACTTGGTTAACACTAAGTAGCTTGATTAACACTAGACTTGCATGACATACACTGTGAACTCGGTGAATACTGCACAACTCGACTTGCACTGGTAAACGCAGTATGCACTGAGATGCACAGTTTACACTATTGATCTTCACTATAACTATGACTACTTGGTAATCACTAAGATTTTTCCAAAGGACTCAGTAGCAACTATAGAACTCGGTGACAACTAAAATACTTGGCAAATACTAATAGCTATACAAAGAGCTCAGTAGCTATATACAATCTAAATAAGTGTGTGTCACTAATAAAAAACTTGACTGATATGTCAGAAATCTCCCCCTTTTGCATTAGTGTCAAAAACACTTATTAGCCAAAACTTAATTCAAAAAGTTTCTTGAATACCTTTTATCCATCGCCATGAGATACTAGCTTGGTAAAGTATATTGTTTTTGAGATTTTTCAAAATTGATTTTGTAAGGGATATATCTGTACATGGTAAGGTTCTTTCATATAGTATACTATACATCTTCTAGCTATATACAACATATCTCTCTATACATATCTTACGCCCCCATTGATTCTTCAACTTATTGCATGTTCTCCCCCATAAGTCTTTCTCCATATGTCTTTTCTCCCCCTTTTTGACATTAATGCCAAAGATTTATTTTATTTATTTATATAGTAACACCAAAGTGAGGTAAAAATTTTGAATGTACCTTGAGAATGATCGCCAAGGTATTTTCCCAATTGTCTTGTAGGACCTTGCATGTGTGAATTGCAATTTGGGGTTTTGCTAACAGTTCTATCATATGATGTGCAATGGAGAAGTTATTATCATAGATGAGAGTCTTTGAATGTACAATATGTTTCTGTAGTGAATCCATGATGGGAAGAATCATATTTTTTATATCTATAATGTGGATCTAATCCTTGCTTCTTCTCTAAGCAATTCTGCTTGCATATTTGACAAAAATCTTATCCTTTGAAAATATCCAAAGCTTGAACTAGGGTCAAGTTGCAACTCCTGGGCACTAGCTTTCAAATCTTCATTTATTTTGGACTATTTATTCTTTATTTCTTTAGTAAACTTAGAAACATCACATAGCTTTCCAAAAAGTGATGAAAAATTTGTACAAGATGCTTCTAAATTGCCCAAAATTGTAGAAAGTTCTACTTGATAAATGGCTATTTGTTGAGTAATGTGCTCCAACACTTTATTATCAAACTTCTTTTCTACTTTTTGCACTAAATTATCTTGTCCCTCAGTATCTTCATTAAATTTTTGTACTACCTTTGCTAGTTGATACAAAATTGTCTAAGAAGAGTCAACCTCGATACCTATGGCCTCTACCAAAATTTCTTTGCATCTTCAATTATTTTAAATTCCTTATCTCTCTCCTCTCTTAGCCTTTTCTATTTGGCCTTCTCTTGGAGGAGTTTACCAATTGATTGCATTCTAGAGTAAGCTTGGAAATGTCCCAATTTGGGATTACAACTTCCTCATCTAAATCAATTTATTTTTCTAGCTCTTTTCCTTTACTCAAAAATTTTGTGCTCGGTTGAACCTTGGGCTTAGCTATCCTTACATTTATTACTTTTGTACCTAGAATAGAAATAATAATAGACATGCTAGGACTAGCTATAAAAACTGATACTATTCTTATTGAGGGAATATTTATAGAGATACTTAAAGAATCCAAAATTGGTGTGCTCAATACTGAAGTGCTCAAAACTGAAGTGGTCATAACTAAAGTACTCAACTTGATTGATGAAGGAAGAGTGTAAAACTTGGTAGATGAAGTGGAGGTCACTTCTATTAGTGATGTACTAAGCTAAGTAGGAGCAAAGAGTGATTGGACATTTGGATTGGAACTAGTGGTCACAATTAAACTTGCTAAGACTAACTCCACACTTGATGTTGTCACCAGTTTGCTTGGAGAGTGAGGAAGTGAGGCAACAATTATTGAAACTATCTTAAATAGATTAGTCTCCTCATCATCTACTTTTCTTCCTCAGTAGCCTCTTTTCCTTGATCCTCTTTATCTTCTTCAATTTCAAAATGAGTTACTTCTTCAATATTCTCTTCTTCATCATCATCATCTTTAACATCAACTAAAAAATCACTTGGTTTATGTAATAGATAAATATTCTTCCAAGTGTTTGTTGCATTCCTTACAACATGCTCAATGTCTTTAATCAAAACCAGAAAAGTATTAAACTTTAGAGTCAATTTTTCTTCAGTGACTCTTTTACCTCAACACTTGATATGCTCGGTAATTTCTGCCTCAAGGTTTGCACATATATATCTTTGACAATTTTCATGGAAAAATCCCATCTTGGCTTGATCTTATCTAAAAAATCATTAGGAATTTGAGATGCGAGATGGCCTGGTGAGTATTTCCATTTTCCCATCTTATCCATCACTAGCTCTTCAATTTGCTTCTGCTCCTCTACCATCCTGATTTCATATTTTAATGATTTGAAATTTATTATTTTGACTGCTACTTCCATATCTTTTAATCTATCTTTTAAGGTAGGTGGAGGCTTCCTAAATATAATATCTCCTCTTTCCTTGTTAGATTTCTTCCTTGAGGATCTCCTTGTGAAAACTATAGTGGATGGCTTTTGGGGCTTGGTGATAATCACCTTGCCTTTCTTCCTTAATGGCTCTTCTTCCCTAGATTCTGCCTCATCCTCTACTTCCACATCCTCTACTTCCTCATCTTCACCTTTTCCCTTGGTTAACAAAAGGGTTGAACTGGATTTCAATTTTGAAATTCTCTTCTTCCCTTTGTTCACTGCCTAAGGAAGCTTTATTTCAAGTTCAATCCTAGATTTTGCTTCTCCATATGTTCCAAAATATGTAGCCTTAGGATCAATTGGCTCATTGAAAAGAGCTTCATGATATCTTTAGTTTCATCTCATAACCAAGAGGTTTTAGCCATGGAATTCTAGGCTTAATTTCCTGAATGTACACTTTTTCACAATCGACCATGAAACATACACCATCCTTATAATCTTCAACGAGTTTCTTGGGGATTCAAAACCTATTGTTCATTTTCTCTTTGAATGCACCAAAATAATTATCTATAATACTATTATAAATTTCACCCATTTTAGCAATAAACTCAATTATCTGATATAACATAAGCACATCTTTTCTCCACACAACAGTGCCTTTTGAAGGGAAGAATTTCTAAACATAAAAGAATAAACAAGTTAACAAGGAACCAAACTTACACAGGTTATTCTTTGAAGTCCTTATGCTTTCCATGTTTTTGTTAAACTATCTTAGCAATAGCTCAAGAAGGTGAAATGACAAATTGTTCTTTACCACCCTGTATGCCAAGTCCATAGCTTCACATGACACACTGTTCAACTTACTAGAGCTATAAACATAAAATAATAAACAAGTTAACAAGGAACCAAACTTACACAAGTTATTCTTTGAAGTCCTTATGCTTTCCATGCTTTTGTTGAACTATCTCAGCAATAGCTCAGCAAGGTCAAATGACAAATTGTTCTTTATCACCTTGTATGCCAAGTCCATAACTTCACATGACACACTGTTCAACCTACTAGAGCTATAAATCTTATGTGTAGTGATTTGAATACCAAACTTCAATTCCATATCAAAAACACTGCTAATTTTCATTCCTCTGCAGTCCCATTCTGCTAGGGTTTTCTTTTCCAATTTTGCCTGATCTAGGATTTTTTTCATTTTGGCCTTGGCTAGCAGTGGGAGGCTAGTGATTCAATGAATCATCTACTTTGTGATCAACATTGGTTGTTCCAACCATAACTAACCATTATGAACTAGACTAAGGATAAACCTAATCCATTTAACTTGAACTTCATTGGGCATGCGAGGGACATGAGTTAACCCTTTGGTTTCCAGGTGTTGGTGCTCAGGTTTCAAAACTCCATTTACACATAGTTAGCCTAGGGCATCATCCATTTCCAATGTACCAATCTCTTGAATAACACATCTAAAATGAGTGCAAATATCATTGATAAGAAGTACCTTTGGAGGGATTTGAGATTGTGCTCCACTTAGATCTAGGGTTTCGATGATCACAAGAGTGAGCTTGAAATCTGGTGCTTTCCATTCCACTCTGTGAACCAACATATCAGATCCTCACTTAACCTTACTACTACTAGATGCCATCTTCACTTAGTAGGGCTTGAGGGAATTCAAAAACTTTTGCTGGAAATTCACTCAAATCACTTGGAAGCTTTGAAGATCACACTTTTGCAATAGCACTCAAAATTTCATGGTAAGAAATGTTTTCAATTTCATGCTTTTTACTAATATTTTTCGATAAATGCTTAGTACGAAAGGTAGACAAACTAACATCATGTTGAAAAATTGTCATCCACTATGCTTGCATTGAACACTCGATGAAGTCTTCATGACTGGGTAACCATATGCATCTTTTATACTCCTAACTTTTCTCAATAGAGTTTGTGACCCAACCTCACTTGGTAGAGAAGATAACTTGGTAGGCACTTGTAGTTGGTGATCCCTTTCTATCTTGAATACTATTTTGGATTATTTTGCTCTTTCAATCTAGAACTATTTTGGATGTCTTCTTTGATAGAATAGTTCTAGTTTCTTCTTTGAGCACTCAAGTAGACATGATAGAGTCACCCAATTCTTGAGTGACTTGATCATCATTACTTGGAATTTTATCCTTGGTAGACATAGGAACCCATTGCTATCTCATCTATTTTCAGCTTTTTCCTTTTTCTCATCTTCAATTCTACTAGTATTCATGCAGTTCATGGCAAGATGACCAAGTTCTATACAAATGAAACATCTTTTAGTGGTGTCTCTTCTCCTCAAATGATGCTTTACACAATTTATTCCAATGTGTCCAAATTCTCCACAATAATGACATCTACACTAGGTGTTGTAGTCCCAACTAAATATTGCTTTCACAGTTTACTTTGCTAGATTCAACACCTTGGTTTTGTATTTTGATGACTTGTGTCCATGTTTCTTACATTTGTGATATTTTCCTTCAAATCTTGGTTTCTGTTTGCAATCATTAGCCTTATGACTATGCTGATTGCAATTGTAGCATTTCTCATTGAATTTTTCTTTTCCATTGCTCCAACATTTTTTTGATGTATGACCTATCTTACCACAACCATTTCAAGTAGGTGGTTCTTTTGAACTGCTTGCTTGGATGATTCTCCTTCTTTTGTATATTCAATTCCTACTTTTCCTTTTTTCCTATAGAGGTTTTTCTCATTCAATTGATTCATGTTTGCTTGGAATTTCATTATTCTTTCATTGATTTGATTCTTGGAGTTTAGATCATTCCATAATCTTTCATTGATTTGCCTTTCAGAATTTAGATAATTTCTCATTCTTTCATTTTCAAATCTTAGGCTCATGATTTCCTCATTTGCATTGGAGAGCTGATCAATAAGGTCTTCTTGCTGAAGGGATTGGGTTTGAATTTCATTGTTCCTTCCATCTATCTCTTCTTTTATCTTGTTTTTCTATTCCATGACTTCATATAACCTTACTGCCTAAATTTCTTGCTCTCTTTTAAGTTTCCTTACCTCTTCTTATAGGGAACCATTCTTTTCTAAGAGTTCTTTGATTGCTTCACTAGCTTCATCTAAATTGCTTGAATGAAGGTCTCCAATTCTTTCTTCAATGTAGAGATGATCATTCATTTGAACTGTAAGTTCTTTTCTTCTTTTCAAGGATTGAGAGAGTTTCTCCTATGCTTTCTCGAGTTGGGCAATGGCCATTTCCAAATCTAGATCCTTATTATCAATAGCTTTGTTAAGTTTGAATATCTCCATGGCCTTGATCATTGCTCAAGCTGTTAAAATTTCTCCTAAGAACCACTAAGATCTGATACCAATTGTTGGAAATATTCAAGACTATGCTAAGTTACTGAGAGGGGAGGGGTGAATCAATAACTTCTAAAACTTCAACAATTTCAACTCTTAATCCAATTAGCATTTTAATCCATTACATATAATCTTATCAAATTGCATGCATAAGAAACTAAAAATATGAAAACATTCATAACACTGCGACACAAAGATTTGGTGACCTAGAAACCTTCCAAATAGAAAGTAAAACTGGGGTGGGGATGATACCCACAAAATTTAGTACTATAGTATAAATTTAGCCTATTAAAGCTTACATTGATCACTTCTAATGATTTTTCCTGTTAGGAGCAATAAGGATTTCTAGGTCCACCTTGTGAAAGGATTTACAAATATAAAATTAAGTATGCACTTGGTAAAGAGATTTAAAAAAGACTGTTAGGTCTACCTTGTTAAAGGATTTGACTAATCCACCTATTAGGATGAAACAATAGACGATCTCTAATCTGCAACTTGGTTTGCTAAATGAGATTCCTTTGTGTACTAATCACCTTGTTGTGATAGATATGACTATGCTACTCCTTATACTGTTGTAGCCTTTGTAATTCACTCTTTCTTCTTTTCTCTTATTTCATTCACATTTACATATTCACCATACTCACACTCTTTGGATATGATACAATACATTACATATATACCAATCCAATTATACAAGTTACAAAGTTGGCCACAATACAAGTTAACACAAAGTCAGCGCACATGAAGACACTCAGGTTCTGAAGATTGACTCAGTGAGATTTTGATACTCAACATCCACTGTCAATGCTCGACATTGTCATGCATTTGGTAGACATAGAAGCTCGGTCCATATTGATCATTTCCAAGTAGTCTTGAACTCAGTCTGCACTGGTGACTTAGTAGATACTATGAAACTCATCATATAAACTAAATCACTTGTTTACCATGACATGACTCAGTAAACACTCTCACCTTGAGCTCAATATAAACTGAGTCACTTGGTTAACACTAAGTAGCCCAGTTAACACTCGAATTGCATGACATACACTACTAACTTGGTGAATACTGCACAACTCAACTTGCATTGGTAAACTCGGCATACACTAAGATGCACAGTTTATAGTGCTAATCTTCACTATAACTGTGACTACTCTGTAAACACTAAGATTTGTCCAAAGGACTCAGTAGCAATTGTAGAACTTGGTGAAAACTAAAATACTTGGTAAACACTAATAGTTGTACAAAGAGTTTGGTAGGTATATACAATATAAATAAGTGTGTGTCACTAATAAAAAATTTGACTGATATGTTAATAAGTGTATCCTACTTGTTTGATGAACTTTAAAGTACATAGATGTAAAGCTAATCCATTATCTATCATGAATCTTTTGACCACAAAGTTAGAAAACATAAAAACTATGTGAAGTGGAAGTATATGGTCACATTCAACTGTTGGGATATTAGAGGATTTGAAGGATAGAGCACATGATGCAGAAAGGTATCTGACTAGATTGTGGAACTCAGTGACATTTATATCAGTGGGGATACGTGACTCATGGAGAGTACTATCAAGGATCTCTTGATAAAGTGGGCTTGTTCATAAGAGATCTAGAATATAAATCTAGGCTGGTGTATTTCCAAGGTGTTCCAAGATATTATATTGTGGTCCTAATGGGGGCAATCCTAATGAAGGTAGTCCTGATGGAGGTGGTTTTGATGGTGTAGATACAATTGGGCCAACCATATTAAGTCAAGCTCGTCAAGTAGTAACCACACATTGGGCATCTGGGCCTTTGATGTTTATAACATTGATAGAAGGCTCAACTTGTGATATGCATCCGATAAGGTTTCTATAGTCTAAGTATGCTAAGGTGTAGTTTTGAGATTTATCACGGTTATCTCCTTGTTTGTTTTGAACATTGTTGGATTTGTTATTGATAAAAGTGTTGGTAGGTGCTTTTCTCATGTTTGTGTTGTGAGGAGGAAAAACATTTTGGTATATCAATAATCTTGCATGTGGTGAGGCTGGTGCCCCCACTATGATCTCTTTTTGATCAATAAGGTCTTGGACATAGTTCTTAAGCTGCATACATTTGAGGGTGGTATGTCCTTTGACATGATGGAATTTGTAAAACTCATTATCCTTATACCAGGATGCCCTAGATAGATTTGGCTTCAAGGGTTGTGTTTGTGGATGTCAAATAAGATTATCCTTGGCTTGTTTTTCAAAGATTGCATCAAGGGGCTCTCCCAACAGGGTGTATACATGAGGTTGCCTTTGAACACATGGTTTAGGTCCAACTGAAAGCGTGATAGCATTAGTCTAATTTTGATGGCTAGGTATTTGGACATTGTGTTGATTATTTTGCATAGGCAGCTATTGATAGATTGGTGGTTGTTGCTAGTAAGGTTGTTGTTGACAATTAGTGGTGGGAATGTTAGTTGCTACCACAATGACATGAACATGCTGAGTGTCAATGATGCCATCAATAACTATGTTCTTGTTTTTATTCCAATAATGTGGTTTTTCATTGCTTGGACCTCAATCTTGGGTGTTTTCTTTGTAGATTTTGATGGCACCATCCTTGATGAGCCCTTGCTCGAGTCCAATCCCTTTTTCCTTGATATCTTTATAAGTTTGAAAATAGTTCATAACCATTTGGTGGGAAAGACTAGGATGTGCATTGTTGATGAACATTTTGAGAAGGTGACATTTGAGGATAGTGCATGAGATCCCAGTGGTGAGGGTTTGCCAATGTTGTAAGTATTCGACAAGGCTTTCTCCTCCATTTTGCTTGGCATAAAATAGGTCAACTACAAATAGTTCAGTCTTGATTAGATGAGCATGTTGAGCCACAAAGGCCTCAAAAAGATTAGAAAAGTTCTTAATGGTACCTTGGGGTATAAAAAAAAACCATTCAAGGGTAGGGCCCCCTAAGCTTTTCAGAAAAAGTCGCATGAGGAACACATCATTATAGGCCACTTCTTGGTAGTGGATATAGAATTCATTAACATGTGTAATTGGGTCACTTTTCCCTCTAAATTTATCAAACTTTGGGATCTCAAAATTTTTAGGAAAAGGTGTCACTATGATGGTTTTGTCAAATGGATATGGGCAATCATTTTTTAATTTGAAATTTTTTGAGTTTGTCCCATCCTTGAGGGCTTTAATAGCATTTTTTATCTCTTTCCATTCAGAGTTTATTGGAAGGGTAACAGGTGCCCCTAGTCCAAGTGCCTTGGTGTAGGATATGTAGTAGATGTTGAAGGTTGATATGGGAAACCTTGAGTACCATATGTTGGTGCCTGAAAAAGAGGTTGCACTACTATTGGGATGGATGTTATGGGTTGTCGAAATGTAGTTTGGGCATACTACTACATCTGCTGGGTAGATTGTTGTTGAGGAACATATGTATGAGGTTGTTGCCCTACTAGATAATTCTATAGGGATGCCTAGGCATACTATTGGTGTGATAATTGTTGTTGAAAAGATGGTAGTGTAGGTAAGACCTAGGCCATGCTTTGGGAGTGTATACCTTGCCCAATATATGTTGGTTGTGCTCCTACTTGAGAAAGTAACTGAGTATTAACATGGGCTAGATAGTTGATGTGAGCAAGAGTGTTTACAACCATGTATTGTGATGGAGGGGTGGTTTAGATATTGCCTATGGGTGGTAATGAATAGACTTGAGGAGGAAGGGATGAATGTGACTGAGATATGGTCATGGATGTAGTGCTAAAGGGGATACTAGTGGTAGGCCTTCGTACCATACCAAAACTCTAAGGTCCTAAAGGAAATGAGGCCAAAGTCTTTGGCTAGTGAAAAATGGATTGATAACGATGTTGGATGGGATGGAAGATGAAGTATTCAACCTTAATGGAGGCATTCCTATAGTGTACAGGGATGTAGGTTGGATGTGGATGGTACTAGTAAATGGATTGGATGTGTTTTGAGATGGAAGGGAAAATACTATGTTACCAAGTGAAAAAGGAGTGTATTGTGAACCAGGGATGTGGGTGGTGGAAGCAAATGTAGATGATACACTTAAGGTTGGTTGGGGTGTGGTATGAACCGGGGGTTGAGTGAGGATGGGTTGGATGTTTTGTGGAATGGGAGTAGTGGCCTAGGTTGAGGGGATATTTGGGTCTGCTTGTTCTTCTTGTGTTGGTTGGTACCCACTATTTGGTGAAAAAAAAGGATCATGAGGAATAGATGACCATTGAGATGGTGGTTTCCATCAAAATAGAGGATGTGTAGGATATGTAATGTTTGGAGGTGGTGGTCATCCAAAATCAAAGGCCCCAAAATTGTCTCTTAAGAAGTTTTCCATGATGGTCTCCCTATTTCTATCTATGATGGCAGTAACAATGGTTGTGTGTCTAGGTTGGTTTATGAAAGCATCAACATCTATTGAAGAACCTATTTCTTTGGGAGTTTGTGGTGGTGGATCTGGTGGTGTTGTGGAAACTATGGGGTATGGCTAAGCCCTAGTTGTATTACTTCTAAGACTAGGATCCATGTCCTTCTCTTTCCATTTATTGTTATTGAAATGTGTGCTAGGTGGCATGAAAAGCTGACTTTCCTAAGTATGGAATGGAAAAGGATTATGATAAGTGTATGTGAAAAGATGAATTATCTAGGTATGACTAGAGTGGAGGGATTGCCTAATATGAAAAGGAGAATGCGTGAAATTTTTTTTAGTGATATCTAGGAAGCCTAAATGATATGATACTAAGTGAAGTAGATTTGGTTTCCATTAAGTGCGATATTGAGAATGTGATGGTGATATCAAACCCTAAGGTATCCTTGTGATCTTTTCGAATACAAATGGGATAAATTGTGTAGCCCAACCTTTTGCTCAAGGTGATGTGGGACACAAGTGACAATTTATCCTAAACAATGCTTAGTTTAAGGACAACTATGATAGTGGGATGGATGGAGACTTATTTAGGGAAAAAAAGCCTAATGAGGTGATGCTAGAATGATTCTAAGTGTGGAGTAAACAATGGAGGATACTAGGGTTTAATGATGCTTAATTTGGAGGATTCCTAAAAACCTAGGTTTTATGACAAAAGGAGAAGGAGAAGATTCTATTAAATGCTTAAATGGGATGGTGGATTTATGTGAAAGACTAAGCCTATGAGGAGATAAGTGCACAAGTGTGTGTGGAAAAGGAAGGACCTAATTAGAGTTAGTAACACTAAAGTTATCAATAAGGCTATGGTTGACACCTCACCAGAGAGTTAGGTTTTGAATTTTGTAATCCCACTCAGTTTGTAGTGCAATGTTCACACTGTCTGCCTCAGCTTGGTCTAGTTTAGTGATCCTTGGGTTAACGATATACTTCTTATGTTCTACTTCTATTTCCTTGTAATCTGGTATTTGTGGAAGTTTGGCTTTATTGAACTTGGTCTTGGTTTGGTCTAACATGAGATAACTCTAGGAGATTTGTTCACAACTTTGGGATTTATAGGTAGTGACAACACTAAGTATACCTTTTAACCTTAGGTTAGCACCATAAAATAGTTGAGGAGTAACTAGGTTTCAAGAGAATAGTGTGTTTATGTAAAAGGGGAAAAGTGATTTGGGTTTTTTCTTTAGGATGTAAGTAGTAAAGTGGAGCAAACTAGGCTTAGGATTATTGTGAATAAACTTGCTAACAATCCTTTTGAGGAAGGGTAAGTATAACCTATTTTGATGAAAAAGGTTTTGTTCACAAAGAAAGTTCCTCATCAAGTAAGATATGTAACAATGGTATTTTGAGAAAGATAACTTTGGACCAAGGAGAAAGAAGTTTCTTTACAACTAGACTTTGTTAATGACTATTTTTGGAGATAGTAAGGATAATTTCAAAAAAGACAAAGTTGAACTACCAAAACTAAAGTTGTTGTGAATTGATTTGCTAACAACTATTTTTGAGATAGAGAGGGTAGGAATTTTTTGATGCAACGGATTATGAACAAACAATTTTTGAAAGGATAAAGAAACTTTGAGAAAGATAAACAAATGATCTTTTTAGCAAAAGAATTTGATATCAACCATAGAAATTGTGTAAGTTTTTACAAATGTTTTTCATGGGTCTTTTTCACAAATAAGACAATTCAAACACACTTTTTATCCCTAAGGTCAAATTTTGGTTACAATATGCTATTCAACAACCCACAACTTGATGTCTCCTAATTCTAGTGCAATATGTCCCTCTAATCAAAGAGATGAGTTGATACAAGAGTTGATTGACAAATAATACACCTCAAAGAATCTTTAAGGCATGATAAATAGAAGTTCCCCTTCTGTAGGAACAACAACCCTTGGAGATGAAAACCAAGTAGCCTTATGCCTCTACCAAGGGAGCACAATGGTGAGTAATCTTGGAGGATGCTATTTCCCTTGCACCACAAATAAAATACAAAGGATAAAAGGGTAGCTACTAAGTTGCGTAATTAGGTCTATGGAGTCTCGCCAAACAGTTGTTATGCATGTGATCCACTTAAGGATCTATTCCAGACATGTTAAAATCGTGAGAAAGTTTTCCCACCTCAACCTACCCCCAAAAACACACTGCCCAAACTTGGGTGATAGAGTGAGAAAGTTTACCTTTCCCCTCATTTATATATCAGCTAGATTATTTACCAGTTTGAGCTTCTCACCAAAGGTGACGCACTTCTCAGAGGTGGATGAAATCACTAGAAGCACTCCTAGGTTGTTGCAGATGATCTTGTTAACAACTTTAAGTACATGCGTCATGTATTTAAATGTTTCTACTTTGCAAGAAATAGAGAAGTCAAAGACGTGCTAAAAGGCACAATCTCAATACATGCAAGGCACTTGATTCATTCTATTTGGACACTTTAGTCTATCCTAACAAACTAGTTTTTGAAGAAACACATGATTTTAGCATTCAATTTGTTCATTTCCAACTTCCCAGTAATGGTCAACAAAAGTAAAGCGAGTCATCAAAAGGTAAATTACATGTGACAAATTTCAAAAGAAGAGACTAAGAACATTTTTACTTTAGAGCATTCAATATTTGATGGGTTGATTTTAAACCCTAAAATGGAAGTGTTTTCACATAATGTTCTTTTGCACTTTTAAATGAAGTGTTTATTGCATTAGTTCAGTTGTTAATACTTGGCAGTCAAGAGTGGATTTTTTTTCAAACTAAACTATCCAAACATTCCAATAAAAAAAAAAACTGTTCTAAGACTTAGACATGCATTCCATGAAAAAGTGAGAATGGTTCATTTTTAAGCATTTAAACATGGGTTTTCTAGTAATCATTGTAAGAAACCTACAAAAAACTATTAGTATTCTACTCCCACAAATACCTGCAACAATAATTTTTTTATAGGTTTTCCACTAGTTGGTCAATCCAACAAACTCACAGGTTTAAACCATGATCCTGCAACACGGGATTGAAGCTAAAAGGTGGCAGGATTGGAGTGAAAAAAAACTAGTGAAATCACGGAAAAATGGGTTGCGGGAAGAAAGTAACAAGGCAATCTTGCAAAATGATGATCCCGCAAGTTTATGGGGATGCCTTCTCACTAAAAGATTTATCTATGGGTTCGATAAAGGAGGAAAAAAAGTGGGGTATAATGGTTGACTAAATAGCTCAAGCATTCCCATAGGTTTTTACAACGATCCCATTGGTAAAAACTGGCATTCCCTCGGGAATAGGGTCAGTGGGAATGATGGGGATGTTTTTAATGGAACATGGTGGTGGGGTTTGGGGTAGAGGGTGATCTCACCTTTGTGAGGTTGCATTATTGTGGGTTGAGGATCACTATGTTGCAGCTACGAGTTCATAATTTTGTGGTTGTGGGATCGCGAACTAGGGGTGCTAAAATGTTGGTGAAACTAGAATTTGATTTTATGGTTGGGAGCGCGATTCTTGGCAAGGGACTTTGGTGCCTACAAAAAATGTTAGAAGACCACCTACGTGCATAAACAAACACAAAACATCAATTTGGTTAGTTCAAACATGAACAAGCAAAAGTGTGATTATCATGACCCAAATGCAGGGTCCCACCAGGTGTGCCAAAATGTATCACCTAGTATGGTAGTGTAATATTGAATACTAACTAATAAAAAGCATTCAAAAAATTAAATAAGTAAACACTTATGATAAGATGAGGTTACTACTGAAAGGAAGGCAAACCAAGAATGGTAAGCTCCTTGGGTGTAACCTATGATGACATAGGTATGTCCTTGATGGATAGGGATGTATGCTCAAGATGTGCTCAACCTTCCAATGGGTAGGGGTTTTATCAAGTGTGTAGATGGGTGAGGGTTTTAACAATGGAGTTGTGGATGTATTTCAACATTATGATGGTGTAAAATGGCTATGATGTAGTAGTCAGTGGGGCATTATAAGTTTACATAAAAGTGGATTGATAGACTGTGAGAGGGAAGGGCTTTATTTATAGGCTAAGGGCTAGTGAAATGGAGGATTAGGATGCAAGGATGAAAGAATGGTGGGGAAGGGCAAAGATGCTTTCAAAGGGAAGCACATGAATTGTGCTTGTTTAGAGCCAATAGGGGAGTGACACTTGTCACAAAGAGGATGAGTGTGAGGGGATGTGATAATAGTTGGTCAAAGGGAGTAATGAGGGAGGATGAGGGTGTAAGAGGGATGTAAGAGGCGTTTAATGGCATACAAGAGGTATTAATGGTATGTAAGAGTCATAAATTCTCTTGGATAGGGATGGAAGAGGATAAGGGAGACTTTTTGACTTTGACTTGGGTTAGCAATTCTTAACCCTTGCTTAAAGTTGTGCACATGTTTAGGAGGGGGATTAAACTTAGTTTAGAAAGGGTGTTAGGGGGCAAGTGGCTCAGCTTTGATGGGATGGGTTAGTTAGGTGGCTAAATGAGGTTAGTATGGGCAAATGGGTTGGATTAGGGGTAAAGGTTGGGTTTAGGGATGTTTGTAGGGGTTTGGATAATTTATTAAATGATTTATTTAATACAATGGGGGATGTGGGCTTAAATTAAATAGGTTTGAGGATTTATTTAATTTAATAGAGGAATAGGGATTTAATTGATAAATTGATTTTGGGTTATCATTTGATTTTATCAATTAGATTATAGTTAATTAAATAAATTAATTAACTAGGGGATGACGATTAATTAATTAAATATTAAATATTTAATAAGTAATATCTTAGGAGATGACTAAATAAGATTACCTAGTGATGTAATCAGATTTAGGTGTCTACAATATATAATTAGAATTATGTTAGAGATGAACTCAAGAAATTGAGCAATTGAGGAATCCAAATCTGACCTTTTAACTACCACACTTTGTTCATCATTATCATTTTATTAAACTGCATAGTTCTAGAGATTTATCCAAAGAATAAAATACACTCATATAGAAATCTCATGTTGTGATTAAATAAAATAATATATAGTCTAATTTTTAGAAAAATAATAGTCTTAAATGTATATGATTAAATATAATAAACAAGAGAACTAGTTGTACCTGTATAATTCTAGTATTATTGATTATGTTAAATAAAATGTTCAATAAAACAAGTATGAAGTAATATAAATGGATCATCTTCTCAATCCTATTATGACTTAATGTGAATGCATCCGAACATTACTTGGATGATATTATGCATTATATCTTTACTCAATCATTAAGAGATAATATAATCTATAAGTAATATATTTTTGCATACTTAGTTTGGTATGAATAGTTTCGATTGAATGCAAGGATAATTTCTTATGAGAATTCAAGACATGAACGATTAATTTAATTTAGCACAGGTACTATCATGTGTGTATGTATGCATCTAAAGTAGTTCACATAGTGAACTGATATACATAGATACATACATACATACACATATGCATGCAATCATCATAATCAATTATCCTTCTATCTTACCAAAGCTATTATATATGAACAAGAGATACATGTTTAGAAGGAAAAAAGGAAAAAAAAGAAGAAGATTAACATAGGTACCTCTTCTCCCCTTGAAGAAAATCCCAGAGCAAGGGCATGGAGATCACAAGGGCACGACATGACAACACAATGTAATGATCACAAGGAAATGGAAACAAAATCCTAGATCTCCATAGATCTCCACATATCTCCATCCTCTTTCATGTGCAACTCTCAACAATAAATCAAAACAAATGGGGAATGATTAATATCGTGTTTTCTTTTCTTTTTTGTTTATAATCCATAGTCCATAATCTACAAGATCTATTTGTATACATACATACATACATACATAGACACATAGATAAGTGTGTGTATGTATGTATATATTCCTATATACATACATATATACATATACATACATACATACATACATACATATATATACATACATGCATACATACATACATACATACATACATACATACATACATACATACAATAATGCACTTTCCAAGAGTTTACAATTTTTCAACAAAATTAATGTTTTACAAGAAAATGCACCTAAAGAACTGGTAGCTCAGAAGCAAGAACATGGTATTGAAACATTACAAAAAGTTCTTGACATGAGAGGTCTGCAAGTGAGGGTGTTAACTAATCTTGAAAACTTGAATGATAAAATGAAAGGTATTGGTGATCAAACACCTATGCTAGAGTTACAATACAATATGAAATTGATCTTAGATATGGTAGAGGAAGATATGTAGAAGTTTGCTATTCAAAATTTAAGGCACAGGAACAATTGAAAAAAAGAAACTTTAGAAAGAGAAGGAGAAAGAGTGGCTTTAGAAAGAGACTACACAATAGAAACAATAGCTAGTCAACATAGAGAATATTATGGAAGCCACTTAATAGAATCTAGGAAAGTGTATTTGTGGTAGCTACTATGACATTGGAATCACTTGCAAGTGTATTTGAGAATTTACAGTCCAAATATCGAGAGGACTACAAGGTGGGCAATTTGTTATGTATTGCATATGCATTTGCTTATAAGAGTATTTCAAGTATTGGCACAATCTCCCTGTGATGATCCCAAGTATCAAATGCTTATAAGAGTGTTTCAAGGTTGGGAACCACTTCAACATCCTTTGCATGGTTTAGAGGTAATTCCATCATGACAGAGGCTTCTACAAGAGAATGAGCCTTGTCATTATGGCATTTACACAGAAGTAGAACTTTTTTCTTCAACTTCTTACACTCAACTCTTCATTGAAGTTATTCTTCAATTCCTTGCGTATGCAATTTTATCAACTTGAAAACTTGTATTTGATCCTACTAGCTGGGAACAATTGATTTTTCATTTTATTGTACCTAATTTGATGATAGTTCTACAAGAATTTGTAATCAACCCAACTAATCAACAACTAGACTCATTTAACTGGGTTATGGCTAGTTTCTTTCTAAAAATATCTACTATGATATATTTTTGTAAAATTTATTGCGAACTCTGCCCATTTTTCCTACACTACATTATTTTTGTGTAGGATCTTGAGGTAAGTCACTTAGCATGGGTTGAGTGAGTTTTATTGTTTAATTGTTTAGATTTAGGAATATGTATGCAGCTAGATTAATTTTTCTATTGTGCTAACATGAAATAAGAACCTTAAAAAATATCTCTAAGATATCCATGTTTAGAAGGAAACATAAAGATATATTTGTTTAGAAGGAAAAGAAATGAACATTTACATAGCCCTTGAAGAAAATTGCAAAGCAAGGAAATGCCAAAGAAATTGTAGAGCAAGGGCACAGAGATCACAAGGGCATGAAATGGCAATGAAATCATAGAGCAAGGGCATGACAATGAAATTGCAGAGCAAGGACACAACCACGAAATGTAGAGACCACAACAACAAAATAGTAGAGGAAGGACATGACAACAAAATGTAGAGATCACAACTCAATGAAATGTACCTATCACAAGGGCACAACAATGTTCAGAGCTCTCTACCCTCGTTTAGAGCTCTCCACCCTCTTTCATGTCCAAATCTCCACAATCAATAAAAATGTTGAATGATTTATGTTGATTTTTTTTTAATACTCATGAGGGTGTCACAATTATGACACCAATATCAATATTGTGACGACATCAGGGATAATTTCCATAAAAAAATTAAAATCACCATAAATTACATTGCTATCATAAATTGTCATCACAATTTAACCCCAAATGTTGTAGTGAAACAGATTGAGTCTTTGAATCCCTGTATGGACAAAGACATGATTATTAATGAGAACCTGCTGCCCCCTGAAGATGGTCATGAGAAGGGGCATCCTATGGACATGATAATTGACAAAAAGGATATGAAAACTTATCCTATTGCTCATGAGTCAAAAATTGATGATGCGGATCAAAAGATTGAAGATGAGAAAGAAGCCTTGACTAGGGAGATAAAGTTAGTGCTTGAAGATGCCCAAGAGAACATTGATTATCTCAAGGACACCATTATTGATGGGGATAATGGGGAGGTGAAGACTAGTGGGAGAATTTTGTTCCACCACAAAGCCAAACTGAAGGTGAATGCATCTCTTTAGGTTGATTCTTGGCTTTACAATGAGATCATTTCATTGAAGAAAAATGCTAGGGATTTGTAGGACAACCTAGAAAATGAGAAAATCAAAAGAATTGAGCTATAAAGTAAAGTTGGGAACATCCTAGAGAAACTCATGGCCTATGAAGTAGGTTTTAGGAAAATGGCTAAGGACAACAGACAAAAAATGGGCATGGTTACCTCTAGTCTATGTCTAGTGACGATGAGTAGTGAAAGGAGAATCAATGAGGAAATCATTTCCCCTATGGATGCCAACTTGATTGGTGGCCCAAGCAAGAGGAAAAAGAAGAGCATGAAAAGGGCTATTGAAGTTTCTCCTGGTTCGACTATCAAAGACCTCCTTTAGGAGGTTGTTAATACTAGTAAAGAATTGACTAAGGCAACAAAGGAGCTAGTGTAAGTTTTCTCTATATTTTTCTCATCGGGGTTTCTACTCTTGGCTATTATAGCTAGATGTTTAGTAGTTTTTACTTTCCATCTTTCAATCTGTATATTTGACTATATTTAGGTTTCAGGTCCTTGTAAAACCTATTTTTTTGGCTTGTTGTCATACTTGTATGTTCTAGGTCATTGTAAAACTTGGCAAGACTTTTAGCTCATTTATCTAGTTTTTTTTTTTTTTTTTTTGGTTTTTGTATAGGGTTTCAAATCCGCCCAAAACCTATTTTTACCATAATCCAAAACAATAAGTTACAGTTTGGAATAAAGTGATTAAAATATTTAAGTGATAAGTTGAATGGTTAGACTGAGTGATTTTTGTTAAAGTTTATGAAGTTTTCTTGGTACTCAAATTGTTTGAAGGGACTGTATGATAACATGACATAATTGATTCACCCCCCCTCTCAGTTATGTAATATTGGACACCCAACAACTTCAAGCCTCAATCAGTGGGAAAATACCCTTACATGATGGTTTAGGTTCAAGATTCTTCTCTTTTCAATGCTAGACCCTTGATAATATTGGTCATGCAACACTTATAAGTCCACTTAGGAACATGTGTGTGATTGTAAAAAATCCTCCACTCCTCTACAACCACTACCAACAATAGAGAAATCTAACTAGACTCTATTACCACTTCTATGATGTGGTAACCAAGTTAAGTGGTTTATAGCTCCAACTTTTGTATGATATCTTATTTTCATAGGTGTACTCTCTAAAGCCACAAATGTACCCTTTAAATCACTATTTATCTTTTTATTGGGTTCTTCCTAACATGACACCGAGGAATGTGTAGAGTCACATACAATACAATTTAAGGATTAAAGATCATGTTTCTCTATCAAATAGGAACCAATAGATGACAAGGATTTTCCAAGTATGTGATGAGATAAGTCTAATGTATAAGACTTGCTCCTCTTCCTCCTAAAATTAGAGTTTCTTTTGCAGCTTGATTGTGTTTGTTTATTTTTATTTTTGCTAAATCAATGACTCTTTAATTAGTTTCTTTGTATAATGTAAATGATGCTTTACACATTTTTATTAATTTGTTTAGTAGTAAATATTATAATTATATATAATGTTTTTGAATTAAAAGTAGCCAAAACTAGGGGGTTGGCCCATAAATAGTCAAACTAGCAAACTACCAGTAGATTACCAACAACCAAAACTACCCCCTACCACTTAAAATACAAAAAAAATAGTTTGAAAATTTAATTAAAAGAGTATCAATAGGCATGATATACATACTACCTATAACAAAACTGAAAGAGCTACGAAAATATAAACACGAAGACATAAAAGACTTAAACCCAGTCAAGTTTAACAACTAGCAGAAAAAACAACATGAAAAATGAGAAGGAGAGAGCCCTTAGGGATTCTTAGCCTCCTTCCTCCCTAGGAGGATATTATCCTAATCTTTCACAAGGAAGTCAAACAACATTTTGGAGTCCTCCTTTGGCAGATCGCCCTCCTGATCTTTAAGCTAGTGAAGTGTGGTAGCAGCTGCATGTGTCACCTTGACATTAAACTTTGTTAGAAGGCACATTCTTTTTTCTAGCACATGAATTCTTTTCCACAGATCATTGCTAGGCATCTTCTTGATCTCCACGGTGGCCTCTTGCTTGTCGCTAAGAAAACTATCCACTTGTGCCATAGAAACATCCTGCATAATCAAGGGGTTATCATTATGTTTTGAGGAAACCCTAACAGGGGAGGAAATTGTTATAGGTGAGGGAACTCTATCCATAGTTTCAGGGAACTAGTCTCAGGTTAAGTCCACAAACCCTTCCCCAATGGTGGTCGAGACATGAGTCATCTCCTTCTCCTTAATCCCTTCTCCCGAGCCAGACTATGAGGAATTTGAAACCTCCTCTTCCTCCTCCATTTTCTCCTCCCCAAAATTTGATGCCTTCTCTTTTATCCTTTGTTTAGGATGACACATGTCCTCTGAATCTGACTCCTCCTCTTGTGAGGCCCCAACTCTCAATTTCCTTTAGCATTGGATTTTGCAATCCTCCCCGACCTCCTCCTACTCCCTCTCCCCTCATCCTCCGACTGCTCCAATTCCTTCTCTTTCCCTTTATCCAGCTTTTCTTTTTTCCCCTAGGGGGTGGGCTTCAACTCAACAAGGGACCTGTTAGGCAAAGGCTATGGGATAGGGGCTTTGGGACTTGTGATCCTAAGGGGGACCAAATGGGGTTGAGGGTTGGGATGGGTAGGAATGTCAATTTCAACAATCCTAGGGGGGACCAAAGTAAGGTGAAATTGATACAGCCAAAACACCAACCCTAGATGCAAAATGGTAAAATTAACACCCTTACTCATTTTTTCCTTTACATCAGTAATCGTATGCACTAAATCATGCAACATAAAGAACATAATGGAAATAAAGTCATGGTGGTGGAAATGGTTTAGAAGGGGAAAGTGGTAGTAATAATAGACACCATACCTCCCTTCCAAAGTTAGGTACTTCATCAACATCAAACAGACCTCATTCCATGGCTCAGGGAGCTTCTCTCACATAAATCCACCTCTATGTTGAACAAGTTCCTCCCCATCCAAGAAAAAGCGCTACAAATTCGCTTCATCAGCCATCCTTGTCACCTTTTGCCATTTCCTTCCCTTAATAGCTAGTCCCGTCGCCAGAGAGATGACTTCCTCAAAGATATGAAATGAGATTATATTTAATGTTAATTACGTTTCTATAAAATTAGATCAACAAAGTTAATTGTAATTCCTATCAATAAAATCAAAGACAAAAAATTTAAGAACATGTTACTATGCAAAAGAGAAAAAAAATGTTAAATTACACAAAGTCAATTTTTATTTTTTTTAATGAAATAGATCGAAATCATACACCAAAACAACTTTACTAAAAAGCACTCAAGAACTATTAATCAAGATAACTTTAACTTAGAATACAAAACAAAACAACTAAAAAATAATTATAAGATCCCATGAGAAAACATCAATTAGCATTCAATGATCCACCATAATTGGGAATATACCATAGTTCCTCACACAAAATAAAATAATTATAAGACATTATGAAAAAACATCCATTAGCATTCAAAGATCCACCATAATTGGCAATAGACCATAGTTCCTCACTTGAGTGGCCATTGTCTAACATGAGAAAGGAGTTCAGTTAATATCTGTTACCAAACTCCAACGTATCTATGACACGTTATGTTGCCTCCCAAAATGAGTACCAAATAAATAAAAAATATTCGGAGGAGATCCAAAGTGTGGACATTAATCATTACATTATATTGTCCTTGCCGCCCAGTTTTACCACTTTTTTGATCTTCGATTGGAGTCGAGGGAATTTCCTCCACAATTGTCGAAATGGTAGACTTAAATGTAGGGGGTGAAATGCTCAATAAGACACGGCCATCTTTACAGTCTTGCATTGCTTCCTCCACTTTGCACATATTCATGATTAGGGTTTACGGTTCAACTATTCATGTGGCCAAGGGCCACCTTTCTAGACATTTCTAGAATTGAGCTATATAGCATTCTCAAGGGGTATTGTAAAGACTAACCTATGGTCCATGTCTACATTTGTTAAATCGTACTGTTGTATATATATATAAAGTTATAATTTGGCATAATACAATGCATTTTTATTAGTATTTTAATAATATTGTAGAAGCAAATTATGAGGGTCAAATCAGCGAAAGTTATTTGTATACAAATTATAATTTCCTTACAATCATAAACTTTCTTTTTGTGGAGAATAGTAATGTTCTAATGTTTGATATATAAAAATATTAATGCTTGATACAAGATTTTTGATAAAAAATACTTTAGGAAAGTAATTTGATAATATATTTATTGGTACTTTTATTTTTAAGAAGATTACAACATGATATATAAGTATATAAAAAAATGATTTGACGAGTAAGTATATAGATACTTTAATTACATTGTTATGTGTAAGAAAAACTAGTTTACACATATTATTAAATAGATTTTATTTTTCTGTTCGTTATATATACTGACAAAATTCACATTAGCATTTCTCCACAATTCATGGACTTTGAGTCTCTTTAGACTTTGATGGTTCTCCAACTTTAATTGTGTCTTGTTGTCATGTCCCTCTCTTAGCAACATAATTATAACAGGGGATTTGCCTATCATTGACTCTCGTAGGCAAATAATTATGGGAAGAGGGTCGATTTTGTCTTCCAATTAAGTAAGCGGGGCCTACTCATTCCAATATTAAATAAAGGTTGTATTCTAACTTTATAAAGTTTATTATTTAATTTTATAAAGTTAATATTCGTAGTGCAAGATGATTCCGGATAATTTCCAGAAACTTCCCGGCAAAGAGATAAATAGAGGGCATAGGGTTCCTTTTGGAGGCAAGCAATTTGTGGATTTCTCTATTTATCATATTGGAGCAATTTGTGGTCTTCGGCCTGCAAATTTCCATTAGGTCTTTGGGAACGAGAACTCCCTGAGATCTGCATAACTGAGGTGGTGAGATATCCTCCGAAGGGTTGCACACTGGAAGTGGTCTTCAACCATTTCTGTGGGGCTTATTGCATATTCAGATTGTTTGAAGGGTGGCGACTTCATGGCACTTGTATTAATTTCATGAAGGATCATTTTCGGAAGAGACAGGATTGCAGATTTTAGTTCCTCGCAAGGGTTTGGAGGACTCAGAATTTTCTGCTTGGACGAGCTGTATAATGCCCTAAGGCGTCTCCAATTTTAGCATCTAGTTTCCCATCGCAGGTGTTATGAAAGGTGGATGTCCCGATAGCATTGGGGAGGAAATTTAGTATCTTTCGGCCAGGGTCGGATTGCAGAAGACCTAGCCGGCAAACAATAACTCGCGCCCGAAATTTCTCAGTTAAACGTCTGCGGGAAATACACGCCAAAGATCAAAGGGTCGGAGAAGGAATTCGAGCAGGAGGACCGTCTATTAATTTCGGCGGCAATTACAGTCAATTTTGGATCATCCGCGCGGATCTGGAGAAGCGATTTGCTGACGGGCACGGGTCTAGACTCCGTTGGAAGCGTTGCCAGTAGTGTGCGACTTCATCCTTCAAACAGATTGAGGAGATTGGGATGTGATCCAGAACAGTGGCAAACTAAAGCCTTACATTACCTTTTTCTCTGAAATGGATGTTGTGCGAATTGGATTGTGGACATAGCCGCTTCGTGTGCAAAGCGATATTTATGTTGCTAAAGCTCAAGCGCTCCATATTGACTTGGCTTTCGGGTAATAAGTGTAACAACCAGATCTCTTGAATTCGATTATTGTTGAACCTATTTGTTGAATCTTACATATACTCAATGATCGCCTGATTAAAAAGAAAAATAATAAGGATCATTTCAGTGGTATCAGAGCAGTAGTCCTGCCATCCTGATTGGGTAAAAAGTACTCTAATTTCCGGAGTTGTACTCGAAAACCATATTCAAGAACAGGGATATGGGTGAAAGACAGAGTCCGCCAAGATTTCCCAGAGTCGACGATGATGAAACCAGAGAATTTTACAGAGCCATGACTAACGGGCAACAAGAAATAACTCAGACACTACAGGCTTTGACTACCATAATGGAAAGAGTTATTCAGCCCAGGATTCAAGATCAAGGAAGAGGCACATCTGATCACGATGATAGGAGTGTGGCAGGATCACAAGGTGCTCCTAGGCGCAGATCATGGACAACCAATAGGCCTACTCGTCCCACCTTCCTAAGGGAAGAGGCTCAGGAGATAGGAGAAGATGATGCACCAGAAGATTTTCAGGATGATCTTAGGGCTGCTACGGCAGAATGGCAAGCATTACCCCCGCATGTGCGTGAGTTATTAAACTTTGATCGATATCTAAACCAAAGAAGAGAACATATGAGGAATAGCCGCCAGAATCGGAGACCGAGAGGAAGTCATGAAAGTGAGTTACAACGAGCTGTCAGTAAACTTACTTTGCCTTTCTTCGATGGGAGTGGTCAGATGACGGCACAAGCTTGGATTCATAAGTTGGACACCTTTCTAGCATTAAGGCCTATGTCTGAAATAGATGCCATCAGATATGCTACCTTGCATCTGGAAGGCGCAGCTCATGACTGGTGGTCACATGGAATGGTTACCTTGCAGCACAATCAGGTAACATCATACCAGGACTTCGTGGATAGATTAGTTGAACGTTTTGATAAGAAGGATCCAGAAATTTATTTTCGCGACCTTGCACAATTAAAACAGACTGGCAATATCGAGGTTTATATTAGTGAATTTCAGAGGTTGTCAGTCATGGTACCAGATGTATCGGAGAGGAGGTTAGTTATCTTATTTATAGAAGGATTGTCTGAACCCCTCAAGGGATGGATTAAGGCATTTGATCCACCAACACTGCAGGAAGCCATGAGGAAAGCACGAAGTATGGAACTTACAGCTCCTTCTAACCGGTTCACTCCCAGGAGCACTACCTCTTTCAAAGACAACAGGAAGTTTGATAAAAATAAAGGGAAGAGCATTGAAACCAAAGGGAAGTCTACCACACCCCTAGATACAGAAGCATTAAATGACCTGCGAAGGAAGAAATTATGCTTCTATTGCAAAGGTCCATATGACAGGGATCATGATTGTCCCTTGCGACCTAAAGGGAAAGCCAATAGAGTTATGTGGGCATATTACGAAGGATCAGATTCTGACAGTGCAGCAAAAGAGGTGTTTCGATTATGCGGCACTGAGCTCACACCCAGTACTAGTTATCACCCGCAAACCGATGGTCAGACGGAGATAGTAAACAAATGGGTAGAAGGCTACTTGAGGAATTACGTCGCCGACCAGCAAAAGGCCTGGGTAAGATGGATTTATTTGTGTGAATATTGCTATAACACCACTTTCCACATGTCTATCCAAATGACACCTTCTCGAGCATTATACGGTTATGATACACCCAGTTTCATTGACTTATTGATGAGTGATGTTCGGGTTCCACGTGCTGGGGAATTACTGCAAGAAAGTAAAGATATCATTAGCTCTCTACGTGATAACATCGCTCGAGCACAGAATCAGTATAAGCAATATGCAGATCAAAAGAGGACGGAGAGAAGCTTTGAGGTGGGCGACATGGTTTACTTAATGCTCCAACCATTCTGACAATCTACTCTCAAAAAGAGTGGGTCAGAGAAGCTTAAACCCAGGTATTATGGACCATTCAGGATCAGTAGGCGAATAGGGGAATTGGCTTATGAACTTGAGCTTCCAGCAAACAGCAAAGTATATAATGTGTTTCATGTATCACGTCTCAAAAAGGCATTGGGACAGAATGTGATACCTTCTGCAGTCTTGCCGCCTCTGGATGATGAAGGGAAATTGATCATGGTACCGGAATTCATTTTAGAAAGCAGAGAAAAACAGCTTCGCCGAAGAGTAATCAGAGAATATTTGGTTAAATGGAAGGATCTACCAGCCGAAGATGCTACTTGGGAGAATGAGACCATTTTGCAGCATCCAGCTCTAAGATTGCTTGAGGGCAAGCAATATCTGGAAGGGCAGACTGTCATGTCCCTCTCTTAGCAACATAATTATAACAGGGGATTTGCCTATCATTGACTCTCGTAGGCAAATAATTATGGGAAGAGGGTCGATTTTGTCTTCCAATTAAGTAAGCGGGGCCTACTCATTCCAATATTAAATAAAGGTTGTATTCTAACTTTATAAAGTTTATTATTTAATTTTATAAAGTTAATATTCGTAGTGCAAGATGATTCCGGATAATTTCCAGAAACTTCCCGGCAAAGAGATAAATAGAGGGCATAGGGTTCCTTTTGGAGGCAAGCAATTTGTGGATTTCTCTATTTATCATATTGGAGCAATTTGTGGTCTTCGGCCTGCAAATTTCCATTAGGTCTTTGGGAACGAGAACTCCCTGAGATCTGCATAACTGAGGTGGTGAGATATCCTCCGAAGGGTTGCACACTGGAAGTGGTCTTCAACCATTTCTGTGGGGCTTATTGCATATTCAGATTGTTTGAAGGGTGGCGACTTCATGGCACTTGTATTAATTTCATGAAGGATCATTTTCGGAAGAGACAGGATTGCAGATTTTAGTTCCTCGCAAGGGTTTGGAGGACTCAGAATTTTCTGCTTGGACGAGCTGTATAATGCCCTAAGGCGTCTCCAATTTTAGCATCCAGTTTCCCATCGCAGGTGTTATGAAAGGTGGATGTCTCGATAGCATTGGGGAGGAAATTTAGTATCTTTTGGCCAGGGTCGGATTGCAGAAGACCTAGCCGGCAAACAATAACTCGCGCCCGAAATTTCTCAGTTAAACATCTGCGGGAAATACACGCCAAAGATCAAAGGGTCAGAGAAGGAATTCGAGCAGGAGGACCGTCTATTAATTTCGGCGGCAATTACAGTCAATTTTGGATCATCCGCGCGGATCTGGAGAAGCGATTTGCTGACGGGCACGGGTCTAGACTCCGTCGGAAGCGTTGCCAGTAGTGTGCGACTTCATCCTTCAAACAGATTGAGGAGATTGGGATGCGATCCAGAACAGTGGCAAACTAAAGCCTTACATTACCTTTTTCTCCGAAATGGATGTTGTGCGAATTGGATTGTGGACATAGCCGCTTCGTGTGCAAAGCGATATTTATGTTGCTAAAGCTCAAGCGCTCCATATTGACTTGGCTTTTGGGTAATAAGTGTAACAACCAGATCTCTTGAATTCGATTATTGTTGATCCTATTTGTTGAATCTTACATATACTCAATGATCGCCTGATTAAAAAGAAAAATAATAAGGATCATTTCACTTGTATAGTATACCCAAGGCTTGTTGTGTCCTTGTGTCTCCTCTAACTATTCAGTTGTTAATCAAGATTTTGTGATCTCTTATTGTACATATTTAGTCTTTCATAGGTTTCCTTCTTTGTTTGTAGTTCATTCTCCAACTTGTCCTTTTCTTCCCTTGGTCTTTCATTCTCACTAACAACTTTCTAATTTTCATCAACAACATCCTTCATTTGCCTTTGTACCAATATCATCTCTTGTCTTGTCTTGTTGAGTTCTTCCTCTTTTACCTTTAGTGCATCTTTAGCATCTTTCTTTGAATCTTCAACACACTTTCTTGCATCCTTTGTAGCTATTTTTTCTTCAAAACCTTCATACACACTTGCTACCTATCCTTCAAGTTGTCTATTCATATTTTAAACCTTCTCTTTGAGCTTCTAGTTTTTATCCATCATTTATCATATTCCTTCCTCATATTATTAGGACATGACTCATTTAGGTAGTTGGTTAATGCAGTACTAGATTTCATTTATCATTTTAGTAAGCTCTCTTCTAATGAAAATTGATTTTCTCATCTTCTCTTGTAGTTCATGGATCATGTTATCTTGTTCTTTAAGCTTCTTCTCATACCTAAATATGTCAATACTAATTTCAAGGATCTTTACCTCCAATGATTAAGCTTTTCTCCTTGAGGAATTAAGCTCTAAGACTCATTTTTGCTATATATTGGTATGGAGAGGAGGGAAAAGGGTGTGAATCAAGACAAACAAGTAGACAACAATTTCAAACTTCCAATTTGAATAAATTAACTTTAAGTTCAAAACATATATTACATGAGTACTAAAATAAACTACAATTAAATAAAACCCATCAATCACAAAAGCATCACACATAACACAATTATTTTTGTATGTGGAAACCCCTAGCTAGAGGGAGAAAACCATAATGGCGATGACACCCACAAGTCTTTTGCTACCCTAAAAAGGTTTTCCCTTTTAGGAGATATAAGCAAGCTTTCTAGTGGTTCACCTTGTTAGGATTTATTTGTACACTTTTGGGAGTACACAAAATATCTGCTAGGAACTACCTCACTAGAGGATTTAGATCTCCTTCTGAGATTCCACCCTTTTAAAGGATTTAAAGAAAGAGATCGGATAAAGTCTGCCTAGTTAAGGGGTTTCTCTCACTGCAACTATTAGGAAACAACAATTTGAATGATCTGTAAATAACAGTAGTTGCATGTTACTTATATTATATTATTTTCACTCTTTAGCCTCTTACTGCTCATTCTCTTTTTTTCTCCTTGATCGCAACTTCTGTAATCACAAAATCCCTCTTCATAATCTGTACACTCTCAACCTTTCCTCTTCAAATAGAAACATACAAATACTTGATCTTTTTTCTGCTTAATCTTTTCCATCCATTCAAATTTAAAAATCACCACACTCATACTACATGCAATTCACATATCTCTATACATCTAACATTCTTTTAACCACTTCGTTGATCGACATTAAGTTTTCTTGTAAAATTCCCTAGAACTATCAAAATGTGTTTGACCTTCTCTAACTTATTTTGAAATCCCCACTTCATACTTTCTTCAGTCACATAATTGCCAACTCGTTAATTCTCAAATTGATTAGATATGCCATCATACCAATTACCAATAAGCAATATATCATCACTATCTTAAGAACACAAGCCATATATTCTGCAATCATTTGCTAACACACAAAACCTTGCTTGCCTATCATCTTTGTGTTTTGTGATCATACACATGATAAGTATAAATCTTATACAATATTCCTCTATGACCTTTCCACTTTACTTGCACTACATCTTGGTCACCACCAAAATATATATATTACTATTACTCCTCTTGCTTATTGGTTATGACACTTAGTCATTTTTCTACTCATTGATTAGTTTCCTTTCCTTACTAATCAATCGTTCTTTATATTGTGACTATGTTTGCATCAATGAAAACCAAATGTTTAACTACCTCTACCTACACCTCTCAGCCAATCATTCTTCTCATGTCAATGCCAATAGATACCATAAGAAACAAGGAAGAAGAGCTATTTAGGACATCACGCAAGAGGATGTTTTCATGCATGAAATTAAAGGAAAAAAATGAAGAGATTCACAAATTGAAGAAAGAGAATAGAAATTAAAGAAGAAATTAAAGATTGATAAGGATACATATGAAAAGTAGAAAAGTTATAGTGAGAGTTTAGGGAATCGTAATAGAAAGATATTAGTTAAAGAAGTAAGGAAACCACCATACTTGGTTACACTAGTCAAAGATCCTTTGAAGTTGGCAAGTCATCAAAACCTTAAAATACCAAGTATGATCTAAAGTAAAATTTAAGAAAAGTTGGTAAGAAACCTTACAAAATTTTATTCTTTTATTGTGGAAAGGTTGGTCAAACTACAATGTTTGTTGGAGTCAACCCATGACTAGGCAATATGCATTTGATAGATATTACTATAACTTCTATAAAATTATGGCCACACTAAAAGTGAGTGGAGGTCTAGGCCTAGCATTAGATATATTAATGTTATCCTTCATGGTTACTTTTATACATGAAATAAGTATGGTCACAAAAATAATTATTTTAAGAAAAGAATGTTAGAATATATAGTTCACCAATATAACTGAGAATGGGGTGTGTGTGTGAATAAGTTATCCAACTATTGTCACAATTATCAACCTTAATCAAACTTAACCATGTGAACAATATAATCAGAAATCACAACAAGATACTCATGCATAATAACACTAGATATGTTAACTAGGGAAACCCTTGATCAGAGGGAAAACCCTTGTGGGGATGGTACCCACAAGATGATGTACTAATATAAATATTCCTTGTTAGGAGTCTATAACAACATTCAATACATATCAATCCCTATTAGGAGACTTTGAATCCCTATTACAATTTGTGCCAACCTTGTTAGGAGTTGTAGAAGGTAGATGGACCCACTGTCCAATCTGTTTCAAGGGCAAGACCAAGGAACCCATTGTCCAAATGATCTCTATATTATTCCTTGCAGAATAATAGAATTGTACTTCCTTCCTCTTTCTATGTCTTATCAACCAAACCTCTGCTCCTTCAGATCTTGTAATAGGATCAAAAGTCTTGCATCCAATAATCCCTTGGATCACTTACTCACATTCACCAAACACTCTGCTCCTTTTCACACTTCGCATAGAACATACACTTTATCGCATATCTAATCCAAACAAGGAAAACATATTTCCTTTATTCCATATCTTCAATATAATTCCTTGAGTTTTCCTTGAGGCTTTTCTAATTAATTATAATAAGATAATTAATTAATTCACAATTACAATAGCACCATCGGCTCACAGTCTATACAAATTCTTAGATGTGAAACTTGAGGACTTGCACAATCATTGACATCATCATCAGACTATCCTCTGTCACTGGTTGACCATGCATCACTAGATTATATCTTTGCTAGAAGATATAATAGGATCATTAGAAACTGCTTTCCATGCACTATGTCTCTGTACTACTCTCTACAAATCACTTATAGTTTTTGTACATCTTTGACTTAGGCTCTGCACATTTATACTTGTCATTAGGTTACAAGTTACAACATGTCATTAAACACATGTCATTTGTACATCAAAACTCTATCTGTACAAGTACGATCTTTTCTTGCTACTCTGCCAATCTTCACAAACTTGCTACAGTGTTGACATCAATGAAAAAGATAGTCATGAACGCAACATGTCAATACTCTCCAATGCTTAGGAATATGACCAGCAGTCATGTTAAAAATCTCCCCCTTTGGCATTGATGGCAACATAGATGTAAAAAACCTAAGTTCCAAGAATACCAAACAATACTCTATTGCTAGTGTTGTTGTTGTTCTCATCTTTTCAAATCCTCTTCATGAATCAAATATGAAAATTCTCTAGAACACTACTTGTTTTGTATCTTCATGTTGTATATCTCCCCCATAGAGATATCCACGAATCTTTCTAAATCTCCCTAATAAAGAAGAGATTTTTTGTGTACTCTTCTCCCACATACACACTTAGAACATTTTTCTCCCCCGTACATGCTTAGGATATCTTTTTCATGCACTCTTCTCCCCCATTGACATTAATGAAAAAGACCTCATTATGTCAATTTCTACTCAAAGACATTAACCTGCTCAAGTGTCCAAACACAATGTTCAATACCAAATTCCAAGAGTCCTTAATGACTCTTCTCATGATATATACTCCCCATATAGGAAGCATCAACATTCAATCTAGTCAAATAATAGTCCTCTGTACCATTGGGTTGATACAATCTTTGCATCATCTACTTTGAAGTAGGCAGGGGCATAACCCCAAGCATACCTCTCAAGCACTCAAATGTATCTTTAGGTAAAGGCTTCATAAAGATATCTTCAATATGATCTTAAGTACTCACATACTCCAATCTAATTTATTTTTCTGCTAGCTTCTCTCTTAAAACATGATACTTAATAGATACATGCTTAGTCTTAAAATGCAATACATGATTCTTAGACATAGTCACTATACTTGTGTTATCACAATATATGATAATAGGTTCTAAAAATTCTATCCTAATGTCTTTTAGCATATGCTTCATCAACATCACTTGATTACAATTATTTTTGCTCCCACATGCTCTACCTCATCTGTACTTGCGAGATACAATCTTGTTTCTTTCTTAGCCAAGAAACCAATCTTCCTCCAAGAAAGAAAGCTCCACCACTAGCGCTCTTTCTTCCATCCATATTGCCTGCCCAATCCACATTAGTATATGCACATAGAGTGAAATCTCTCAATCTTTCATACCACATTCCATAATCAGATGTTCCTTTCAAATATCTAAATATCCTTTTTACTTATGCATAGTGATACTCCTTAGGATCAACTTGAAATCTAGCTACAATCCCAACTGCATTTTCTATATCTGGCCTGGTGTGAGTCAAATATATCAAACTTCCAATCATGGATTTTTACTTATTCTTCTCAATTGTAGGTGTCTCATCTTTGCTAGATAACATGTGAGTTGTTATCATTGGTGTATCAATAGGCTTACAACTTTCTAGGACGAATATCTTCAACAAATATTTTAAATACTTAGCTTTTGAAATTAAAATGCTATTACTTTTTTGCACAATCTACAAACGTAGGAGGAACTTCATTTCTCTTATCATGCTCATCTCAAACTCATTCTTCATTTCTTTAAAAAATTTATCACCTACTTCATCATTACCTCCAAATATCATGTCATCAAAAAATATTACTATTATCACAAACCATTCTCTATTTCTTTCAAATACAAGTTACTATCTATCACACCTGTAGTAAATCCAAGCTTTGTCAAATAACTATCCAACCTTGCATACTAGGTTCTAGGGGCTTTCTTTATACCATATAGAACTTTCTTTAGTTTGCATACCATGTGTTTCTCTTCTATTAGAGGGAATCCTTCAGTCTCCTTAATGTATACCTCTTCCTCAAGTTTTCCATTTAGGAAGGCTAATTTTACATCCATTTGATACACTTTGAATTTCTTATTCTCTGCATATGCCAACAACATTCTTACTTCTTCCATTGGGGCTATAGGTGCATGATTATCTTCATAATCTATTCCTTCTTTCCATGAATATCACAAGTCTAGCCTTGTTCCTTACAACTTTTCCTTACGCATTCATCTTGTTTCATAATACCCATTTCGTTCCAATTGTGTACAAGAAATTGGGGGCCTCTAATCCTCACATACACTTCAACATAGTCCTTACCTACAAGATCATCTCAGAATAAACATTGAATTGTTCATCCGAAACATCCAACAAAATGATCTATTGCCTTCTAACTAGAAGGATTTTGCTTATTTACTCTCAGACTGAGAAGCACGCAACCAAACCTTTTAGTACGAAGTATTTTATGCAACTATATGATTGTGCAATTAATCTAAATGAGAAATGCAGTTTAATCTAGGAATAAGAAAAGACATTTAATCTATATGTATGCATTGTATTAAACTAGATGATATTGATGCTAAGCAATGAAAAACTATGATAACATAAAACAAATGAGTGTGCAATTTGATAGAGATTCGATGCAATTCAAATTCCAACCTTTGTAATGAGAGATTAGAAGTCTCTTAAATAGAATTACCAAAATCCATCAACAATCAAGACTAATTAGGATGAATGGTCGAGATTATAAATGAGATTCAATTAGAATGGAAATTTTCCTTATGAAAGGAAGTTAACTAATTTCTTTTGAGTGGAATAAGGAATTAACTGATTTCTTTCCTTTTTTGATTTCAGTTAACTAAGAGTTTCCATTTCTGAACTGAAGAGAGAATATTGGAGAAGATATTTGATTTAAAGAAATTAAATATGACCTCATTATTGAGTATTTTAAATTGAATAATTAAATTAAAAAAATAGAATAAGAATATTTAATTAAATCAAATATATTTAATTCCTCATGTATATTAGCTAAAAGGGGTGAATTTAATTAAATTAAAGTATTAAGACTTATAATTAAATTAATTCAATTAAAAGGTAAATTTAGCCAACTCAATGAATATTCAAGAATTAATTAAAGTAAATGATTAATATAGATTAATGATTTTCTGCATTTGACACTTAGGTCGAGTTGAGATTATCAAAACCAGAATTTCCTAGTGACATAGGACTTTAGGGTTAATCAAATGGACTAGAATTGGTTAACATGACATTGAGCCAATTTTGGAGTATTACATTTTGCCCCTATTTGAATGAATGTGTGAGCAACACATTCAATTCAAAAAAAATCAGAAAGCATGATGCACAGATCAAGAAATGAGATTGATTCCACAATTTGATGATGTAGAAACTCATCAATAAGCTTTTAAAAGATTATCTCCATAAAAAAGCTTAACCTTAAGGGATCTAGATAGAACACTTAGATACCTAGAGTTAATAAGATTGGTTTCGAAATTGATGACACAGAAACCAATTGATTAGATTTTAAAGATTATCTCCAGAACGAAGCTTAATCTTAAGGGATCCATATAGAACACCTAGATACCTAGATTGACAAGCTTTTAAAGATTATCTCCAGAATGGAACTTAACCTTAAGGGATCCAGATAGAACACCTAGATACCTAAGTTGATAAGCATTTGAAGATTATCTTCAGAATGAAGCTTAACCATAAGGGATCCAGATAGAACACCTAGATACCTAAGTTGATAAGCTTTTAAAGATTATCTCTGGAATGAAGCTTAACCTTAAGGGATCTAGATAGAACACCTAGATACCTAAGCATAAAAGATAACAAGATCTAATCATGAGCCATAGAATCATTCCTAGAATGAGGCTTGATCCTTAAGAGTTAGGGTTTAAATTGTCCCGATACTTGTCCATCAAACTTTGATAAAGATTTCTATAAGATGTGATTAGTTGATGAAAAGATGAGATAGATGAAAAATGATGCCAGATAGAGGGGGACAAGATGCCCCTAGTGATGAGATTCATATCGAGTTAAAATTTAGGTTGAATGATGTAATCATCATGCCCCCTCGGGAGTGAAATCAAAAGATGACACACCAAAAATATGATATAAAATAGTGTATCAAGAGATATAAAGGAAATCCATAATTGAAAAAATTAGAACAACTAGAAGAAAATTTTGATTCGATTTGAAGTGATTTCAAGGTCTAGAAGACCAAGTTTGACCAAAAGTTGACCATGTTTGACCATAGTCAAATTTTCTCAAGAAAATTTAAAGATCATCATGAATATGTGATGTGAAAAGATGCCAAAATTTATAAAGTATTAGAAAAAGTGGACTGCACTAGCATTCGATCGTGTGGGTCCCAAAATTTTAAAATGCAATTTTCAGCTATTTAAGTCTGTCAAATTTTGAATTCTATAGTGCCTACCCCTAAATTGCATTTCTGTTATCATTGTCAAATTCTTTTAGGTCAATTATATGCATTGATTAGTTTTAGAGATACTAGATTTGCAATATTATGATATTATTTCATGACTTGGATTACAAACATATCTATTATAATTGCTTAGTTGATTTCATTTCATGTGTTGTTAATGATGTTTTGGTGATTCCTAGTTAGTAAATGTGGTTTCTTTTGTAATAATGTAATGTGATGTCTTTAATGATGATTATGTTTGTATTGATGGAGATGCATTATTATATGTATGCATTTGATATTAGACTTGTGATTTTTATGATACTTACCTCATACTTGCATGTGTATGGTGCACGTGTTTATTTTATCTTTCTATCTAACGTGTTTGATGTGGTTGAGGTAGGGAGTTATAGTCACCTGCTAGTCATGATCTACACAATGCACCACTCCCTACCATTGCCTGTTTAGTTTATATATATTTATATACATGCACATGCTCGTCTTTTATGTAGGATGCAGGTACTAGGCATCGACTTCCCTGAATTGCCAAGATGAACGTGCTCTATTACAAATACTCAAATGGTGAGAATGGGAAGATAATGATCAGGTCTAATCCCAACCATAGCCTAAAATACTTGTCCTGCAAGGAGGACTCATAACAGACTGTCTACCCTTTTTAAAACCCGTGAGTCTTTTGTGCATATGTTGTTTTATGAGTCTTTGATGAATTTTGTATTAAATAAGTCTAATTAAAAGATTAAATTAATGACTTAATTTAATGGAAAATTATTATGACATTTTGAATATTTAATTATATTTAATTAATTGAGAAATTAATTAAATAAAAAGAATTGAATTCAAAGATAAAAGTTATAAGAATAAATTTAGAATGTGATAATATTTATTTAATTTAATAATAATATATTTAGAGTTCATTTTTAAATAAATGCTAAATATTATTGTAATTTAAGTTAATAAATATTTATCAAATTAAATGTTCAAAAATAAATTAAGAAGTGAAAAGATATTAATTTATGAAAAAGATCTAAGTTCACATGAATGAGTTTAAAATATAGGAAATTAATTAAAATATAAAATATGTGAATTTAATAAAGATATTTTAAAGTGCACACGAGATTTAAAGAGTTAATAAATTAATTTAAAGCGAAGTCAAGTGGAAATTAAATAAAGTAATTTAATAATTCATTTGACGTGCATGAAAGGAATAATAACATAATATTTTAATTAAAAAGAAAACAAAATTAATTAAATAAAATAATTGCAATTTAGAACTAGTGGTGACAGAAACCCTAAAAGGTAATTAGATTTTATATTAGAGGGTTTTTAGGTCATTATTGCACACATAGGTTTTGGAGAGCAACTCGAAGGGTTCGAAAAAGAAGGAAATTTTTCGTGGCTTGAAAGATTTTGCTTAGGAATTTTCATCTAGCTGTCAGAGTTTAGCATCAGTGTGTGGTAGGGTTTTGAAATTCCAAGAATGTATTTTCAGTTGGAAAAAAAATCTTTTTGCTTCGTGTTTGATTGAGTGCTTAAATCTCATTTGACATTCTATTTATTTTCACAGATATGTGGGAATAAGTTTGATTCTTATTTATATTTACAAAAGAAAATTGTATAGAAAATTAATTAAATCACGTAGGGTTTGAAAGAAAAGAAAAATTTGAATGCTTAAAATTAGTTTTCCTATCAGGATAATAGTGTAAATGTTATATATATATATATATATATATATATATATATATTATAAAAAAAAATTGTGTTATTTATTTTTATTAATTATGAAATTAATATAAAATAAATTATTTTTTAAAAAGAAAGGAGAAAAAGAAAACATTTAAAAACGTTGTGGGCGATATTTATTTATATTAAAAAATATATATAAAATATTTTATACAGGGGTTTTGTTTGTAAATTTTAAAAAAAAAAATTAAAAAAAAAATTTAATAAAGTTTTTAGGAGGCGGGGGCCATGACCCCCCCCACCCCCCTTGGCACGAATGCCGCCGATAGTCACTGTTGGTGCAAGCCCTACGACAACAGGTCTGCCACGTATGGCAGCCATCCGCAGCCTTAAAGGCTTGTGGTTTTTTGTTTCAAATCAACTATTGCTGTTTGATATATATCATTAAATTTTTTTAATAAGTTTTAAATTCATTTCAAATCTTATTTATTTTAAATTATAATAAATTTACATTATTATTTAATAACAATTTTATTATTAAATTACATTATTATTTATTAATGAATTTACTATTAATTTATATTAATGTTTGTAATTAAATAAATTGCCAATGAATGTAAAATAGCTTTATTAATTATTAATTAATCTAATTAAATTTGATTTAATTACGATTTATTAATAATGAGAGTTAATTAACGAAGTTATTAATTTATTGATTTTAATAAAATTATAATTATTTTATTTAAAATCAATGAATTGTTATAACTTAAATAGAATAAAAAGACTATCTTTAGATTATTCTATTAGGAATTTGACTTTAATAATGAGGGAAGTTGTATATAGTTGAATCAAATAAACGAATGGGTTATTGAGAGGGTTAAATTGAGAATCTTATACACTTAAAACATTCATTGAAATGCAAACTAAAACTTTACCTTTGACTCTATTGTGTATTCTCATATCAAACACAACTATGAAACTGTACTGTTTTGCTTATACTGTCTATGCTTTGGGATTTTGGTGTTGATTAGATGTTGACCAGTCTAGGACGTACACCAGAGGTTTTATGGAATTTCTTTCATACTATTTTGTAGTTGGATGTCATGATATGTCTTGTGATTTAGATTGGAAGATATATTTATGAGGTTTACTTTATGGAGCATTTATGTGTACTTAGATGGGAGAACCATCTTATTATCAGGTTGCCTATTAAGGAATTGAGTTTGACCTTTATAGGTGTTGTGGTATGGGACACAACTGTGTTTTATGTTCCTAGGAGAGGTTGTCTAGGTACATGTCTTGGGAGTGGTTTGCAGTAGGGGTCCGCGACCCAAAGTGGTCAGTGCCAGCATAACCTATTGTAAGTTATGTAATAGATGATAATCTAGTAATTAAAATTGTTTGGGGGGAAACACACTAAAAAAGATAAGTTAGAGATATTTGTTCTACCCATGCCTTGAGTACTTGTATAGACTAAGGATGGGAATAAAATGATTGCCTCATCTTTTTGAGAAGGCTTTTTGGTTTCCACATGTGTCACGTTGAGGGTCTGGGGTTCAAAGTAACCAGTCCAGGGTAACTCAACGCTTGAGGGTTTAGGGTCTATTTAGAGACCAGTCCAGGGTAACTCAAGCAGCCATGTGATGACACTCCCTATTATGTAGCTTGAGTCTCCTCTGTAGATTTTGTGTACCTTTGGTGGTGTACTTATTTTTGGATGTGTTTATTGTGGTTATTACTTTCATTGATGATGATTGGTGATTCATGGATGATATACTTTGTACATGTGGTTATTGACTTGAGGAGGATATCTTTCATTGACTTTATCTTATGATCTTGGTATTTGGTTTATACTTGGTTCATGTATGATGTTTGGTTATGTGGTGTTGGTATTGGATTGAGTGTTCTTTCTTTTTGGATTATCTTATCTTCTTGAGTAGCATGTGTTACCTTTGAGGTAGTTTTGGCTATTAGGGATTTCTTGCCTAGGAATGTGTTATGTTTGATTAGCTGTATGTGGATCATTCATTATCTTCCCTACATGGTGGGAGTGGAAGCCTAACTAGGTAACCACGTGGTTGGGAGGTAGTGTCTTCTTACCATTTGGGTCCCCTTACATTGCTAGCTATTAGATGTTCATTGCAGAAGATGTACCTTTATCATTCTTATTTCTTATCTCAGAGGCTTCTTTTTAGATGATGCATATATGTTATCATGTATTCTAATGTATTGTATCTATTCTCACATACCCTGTGACATGTGAAGTGGATGTTATTAATTGGATGTACTTTCATTGTATTAGTTATACTTATGCTTTGCTTATGCGATTATGTATATGTTATTTCTTTATGATCATGTGGCATTGTACTTGAGACTTAAACTAATTAATTTAAATTATTAAATGTGACTCAACGTAAAGGAACCCTTGAGGAATTGAAAACTGTATTTGTAATTGCTAATGTGTATTTGATGTGTATGTTCATATTGCTTCCGCATTAATGTTATCTTGATGTTGTTTAAACTTAAAAAATAAATAAAAATAGTTCAATAAACATTGTATCATGTTAGGTTTATTTCTCTTGGGTTCCTAAGCGGGGGGTTACAAATTCGATCCTAAAAATGGATTCAAAACAATCAAATTAGCCAGGGGATGATTTTTGTGCCAATTGGAGCACTTTGAAAAATTAGGTCAAGACCTATATAAGGGCCCAAAGGGTCATTTTCAAATCATTTGCACTTCTGTCTTTAGTGAATAAGAGAGCTTTGAGGTGAAAATGGTGGTGTTGTCATTATTTTGTATTTGTCATTAGTGACAACACTTATTCAATTCTGAATGCTTACCAAGCTTATCACTCAATCTACAGTTTATACCGAGCATTCAGTGGTTACCTTGTAAGCTTAGCAGTTAAGAAATTCACACCAAGCATTCATGAAGCTACCAAGTGAATATAGGAAATGTGAAGACCAGCAGTGTCTACCGAGCTTCTCAGTGTCTACCATTCTTCATAGTGTCTACTGAGCAGTAAGTTTGTATCATGGAGATTTAGTGTAAACCGAGCATAGAAAGAAGTAGTGTTTACTGAGTAAAGCAAGGTAAACTCAGTCTGCAATATCTATTGAGTGACACTACATCTATCAAGTCACCAGTGGTTATTGAGTTCAAAACTACATCAAGTGATTAGTATGGACCGAGATGCCGAGTAATGCAATGGACACTGTGTATCAAAAGGTCACTGAGTCAGTTCAGTGAACCTGAGTTGTTTATTGTTGGGCCAACTTTGTAATGTATTTGTTCACTTGTATTTTGTCCAACCTTACAATTTTGTAAATTTGAAAGGTATTATGTAAGGTGTATTGTAAGATATCATATGTATGAAGCAATAGTGAACTAATGTGAAGTAATTTTGAGAAGTGCTTGCAAAGGATTTTTCAGCAGTAGTTCAAGGAATACATCAAGGTCAATACAGAGGCAAAAGAGTTATATCCATCACATAAGGTGATCAGTGCATAAAGGATCTTATTAGCAATCAATTGTAAGTAGATCCACTACATCATCTTAACAGGTGAATAAGCTTCTAAATACTTTAATAAGGTAGACTTAATAGTCTTTGTATAAATCTCTTAACCGAGTGCATACTTCATTGTATGTTCGTAAATCCTTTAACAAGGCACTAATACATTAGGGGTCAATTTGTGATGTTAATTTGCGACGACAAGAGAAGGTAATGTGGTTTTGGCTTTTTTTTTTTTCAATTTTAGCCCGATGGCGTCACAATTGCGACGATAGCGGGATATAAGAGAAAAAAAGCCAAAAACCCTCATTTGAATGAAATTACGCGACACAGATGGGTTCTTCTGAAAGGAAAGGCGTGCACGCGGGAGAGGCGAACTCGAGGCATTCAGAGGGTCGGGCAGAGACGTGCATCGGCAAGGTGTAAGACAAATAAACCCATTATTTTTCAGAGACGCGCATCGGTAGAGACGTTCTCCATGTTTTTCAGTGTTTCCATGTCTTACTCGCTTAATATCATATTTCTTTTGCCTACTCTTTTGCTATTATTTTTGTGTTCAATGTCTAGCTTTCCAAAAGGTTTCAGGGCCCCTTGAAAACACATTTTACCCATAAAATCAAAAACTTTCATTTCCTCGTCCTCTTTATTATGGAAATTGCTAGCCTCAAAGAATGGAGAGGGAATCTCCTTCAATAGGAGGGGCTTTCATTCTTTAGCCTCACATTTCTGTGAACCTATATTAAGAGGCTTCCACAATCATTTTAGTGTGGATCACTTGGCAAAAGGTTACCACAACTCATTCAAAGCGATCTCCTATGGTGTTCATTATTCTTGCCCGCCCTAAATTACTTTTGGACACTCCATTAATATTGAGCTTGTAAAAGCCTAAAGGAGGTGGATCCTAGTTTGTATATTTGCAAAAGGACAAATAATGCTATGGGCAGTAGAAAGGGATGTCATGCTGTTGGCCCTTGGAGAAATGGGATCTAATTATTTTGAGTAATTAGTAGTTACTTTACAGATTTACAGATTCCCAACATCATTGTCTTAGTCAAAGGGAGAAAGAAAATGTCTTTTCCAAAAAATATATGTAAGAAACTTGCAGTTTGAATAAAATTGTTAATTTTTATTTTTATACTCAAAAACCAAAACGTGTCTCATAGCCTTTAAAGCAATATGGAAAATCCATAAACAAGATAACATGGCATTATTAAGATATTATTCAAACTGTACAATGTTACAAACACCTCAACCCAACAATGACTTGAATAGACAAATTTTTTCACTATTTTTAATATGACAAACTATTGGTCTCTTCCCTCAGTCATGAATATTGTTGATTCTGACACTTTGCACTTCAATATTTTAGTGTGTCATCACCATTCATTATTGCTTTCACGTGCTACTAATTTCAGGCTATAGAAAAGTGCCATCACATCTCAATATATTGCCATGAACTTTAGTGTGCAAGTTAAAAATTAGACCTGTATAGGAAGCCCTCTAATTGCCGACATTTAAGATGCAATCATACAATAATATCCACCGCATAGCTTCGCTTAAAACATGAATCTGCATGTCGGTTAAAGTATATATTCTACAGAATTGATATCTAATGAGATATATCAGACCTATGAGATTATACCAATAACGAATTCTGAAAATAATAATTGAGAAATTTTCACTCCAAGAAGACCTACATTATGTTAAAAGCTACATGACATCAGGCATACAACAGATTTAAACATCAAATACTTACAGAATGGCCTCAACCAAGAGACAATCTTCCAACTTAGACCCCAAATGAAATTTTCATTTCAATGTGGGACTGTATGGACTGGGACATGGAGCTACAGCAAGATCAGGTAATCGATCAATAATTTCATTAACTACTTCTAGGCATGTGTTAAGCATTTTTTTCTCTATTCGTACCAACCGTGTTGCCACCTGCCTTTTGGGGTCCGTACTTGGGTCTGCAAGCTGATGCAGTGCAAATATGTTGTAAAAAATCACTTTGAAACATATGTTGGTTGAAAAAGTATAAGGATATAGTTATCCCCAACATGAAGGGAACAAATTCTTACCACTCTTTCATCTTCACTAGCAGTTGATGGATAGCCTGCAAGTCATTCTCTGAAGTAACTAGATAACTGATCTAGAATTGCTCTTTCTGTACATGGACTCACCTGCACTCATATTCTAATTGGTTAAATTGACTTTTCATAATAAAGGCAATATATAACCAGTAAGAATAATGAAACACATAAATTACCAATATAGTGAGGTATGAAAAAAGAGGTGGGTGATAACAAAGAGCTCATCAATTTTCACTATGTTATCTTCTGGCTACAAGTCTACACCATTCTTCATTGCTTTGTATTTATACCTAATACAATTTTATTTTTCAAAATGTTTATCATTGCCACAGTTTTTGACAGTTGGCTTCTTTGTATTAATGCCTATAAGGAGCCATTGGATATTGGAAGATAAAGGTTATAAACCTCAGGTAGTTTGTCTACGAGATTTCTTTTGGATTTGGTTGTGTTACATGAAATGCTGAAGTAAGATGCACTATGCTGAAATCCTCACACATTTTCTTGGACTTACGTAGGAACTATGCTGCCCTGCAGCTCTTGTTAAATATGTTATCAACTTGAATTTTCTATTAAAGGCTCTCATCCTGAATTGAAACCCAGGTAAAGAAAAAGATATTATACACTATTTTGTTGGTACCCTATGCAGCACAACAAACTTGTTCTTACTATAAGAAAATTTACTTTTCTTTTGTTTCATTGCAGATCTCCTACTTGCACGGAGGTCTCTCCCCATCATTGGACACACTTGATAACATTCGAGCTTTGGGTCGCATACAGGAAGTGTGTCTATACACATAAGTATAAAATTCTTCTTTTCCCACAACACATATAACAACAATTTTAAGTGCTTGCAAGGTATATACTTATGAATAAATATTACATCCTGATTTAAATGTATGAAAACAATTTTCATTCCTTTTAAGATTCATTCATCTCGAGGTGCAATTCACAAACTCAAGAATAGTGGCTTTTGTTCTTCAGGATACCTTTAGGGGAAGAGTATGTGAATGCCCCCTCGTGTCTGGAGTCCAGTTTAGAGGAGATGGCTATTTACATTGCTAAGGTTTGTTGAATCTAATTCTGAATAACATTGCTTGCTATTGTTGAATCTAATCTAATGTATATTTTAACTAGACTTGTAGCTTATATGTTTTGAAATTTTTGTTAGGCCTTGTAGTTTGTATAATTTCATTGCTGGAGAGCTTCTACAGCTAAGCAAGAAGGCCGTTGCACGAGTTATAGCCACGCGCTCGGGTATGAAAATTGTTTTTTTTTATAATTCTAATGTATATTTTAACTAGACTTTTAGCTTATATGTTTTGAAATTGCTTTTAGTGGCTTAATGTTCCAAGGTCTCTTGAAATAAGACATTCAGGCGGTTGGTCAAAGTTTTACAAATAATCTTAGGAATAAAGTCAAAGAAAGTATTTTTAAAATATTAAAGTATTTAGCTAGGTCTAAGAAGATTTGTGTACTTTAAAATTTTTTTCTTAGTTTGTGAAAGTTGTAGACCAAAGTTTTCATAGCCCGATTTTTGCTTCTTGCAAAGAACGATCATGTCAGATAATATAAGTGAAGAACAAAACAGGGAGACAATCGCTAGATTGTGGTCTAACTTGAAAAGAAAAGGTGATGGAAAATGTTATTGTCCTTGCAATATTTGTAAGGATTAAACCGTAGAAGACTGCTAATCAAAATAGTTAAGAGACATTGTAGGGAGAATGGTCACATTGAAGGGGGGTATGACTATCATCCATTGGTAAGTCGTTCATTATATCATTTTAACAATTTATATATATACATATGAAATCACTTGATGATGAGTTGATGATCATGGTTTATTAATGTTAATCAATTTTATATAGGTTAATCTTCCTAGGGAAGTAGATGATATGAACCACAACAATCCAAAGAATATGGTTTTCAAAGTGGAGGAACATGGAGGTGCAAATATCCAAGGTGAAGATAATGATACCATGCAAGATGACGATCATGCACCAGAAAACACAATTGAAGAGGATGGTATAAATACATTGATCCATGACACATCTAGTCCAAGCATATCTGATCATGATGATGATGATAGCCTCAATGTACCTCTACTTCAGTAGGCATATGAGCCCCTATACAAAGACTCCCAAACAACTCTTCTCTCTGCTGTATTGTTGTTGTTGAACTTGAAGGTTATGAATGGTTTATCCAACATAACAATGTCACGTATGTTAAGATATGTCATATATGTCTTTATAGTTAATAAAGGGTGAATAATGTACCACTAATATTGTTTATATTAAAAACTTATATTTTTTGCTGTAGATTGATAGGCGATTTTCTGTTACCATCATCAAATATTCTACCTCACTCATATCGAGAATTAACTGTTGTTATGAAATATATTGGAATGGAGTATGAAGCAATACATGCTTGTCCCAATGATCATATTATATATTATAAATAACATGAATTTGCAACACAATGCCCTGTATGTCATACGAGTAGATATCGAACAGATCGACTAACAAAAAAGGTGCCTCAAAAGGTTCTTCATTACATCCCCATTATTCCACGGATGCGACAATTATTTAGGTGTAGTAGCTTGGCTCAATTTATGGATTATCATGCACGCAATAGAAGTCGAGATGACATTATTCGAATCCCTGTGGATGGTTCGACATTTATGCACATAGAGGAAAAGTGGCAACACTTCAAAGAAGAACCTCATAATCTCAAGCTTTCATTGGCAGCGGACGGTGTCAATCCATTTGGAGAGATGGGATCTGTTTACTTGGTGTGGCCTATTTTTGTTATCAACAATAACATTCCTCCGTGGATGTCAATAAAGAGGGAGCACATTATGTTGGCAATGATTGTTCCAGGTATCTTATCATTTGATAGTTATTAATTTACATGTACTTACAAATCTTGCAGTAAAACAGTCACAATAATTATGTAATGTTACTGTTCATTCAAGTAGGTAAATATCAAGTAAAAGATATGAATGTATATATTGAGCCTCTTATCGACGAGTTGGTGGAGTTATGGAATGATGTCACTATATATGACGTGTCTAGACCAATAGGACAAAGACAATTTCAATTCCATGCAATACTTGCATGGACAATACATGATGCCCCAGTGCTAACACATTTTTGTGTTATGTTATAGTGAATTCAAGTTGCGCACAATAATTCTAATTATAAAAATCAACATATTTAATAATCCAATTACATCATTATCTTGTAGGTCTTCAAACAAAGGGAAAATTTGCATGTCCAGTTTGTGGTCCAAAGATGAAATCTCGTCATTCAAAAAGTTTAGGAAAGCAGGTGTTTGATGAGTGTAGACACTTCATCCATAGGAATCATAAGTATCAAAGTATGAAAAAAACTTCTTTTCAATGGGAAAGAAGAGACTACATCAAAGCCATGAAGAATGATACCTCGCCTATGGAAGTTGGAATATAATAGAATTAATCATCGAGGTAATGCCATTCCACCTAATAGTTTATGTTTGTAATTTATATATTTCTATTATGATTTTTGTTGACTAATTATGTAATTGATGATCGTGAAGGTCATCAAGGCAATACTAACAACCTTCCAAAGGGACTAAAAAGCCATCCCAGATAATTTAGTAGGTTGCCCTACTACGAGCACTTACAAATTGTCCATTTGTTTGATACTATGCATATTGGAAAGAATATAACAAAGACATTGTGGAAAATATTGGATGGAAGGCGTGACAAAGAAAAAATTGTCAAAATTTGTAATGACATACATGAATCCAATCATGCATTGAAAAATTTCATTCACTCAAATAGCAACAGAGATCAAATTAATATAAGTGCCCTTCCATGGTTATTAACGGAGCAACAAAGTGATTCCATAAAAGAAGTCATACGAAAAATTCGATTTCCCACAGGATTTGCTGCAAACATAAACAATCTCATATAAAAAAAAAGTGAATTTGGGCCAGGGCTCAAAACGCACGATTGTCATACTTTCATCAAGGTAACTTATGTTCTTTTGTATTTACAATATATTCATAAACTACATGTACTGTTCGTTATGTTATGTTAGAAAATAATGAAATGATTGGTTTATAATTACTGCAGTATGTGCTTCCTCTATCTCTCCTAGAGAACTTCAACAATAACATCAAACAAGTGATATACGATCTTGGAAAATATATGAGGTAAGCAGTAATATCTGTTCAATTTTTTGTATATATTTATTATATTCGTGATTTTTTTTTCTTGCTATGTAATCTATTGTATATTATTTTGTAAAGTCTCATATCTATATATTTTTTGTGACTTGAATCTCTTAATGTAGGTGGTTGTCATCTAAAGAAATCCATAAAGAAGATATAAACTATTGGAAGAGAAGAATTCCTCATTTACTGTGTGAAATGCAAAAGTGTCTACCTCCAACTTTTTTTAATGCACAGGAACACTACCTCATGCACCTAGTTGAGGAGATTGAATTGTGTGGACCTGTACACACTAGGTCAATGTGGATGGTTGAGAGGCATTTGAAATCTTTGAAGGCTTTGGTTTGATAAAGAGCACATCCTGAGGGTTCTATGGTAGAGGGATATATGGTATACCAGACTATGGTGTACATTACTGAATATTTTCCTAAGTTTGCATCAAATATCCATGTAGATCACATTTGGGATCTCGAGCCTTTTAAAAAATTAGAAGGGGAGTACTTGATGGGGAAAGGTACATTGAGGAAAGTGAGAGGTAATAAATTATAAGATGTTATTGTAATAAATTATTTCTTAATCTTCAAAATAAATCGGTTGTAAGTTGTTTTTTTTTTTTGTACAGGTGCTCGAGAGTGGGATGCACTACATTTGTATATTTCAAACAATCTTGATTGGATGACAGTATGGATTGAACGATGTCAACATTCTGGTCACACATTAACATGGGAAGGTGTATCTTCATTGGTTAAAGAAGCTCATCGTAATGGAGATTCCAATGTTACGCAAAGGGAAATAGATTTAGCACGTGGTTCAAGAGATTTCTAGGTACGTACAAATTTATTAATCACCGTATGTTTATCAACTCACGATACAATAATTTTGATATGTTTCACATATTTTTTTAGGTTAAACACCACAAGGCTATGTTCTGTAATGGTCAAAAATTTTGCGTCAAAGTGTTGGATGACACGAAGAAAACTCGTGATTCAGGAATAACTGCAGTCTTTCAAGTGACTAATATTTCATCTAGAAATGACTTACATCCTCAAGAGTCTGAAAATCGATACTATGGCATTTTGGATGAGATACTTTAGTGTGACTTTAGTTCCTTCAAATTAGTACTCTTCGTTGTCAAATGGTACAGGCTACGACTTAATCCAAATGATCCTGATAGAACTATTATTGAACATGATAATGGATTTAAAATGGTTAATACAAGGTTGTTTGAGCCAGTTGGGGATGAGCCTTATGTTCTTCCAAGCCAATCTGAGCAAGTATTTTACTCAGAGGTTCCACATAAATTGGGTTGGTCATTTTTTGTTAGACATGAACCGAGAGGAAGGCCAATAAAGTATAATGTGATGGAAGAAGAAGATACTGAAGAAGTAGAAGATGATGTAGATGGTGATCACGATCAACAGTTATTGGATGATGTTCCTGACACAAATTTTCATGAAGAAGAAGAAGAAGATGATCACGATGATGCTACTACTGATGATGATGATGAAGATGATGTTGATGTTGATGATGATGTTGATGATGATGACGACGATGACGACGACGACAATGATGATGACGATGATGGAGAGGATGATGATGATGACGACATTGATGATGATGACGAGGACGATGATGATGATGATGATGACGATGACGATGAGGATGATGATGATGGAATTTAGAGGTATGCCATCAATCCTTAATCTATTTAATATTCATTTCTTGATAGAAATATATTTGTCTTATATATATGGTTACATAGTTTATTCATTATCTATTTAAAAGCTACAAGTTTCAACTACAAATAGAATACTGCTAATCTAAATTAACTATTAATCTAAATTAATTAAATAAAACTATTTAAAACACATATTGATGCGTGAATGTATTGAGCCTTATTTTCTTTTAGGTCAAAAGCATTTGTAATTGTTTAGTTTAGAAAAGGGAATTCATTAAATATCTATAAAAGGGAGTTGTACCTAGAATATCATAGGGAAAACATAATATAAGTGCTTACCCAATTTTTTGGTTAATAATTTTGCCTCTGTAGGTGATGCAGAGACCCTAGGTGGTCTTGCAATCATTCATAACAAGAGGGACTTCCATAGTGTTCTGACAACACCAACCAAGCATCTTCATAAGATCCCTCTCCTTGATCCAAGCCAACTCCATAACCTATCAGAGTGCACACCAAATCCTTATGCCACCTTAGGTTCTACATCTTTGGAATAATCTCATGAATGTCCCTCAATCCATCCAATAGATTCATCCAAGCAATCTAATCAACAAACTATCAAATGCTCACAATGCCTCAATAGGCGCCAAACTTGACTTCACCTTAAGTAGGTGTTTCCTCCACCTCCACACACATCAAAAAACTTCAAATAGCATGTCCCCAAGGTGACTAAGCCCTCAACTCATTAGCTGATATAAAAACCCAGTTTTAGCCCTTCACTAGGCCTACTTCCCTAGTAGGCTTATAATGTGAGCCTGATTTAAGTGTTTTATTGTGTACCTTTTAATGCTTTTAAATTTTATGTGATGCTAATGATGGATGTGATTATGATTATGATGTGATTATGCTCATGATAATTGAATTACATTTGCAGGAAACTGAACCCCTTTCAGGAGCATCTCGAACAGTCTCATGGATCGACAGGTATAAGTCAATACTCCTTATAGACAGTCTATTTAATACACTTATCAATAGTAAGATTGATGTCTTCTAAGATCTCTCCCATTTGTAGGTACCAACGAATAGGTATTTTTCAGAAGTGTCTTCCTCAAGTGAGGGAAATATAGGAATAGAAGAGGAAAGTGAGACATGCAGTTTATCTAGAACAGGGAGATTAACTAGAGGTCAAAGGACTAGAAGGAAATTCAATAAACGCATGAAAATTTTCCTTGCTCAAGGGGGGTCATGTTCTTATGATGATGAGATGGAAGGCGACATCAAGGTGCCCTTGAGGTACCAACATCTACAGAAACATTGGGCACCCAAGGAACTTCCTCCAATAAATACTGATTTTTGTGTTAACGAGAGGATATATCGCATAGCACCATCATCGCTACATGGTTTGGGCCTATTTTCTATGGACGACATAAAGGTGTCTTACAACAAATTTTCTAAATTGATGGAGTATGTTGGACCATGTTACGATTACAAAAGTTGGATGCATATTGTTAAATATAAAAAAAGTATGCATAGGTATGCCCTCTCGGCATTATTATATACAACAGCAAGACAATAATCAAAGTAAAAGTGTGGCTATATACATTTATGGAAGGCCAAAAGCAACAGGGAATATTGTGAGTTTTATAAATAGTACACAACCTAGGTCAACTATAAAGCAACCCAATTGCATATTTGAGGCACGCAAGGGAAATCGTGTATTCATCTCTGCAATAAAATCAATACGTGTAGGGGAAGAGCTTCTTATTGATTACAATTTGAACCACATAGATACAAACAAGGCTACTATCATGGGGGTGGTACATACTATTAAACCAACTTCTAATCAATGACTCCAACATACCATTTAGTCAATAAATTTTTTGCTAACATTTTTATACTTGATGTTTGACACAGGGGCACAATATGGAGCAACCACCTGGAGGGGATGCTGGCGATGTTCTCGACTCATCTACACACGAGAAGGTAAAACTCATTGTAATTGTGCAAACTAGATAGAAGCAAAATGTTATTTTTTTAATGTTGTTTTCTTCATTGTTTTGGAGTAATTTTGATAATACTAATACTATTGTTGTCACAGAGGGCCAGTGGTCGGAGGGAGGGAAAGGAACCTGCAGTCCCTGATCAGCAGCCCTCCCCTGAGGAGGACCCTTTTTATATTGATTTAGCAGACACCGATGACCCGATTGGTTTGACTAAAAAGTTGCTAAAGAAAATTGGCAGAGAAATTTTACGTTTGGCAACCATAAAGCCTACTACTCAGGAAATAAGAGAAAGGGGAGTTAAATTGATGCACACCTCTGAAACCTTAAAAGTAAGTATTAATGAAAATTTTAATTATAACAAGAGTTCAATAATGGTTTTTATGTTATGCTCTTTTATGGCATTAATTAAAATATGGATGCATTGTCTTTACAGAGTTTTTTGCATGATTTTGAGCCCCATTCCCATGATGAGGGTGCTGCAGGTGGTTCAGGTAGATCATATGTTCCATTCCACACTTCTGTTTTCCACTGAATATATATAGGAATGATCATAATCATTGACAATACATGCTCGAACAATCCTTTTTTTAATGCTCTAACAATCTTGTCCATGCTAGTCCACGCGTTCTATATTTATGCATGCTCTAACAATTTTATTCTTCAGCTTCGCATCAATTGAATCCTATGATGATGCCGCCTCCATCCAGGACAACCAAAAATCTCTTTCCGACTACTGAGTTAGCAACACGCAGCTTATAGGCATCGACTGTTGCACCATCTGCTGGTACACAAATCCCTCTTTTTCTCTCTTATGATAGCAACAAAAAATTTTGTTTTTACAACTTTTTAACATCAATTATCATTTGTTCTTTTATACTTCATGACAAAGACTTATGAAACTTATGAAACTTTTTGCAATAGGAGCTGTAGCATCATTTCTTGGATGTTCCTATGTTCCTAGTACAGGAACGGTGAAGGATGTCATATTGATCATCAGCGACGATGAAGGCATTCCATTAAAAGTAGCCAAAGTTCCAGGTACTTTAAAGTTATTATTATTCTATAGTGATATAATAGTAATTTAGTTTTTTGATCACTCTTCATCGACTAATGATCCCATGATTGTTTTTTAGGGAATGATCTTTTTTGGAGAAAACTTGGTGATGAGTGTTTGCGAATATTTGGGCCCACCATGCGTACCTGGTGGAACATCATATCCTAACTAAAACTCCAAACCACTATTTTGATTTCATATCATTGCTATAATAGTTTTCCTTTTCATACATTTCTTGAACTATATATATTAAAGGTAGCTTCACTTCATTTATGAGTCTAACATGTTTTTTTTTACTTAAAAGGTGGAATAACCAACGCAAACTGTTGAAGGATGATCTTATAGAGAGCATGAACCAACTCTTTGGACCTCGTACATTTGAGAGAAACAAGCTCCTTGAAAAAGCTGGTTTATGTTTGAAGTATATTAGGGACCAATATAGAAAAAATTTACGAGATAACCACAGGTACGAGCATCTGCCCTATGTTCCTGAGGTTGAGTGGCAGGCTCTAATTTTGGATGGAAAGTATAAAGCTGACAAGAAAAATAATATTACAGCAGTGGAGAGTATAGCAAGGTATGTGATACTGTTGAGAATCTAATTATGTACTAATTAACCTCTATATTTATACTATCTAACATATTTCAAACTTTTCATAGATTGCCTGACACATCAAAGGCAACAAAGGCAAGACTAGAAAAGCATGGGACACACAAGCTCGGCTCTGGTGGTTTTTCAAAACTTCAAGCAAGAGTTGTAAGTATTAGTAAATGAAAAATTGTATCAAATTTTATATATAATGTGATGGGAAATGCTAGGACTCCCTTATTTAGCTCATCAATTTTAAATAGGTCAATAAAATATAATAACAGTAGTGGATTTTCATGTTCAATATAAACAATTCAACAATTGAAGTCAGACTCTGCAATCTAGATTAGTGAAGATTCCTTCATTTACTAATATGACATTATTTACAGCTGCAAGAGCAACAAAGTGACCAATATAACTAGTGGCTCCAATCACTAATATTTTACTTTTCTCTTCGTTCACAAAATCCTCATATGAAGAAATCTCACAAATGGAGGCCATGGTTGAGACTGAATTTTCCTCCAATAGTTGAGAATAAAGGCAGTGATTGAAAGAATGAGGGAATGCAGCAGCACTTGCAGCCATTTTTATTTCCAAATAGCTGAACGAACTCTTACCCAACTAAATAATTTGGATAAAATATGTTGGTACAAGAAAAGCATACAAACACACAACATTTATATAGTAGATTGCTCCATCAAAACTGCTCGATTTTTCTCCTATTATATTGTGATGGATATAGATGATTTGCTGTTGATATTTTAACTACCCTCCATTGGTTGATGAAACAATGCAAGTAAAATTCACCATACCACGCAAAAATGTAGGGCTCAGAGTTCAAGAGATGCCTCACAGAAGAGGATAAGAGAATTGGCTTCCAACAAGGCTATAGAGCCGTGGCTGAATGGCTACGAGCTGAAATCAGTGTGGAAGGTTCTAATAATGATGCATCTGAGCCACAAGTAAATAAGCTAAATGAAATTTATTTCAAATTGAATACTTTACCAATTAGTCTATTTGATGTTAAGTTCCAATATAAAGTGAGTATATTTTTTTTAAGCAAGCAATGATAACAATCTGTAGGATGTTGGAATGCAGCTTGACAATCCTTCTACACAATCTGTGGATGCCGAAGTTTTGCATGATGTGCATCCCAGTGGTGGAGGTATACATTTTCTATTAATTTTTTTATATGTAATTGTAATTGGTGTTTGGATTAAAGTAACATTTTGTATAGTAGCTGTAGAGGATCGAGGGGTCGATGTTCATGACCGTGTTGACGTTGAGTCCAGACAAAATGATGTGGTCAGATCAGGTAAAGAGCGCCACAGTTATGTTATTTAAAATAATTAAATACTTGTTACAATTATAATAAATTAATTTTAATTTAACTCTTTTATTTGTTATTGCAGAGGACCCCCCTTTGCAACAGCATAGGAATTTGAGATCATCAAGAACAGAGAACAGAACAACTGATGGGGGGGAATTGATGATGACACTGATGCTCCTCTTAGAGCTTACATAGAAAAAAGAAATAGAAAGAAAAAAAAGAAATGATTGTCATCTACATACCTTAATTGATAATGAATGAATTTTATGTCTCAATGAATTTAATTGTGCTAATGAATGTTCATGAATTATGTGTTAATGTAGAATATTGATGAATGATGCATGTTAACGAATCTAATGTGTTAATGAATGTTATCATGTGATATTGATTGAATCTTATCATGTGATATTGATTGAATGTTACATTTTATTAATGGTTGAAAGAATGAATGAATGTTAGATGTTAACGGGGAATGTAGAGTGATGTTAGGGGGAGGGGGGTGGGGCCAAATGAGCTTCCACCTTCACGTGGTTGGCCCTATTTAGTAGAGAATATTAAACTATTCTCAAAACAAAGTGAAGCTTAATAAGATACTAACTATAGGTAGGAACAATAAGCAATAACAAGCTCCTTCTAGAACATAACTCTTACCAATTATTTCTATCTTCCCCACACTAGGAATCTCCATCATATTCTCATATGCCTGCAACAAAATTCTTTTTCTATCTTCATTAGCATCCTTTCTCTTTACCTCTGCTACAACCTTTTGAACCTTTTTGGTGTTAGGTTCTCCTTGCTCTTCAACACTTGATTGCTGCTCATTTGTTATTTGTCCTTCAAATAATAGTAAATCTACATAGGAATCTCAATCTAAGAGAAGCTCTAAGGTATTCTTTTGGTCAATAAATAAGTTTTGTTTTGGAATTGTGTTCATCGTTGAGGTTGTACTGAGATTTGAAACGATCTATCGTTGAAAGCATTATCCCATTACATGGCAGTGGAGCAGTTAGATGGGGGTGTGAAAAGAGATCAATGTGAATGATGCAAAGTAAAAGTGAAGGCTCTAGAACAACTCAAAATTGATAAAGCACCACATGTTCTTGCAATTCATCTCAAGCGCTTCAGTGTAGTTGGATTTGGAGGAAAAATTGACAAAAAAGTAGACTTTGGTTGTACGTTGGATCTCAAACCATTTTTTAGCAATTCACATGTAAGTAGCCCCTACAATATTATTTTCCAGTGGATCACATTTTCAGTGGAATCTAATAATATAGTTTTTGTAATATCTACTGGTTTTTTAATAAATATTGCACATTTGAATGATATTCTAGTTTCTCTGTCTATTGATCAATCACAGGAGGGCAATTTTAAGAACACTCTTTATGGTGTTCTTGTTCATGATGGCTGGAGCACACATTCTGGTCATTATTTCTGCTTTATTCGTTCATCCACAGGCATCTGACATGCTTTAGATGATAATCGGGTATACATTTGCTATAGTTGTGAAGACATGTTTAATTTGCAAAGTGCTTGGAGCTAATTCTTTCAGACTAAGGTATTTGGATGGAACCGAAATACCTATCTTACAATGGATAGGATTTGAAGCTTTATCAGTTATGATTATTTTCCAAGTTGGGTTTTGTTGTGTCTTAGCTTAGTCTTTTCCTTTTTGTTTTTTCTCAACTCAGTTTTTAGTCTAGTCTGTTAACTACATTTAGCCAAATGATGCGATTAGGTTTGAAAATATGGCCTGATATACAACTCTGATGATTAAAATAAACCTCAATGAGTGGAGCTAAAACTGCAATGGCAGGCTGGGATCAAGCTATCTCCTTGAGTCTAATGCCTGTGATCAAATTCAGATTGTTAAGAAGTGGCCCCTCTAATTCAAAACTGAGGTCTTCAGAAAAGGTTGATATCAGACCTGCAATCAGATTTAATTTACTGGTGAAGGCCTCACTATAATCTAAAATCAGAATTTGACAATGGTGTTAGTCTGAAGTCAAAGCCTATTTGATTTTAATTGATTTGGGATATAATCTTCTTGATAGTACCAGCTTGAGGATGGATTATCATGATTGATATAGGCACCAAAATAGTCTTAATTTGCAAATGTAGGTCATAATGATGGATCAGACCTCTGCTACTGTCAACAGTCTCAGTAAAATGAAACAACTTTATTCAAATCTGCCTCTAAAAGTTCAAAATTTCTACCCTTGTCTTGTAATTGCAATCAAGAGATCTTCAAAATAGAGCCCTACTGCCCTGCCTTCATAGAAAATGTCTTGGTATATGGGGCAATTATCAGTGCAACTTAATCTTAAATTCTTGCAAATTTTCATTAAATGAAGATTGCCTCGAGTTCTGAGGGTGAGAGACATGGCATTTAATTCATTTTCCTTTGAAATCTGAAATTCAAGATTGTGCATTGGGTAGAACCTGATAAAAGATATTAAATTTAATGCCTCGATTCACAAAGGTTAAGGTAAGACAGTGATAGCAAGGGCTGCCATTGACTTTTGGGCCCAGATCTGCATGTATTTAATTCAATTAATCCTCCATACCCCTACTAGAGTTTAATGCCCAAGATCCAGCTGTTTGGATTGAACTAGGGCCTAAGCGACTTAAATTTAAATCCTTAAGGCCAGATGCTACATCTTTAGGGCCTAATTTAGCCAACTGATGTTACATTCTAGGCATAAGGGTTCATTTCATTGGTCTTTGAGCACAGATCTAGGCTTAATTCACCCTAAGTTAGCCATAGGGCAGACCCCATTTCAAATTACAAACACATTTTGATGCTCTCAGTCCATACATTTTATCTAGGATAGGGCTTAGCTGATTGAACTCTCTGATCTGATCATAATTTGGGCCTATATTAGGTCACACGTCTTATACATGGCTCTTAATTAAAAACCTTACATCCACATACCTCAAATAGGGGCAAGTTTCAATTCATTTCAAGTATAACTCCACTGTCTTAGGGCTTGATCCACCTTGAAATTGGGCCCAGATCTGGCATACATTCAATTATTTGTTCTTATAGTAAGGCCTTAGATCCCCCCCATACTTCATATAGGGCTACACTTTGCACAAGATGCAAATTTAAAATCCACTGTTATCAAATTTAGATCTGGCCTTCTGTAGTAAAGGGCAGATCTGAGTTGTAATTACTTTTAGATTGTAAAGTTCAAGGCCATTTGGAGCTTATTAAGCTCGAATCTTGGCTTAAGCAGGCTTTTAAGGTCACAACATTTCATTGCTAGGCCCTGATTATTAAGTTTTAGGCCTTCTCAAGCCCATTTACCAACCATAGTGCCCAATTTTAAGCCCCATTCTTATGGAATTGTGGCTTGGTGTTATTAGACTCAGCCCCCATGTTTTACCCCAAGGGCTGTCTATATGCATTAGATGTTGCTCACAAGCCTAAGTTTACATTCTCAGCTGTAGGGCATTATTACTAATACTAAGAGTTTTAAGCCATGTGGGATTGAATTTTGTGCCCATAGGATCAATCTCGGGCCTTATCCGCTTCTCCCTTCACATCTCCATTTGCTAGGAATGAACAAGATTCTCAGCTCCATTTGCTAGCTGGAATGAAGAAGATTCTCAGTTCTATTTTCAAGGAATGAAGAGGAATCTCATTTGCTAGGAATGAAGACTAGTCTCATCTCCATTTGCTAGGAATGAATTGGAGTCTCATTTCCATTTGCTAGGAAAAAAGAAGAGTCTCGGCTCCATTTACTACTTCAGTGAATTTTACATTTCCTTAGCTCAATTTCTATCTTTACTCCCCCTTTTAGAGTTAGCCAAATTTTCTCAATTTTCATACTCTATCCAAACACAGCCTTTTGCACCCCAGATTTCTGCCAACCTACTCAACTAGCCATGCTCATCAGAAAAAGAGGAGGGGGGGTCACTATTTGCAATGGGGTGATGTTGTGAAAACTGCTCAACAAGTAGTACATCTAAAACTAGACTAATACATAAACCTAACTAGGTACTTTTCTCTAAGTTTTTCTACATATAGTGATGGGCCCCCCTTATCTCAAGACATCAACCGATAAAGTGCTTCATTATCTATGCATCCAAGAGAGAAAGTACACCATCTCCTATCTCTTTGAGGAATATGGTGATTTATCTCAATGTGTACCTTTTGAGAATAAACATTTAGATGCTTTCTCTCCCACTGTTTGATGTCTTTTTATAGTTTTATTATTGGTATCCCTTTCTACAATCTTTTGATAAGAACACCATATTTAGTTTTGAAAGTGTAATTTTAATCTTATAATTCATTCTGAATTCACAATATCCTTTTCACCGTATGTGATAGAAAACATGCATTCTTTCCAAATGAATGCATGTTTTCTATCACCTAGGGGGCATATGAATTCATATGCCCCATGATGCATGCTTGTTGTGGGGCTCCTGTGGTGGCAACGACAGTTGGCGTCGCCGCCATAGTGGCCCTACCATATTGCTATCCGTAGACGTCACAATTGCGATGCCAGCCCAAGCATTGCGATGAAATGTGCATTACATGCGTAGCGATGCCATCGCAATTCCTGACTATGCGTTGCAATTGCGACACATTTGGAAACATTGCGATGGCCAGCGGCATCAACACTAGTGCTACCATGCCGCTAGCACCATCGTGTCACAATTTTCCAAAACCATTGCAAGTACGATGCTAGAGGATCAGTGAACACATCGGCAAATGCCGATGACACCCCATCGCAATGCATGGGGAAGCCGTCGAAATTGAGACGGGATCTGCAGGCATTGTGACAAAAACCATGCCAGTTTAGTATGGTGAGATTGCGATGAATGAGCGTTACAATTGTGACATCCAGGGATAGACGTCACAAATTGTGACTAAAAAACAACGACGTCTGCTACTATCACAGTGGCGACACATTTGCATCGCAATTGCGACACTTGGCTGTCGCAAATCAATGCCAAATGTATTAGTGAGGTGGACTTAGCAGTCCTTTGTGCTCCTAATAGGGAAGATCACCATAAGTGGTGAATGTAAGCCTTAATAGGCAAACTTTATGCTGTAGTATTGAAGTTTTGTGGGTATCATACCCACCCCAATTTTACTTTCTATTTGGAAGGTTTCTGGTCACCAAAATATTGTGTTCTTTTCTATGATGAATGTTTTATCTTTTAGTACTAATGAATGTTTTATCTTTTAGTACTAATGAATGTAGTAGCATAGATGAATGTGTGGTAAATGTAAAGGAAAGTTTTAAAGTTACTGATTCACCCCTCCCCTCTTAGTAACTTGTCATATCTTGAATATTTCCAACAATTGGTATCAGAGCATTATGGTTCTCAAGATAAAAGTTTGGTAGCTTGAGCAAAGATCTAAGGACAAATGGAGATTTTCAGACTTGACAAGGCAATTGAAAATGAAAAGCTAGATCTAGAGATAGCCATAGCTCAACTCAAAGAAGCAAAGGAGTATCTTTCCCAATCCTTGAAAAGAAGAAAGGAATTTTTAAGACAAATGGATGACCATCAATATGTTGAAGAAAAGATTGAAGAATTTTTCCCATCAAGTAGCTCAAATGAAGATAATGAGGCAATCAAAGAACTCCTAGCAAAGAATGGATCTCTATAAGAAGAAGTACGAAAACTCAAAAGAGAACAAGAAATCTAATCAATTAGGCTATGTGAAATTTTGGAACAAAGAAATAAGAAAAATGAAGACTTGGAGGCAAGAAACAATGAAGAATAGAATCAATCCAATTAGCATGAAGACCTCGTTGATCAAATCACTAGAGAAAATGAAGAAATCAAAATTCTCAAAGCACAGAATGAAAGAATAAGAAGTGATATAAATTATGAAAGAGAAATCAATGAAAGAATAATGAGAGAATTAAGATGTGAAAAGAAAATCATTGAAAAATTGAAGAATAACCTAAATGCTGAAAAACAAATCAATGAAAGAATGTTAAAATCACAAGAAGACATGAATCAATTGAATCAACAAAATAAGCAGAATCTTCATAGGAAAAAAGGTAAAGTAAGACTTGGGTACAATGAAGAACAAGGTGAATCTTCCAAGCAAGGTGTAAAAAGGAATAAAAAACCCTCATGCAATTATTGTGGGAAAATTGGTCATACATCAAACAAATGTCGGAGCAATGAAAAAGAAAAATTCAATGGAAAGTGCTACAACTACAATCAGCATGGTCACAAAGCCAATGAATGCAACGAGAAACCAAAATTTGAAGATAAATATCACAAATGCAAAAAGCATGGCCACAAGGCATCTCAATGCAGATCCAAATCATTCAATCTAGCTGAACAATTTGTAAAGGCAATATTTGGATGGGACTACAATACCTGGTGTAGATGTCACTATTGTGGAGAATATGGACACACTGGTATAAATTATGCAAGGCATCACCTAAGGAAGAAGGATACTACTATAAGGTGTTACACATGCACTCAACTTGGTCATATAGCTAAAATCTGCATGAACATAGGCAAAGTTGAAGATGAAAAGCAAGCAAGGGTTGACAACATAAGGAAACAAATAAGGCAATAATGGATTCCTAAATCTACTAAAGATGCAAGCTCAAATCATGGAAGTGAAGTCACTCAAGAAGTGGGTGACTCCATCCCCTCAAACTAAATTTCTAAGAATGTGTTGGAGCTATACTCAACAAGTAAATCATAAGTAGTTCCATCGAATATAAGGAATGCAAATGATCCAATTAGTATTCCAAATACACCAGGATCACAGAAAGGTTATCTTTCATCGAGTTGCATTAGACTCCATCAAGAAAAATTGGTTAAAGTCCTTACCAAGAAAGTTTGGGAGTAAAAGGAATTTGGTTCATCTGCCGAGTTGATACTCTTACTAAGTTAGGGCAGTGGATGATAGTCTATCATGCACTACATCAATATGGTACCTAGCATTAATGGCAAATTTTCATCAAAAAGGGAAAAATTCAACTTCATTTTTCCACTGCATCTTTAGAGAAAAGAGATTTCTAAGTGCATTTAAGTGATTCCAAGTGATCCCAAGAAATTTTGAGCAAATTTGTATTTAGGGAATTTGTTTGAAGATTTCCATCACTTACTGAGCAAGAATGGCATCTAGAAGCACCAGCACCAACAAGAGGAAAAGAGGATCAGAGATGTTGGTCAAGGGTGTAGAGTGGAAAGCACCTAATTTCAAGGTAGTTCCAGTAGTGGCAGAGGCACTCGACCCTAATGGTGCACAATCACAAATTCCACCAAAGGTACTTCTGATTAACAATATTCGCACTCATTTTAAGTGTTCAATTCAAGAGATAGGAACCCTAGAAATGGATAGTGCTTTAGAAGAACTGTGTGTTGATGGCTCATTGAAACTCAAGAAGAAGCATTTGGAAACAAAAGGGTTGACACACATATCACACTTGCCAAGAAGCTTTTAGATAAATTGGATTAGGTATATTCTTAGCCATGTACACAATGGAGAGTTATGGTTGGAGTAGCCCGTATTGATCACCAAAAAGATGATTCACAAGATTACCAGCCTTCCCATTCTGAGCAAAGCTAAATCCACCAAAACCCTAGCTTGGGATGAACTCCAAAAGAAAACCCTAGCTGAGTGGGATAGTAGAGGTTTAAAAATTAGCATCATTACTGATGTGGAGCTGAGGTTTAGAATTCATGTAATTACTCACAAGATTTACAGTTCTAGTCATTTGAATAGTGTGCCATGTGAGGTAGTAGACTTAGCATTCAAAGTTATGAAGAAAAACTTGGAATTTGACCTATTAGAGCTACTACTAAAGCAACTAAACAAGAATATGGATAGCATCAGGTCATCAAAGAACAATCCCTACAAATTTGGTTCTTTATTAACATGTCTCTTCTTTTATGTGCAAAATTTCTTTCCATCCAAAGGTTTTGTCATATGGAGAAAGGATGTTCCCATTTTGTATCAGATAAATGAGTTTATGGCAGAAATGGGTGTAAAATTTGATAGTATAATGGATAGTTATTTTGAAGACTTCAAAGAAAGAATGAACAATAGGTTCAGGATTCCTCCTAAACTTGTTGAGGACTATAAAGATGATGTATGTTTCATGGTAGACTATGATAGAGTATACATTCAGGCAGTCAGGCCCCAAGTTGCATGGGTAAAACATCTCCCTTATGAGGTCAATATTGATGAAACTAGGGACATCATTGAAGCATTGGTAAATGAGCCTGTAGATCCCAAGCAACCAATCTTTGGCACTTATGATGAGGCAAAAGCTCGAATTGAATTGGAAATTAAGCTACCTCAAGCAATCAACAAAGGTAAGAGGAAGATTTCTAAGATGAAAACTACCACTAGTCCCTTAATGCTTACCAAGGGAAAAGGAGAGGATGAAGAAGAGGATCAAGAACAAGAAGATGAAGAGAAAGAATCAGAAAAGGAGGTAGAGCCAACAAAAAAGAAAGGGAGGGTTATCATTACTAAACCTCCAAAGGCCTCCACAACTATTTTCACTAGGAGAGGCAAAGAAAAAGATAAAGGTGAAGTAATATTCAACAAGCCCCAACTTACCTTCCAAGAAAAGCTAAAACAAATGGAAGAAGAAGCTGGCATCACAAACTTCAAGGCTTTAAAGTTTGAAACTAGAATTGATGTTGAGAAGATGCAGATTGAGGAGTTGGTACTCACCAAAATGGGAAAGTGGAAGTATTCCCTAGACTAGATTGCTCCTTACATCTCAAAAGAATTGTTAGTAAGATTGCAACCAAGGTGGGAGTCAGCCACATAGATAGCCAAGGACATCTATAAACAATCCTTGAAGAAACTATTGCCAAATCTCACTAAGGCAGAAGTAAAGGTAGCCATGAAGAATAATGAAGGTAAAATGATGATCAGATTTCACACATGTTTGATTTTAATTAAGGACATTGAGCATGTTGTAAGAGATTCAACAAACATGTGGAAGAATATCTATCATTTGCATAAGCCTAGTGACGTTCTAGTTGAGATCAAGGATGATGATGGTGATAGTGATGATGAAGAAAATGACAACACTCCATGTGCTACTATTGATGCTGAAGACTATTAGACACTAAGGGTTGATGATGAAGAGAAAGGGGAAGAAGCTGAAGAGGAAGACAAGGAGGAAGTGGATGAAGAAGATGATCCAATGAAGATTGCAGTAGAAGTCATTGCTTCCCTTCCTCACTCTCCACCTAAACTGGTAACATCATCAGGGTTGGAGTCAACTTCAACAAGATTGATTGCATCTACATCAAAAATATCATCTACTCCTACCATCTCACAGCTCCAGGTATCTTCAATGGAAGTATCAGTTACTTCATCTACCGAGTTACAACCCTCTTCATCAGCACTTGAGCAATCCATCACAACAATGTGCATAGTTGTCAGTTCCACAACTATGTCAACATCTTCTACTTCATGTATAGTAAATCTTCCAGCCCATTCTACAATTTTGTCTACCATAGCTCTAACTACATAAATTTCTATTAGTTCTTTAATTGTAAATATTCTAGCTTGTACATTACCTATTGGTACATCATTTTTAGGAAGCACATAAATTTTGGATATAGTTGGGACTTCTCTCAGTTTTCCTCCAGTTGGACCAATTAAAGTTTTTTCTGCTAGTCCATCTATATCAACTATTGTGTCTATTTCAAAATCCAAGGAAGTAAGCATTGAAGTAAAACCGAAGACTCCTCTAAAAATTTTGCTTACTAGTAAGGAAATTGATGAAGATATAGACTTGGATAAAGAAATTATTATTCCCAAGATAGATTTGGACATTGCCTCAGCAAACAAAATGAGATTGGTCTATCAACTTTTAGAGCAAAAGGCAAGGCAAAAGCAACTAAAAGAAGAGAGGGACAAAGAATTCACAATAATCGAGAATGCCAAAAACATAATTACTGAAGCTATAGGTGATGATGTTGATCCATCTCAAAAAATTTTGTTACAATTAAAAGATGTTGTAAATAAGTTCAATGAGGACACTTCTAGCCAAGAGAAGCTGATTGAAAAGGTAGAGAAGAAATTTGAAAATAAGGTGCTTGAGCACATTGCTCAGCACATTGCAATGAAGTAGGTAGAATTATCTAGAATTTTGAGCAACTTTGAGCAATCTTTTACAAATGTAACATTAATTTTTGGCAAACTTTTTAATGTGACCGAGTATACCAAGGATGTTAAAGAGAAATTAAATAAGATTGATGTGGACATGAAGGCTAATGCTCAAAAGTTATAGCTTGACCCTAGTTCAAGCTCATCACATCACATGAAGGTGAAATTCTTGTCAGAAATGTAGGTAGAGCTAACTTAGAGAGGAAGCCAGGATTAGGTCTAAACTAATTGACATCTAGAATATGATCCTTCCAGTCATGGACCAAATGGAGAAACACATTGCTTATTCAAAAAAATTGATCGAAGACAAGAATTTTTCTATAGTAGATCATATGATTGAACTTTCTACAGAAGTTCAAGTAGCACTCTTGACCTGTAAAATTTTGCAAAATAATTGGGATAAGACATTGTCTCTTATTCTCAAGGTACACTCTGAATTTCTCTCACATTTTAGTGTCTCTATTTGAATTTATTATAGTCTTTGGCATTATTGTCAAAAAGGGGGAGTATGAGATGAACAAGAGAATAGAACAGGAGGAGTAAAAGAGACTTGTGGAGAAATAAGAAAAGAAAATAAATTGATATATGTATAGATAAAAGCTATGTATATATTATGCCATATGTATGGGGGAGATATGTAAGATATGTATATGTAACAACTTTACAAAGATTAATTTTGGAAAATCAAAATCAGAATGTTAGTAAACATAAGTTTTGGTTCATAAGTGTTTTTGTCACTAATGCAAAAGGGGGAGATTGTTGGAATTATGTGGTATTTTTCATTAGTGACAACACTTATTTGATTCTGAATGCTTACCGAGCTTATCACTCAGTCTATAGTTTATACCAAGCATTTAGTGGTTACCTTGTAAGCTTAGCAGTTAAGCAATTCACACTGAGCATTCATGAAGCTACCAAGTGAATATAGGAAATGTGAAGACTAGTAGTGTCTACCAAGCTTCTTAGTGTCTACCATACTTCACAATGTCTACCGAGCAGTAAGTTTGTATCATGGAGATTCAATGTAAATCGAGCATTGAAAGAAGTAGTGTTTATTGAGTGAAGCAAGGTAAACTTAGTGTGTAGTATCTATCAAGTGACACTACATCTACCGAGTCACCAATGGTTACCGAGTTTAGAAGTACATCGAGTGATTAGTATGGATCGAGCCTTCACTTCTACTGAGTGCATGATGATGCCGAGTAATGCAGTGGACACTGTGTATTAGAAGGTCACTGAGTCAGTTCAGTGAACCTGAGTTATTTACTATTGGGCCGACTTTGTAATATATTTGTTCACTTATATTTTGGCCGAACTTGCAATTTTGTAAATTTGAAAGGTATATATGTAAGGTGTATTGTAAGATATTGTATGTATGAAGCAATAGTGAACTAATGTGAAGTAATTTTGAGAAGTGCCTGCAAAGGATTTTTCAGCAGCAGTTCAAGGAATACAACAAGGTCAATACAAAGGTAGAAAAGTTATATCCATCACATAAGGTGATCAATGCATAAAGGATCTTATTAGTAATCAGTTGTAAGTAGATCCACTGCTTCATCTTAATAGGTGAATCGGCTTCTAAATCCTTTAATAGGGTAGACTTAACAGTCTTTGTATAAATCTCTTAACCGAGTGCATACTTCATTGTATGTTTGTGAATCCTCTAACAAGGTGGACCTAGCAGTCCTTTGTGCTCCTAATAGGGCAGATCACCAGAAGTGGTCAATGTAAGCCTTAATAGGCCAACTTTATGCTGTAGTATTGAAGTTTTGTGGGTATCATCCCCACCCCAATTTTACTTTCTATTTGGAAGGTTTCTGGGTCACCAAAATATTGTGTTCTTTTGTGTGATGAATTTTTTATCTTTCAGTACTAATGAATGTAGTATCATAGATGAATGTGTGGTAAATTTAAAGGAAAGTTTTAAAGTTATTGATTCACCCATTCCCTCTCAGTAACTTGTCATATCTTGAATATTTCCAACAGGTGGTCCCCATGTCTTCTCATCATTTCAAGCACTCCCGTTGACACAGCCAGCTAGCAGATTATGGACCTTTGGCGAGTAGTTGATAATCTTGCTTCGTATTTAATTTTTCATGCATTTCAAGGTTTCTTGGTACATGTTTAGGCTCTTTTGAAGTGTGTGTCATTGGACCTTGCGTGGGGATCTCATTCTTTGCACGGGCCCAATTTCTTCTCGTGCAAAGATCCACCAGTTTGATGTTTCTTTATGCTTGATGGTGAGGTTTCTCGCAAGGGAGATACCCACCTTTCACATGAGATGCACCTATTTTTGGGTGTATTTCACTTATTGGTTAGTCGTTCCTTGCATGAGGACTTTCTTTCTCAAATGAAGATATGAACTATCATGCAAGAAAGTGCATTTCTGTATGAAAATATGGTGTCTTTGGCAAAATTGATAGTTGAATTTTTGATGTTTCATCTCAAATTTACATTTTGGTTTGTCATCATGTTGACTTCTTGAGTGGATACTAACCATTTGCATGTTATTTTTTCTCATGTGTGTAGGTTATCTTTGATGATATCAGATTTAGGTCCCACTATCTACCATATGGAGCTCTATTGCAGAGTCTTGATGCCATTGATATGGCACACATAGACTAACTAGGGTTATCACATTTATGCTAGATCCCAACAGTGCTGGCGAATCATGAACTATTGACTATATTGGTGGAGCATTTCCATTTGGAGAAGAACAAATTCTATTTTCCCTAGGGGGAGATGACTGTCACTCCAGAGGTCGTATATAGGATCCTGCACATACCCTTCCATGGGCTGACTGTTGTTTATGACACCATACCAAGAGTGGGCACAAAGGAACCATGGGCCATTTTCTAGTAGGATTTGATCATGGGATGAGCCATCACATGGGACAAGCTTTCCCACACTTACGGTCCCACTCACAAGTTAACCTCCATTTTGGTGATCTTCATTAGCTGTTTCCTAGTGCCCAATAGAGGGCAACATAGATTGGATTGTGGGTGGGGTTAGATGCTCCAAAGGATTTTCGATGTCATAGAGAGGTTTGTATGGGGTTAGTTCATGCTTGTGCATATGTTTCATGAGATGCATGAGAATATTTACCATGAGAGGAGGAGAATGGCCGACGGGATATATGTATTGTAGATCTGGGCATGGGAGCATCTGCTAGTTACATGACCCATTTTTGAGGATGAGAGGCCACCTTTAGTGCCTTAGATATGCAGATATTGAGGCCAACTTACCCATATAGCTTTAGGGAAAACTGAGTTGTAGAGGACCTATCTAGATGACTTAGTGTTTGTTGTACGGAGGCCTTAGCGAGAGACCGAGGACTGGGATGATGTGGCCTAGGAGTTGAGACACATGTTTGTATCATGACCACTGATAGGCCAATCTTCATAGATAGTGGAGTGATTCTAAGTGACTCGTGTGTGGCACCAATATGGGAGACCACAGGACATATCATAGGAGTACTGCTCCTATGCGCGACTGGCGAGAGATGTTGAGCGAGGATGGTCATAGAGATTGGACCCTAGAAGATCCATGATAGATGTCATCAGCTATGTTCTAACATAGTGGGACTACTTGCCAGTGGTGGAAAATGCAGGGATGATGCTAGCATACTAGGCATATTTTGCAAGCCATCCCTTCCTATGCTTCACAGATCCAGTGGGGATGGAAGCTCTTAGACTACAGGGGCCACAATAGGCACCACCATAGGGACCACAATAGGTGAGACACTGGGTTTGATAGGTGCAGATCCCACCTTAGTAGATGGGGAGAGATTTAGGTGCATGTAGTAGTGGGGTAGATCAGATTCAATGATAGAGACCCGCACTGAGGAGTAGTATCTAGCCAAGTAGGAAGCTAAGCAATTTGATGAGGAGATGCAAGAGTAGCCTACTGCTAGGTCTCAAGATTCTTTGAGGAGAGCCAAAGAGTAGATACAACATGCCTCTGGTTGTTAGGAGAGTTGAAAATCTAGATAGCTATGAGGGATACCCAAATAGTGGAGAGAGATCATGAGATCCGTGGGCTGAGAGAGTAGTTAGTGATAGCTTAGAAGAGAGTAGAGAAGCAATAGGACAAGATCTAACTATAGATGGAAAGAGTTGCTTATTACTTTGTGGCATATTCCACAATTTTCTTGGATGAGGCAGAGCAGGTGCCTTAGTTTTCATAGTATGCATGAGATTCAAGAGGTGCCTAGCTAGCTGTGAGACTAGACATGCTACCTTCACCACCACCACCTCCTCCTCTAGTAGCTAAGGGAGTGGGAGAGAGCTAGATAGTTTTGATTTTGATTTTGGCTTGGCTATGTATCCATTAGTGTGGCAGCACCATTTTGTACCATTTTTTATTGAAAGCGCTCAAGTAGCATTCATTTTTGTAGTGATGTACACCTTTGATATACATATATATACAAGATTTTGAGTCAAGTACCATGTGCATGTGTCATAATCTATTTTTGTTACTTATTCCACATGAGATGTTTTATGCTATGATTATGAGATATAGATGTGATATATGAATGCAAATTTGATTTGATGACTGAATGAGTTTAGTGTAGATGAGATGGATTATGAAATGATGTATGAAATGAAAATGTGATTAAATTGACATCTCATGTAGTGTTCCATGTTTTTTTTGATAGTGATAGGTATTCCCTTGAGGAACGAGAGGATGAACCAAAGAATCGAATGCTTGTGCAGCCATGAAGAAACATGATACTTTGAAGATACTAACAATCCCTCATCAAAAAGATGTAAGTGAATTAATCATCGAGCCATGTGTTTATGTGATGCAAGCCTATGCTAGATGCATTCTTAAACTCAATGCAACCTTAAGTTTGGTTACCAAGCTTTGATACTTATCATCATTGAGATTTTAGTGAAATCCCACATGTCATACAATTTCTAGTAACATTGCAATCATAGAAATATGAATGTGACACATGTTCTAGTTTTGTCAAGATTAAATGTAAGCATTTGAGGCACAAGAAGCTAGAATGACTAGAACATTTGTCCCTTTTAATGTGGCAAGTTAACATAAGCATCAAAGCATAAATACTAGGATGACTAGAATGTTTCTTGCATGCAGACACACCAGACACATGGGAGATTCCTCTTATGCTTAAGTAAGCAGAAAGTATTTTGTCCTCAAAGGCCCTTGTGTCTGTAACCTAAGACAATTTTTTTCCATATATACTCATAGTGACCCGTACGTTCCCTTAGTAGGACGAGTATCAATATTTACTATAGCATAAAGAGTTCAATCCAACTAGGAAGGAGAAGAACCAACCTCACTAATTTACCCATATAAAAGGACTCGAGGTACACATAGATGCTTTAGATTATTTGGAACTAGACCACAAATAGAAAGAAAAAGAGAGATCATGCCCCTAGTCCTTGCTTCTCTTGTCAAAAAGGACATGATGAATTTTCTCAAAGAGACATGAAGAAGCAAAAGAGAAAAAAACAAAAGAAGACTCAACATATCCCAAACAAATTCATCATTTTTTTGGTTTAGTGTTTTTGTATATATAGGACTGATGTCAAGTGTCAATGTTTAGAACATGTTTGAAAGAAATCTCTTGAGTAGGTGATGACAGTAGACAGACACAGTCAGAATGACTAGTGACTAAAGTCAAAGAGCAAATTTTAGTGTGAAGAACCTGAGTAGGACTAAGTGACAATAGATAGACATAGTCAAGATGACTGGCAACTAGTGTAAGAGAGATCTTCCATGAGGGGAATCTCAGCCATGACACGAGTGATAGTAGGTAGACACAATTAGAACAACTGGTGACTGTTACAAAAGAGATTTTATGAAGAGAATCTCAACAAAGAGTGACACTAGTGATAGTAGGAAGACACAGTTAGAACAACTAGTGACTATTGTGAAAGAGATTCTATGAGGAGAATCTCAAAAAAGAGTGACATTAGCGACAGTAGACAGATGCAGTTAGAACAATTGGTGACTATCACGAAAGAGATTCTATGAGGAATCTTAAAAGTGACACGAGCAACAATTGGAAAACATAGTTAGAACAACTGGTGACTGATGTGAGAGAGATCTTCCACGAGAGGAATCTCAAAAGTGACAGAAGTGATAGTAGACAGAACAACTAGTGACTGACACTTAAGATATTATCCATGAGAGGAATCTCAAAAAGTGACACTAGTAACAGTAGGAATACATAGTTAGAACAACTAGTGACTGACACTTAAGAGAATATCTATGAGAGGAATCTCAAAAAGTGACACTAGCGATAGTAGGCAGATACAGTTAGAACAACTGGTGATATTGCAAGAGATTCCTATGACATTGAATGGTGGTGCCCTTGAGTTTTGACAAGATTCAATCCATGGATACATGAGTGAAAGTAGCAAACTAAAATAGGAAAGCAACTATACAAGAAGCCAGAAGATGCGCTACGAGATATGGTAGTTAGGAACAAGAGGCACCTGTTTACTAGGTTTTCACCTTCTTGGCAGAAATTCTATTTTTGCTACCATGATGCCTGTTTCCAAGTTCCATCAATGGCACTTTTTTTGTTTTTCAAATTTTTTTGAATTTTTGAATTTTTCCATTTTTTTGGATTTTTTTTTAACTTTTCAATTTTTTTGGTCTTACCAAGGTGCCTATTGCTAGGTTTTCGCCAAGATAATTATTTTTTAAAGGATTTTTTGTAATTTTTTGAATTTTTTTAGAACATTTTCAAAATTCTAGAACTTTTTTTGAAATTATGAGCTCTCAAACAGGATCATATCATTTTTTTCTAGTGTCTAGCAAGGTGTAGGACATGATGTAGTAGCAAGCTAGTGGATAAACAGAGATGGATAGGCAAGGAATATGAAGTGAGTGAAAGTGATCCTCAAGAACTAGCTCTTCAAGAGTACCCAAGCTAGGGAAAATGTAAGATAGCCATATGAATTGGGTTTTAGATAATCAATGAAAGTCAATAAGTGAAATAGCATGATGTCATGGAAGAAAGTAATCCAAAAGAGTGGATATGTCAAGAGATCTCAATGAACCATATTCTTTTTTTCTTTTTCTTTTGATCAAGACCAAAGGGTCTAAGTGGATAGGATAATGATAAGAAATCATAGTAAAGTAAAAAGCTCATTATGGAACCTATGAGTGAGTGACTTGGGATAAGAAGGACCATGATAGGAATCTTGGTGGATAAGATAACCTATGCTCACAAATAACTCAATAGAGTCAAGATCAAAGAGGAAAGATGGAATAGATGAATTATGGAAGAATTACGCATGACACCTATTTGCCAAATTTTCATCATGGTACTTATCCAAGGTGCCACAAGAAGTAGTTTTCACCATAGGACATATTTATTTATATTTACTTTTGCTACCAAGGTGCTTGTTTCTGAGTTTTCATCGAGGCACTTTTTTTTTTTTGGATTTTTAGAGTTTTTGCAAAGAATTCAAGCTTTTTTAAATTTGAATAGTGCTCCTATTGGAAGGAGAAATTATGATAAGCCAAGACCATAGAAAGGTATGCTCCAAGATGCTAATAGGGTAATGCAAGGGAGTTAGTAGAAAAGATATATGGAGGATAAGGTTTTAGGCTATGGATGAGATAAATGGGATGGAAGGATAAAAGGTGGGAGGATAGAAGGTGGAGTGGATAGGGTATTGAAAGGGATGTGCAAGGGTAGAAGAAAAAGTGGGAAAGATCAACATTGGCACACACCTTGAAGGGTAGTGGAATGATGGAGGAAATATGGAAAAAATAGTTTTAGGTTTAGATGTATGAGGTGGTAAAATAAATTTGGAGGAAGATGGAGTGGAAGGCTTCATAATCTTTTGAGGAAGATGATTGGAAGAAGATGAAGTGAAAGCCTTTGAAAGCTGGAATGTCAACCTTGAAGTATTTTCAATATTAAAGTCTTTCAAGAGAGACTTAGGAATCCATATGGATTTAGAGCTTTCTTCATTGTTGGATGCATTAGAACATATTTCTTCAATGATGGATTTTGGAACCCCTATTTTCTTTGATTTTTTTCTTTTTCTAGTGGACCTTTGTGGTCTCTTGAATAGTTCTATTTTTGGATTCTCATGTCGATTAGAGGAGACATAGTGATTATTTGTAAATATAATCTCATGTTTATTTTTAAGTTGATTATCCAAACTGCTTCTAAAAGGCTTGGGGCTTGTGGATGAAGAAGGTTGATATGGCTGGTTTAGATGGAAAGCTTTATGTGAAGGACTCAAGGATTTGTGTCTTTGTTGATCTTGAGGTAGAGTAGGAGAAGTAGGTAATGAGTTAATAGTTGAATTATGAGATGGAGGAACATAAGCTCCCAAAATAGATGGAAGATTTGAAGGCTTTATCTTAGAGGGATAAGGACCAAGAATAGATTTAGAAGCTATAAATAGATAGTGGATAGGGATATCAACATCCTTAGAGTGAGAAACATGACCTAGGACATTCAAAGACTCATGAATAACTTTAATATGAGAAACACCTTTGATAGGAGAACTTAAAGCTTGAGTATAATTTTGAAGTGAGTATGGAGAAGTAGAACAAGAGGGGGTACTTTGATCTTGAAAAGGATTTTTGGATAGCATAGAAAAAGTATTTTTCTCATGATCTTTAGTAATCTCATTAGGGATGGTGTAAGGTACATCATGATCTTGCCTACTAGAGAGGCATGATATGGAAGATGGAGGACTATGTGGCTCTTGAGATGGAGGCATGAGATCTTGGAAGATTTGAAAGGGGATGAAGGAATCTTGGTCTTGATCAATACTTGTTTCTTCACCGTTTCAGTAGTCCTCTTGACATGAAACTAATTCCAAGGATGAGGGAGTATCTGAATCTATATTCAAATATATTTCTAGAGTCTTCATAATAAGCTCTTGAAGTTTAGAAGGAAAATTACTTGGAGTGGACTTCATAGGTATAGCAGGGCATGAAGAAGTATGATTTGTGAAGGTAGTGAAAATACTTGCAGCCCAATATCAATTGACTTGAGTTTCTTTCAAAGGCAATCCTTGGGGGTACACATAGCTAACAAGGGGAGTAGTGAGTTCTTTGTTTGGTGAATATGTGTTGGAAAGATTGGACACTTTAGAAGCTGGTTGTATGTTGGAAGAGATAAGTGTCACATTTAAACCATTACTCGACTTGGTTTCATGATGTTGATCCTTCTTGAGAGTATAATCTCTAGTAGATGAGAGCTTAGATTTTTTAATTATGTCATTGTCAAGGAGATCTTGGATCTTGTTTTTTAGCTGCTTACAATGTGAAGTTTTATGTAAACTATGTCTATGATAGGCACAATAGTTACTCATAAAGGAAACTCTTGCCAAAGTGACCTTAGGTAACATAATGAGTTTCTTTTGAAGAAGTTCTTCTAAAGTTGATTCATAAGATCTTCCAAAAGGGGTGAAATAACACTTTGGTTTAGGTTCCAAATTTTTTTCTTCAAAGATATTTCTAGATTTCTTGGGTGTTTGTGAAGTGTTCTTAGATATCTTGGATTCAAGATCACAAGAATTTGATTTTTGGTTGTCATAGGAGGAAGAGAAAATTTTTTTCAAGGAGAATTTGTTCGATGATGTTCATCTTCCTCCTTTAGTCTTTGAAGTTGAATGTTCATTGATTGGATTTGTTTCTTCATGTTTGCAATAAGTATCTCTTCTTCTTCACTAGGAATATTGGATTTAAAACATTTTTTGTTAGCCATTGTGATGTCCTAGATTTATGTGAACAACCACACATAAAAGGTTTGATAGGTTTAGACTAAGACCACACTTAAAACATCATCTCAAAGTATGTGTAAGTGATAGAAAGGGTGATGTTTTCCAAGGTATGAATAGTTAGAAAACTAATGGCTAGAACAACCAAAAAGTTTGACTATCATGACAAAAAGGGATAACAACATAGTAGAACAAGTAGAATAGTGGAGCAAAGAGACTAGTTCAGATGTGGGTCTCAAGTGTTTAGTTGAGATAGTTTAGTTTCAGATAGTTGCAAATAGAGTTGTGTATGGATTTTTCTTAACATAGACCAGCGAAGATTCATGATGATAGTAGAGCTATCATTTTCAAGCAATTTCTCATTAGATGTTTAACTCACCATTTCACTAGTTTTGACTTGTTTGATGTTTATGTGGAATTTGGACTTTGAATACTCAAGAACACAAAACACATCAACAATCCTATCAAGGCTTTCAACTAGGATATACAAAGATCAATTATAGGGTGTCCTCAATATACACAAGGTATGTGAGGCCCAAATCTATAGATGAAAGAAAATAATGCCACACAGTTGAGAGGAGATGGTAACCCAAATCTCCACCTTCACTTTCCAAATGTATAAAGTTCTTTAGGACTTAGACAAGAGTGACAAGATTATACTTCCAAGAGAGGTGTCTTTCAATTCAACTCTCAATATTTATACTCTACCAGAACACAAGAGTTGAGGCTGTCCCAAGGGGTGATGAAATCCCCAAGCAAGCCTCCTAAAAAATAAAACAAGTCCACTTATTTCTTGTGCACTCAAGATCACTCAAAGGTGTGAGAGGAGTGAATATGTAAGTGGCCTTGGAGTTTAAAAGACACTTGTTCTTTCCTAATGAATCTTTAGATTTTATATTCTACTCTTGAAGACATTCATGTTTAGCATGCAAGGTTCTTTCCAACTTACAGTGTCATCAACATAATAAATATAGAGTTCATCAACAAAAGTAAATTGAGTGTCATCAACATAAGAAATTTGATAAGGAAAAGAGAAAGTTCCTTTATGCATTCAAGATTGAATGTATTCAATTTAAGCACCAAAATCTAAATATTTCATTGCAATGGTTCTTTGATCCTTAAGCACTTAAGGGTTTGGTATTAACATGCATTCTAATGAAAATGTATTCTTTTTAAGGCACTCAAGAGTGTGTTTTAGCATTCATTCCAATGAAAGACATGTAGATTTAATCCATGACATTCAAGAATGAGTTTTTAGTGCATTCATCCAATTGAAATATTTTTCAATTTATTAAGACACTCAAGATTGAATTTGATTGGTTTAGATTTGAAGGCATTCAAGAGTGTGTTTGGATTTTAAATTTAATTGCAACATGCATTCAAAGAAAAATGATTAATCATTCAAGTTCATTCCTTTCTAATTAAAAATCCTCTCATGTGCTTCCTTGTTCCTTTACATAGACCTATAATACAAAAAATAATTAAAACTCAAAGATTTGCATTACGACATAATTTTTTTATGAATTTAAAAAATAAAAAATAAAAAATAAAAAATGAATTTTTAATCATAAAAAATCTTCAATTTTTACTGTGATCTCTTGAAAGTGTTCCAAATTGACAATAAAAATTTCATATCAAAATGTTGAGATTTATCTCATAAATTATTTTTTTAATGAATTATATATATTTTTTAAATTAAAAATTGTTGGATACAATTGGTTAATTGAGTGTTGTCTTTAATGTTACAAAAATGTCATATCAGTCATCAAACAGAGTCTACCGAGCTCAGAAGGTAAGCATAGTAGTTTACAGAGTCTACCAAGCGTTATTACATTGTAAAGATAGCTTCTACCAAGCTAACTTGGTTAATGAAGGAAGTTCAGTACTTACCGAGCTCACTCGGTGATCGAAGGAAACTGTGACATAGTATTTATCGAGCTGGGAAGGTAAGCGAAGAAAAGTTAGTGTTTACCGAGCTGGGAAGGTAAGCGAAGAAAAGTTAGTGTTTACCGGGCTGGGAAGGTAAGTGAAGGAAAGTCAGTGTTTACCGAGTTCACTCGGTGTCCAAAGGATTTTTGCACAATTCGCAGTGCTTACCAAGCCTCACTTGGTTAAAACTAAAGATCATTATGGTATAGTGTTTACCGAGCTGGGTTGGTTAGCGAAGGATTTTTGAAAAGTGTGGAATTAAGGCTAAAATTGATTTATGTGATGAATGTAGCCGACTCATGGTATAATTATTAATAATTTTAACTTGTATTTAAGGCCGACTTGATAATTAGAAAGGTATATATGAAGGATCAAGTTGCGAATTCAAGTGTGCATGTGTGGATAAGATGTATGTGCGAATTGTGAAGGTGCAAGCAAATTTTTGAAGGATCAGATATCCTTGTGGAGCTACAAAGATTTTATGTGATCAGAGAGGATCTAGTGAAGTAGAACAAAGATCTATATCAGCAAAGATAAGTTGCATTATATTCAGATCATTCATTGTTACTTTCTAACAATTGTAGCTGTGATTTCAAATCTCTTAATAGAGTGGGTTTAATAGCCTTATTGTAAATCCTCTAACAAGGTAACAGTTCAGTTGAATTGTTCTAAAGACCTCTAGCAAGGCCACTCCTAACAGGGTGATTAAATCCTCTAACAGGGTCACACCTAACAGTGTGTTTTGTAACCTCTAACAGGGTTGGCTCCTAACAGGGCTCACTTCAGAAGAGTGAAAAATAGTAACTAGTTACATTGGTGGTTTTTCCCATATTGGGTTTCCACGTTAAATCTGGTGTCTCTAGTGTTCATGATTGCTGAATTGTTTTGGTTATCAGTTCTTAATAATTATTAGTATTTGCTGCATTATCAAGTTTCAGTAATCTGTAACTAAGATCAAGATTTTAGACATCTAAGGGATTGTGAAATGTTTTTGTGGTAACTGATTCACCCCCTCCCCCTCTCAGTTACTCCATTCTCATTTCCAACAAAAAAATATAGTTTAAATCCAAAAAATATGAAATTTTTGTTGGGGTATCCTAATGTCAACAAAAACTAGAAGTAAAACTTTTACAATTTAATTCGATGATTTGGAGGGTAAATTGATTTTTTAATGAAAAACCATTAAAGAATTACTAAAAATCCAATTTTGATCCAAAAAATCTGTAATTTTTACTATGCATGTCAGCCATTTTCCCAAATCTAAAGGAAAAAGTTTAGATCAAAATGCATTGTTTTATGTGCTCAAATAATTCACATATTATAAAATCATTAAAAATTTATATAAAATAGAGCTTTTATCATAAAAATCTGAAATTTTGTATGTCATTTTGCACTATTGTCTAGGACGTTCTATAAAAATTTCAGACTAGAATTCATCAATTTGGTCTACTTTTTATGAATTTTATGAAAAATCATAAAAAGATTACAAAAAAAGAATTTTGATCAATTTAAAAAAAAAAAAACTTTAGAACATGAGAAGGAAGAAGAAGAAGATAAGAAATAGAAGAAGATTAAGACGGAGAAGAGGATGAGGTTTCTCAAATTTTCATTTGCTCATGATTGTTGGATGTCTTCTTGAAGTGTCTCCAAACCTACAACAATTCAAATCTACAAAACAAGATATAAATAAAAACTAAAATGTAAAACAAGAAGAATGAGGCCAGAAAGGTGATTTCTCGGCCCCATAGTGGGTGCCAAAAATGTGTATAGGAAATTGGGGCCCTCTGATCCTCACATACACTTCAACATAGTCCTTACCTGCAAGATCATCTCAAAATAAACATTGAATTGTTCATTCGAATAATCCAACATAATGACCTATTGCCTTCTAATTATAAGGATTTTTCTTGTTTGCTCTCAGACTGAGAAGTAGACAACCAAACCTTTTAGTACAAAGGATTTTATGCAATTATATGATCATGCAATTAATCTAAATGAGAAATGTAGTTTAATCTAGGAATAAGAAAAATTGTTTAATCTATATGTATGCATTGTATTAAACTGGATGATATTGATGCTAAACAATGAAAAACTATGATAATATAAAACAAGTGAGTATGCAATTCAATAGAGATTTGATGCAATTCAAATTCCAACCTTTGTAGTGAGAGATTAGAAGTCTCTTAAATAGAATTCTCAAAATCCATCAGTGGTCAAGATTAATTAGGATGAATAGTCGAGATTAGAAATGAGATTCAGTTAGAATGGAAAGTTTCCTTATGAAAAGGAAGTTAACTGATTTCTTTTGAGTGGAATAAGGAATTAACTGATTTCTTTCCTTTTCTAATTTTAGTTAACTAAGAGTTTCCATTTCTAAACTGAAGAGAGAATATTGGAGAAGATATTTGATTTAAAGAAATTAAATATGACCTCATAATTGAGTATTCTAAATTGAATAATTAAATTCAACAATTAGAATAAGAATATTTAATCAAATCAAATATATTTAATACCTCATTTATATTAGCTAAAAGGGGTGAATTTAATTAAATTAAAGTATTAAGGCTTATAATAAAATTAATTCAATTAAAAGGTTAATTTAGCCAATTCAATGAATATTCAGGAATTAATTAAAGTAAATGATTAATACATATTAATGATTTTCTGCATTTGACACTTAGGTCAAGTAGAGATTATAAGAATCAGAAATACCTAATGACATAGGACTTTAGGGTTGATCAAATAGAAAAAAATTGGTTAACATGGAAATGAGCCAATTTTGGGGTATTACACCAATAACATTCTTGTCTTTAGGCCTTGGAACTAATTCCCATGTTTCATTTTTCACAGTTTGATCTAATTCTTACTTCATTGCTTAAATCCAATGATCGTCTTTATAGGCTTCATCTACACTCTTAGGTTCAACTTGAGAAATCAAACATATCTCTTCATTAACTCTGTTTCTTCTCATCACTCCTCTATCTTTACTACCAATTATCTACTCTGGAAGATGATTCTTTGTTAGACTCATGTTGGAGGTAGGATTTTCTAACTCAACTCTTAACAATTTGCACATCATTCTATAGATCCTTATTAGTCTCAAAGAAAATTTCTACATTCTATCTAACAATTCCAGTATTATCTTCTTTTTCATCAGAATTGTAACCCATCATTTTTTTACAGTTTGATCTAATTCTTACTTCATTGCTTAAATCCAATGATCATCTTTACAGGCTTCATCTACACTCTTAGATTCAACTTTAGAAATCAAACATATCTCTTCATTAACTCTGTTTCTTCTCATCACTCCTTTATCTTTACTATTAATTATCTACTCTGGAAGATGATTCTTTGTTAGACTCATGTTGGAGGTAGGATTTTCTAACTCAACTCTTAACAATTTGCACATCATTCTATAGATCATTATTAGTCTCAAAGAAAATTTCTACATTCTATCTAACAATTCCAGTATTATCTTCTTTTTCATCAGAATTGTAACCCATCATTTTTTCCTTAACTCCAAAATTTTTATCAATATTTACATTTGCACATTCAACTATAGTCTTAGTTCTATGATTAAAACATCCGTAAGCTTTAATTTTCAATGAATAACCAAGAAACATACCTACATCAATTCTTGGATAAAACTTACCAATATTTGTTGATATAAGATTTTTTTGAAGAGAAGAACTTGTAATATAACAATCATTATTTTGCCAATGATGTCAAACTTGCTACCTGCTGGTAAGACAATTTATTTTTGGTAAATGTGTTAAATCAATGATTTGACAAATCTGAGCTGACTATTTTTTTCTTAATTGTGTGAAGCATGTGGAAGATAACTATAATGAGTTGTTGGCACACAATTCAAGAAATATTATAGAAGAAGTTTCTAGAGGAACCAAATAGAAAAGTGGGTAGATACATTGTATCCTACCTAATCCTGCCTAACCCTAAAATGGACAATTGTGGTTAAGTGAAAAAGATCTTAATTCTCTATCTATAGAGATAGTTGGTCAGAAGCAAAGGTTGTCATGTGTGAGAACCTAAGGAAGACAAGGAGTCTAGCGTGTTTCTTCATTCAGTGTCTGAATAGAGGTGACTATAGTTGGCATGCAAAGAAATAAGGCTTAATAGTATGAATGCTTGAAGGCTGAACAAGCTATTAGAGCTAAAGTGTATGAATGCCAAGTGGAATGGAATACTGAAACATAGATTTATAATTTGCAAGTGAGTTGTAATTTTTTATTAGATCAAGCCTTACTATTACTTTCTAATCATTGTATCCGTCTAGTCTAAATCCTTTAGATTAAATTTAACCTAACAATCATTTGTAAATCCCTTAACTGAGTGAAATTCTAATGGAATGGCCTAAAGTCCTCTAAAAAGGCTCACTCCTAATAGAATGATTGAAATCCTTTAATCGGGTCACATGTAACAATGTGTATTGTAAGCTTTAATAGAGTTGGCCTTTCACAGGGCATCACTTCATTAGAGTGAAATTTAAATTTAACCTAACAGTCATTTGTAAATCCCTTAATCGAGTGAAATTCTAATGGAATGGCCTAAAGTCCTCTAAGAAGTCTCACTCCTAATAGCATGATTGAAATCCTTTAATCGGGTCACATATAACAACGTGTATTGTAAGCTTTAACAGAGTTGGCCTTTCACAGGGCTTCACTTCATTAGAGTGAGAATTAGTAGCATGTTACTAGTGGTTTTTCTAAAATTGGGTTTTCACATAAAATCCTTCTGTCAAATTGTGTGAATGTTCTTATGTTGCTTCATGTTTAAATTTCTGCAAAGTTGTCTTCATTGGGGACAATAACCTACAAAGTTTAAGTATTGTATGATCTAATGGATGCATGCATGATAAAGTTTCATGGATATGAGTCTACTAAGCACTAAAAATTTTTATTTTTACATCTGGACCTTGGATAATTGATTCACATCCCTCTCAAATATTTTAAAGAATTCCAAAAATTGGTATTAGAGCCATAGTGCTTGAGAGGACTAGTTACTAGAAGAAAAAGATCAAGATGTCTAAAAGAGAGGTACCCAAGCTTAACAAGGAGAACTTCTTTGAATGGAAAAGTTTGATGAAGCTAAAACTAGGAGGTCTTGGAGACCATGCATAGTCTACCATCACCATTAAACATGTTGACCCTACTAGAGCCCTAATTACTAAGGATCTGAAGAAGAAGAAAGAACACAATTAGGTTATGTTAGAGATTGCACCTTCCCTAATCTACACTGAGTTTGATGACATAAAGGAATGTGATACTACTGAGAAGATGTGGGATGCTATAGAAAAGATCTACGAAGGAGACAAAAATGTGTTGAGAGCCAAATTTGGAAGTCTAAGAGGTAAGTTTGATGATATGAGAATGCAAGAAGGTGAGAATATAACTCAATTTTATGCTAGAGTAAAAGAAGTAGTTAATGCTATTAGAGGAGCAACTAGTAAGATCGAAGATGAGACTGTGATCAGAAAGTACTAAGAACCTTGCTGCCCATCTATGCTATTGAAGTTTTTGCATACAAGAACTAAGGTGCACATTTGGTAATGATATGATCCTTGAAGGATTGATAGGTAGACTCACTATCTTTAAACTATCTAATTTTGATAATTTCAAATTTGAGAATGTTGAATCTAAATTCAAAGCTAAGCTATCCTTAAAAGAGCTAAAGAGAAGAAGAAAAAGGTCAAATATGTTTCTAGTGACAATGATACAGATGAGGAGAATGTAGAACATCTTGAAGCATTGCTAGCAAGGAGATTTCATAGAGGCAAAGTCAAATTCAGAGGTAAGTTACCTATTATGTGTTTTAACTACAATGAGGTTGGTCATATTGCTTGTAGATGTCCAAAGAAGAAGAAAAACAAAGGTTGAGACAAATGTAGAAGTAAAAGAGATGAGGACAAAAAAGATTACAAAGATAAAGGCAAGAAGTCTTGCTATATTGCTGAAGAGGAAACCAAAGATGGATTTGACAATCGTGATGATGAAGTGATGTATGTTGCAGTGAAGGATGATTCTGATTCTAATGAGGCAATTGCACTAGTATCTTATGTGAACAAGAGTGATAGATGGATCATTGATAGTGGGTGTTCATATCACATGATTAGAGATAAAAGTAAGTTCATTACCCTTGATTATTATGATGGAAATAGTGTAAGTCTTGGTAATGATGCACCATCTATAATAAAAGGAAAATGATCAACCAAACTCATAGAAAAGATCATGTGTGACAATGCTTATTATGCTGAAGGACTTAACTATAACTTGTTGAGTGTATCGCAACTAAATAGTTCAGGTTGCAAAGTTGAGTTTGAGAACAAGATAGAAAATATTTGACACTGATAGGAAACTAATTGGGAAAGGTGATTAGACTAGAGACAATCTATTTTATCTTGATATGAACGATGCTACTTGTCTTGTTTTAGAATTTGATGATGTGTGGTTATGGCAGAAGAGGTTATGTCATGTTAAATTTGATAACTTAGTGAGTATCAATAACATGAAAAGAGTTTGAGGTTTTCCTAAACTAAAGAAACCTAAAAATATAATTCCATACAATGTCAATTAGAAAAGATGACAACATCTAGTTTTAAAAGTAAGACTCATACCTCTAAAGAAATTATTGAGATCATTCATATTGACTTGTGTGGACCAATTGATGTGAAAAGCTACAAAGGTTACAAGTGCATTATCCTATTTGTTGGTAATTATTTTAGAACAATGATAGTTATGTTTTTGAAACAAAAATATGATGCTTTCCAAATGTTTAATTGATACTTAGCTAGAGTTGTAAAGGAGATAGGAAAAATCTTGAAATGTCTAAGATCTAATAGAGGTAGAAAATTTACATCAAATGAGTTTGAGATGTTTTGTAATGATACATGAATCAAAAGATAGACTTCTACGCCTAGGAGCCATCCACAAAATGGAATTCCTGAAAGGAGGAATAGATTTTTGATGAACTGTGCTAGAACACTCATGATGAAGAAGTCTTTTTGTTTGAAATACTTGAGAGACGCTATAAGTACAACTTTTTATACCTTAAACTATGTGCAAGTCAAGAAAGGTACTCATTCAACACCTTTTGAGTTATGGTATGTGTAGACACCTAAATCTGATTCCATCAATAGGTAATCATATTTAGTCATCTCCTAGGACATTATTGATTAAATATTTACTATTTAATTAATTAATTGTCATCCCTTAGTTAATTAATTAGTTTAATTAACCATAGTCCAATTGATAAAATCAAATGATCACCCAAAATCAATTTATCAATTAAATCCCCATTCCTCTATTAAATTGAATAAATCCTCAAATCTATTCAATTTAATCCCATACTCCCATTTTATTGAATAATTTTTTTAAATAAAATATCTAAAATCTAAAAAGCCTTCCTAAACCCTATCCTAACCCCTAATCCAACCCATTCACCCATACTAACCTCATTTAGCCTCCTAACTAAACCATCCCATCAAAGCTAAATCACTTACCCCCTAACCCCCCTTCTAAGCTAATCCTAATCCCCTTTCTAATCAGGTGCAAAATCATAAACATGGGTTAAGACTTGCTAACCTAAGCTAAAGTCAACAAATATCTTCTCCCCTCACCCTCCAACATAAATAACACTTACACATCTCTTACACCTCTCCCATCCTCTCTTACATCTCTTACATGACTCTTACATACTCAACCACCCTCATCAAGCCTTTGACCAAACCTTATCCCATCCTCTCACACTCACCCTCCTTGTGACAAGTGTCACCTCCCCATTGGTGCTAAACTAGCACAATCCTTGTACTCCCTTTTGAGTGCATCTTGACCCTCCCTCACCATCTCATCATCTTTGCATCTTGACCCTCCATTCCTCCAACCATTGGCCTATAAACTGAACCTCCTCCATTTGCAAAAGAATCCACCTTCCATGCAAAGTTATAATTGTATTTTGAGAGCTCATAAACTACCAAAATAGCATTATAATGTTGGAATCACTCCATGAATCCATTGTTGAAATCTTGTTTCATTCACTCCATCCATCCATCTAAAGCTTGAGCATAAACTTGTGAGCATACATATCTTAAATCAGGGGCAAATCCATTGCATCATGATGTTATACTATTAAGAGCCTACCATTCTTGGTTTGCTTCCTTTTGTGGTGATAACAATGGGTCCTATCTTAAGTGTTAGCTTGCTTAGTATGGTTAATGCTTTCCTTAATAGCTAGTATTCATTTTACACTACTAAACTAGGTGATACAGTATGGATACTCACCCAATGTAAAATATTTTGAAGTATTTGGAAGCAATTGCTACATTTGTAACTATTTTAGGAATGGTAAATTAGATGCTAAAATTGAAGAAGGTATATTCCTTGGCTATTCCACAAGAAGTAAAGCTTATAAGTGTTTAAATACTAACACTAACAAAGTTGTGGAAAGTGCAAATGTGAAGTTTGATGAATATAAAGAGGTAAATGAAGCTGAAATTATTAAGAAACTTGAAGAGTACAAATCATTTGTATACTTTTATGAAGGTATACCTACTGATGAGAATGTTGTAAACCAATTTGTAAATCAACAACAAGTTGTAGTGACTACTAAGTCACATACAATGAATGCCAATTTGTACTTAGGAACTGAGTTACCATTAGGAATTGAGTTGTAGATATGTATACATGAAAGAGATACTTAATCACCTGATAAAGAAGTACATAGTGATTCAAAAGTTGATAGACTTAATGAGGAAAGAAGAGCAGAACCAAGATTGTGAAAGTATGTCAAGAGATATCACCTTGTTGTAAAAATTATTGGAGATAAGGATGCTAGACCAATGGCAAGGAATAGGTTGAGAAGTGATACATATTTGTTGAAAATGCATGAACCTAAGACAATGAAATATGCCTTATAAAATGAGGACTAGAGTAAAGCCATGAAAGAAGAGATTGAGCAGAATGAGAAGAACAAGACATGGATTCTAGTTCCTAGACCACAGGACAAGAATGTGATTGGAACCAAGTAGGTTTATAGAAACAAGTTAGATGAAAATGGTGAAGTCGCAAGGAATAAGACAAGATTAGTTTTCAAGGGGTATGGACAAGAAGAAGGAATAGACTATGGAGAAACATTAGTCCCAGTTTCAAGATTGGAAAGAGTAAGAACTCTGCTTGCTTACTTTACATACAAAGGTTTCAAAGTTTATCAAATGGATGTGAAGTCAACATTTCTGAATATGATATTAGAGGAAGAGGTTTATATAGAACAACGAAAAGGATTTTTTGATGCTAACAATAAGAACATGGTATTAGACTACACAATAATTTATATGGTTTTAAGAAAGCCCCAAGAGCATGGTATGAAAGGTTCACAATTATCTTGTGAAGATTAGTTTTGAGATCAAGTTCTTTGTTGGTTTAAAAGTATATTAGATGAAGTATGGTATATACATCAATAAGTCTAAGTATGTGAAGGAAATATTGAATTTTTTTTGGATTAGAAGACTCAAAATTAGCTAGCACACCTATTGTGACATGATACAAATTGTCAAAGAATGATGATTCTACTAATGTGAATTAAACATTGTATACGTCTATGATTGGAAAATTTCAATATGTAGTGCATAGAGGACCTCACATTACATTATCTATTGTAATTGTTGCAAGATTCTTTGCAAATCCTAAGGAGAATCACTTTATGGCTGTTAAGAGAATTATGAGATATTTGAAAGGAACATAAGACTATGGTCTATACTACAAGAAAAATAAAAAATTTGAGTTGAGAGCCTACATAGATGCAAGGTGGGTAGGAAAAATTGATGATAGAAAGAGTAAAAGTGGTGAGGCATTTTTCTTAGGAAAGAGATTGGTCACCTAGACCAATAAGAAACAAAATTGCCTATCTAAATCTATTGTTGAAGCTGAATATGTGCAATAAATTATAAAAATGTGGTATGGATCAAATAAATACTCAAAGGTATGAGGAAATCACTAAACTTATGGTACTTTACTATGATAATACATGTTCTATAAATATATCAAAGAACCCAGTAATGCACACATAGACTAAGCACATTGCAATCAAGTATCATTACTTTAGAGAGTTAGTTCAAGATAAAGAAGTGAGGATGGAATATATGAATACAAAAGAAAAAATAGTTGATATATTCAAAAATTATTTACCTAAGGATGCACATGAATATTTTAGAGGTAAACTAGGGGTGATACCCCTATCTAAAGCTACTTAACAAAATCAGTAGTGCCCTACATCAACAAAGCTAAATGTTGCATCTTAAAATTTGATGCAGTATATATTAATTTAGGAGCTACCTAAAGTAATGAAGGAGTTGAGTTAGAATATTTACACTCACATGCAAGATGATAGAGGGAGAACTTGAATTGATTATATCTACATACAACAATGACAAGTCATTCGCATTATTGTCAAAGAGGGAGAAATAATGAGATAAAGGGAAAAATACATAGACATATACCTAGTAAGAGGGAGAAAGTACTTAGGGTGATATAAGAAAGTGTAGAGAGATATATATACTTGAATATCAAAAAAAGGGAGAGATACTCCAAAATGGGAGATACGAGAAACAGGGAGCAATAAAGAAACTTGACAAAGCTTACATTACCCTACATAGAGGAAGGACATATACTACACTGATAGAGGGAGGATTTTTAAAGTTTTATTTTCTTTTTGGTATTATTTTTGGTGTTGGTTTTTGATCAATGACAAAGAAGGATATTGTTGATATAATATTATTTTGAAGAGAAGAACTTGTAATGGAAAAATTATTATTTTGTCAATGATGTCAAACCTGCTACCTAGTTGTGAGACAATTAATTTTTGGTCAGAAATCTATCATTTAATTTATTTATGAAGAGGATTTGAAAAGAGCAGATAATGATAACACCTAGAGAATGTGATGCAAGATAATGCTAGGTTGCACTGCTATCTTGCATGTTTTCAGTTTTATTTTGCTTTTGAAACTAGGTTTTGCTAAAACTGTGTTTTCTAGTTTTTGGGTGCCTATTACAGTCTATATAACTAATTTTTCATAATTAATTAAGGGCTATGAAATTTATAGATTTAAAAGGGCCTAGATTAATATATATGATCCAAAATTCAAGTCCTAACTATTTATATTTTGGGAGATATGGAAATTCTCCTAGAACATTGATTTCTGGCAGTTCTGCACAACAATTTTCTATGCTCAAATTTTAGAATGGATGCACACTTTTCCATAATGAATTAGACCTTTAAAAATTAAGAAATTTTAGAGGACCTAGATATCTACCCATAGTTCTAAGTATGATTTCTAACTCAATCAAAGCTAGGAGATATCACAATTTGTCTCGGATATCAATTTTAGGATAGTTAATTGCTAATGCAGGCATACTTGTGCATTTAATTTTGGTTTATTTTTATTTAATATTTCCTAAGATCTGACATGTGGCTTATCCATATTCTAGAATTATTTGTAAGACATTTTTTCTAGTATAAATAAAGTATTTAGGCTTAGAGCTAAGCGGTTTTTAGGTAGTTTTGAAGAAGATTGCATAACAGAACTGGAAAGTGCGAATTTGCTATTAGATCTTTGAATGTGAATGTATTTGCTTTTGGCTGTAACCTAGAAGGCCTTATAGCTAGGCATGTATGAAGATATTTTGATGAATCAATAAAATAATTTCACTCTTTTTCCTTCTTGGGGGCTATTCTTTATGTTTGCTTCCATTGTGTTAACTCTTGTAGGGTGGTTTAGAGAGCTAGGTGTGCCATTGGCCTTAGTTTTCCCTATCCAGCCTCACATTAGGTGGTATTAGAGCTTGAGGTTCATCCTTGTGGATATTGGATCATGTAGAACCCTAATTTATATTTGGTTATAGGGTGGAAAATCTACGGATTTGACCTATAACTTGTAGAGGGTTACAATCTTGAGGAACTTGATTTGTAAAGATGGTTCATGGTAGAGGAAATACTGATAATGCTATATTGGATCAGTTGACACAAATTGTAGCCAGATCAGCTGCTATGGAGATAGCCTAGAGGAGAGGATCACATCTTGATGATGTAAGTGATGATGAAGCAGCAAAACCAAACCATAATCTAGAAGTTGAAGAAGATCAAGATGAGGAATGATTGTTGAGAGTGTTGTCTAGGGAAAATTCAAAGCCTACTATAGAAGTTGTTCCTTATGATGGAAAAATGGATACCAATGCTGTGTTAGATTAGATCTTAGATATGGAGAAGTTATTTGAGTGTGAAAACACTCCTAATAATAAGAATGTGAAGATTACAGTTACTAGGCTGAAAGGTCATGCTTCACTATGGTGGGAGCATTTGCAAACTAATAGACAAAGGAGAGGAAAGGAGAAGATCAAAACTTGGCTGAAGATGGTGAACAAGGTAAAGAAAAATTTCCTTCCTACTAATTACCAAGTTATTTTTTTGATAAATATGCAAAATTTGAAACAAAAGGACATGACTGTGAAAAATTATATTGAGGAATTCTATAGATTGGACATCAGATCTGGACATGTGGATAATGATGTTTAGAAAATTGCAAGGTACATAAATTGATTGAGATCTAGAATTCAAGATGAAATAAGTTTTGTGAAGTTGGAAATCTAAAAGAAGCATATCAATATGCCTTGAAAGCTGAGGAGATATTATCAAAGAATCATGAACAAAGACAAAGAGGTAGAGGTGGTAGAATCTAGAGAGGTAGAGGTAGATCTTATGGAGAAGGTGGCATATACGATAATTTTGTGTAGGATAAAGGCAAATCTGAATGGAAGAATGATGAGAAAGATAAAATCAAGTGGAAAGGTGGTACTTCATACTGAGGAGGTATTGGATCTTATTGAGGAAGAGATAATTCTGATCCTAGAGGTGGTTTCTATGGTAATTATTTTAGATGTGGTAAAGAAGGACATAGATCTTTTGAATGTAGATCTTTTGAAAGTGGGTAGAATAATAGAAATGTTGTGATTTAGGGAGATATTGAGAATTCACCAAGTGGACCTGAGGTTAGAGAAAATTTGATGGTGAGAAGAACCTTATGTAATAAGGGAAGCAATCAGGAACTTATCATTAGAAGAAGACTTTTCAAGATCAGATGTAAGATGAATGGAAAATGCTGCAAGGTGATCATTGATATTGAAAGTTCTACAAATTTGGTATCAAAAGAGTTGGTTACAAAGTTGCAGTTGTAGAGGTTGAACATCCCAAACCTTATCATGTTTCATGGATCAATGATGAGCATAAGATATTTGTAAGTGAACAATGTGTTGTGAAGTTAAAAATTGGACATTACTTTGATGAAGTTTTGTGTGATATTATGCCCATGGATTTTTGTCATATTTTTTTGGATAGACCTTGGAAATATGATAGATATGATTTACATGATGGAAGATTGAACCAATATACTCTTTGGGTAAATGGGAAGAAACAAACATCATTGCCTTTGATTGAAAGTCTAGATGAGGTTAGTTGTACTGCAATAAAAGTTTGTATGGTTAATGGAAAGCAATTTGAAAAGGAAGTAAAGAAGAATCAAATTTGTTTTGCTATAGTCCCTAGAGGACCGGGTGTTGGTAGTAATGATGAAGAAGTAGAAGTTGGTAATGACAAAATGACATTAGAAATTACAGAATTGTTGAATAAGTATAAATATATTGTTACTGATGATATTCCTGATAGTTTACCTCTAGTAAGAAGCATAAGTCATTGTATGAATCTAATTCTTGGAGCTAGTTTGCCAAACAAAGCACCATATGGATTGACACCCATAGAGAATGAAGAACTTAATAGACAAGAGCATGAGTTGTTGCAAAAGGGCTTGATCCAAGAAAGTTTGATACATGCATCATACCTACTGTATTAGCACCTAAAAATAATGGCTATCATTATATTAGAATCAAAGAAGGTGATGAGTGGAAGACTACTTTCAAGACAAAAGATGGTTTGTATGAATGGTTGGTTATGCCTTTTGGTTTAACTAATGCACCTAGTACTTTCATGAGGTTGATGAATGAAGTTTTGAAAAGATTCTTGAGTAAGTTTGTGATTATTTATTTGGATGATATTCTGATATTTAGTAAGACTAAGGAAGAACATCTGCAACATATTAGACAAGTATTGTAGAGGTTGAAAGAGGAAAAGTTGCTGATTAATCTGAAACAATGTTCTTTTATGCAAGATGAGATTGTGTATCTGGGATTTGTGATTTCAATAGATGGTTTGAAGATGGATTCAGAGAAGGTTAATACAATTTTGGAGTGGACTACACATGAGAATGTGGGTGAGGTAAGATCATTTCATGGTTTGGCTAGTTTTTATAGAAAGTTTATAAAGAATTTCAATGCTATTTGTAATGCTATGACTGAGACAATGAGGGGAGATAAAAAGGAATTCAAGTGGACACGTCGATCTGATAAGAGTTTTGAGACTTTGAAACAAAAGGTTGCTGAATTACTTGTATTGTTTGTACCTAATTTTAATAAGGTATTTCAAGTTGAATATGATGCAAGTGGTAATGCAATAGGAGCTATATTAAGTCAAGAAGGTAAACCTGTTGCTTTCTTTAGTGAAAAGTTGAATGATGCTAAAAGAAAGTATTTTGTGTATGATCAAGAATTTTATGCTATTGTTCAAGAATTGAAGAAATGGAGGCAATATTTGATTCCTAAGGAGTTTTTGTTGTATACTGATCATAAAGCTTTACAATATTTGGGAAGTCAACATAAATTGAATTAGAGACATATGAAGTGAGTTGAGTATTTGCAGAATTTTACACATGTGATTAAGTACAAGAGTGGAGTTACTAACAAAGTTGATGATGCATTGAGTAGAAGATGTTCTTTGATGATCAAAATGAAGATTGAAGTTCTTAGTTTTGACAAAATGAAAGAGTTGTATGATGCTGATCTTGATTTTTCTAAGGTGTGGAGAGAGTGCAGAGCACCAAATCTGACAATTCACATAAGTAAGTATGATGATTATTTAATTCAAGAAGGTATGTTGTTCAAAGGTATTCAGTTGTGTATTCCTAGAAGTTCTATGAGGTTGAATCTGATTAAAGAAAAGCATAGTGGTGAATTGGCTGGACATTTTGGAATTGATAAGACATTGAATTTGCTAAAAGAGAAGTATTATTGGCCATAAATGTATAAGGATGTTAAAAAATTTGTAGAGAGTTGTGGAATTTTTCAAGTTGTAAAAGGAGTGAGTCAAAATACTAGTTTATATACACCTATTACTATTCCTAACAAACCTTGGAGTGACATCAATATAGATTTTGTTCTTGAATTACCTAAGATAGTGAAGGGGTATGATTCCATATTTGTTGTTGTGAAATTTATTTCTAAGATAGCTCATTTCATACCATGTAAGAAGAAATTAGATGTTGAGCATGTTGCTGAATTTTTCTTTAAAGAGATTGTGAGATTGCATGGATTACCAAGAACCATTATTTCTGATAGAGATAGTAAGTTTGTTAATTTTTTTGGAAGACATTGTGAAGAAGATGGATATTGAGTTGAATTTTAGTTCTACATTTGATCCACAAAGTGATGGATAAATAGAGGTTGTGTATATAAGCTTGGGTAATTTTTTGAGAACCTTGTAAGATCTTGAAGAAATTTGACAATGGAAATGCTTATGAAGTTGAGTTACCTGATGACATGGATATATCTCCTATATTCAATGTGGCTGATTTATACAAGTATCATGAATTAGATGATGAAGTTATTGTATCAAGGGACTATACTTAGAATAAAATTGAAGAAGTTGAATAGATATTGGATTAGAGAATTGGTAAGAGCACAAGAGGGAAAGATTATTATGAATATCTGGTGAAGCGGAAGAACATACCTATGGAAGATGCTTCATGAATTTCTCAATTTGAGTTTGATTTATCTCAGGTTGTGACATCTCAATGATTTAGGATAATCATTTCTTCTAACCTTGGTTTTTTGATGCAGGAGCATCCTGGGTTGCACTGCTATCCTACATGTTTTTAGTTTTATTTTGTTGCTAAAATTGGGTTATGCTAAAACTGTGTTTTTTGGTTTTTGGGTCCTATTGTAGACTATATAACTAATTTTTCATAATGAATTAATATCTATTCACTTCAATGATTGAAGAGGGCCTAGATTTATATATATTATCCAAGGGACAAGTCCTAAATCCTTGTAGTTTGGGAGATATGGCAATTCTTCTGGAACATCAATTTCTGGTAGTTTTGCGCAACAATTTTCTGTGCTCAACTTTCAGAATGGATGTACACTTTTCTTTAATGAATCAGATTTTATGAACTTAAGGAGTTGTAGAGGACCTAAATATCTACCCATTGTTTGAAGTTTAAGTTATAACTTAATCAAAGCTAGGAGATATCACAATTTTTCTTGGACATCAATTTCAGGATAGTAATTGCTAATGTAGGCCGACTTGTGCATTTATTTTTGGTTTATTTTCATTTAATATTTGCTAAGAGTTGACTTGTGGCTTCTACATGTTATAGAATGATCTATAAGAATTTTTTCTAGTATAAATAGAGTGTTAAGGCTTAGAGCTAAGCAGTTTTTAGGTAATTTTGAAGAGGATTGCAGAGTAGAACTAGAAAGTGCGAATTTACTATTGGATCTTTGAATGTGAATGTATTTGTATTTGGCCATAACCTAGAAGGCCTTACAACTGGGATTGTATATGTTGGTGTTTGAAAACGTTACCCCTTTCCAATTATCCCCATGAGAATATGACACATCTAGGGGTAGCTAACTCCCATTATCAACATATCATTTCAGACACAGGGCCAACTATAAGGCATGACCCTTCTGCACTTCAGGCTCTACAAAACCTAGGCGGGTGAACCTATAGATTTCTTATATGGTACCAATTGGTAGAGCATACACTGAATCTATTATGAAGCAGATAAAACCCTTATTTCTCCTAATAACTCATGAAATAACATAAATCTATAGTAGCTAAATGCAGATCTAGAAACCTCATAAGCTGAGTGAGGGCATTCTATGATAACACTTTAACATGAAAGGGGAAAAGCATTTGATTAATGATGTTGAGTTTCAAAAAATCCTCAAACATGCAACAGTATAACCAGTGATCCTATAACTGATCAGTGCCTAATACATTGGGCAACTCCATGAATTCAAAACATACATCTGTGACATCAGGATGTATCTCATATACCCAGACATCAGATCTATCCAACCACCTTGTGATTCAGACATCAGTGTTCATTCAGGTCTCATTCTCATGAAATATCCTTCTCAAACTACCAATAACCTTGTTTAAACATATCGAGCATTTACTTGGCCTTTGGTCCAACAACAAAATACATCAAACATACAACCTGAAAGGGATGCAAATGGGTCTCAAATCTTTGTTTGAAAATCACATAAGACTTACAAATTGCTGAGATAGGAGACAAGAACCAGAACAAAACTAGTGAAATTGTTGCTCATATGTATTCATTTCCTTGAAACTATACATTCAGATGCATAAAATTAAAACATGAAACAACCTAATATCTCAGAACTATCTGTATTATCTCTACAATTACTGTTCACATGAGAGTTCTGCTGAAAGAAAATGGTGTCACAATCATGGAGACATGTCAAAATACTGGACCAATGGTCTCATAGTGCAAAAACTAGAATCCCTAATGGTATCACAGCAATGAACTTCTTCTTCCCAAAAACTGGAACAAAAAATTGGAACCCTTCAAAATGGAAGAAAGAAAGAATAATATAGGATGAAGATGAAATCTTGGATTGAACTTGCGACAGCCATCTATCGACTTAGAAATCCATCTCCTGTAACTATAAAGACTCTCTCTAACCTCTTTCTTCCATCTAATTTGATTTTCTGTTTCATCATTACATTGCAACTGATTTGTGAAATATTCCCAACTAAATTCTCCTTGTCTTTTACACATATTCAAGCTATTTACCTTGCCAAAAATCAAATCTGAACTTCCTAATCTGAAAACGGTAGCAATCTGGAAACTTGGTAGAAAACCTCGTGTAGCTCAAACTGAATGATACCTATGCAAAATATGACTCTAGAATTAGAAAGTTCATCTTCTCCCAATTTTGGTGATATATAACATCGCCTATTTTGCATCTTAGGAAAGCCACTGAAAGTCATTTTGAAAATGACTCCTCTGCTAGAAAACTAGGTCTGCACATTTGGAGTTTAAATTTCAAAAATTTAAAATATCTAATGTTTAAACTTTATAATATGCATCCTTTTGAATTAAAACTCAATCAAGTGCAAACCAATTTTTGAAATAATAATTTAAAATTATTATTTTTGAGTTTTTGAATTATCTCTATGTTTCTCTGGGCCCACTGGGCACCACCCAGGCTGCCACGTGGCGGTCCCTGATTGGCCGGCCGATTTCTTAATCACCAACTTACCTCACCCCTAGCCTGGCCACATCACCTGCCTCATCATCACTGAGCAGGCCTTCCTGCCACTTGTCAAAAATGTGCTTGCCCGCATTACTTAACTACCTACATCTTCATAATGCGGAAATGCGCACGTCGTCAGATGCGGCCACGTGGTGCAATCTACCGCGATCTAAGTTTCGGGTGCCACATCAGCTCACGTGCAAGTTTGATTAAAATTTTGCGTTATTCGCCTTCAACTGATGTCATCGACGTCATCCACCACTAGCTGGGACCCGCATGCTCAAGCCTTGCCCTCAAAAGGCTCATGCTTTAAGTCATTATACGTATTGTGATGGTTTGTATTTAAACATTATAACTATTACCACATGTACAATTTAGGATATATCACTGAAGCACTTTTCCTATGCTTTCCTCTGCACTCAGCCTTTTTCATTTCTTTAATGCATGGATTTCTTTGCCTGGGGCTTTTATTTGCTGTTGCTGTGGTGACTAATCTTAAAACCATAGCTTATTTTATTAACAAAAAATCACGAATTTTCCTCTGTTTAATTGCCACTAACTAGCATGTCTTCTTCATTGGTTGTCTACAGGTTTCCTTTCAAGTTTCATGCATGGGATGCTATTTGCAAGGTGGCTCCCTTCTAAAATGCATGGACGCTCCTATTTGCAATGTGCTGACTTTCCTACTTTCACACGCTGAGCCTTCATTGCTCACGTGAGAGGCTCCTTCAAAATTTGAAAGCGATGAGTCTAATTGCTTGATGTGGGTGGCTTGTTCAACCCTGCTCCCCCTGCATGGATCTTACTTTTTTAACGCCCTTCTCTATTTTATGGTGTGGGCAGAGTTTGTGTCAATACTGCCTCTATTTCTCTTGACTACCCTTGCGCTATGGCCCTTGCCGATGGGCGCCCTTTTATATTAATGCGTGGAGTGTCTGCTATTGCGGATTCAACTGTGGTCACCCCTATAATTTGTGTGGCTCCTTGTACATTCTCCATGTTTGATAGTCTTCTTGCTTTGTTTTTTGAGATGCTTATGCACATCGTTCCCTGTCTTTCATTTATTCTCCTCATAACTTAACATGATCTTCCTTACACTGCAGATTCCTTCATACTTTCATGGCATGCCCTGCTGTCAACGAACAAACTTCCTCCAACATTTTATCAATGGTCAACGACAAAAGAAAATTGTTGATATTTTCAAGATGTAATGCCACATGCAGGGGATCTTTCCTGGTGAACTTCGAATTTCTTGGCCGAGGAAGAGCTTAGAAAAGGAGTTTAAGACTAAAAATTGAAATCAAATTACAATTCCTTGGACATTTGACTTTGAGGTTTTGTGCTTCTTAGTTCTCTTGCTCTATTGACTCAGTTCTCTAGAAGGTAAACATCTTGGTAGACCTTGACAACTAAATTATTTCCACCTCCATAAGCGAAAAGAAATCTCTCAAGCAATGAATAATCGAAAAATTGATCTATTAACCATCTGATTGACTGAAAATCAAATTTTATCACTGATTAATCAATTGAAAACCATTTTACCACTGATTTGCAAACTATGAATTTCATTTCAGGAGGTCCGTTGATTGGCCTTAAAAACTGATCAAAACAAATAACGAGGTTTTGAAATCTAGCACATTGAATCTCTGTTTCGCATACTTGCACCATGTCGAATCTCTTCTCATGAAGAAATTCCAGTCAAAAGATATTGACTGTTGAAGTTACCCTTTCAAAATTGCCTACAAGAAAACAAGTTAGAAAATGATAAACTTGGTTTGGATTTGGCTTTGAAAACTAGACAAACAAACACTTGTGAAAATGAAATTTGGGGCGTTGGTTCTCTGTTATGAGGACCATATGAATATGCAATTTGGGCTCATGAAAAATCACAGGGCACAAATGGTGGATGTTCAAAGTATGCTACTTGGATTTTACAGATTAAAAGCACTGTCAGAAAACATTTTTTGCGAATGGAAATGACCCGGAAAAGTGTGAAGACGAATTTGTCAAGACTTGAAAACTGACACACTTGTAGTATTTTTAGAGGACAATATAGGGGAATAAACCATTTAGTCCTACCAATCACGGATTAGGAGTTATAATGCCACGAACAGGGGTATTGACAAATCTGTGAATACTAACATCAGTAAAACTTCAAAAATTCCATTTGGAATTGCGTTTGAAAACTGATCAAACGGATTCGTCAAGAATTGGAACTTGAAACATGACAAATCTCTAATGTCTAAAATGCAACGCAAAAGGAATTTTTGCATTTCAATAAACTAGTCAACAATTATAACTCATCAAACAAGGCTTCCCAGAATTATGAACATTTTGCAAATGTGTGAAAACAGTAGCTGACCAACTTTGAGGGATTCAAAACCTAGTCAAACGGACTTGAAACGATTTGAAACCCGAAACATAGCTTCTCGGGTATGGACATTAGATAATCTCAAAATGGAAATTCATGACACATTTCTGGGTGCAAGATATTCATTGGCAAACATAGCCTCCTATCGCTGTTTGACACTTAGTGAAAATGCAAATTTGATACTAGCTCAAAACAGAACTTTGCCAAATGACTTGAAATGACAATTGAACTTCATGGAATGCTTAGGCAGACTGAATGAAAGGTGTTAGAAACATTAAACACCTCACAGGCCTTAAGGGTACAGCCATGTACATTTGCATTTATGGGGCTTTCATAGGCTTGACTTGATTCAAAATTTTAAATGGTCGCTCAAAATGAGAACGCAATTTTGAGCACCAACAGTATGAAGATATTTTTATGAATCAATAAAATTATTTTTCTCTTCTTCCTCCTTGAGGGATGGTCTTTTTGTTTGCTTCCATTTTTTTAACTCTTGCAGGGTGGTTCAGAGAGCTGGGTGTGCCATTGGCCCTAGTTTTCCCTATCCAACCTTGCATTAGAATGGTTGCGTTATTTGGTATGTAAAAGAAGCACTAAGACCAAGTAAGACATTGATACTATAGTGTATTTTTTATCTACTTAAAGTCTAGAATGAAAAAAGAAGATCAAGTAAGAAAAGTGTTTTCCAAGCCTTGTCAAGCAGTTAGTGCAAGCCGAGCAAAAATAAGTGGAATCCAAGTGAAAAAAAAGAGGTGCCAAGAAAAGATGAAAAATAATGCAAGTTGAGTGATTGTTAGTATATGCCAAGTAAAGTTTAGTTCATGTCGAGCATCAGTAAATTTTAGTGTTTTTTGAGTGAACTAATGTTGGCCGAGTGACAAAACCATAAAGATGTTGAGTGACAACATGTTGATGCCAAGTGTCAGTAAATGTGTTAAATTAAAGATTTGATCAATTTGAGCTGACTATTTTGTTTTCTTGAATTGTGTGAACCATGTGGAAGATAACTATGATGATCTAGCAGTACAAAATTCAAGGTAAACCATTTTGAGGTGAATTCAAGAAAGATTGTAAAACAAGTTTTTAGAGGAACCAAATAGAAAAGTGGGTAGATTCATTGTATACTACCTAATCCTACCTAACCCTAAAATGAATGATTGTGGTTAAGTGGTGAAAGATCTTAATTATCTATATATAGAGATAGTTGGTCAGAAGGAAAGGTTTTCATGTACGAGAACCTAAGGAAGATAAGGAGTCTAGGGTATTGCTTCATTCAGTGGCTGAATAGAGGTGACTGTAGTTGGAATGCAAAGCAAGAAAGCTTAAGATTATGAATTCTTGAAGGGTGACCAAGCTATCAAGGTTCAAGTGTATGAATTCCAAGCACAATGGAGGTCTAAAACAAAGATCTGTAATTTGTGATTAGATGAAGCCTTACTATTACTTTCTAATTATTGTATCAATCTAGGGTAGATCCTTTGGATTAAGGTTGACCTAACAATCATTTGTAAATCCTTCAACTGGGTGACATTCCAATGCAATGGTCTAAAGTCCTCTAACAAGGATCTCTCCTAACAGAGTGATTGAAACCCTTTAACTGGGTCACATTTAATAGTGTGTATTATAACCTTTAATAGGGTTAGCCTTTTATAGGGAATCACTTCAGAAAACTGAAAATTAGTAGCACGTTACTAGTGGTTTTTCCTAAATTTAGTTTCCATGTAAAATTCTTGTGTAAAATTATGTGAATGTTCTTATGTTGTTTCATGTTTAGATTTCTACAAAGTCGTTTTGACCTAGGATAGTAACCTACAAAGTTTAAGTGTTGTATGATCTAATGGATGCATGCATGATAAAGTTTTAAGAATTGAAAAGTTTTATTTGTGCATCTAGAGCTTGGATAACTGATTCACTCCCCCACCCCTTAGTTATTCTAAAGAATTCCAACAATATCATAATCTCTCTTTATATAACATTTTCTTCCAGAGATTCTGACATACTTAATTGATGGTGAATGACCAAACCATAATTCATAGGGAGTCTTAGCCATACCTTTTCTGATCTATACTCTATTCATAGTGTACATTGATGTATTGACCGGTTCTCTCCAAAATTTCTTTGATACACCATTTTCAAACATCATTTCTCTTGCTACCTTTGCTACTGATCTATTTCTTCTTTCAACACACCCATTCTTCTTAGGTGTCTTGGGTGAAAATAACTATTTCTTGATTCCATTCTCTTCACAAAAAATGTTAAAATCTTTAGAGGTAAACTCTCCTCTTATATATGATCTCAAACATTTTATCTTAACACTAGATTCATTCTCAACTCTATTATTGAATATCTTAAATTTCTCAAATGCTTCAGACTTTTCTTTAAGAAATGCTACCCATGTTATTCTAGTGAAATCATCAACAAAAATCATGAAATACCTTTCTCCATAAAATCCACTTGTCCTTGAGGAACCACTCAAATCAGTGTAAATAATCTCCAACTTCTCTATAGTAGTGAACTTCTTGCTAGGAAAAGATACCTTCTTCTTCTTAGCCAAGATACATTCTTTCCAAATAATATTAGTAGGCTTTTTTATCTTAGGAAAATATCTACTTGCAAATATGCTACCAACCTTCACAATGTTATCAAAACTTATATGAAAAAACCTCATATACCATAGCCAACTGTTATCCACTTTAGCAACCAAACATGTTATTTCTGTAGGATTTAACTAAAATAAATTACAACTAGACCTTGTTCCAATTACAATCAGATTACCATCTTTATCTTTGGTAATGAAAGTCTTCTCCTTCAATTGCAATAGATAACCTCTATCTACCATATATCCAACACTCAACAAGTTACGCTTTAACCCATCAACAAAGTAAACATCATCAGTGTTAGTCTTTCTGTCAAGAGTAATAGATCCTATCCTTGTGATGTGATAGGTTGCATTATTACCAACTCTAACAATACCTTCATCATGATTCCTGAGTTTAACAAACTTATTCATATCAACAGTCATGTGATGTGAATATCCACTATCTATTATCCAATTAGACTTCTTTTCAACTTGGGAAACTATAGCTTTTTCTTCTCTAATTTCTAAGTCAAGATCATCTTCCTTAATGGCTACAAATCCTAGCTCATTATCACTTTCACTTTGAACTTTTTCATCCGATTCCTCATCTTCATTTGCATACAAATTTTTAGGTCTTCTAGGCTTAAACTTTCCCTTGTACATTTTCTCTCTTTTAGGATATTTAGATGCATAATGATCAAATTCATTGCAAGTCCAACATTTAAAAATATACTTACCATTTGGTTCTCTTCTTACAAGAAGGGTTATTCCTTCTTCAATCTTCTTATCTTCATTAGATTTGGTTCTACTGTTGTTAGCAAAATCTCCATTTGTGCTCACACTTTTGCTCAGATTAGGCCAAACACTTAAAGCATTGAAAGTTGTTTCAACTCTTGTCAATTCTCCACACTATCTCAAACTTTCTTCTATTGATTCCACTATTCCAAGAAAAGTTTTGCTAGAATAGTTCTCAGTACAGGGTATCAGAAGTTCAATTATTTGGGCTTCTTTCTTAAATGTTGGTGTCTAGCTTTTCAAGATCTTCGATACTACCTCATCTTCTTCTACAGATCCACCATATGATTTAATTCAAGACTATGTTCATTCTCTAGAAGGGCTAGTAGTAAGGCTTCTCTAGCTCTCATATTGTACATGAACAAATCTCTTTCTACTTCACTGCATTCTTCAAGCTTTTCTTCTTTTACAATTACCTTGCTTCTTTTTGTCAAAATGCAATAACCTAGATCCATACACAATAGATGAGTCTTCATCTTATCCTTCCAAATTTCATAGTCAATGCCATTAAATTTAGGACTATCCTTTCTAAAAAGATTTACCATAGATCTCCCAAAGCTCTTAAGTTTAATCTTTAAGGACCTGATGCTCTGATACCAATTGTTAGAATATATATTCCAATGAACCCACTATCCAAGTGATCCCTTTATTATTCCTTTTAGAATATTAGAATTTAATTGGACTTCCTTCCTCTTTCTTTGTCCTATAAACCGGACCTCTGCTCCTTTAGATCTTGTAACCAGATCACAAATCTTATGTCTAATAATCCCTTAGATCGCTTACTCACATTCACCAAACAATTTTCTCGTTTTCACACTTCTTATAGAACATACACTTTATTTAACATCTAATCCAAACCAAGAAAACATCTTTCCTTTATACTATATCTTGAAAATAAATCCTTGAGTCAGCCTTGAGGCTTTCTCAAATAATTATAATAAGATTATTAGTTAATCAACAATTACAATAGCACTGTTGACTCATAGTCTATACAAATTCTTATACATGTGACTTCAAGTCTTTCACATTCACTGAAATCATCATAAGATCATCCTTTGTCACTAACTAACTGTGCATCAGTAGATTATATCTATGCTAGAAGATATAATAGGATCATTAGAAACTATTTTCCATGCATTCTATCTCTCCACTACTCTCTGTAAATCACTTATAGCTTCCATACATCTTCAACTTAGGCTCTATGCATTTAACATCATCATCAAGATACAAGGTACATCATGTCCTTAACCTCATGTCACTTGTATATCAAAACTTTTTTCATACAAGTATGATCTATTTTTGCTACCTCGCTAAACTTCACAAACTTACTACTGTGTTGACATTAATGAAAAACATAGTCATGAATGCAACATGTTAATACTTTATAATGCTTAGGATACTCCCCCAAAGGAATACCATCAGTATTCATGCTAACAAATAACACATATTCATAGGCCACAAATAAACTTGGATAAATGGGATAATGTTACTAATGCAAGATCTTAGATCAATCTTGCATCAACCAAAAATATTTCTTGTTTTCTATAATAGTTTGTTGTTCATAAAGTAGTCATTGTTGCTTGCATTTTTTTCTATGTGAAGTTAACACCATGTAGAGGACCTATACTAGATCCTCCTCCTAAGTGCACAATCATAGCTTTGTCCATTTTTCTCAATTTCTATGTCATTCTTTGTGGTTCCTATTTCATGTAATGTTTTCTTTGGATTGGTTTCCTTTGTTGACTTGGCATGTTGCAAAATAAGAAATTAACTTTTGAGACACAAGTCAACCTCCCATTAAGTGTATGTCACTTCATGTTTAATTTTTTTTTTTGGTTTACACCTCCAAGGTTGTATCTATTATGTAATTAAATACTTCACTAACTGACTTGTATCTTAGCTAGATATATAAGAAGCTTTGTTAGATGAGTAAAAATGATAGTTTTCCTTGATATAATAATAGGATAAAATTTGAAAGAAGATAAAATGTAAGCTTCTACTCTATTTTCATAATTTTATTATATATGTCTGTAACCTAGAAGGCCTCATAGCTAGGCATGTGATCTTATTTTTAATAATTATAGCTGCATAAAATCTTGGAATCTAGGCTCATGTACATTGTGTCTTTATGAATTTTAATTTCTTCTATGTGTGAATTTGAGCAAGGCATGTTTGTAGGTCTAAGTTAAGCTTATTCCTCTTAAGTTTGTCTTCCCTAGATAAAGTAGTATCAAAGAATTTTTTCTTTTTCTTTTGGATTGGATTGTGGAGAACCTTGTTGAATTGGTTGTAGGATGGAAGATCTAAAATATTACCTATAACTTGCATAAGGTTACGATCTTCCAGGAACTATTTTCAAAATGGTTCTCGGTTGAGGAAATGTAGATAATTCTATAATGGACATGTTGAGTTAGATTGTAATAAGGCTTGAAGTTGTGGAGATAGCCTAGAGAAAAGGTGTACATCTTGAAGATGTTAGTGATGAAGAAGAGGAAATACCTAATCATAATCCTAAACCAAAAGTTGAACAAGATGAAGAAAGGATTTTGAGATTTTTTTCTAGAGTGAATACTAGACCTACTATTAAAATTTCTCTCTATGATGGAAGACTTGAAATTGATGTGGTATTAGATTGGATCTCTGAAATGGAAAAATATTTTTAGTATGAAGGTACTCTTAATAATAAGAAAGTCAAGATAGCAGTCACAAAGTTGAAATTTCATCCATCTCTTTGGTGCGATCATTTGCAAATCAAAAGAAAAGATCAAAACATGGATGGGGATTCTTGGGAAGATGAAAAGAATGTTTCTTCCTACAGACTACCAAGTTATCTTGTTGAGGAAGATGCAAAATTTAAGGCAAAAATACATGAGTGTGAAGGAATATATTGAGGAATTCTACAAATTAGATATCAGATTTGGACATGTGGATGATGAATTAGAGATGGTGGTTGGATATATGAATGTCTTGAGGATATCAATTCAAGATGAGATTAGTTATGTTAAGATGGATATAGTGTGGGAAGCATATCAATTTTCTTTGAAGGTTGAAGAAAGATTGGTAAAGAAACATGATCAAAGACAAAGAGGAAGAGGTTCTAGATTTTAGTGAAGCAGAGGAAAAACCTATAGAGAATGTAGCATATATGATAATGCAATTCAAGAGAAGGGAAAGTCAAAATGGAAGGAAGAACTTGCTAGAAGAAGAGGTAACTACACGATGGGTAGTTATAATGGTTACACTAGTAACAATAATGATCGAAAAAGAGAAGAAATATCTTTCTTTAAATGTACTTATTACAAATGTGGAGAAGAAGATCAAAGAGAATTTGAATGTACTAACATTGGGAAGAAGGCTGAAGGTAATAAAAGAAATAGACTAGCTTGTGATGAAGCTGGTGAAACACCTAATGAAACTAAAAATGGTGAGAAGTTGATGTTGAGAAGAGTCTTGTGGAATGAAGAAGTTTATGAGGAACTTATATTAGAAGAAGTATGATTTTAGATAATTTGGCCTTGGAAGAGATAGTTAAAAAATTAAAGTTGCATATATTGAAACATCCAAAGTCTTGTCTATTGGAAATAATCAAGACTAGCTAGGTTACTAAGAGGGGAGGGGTGAATTAGTAACCTCAAAAAACTTTAAATCAATTCAGCACTTAACCATATAAATTATTCACCATTCATTTATCTAATCTACTTCATGCATGAGAAAGATAAACATTCATAACACATGAACACATTATTTTGGTGATCTAGAAACCTTCCAAATAGAAAGTAAAATTGGGGTGGGGATGATACCCACAAAACTTCACTACTGTAGTATAAAGTTGGCCTATTAGGGCTTACATTGACCATTTCTGATGATCTTCCTTGTTAAGAGTGATTTGGACTACTAGGTCCACCTTGTTAGAGGTTTTAGAAACATACAATGAAGTATGCACTCTATTAAGAGATTTATATAAAGACTGTTAAGTCTACCCTGTTAAAGGATTTGGAAAATTGATTCACCTATCAAGATAAAATAGTAGATACGACTTACAACTTGATTGCTCATTAGATCCTTGAAGTATAAATCACCTCGTGACTGATATGACTTTGCTACTCCTAGTAGACCTTGCTGAATACTCTAATTTGTTGTTGATTCACATTCACTCTTCTCAAAACATTACATATCATTCCTCGATATTTTCATCCATATTTTGAAAATGATAGAATACATTACATATATACCATTCCAATAATTACAATTACAAGGTCAGCTAAAAGACAAGTAAACAAAACATTACTGAGTCAGCCAAATAGTAGAAAACTCAAGTTCTTTAGGTTAATTTGGTGACCTTCTAATACTCAGCATCCACTGCATTACTTGGCATCATCATGCACTTAGTAGAAGTAGAAGCTCAATCCATACTAATCACATAATGTAGCTTGGAGCTCGATAACCATTGGAGACTCGGTAGATATAGTGTTACTCAGTAGATACTGAATCCTTCGTTTACCTTACTGTTACTTGGTAAAAACTACATATCCATTACTCGATAGAAATTGGCTTCATATCATGCAAATTGATAACTCAGTAGACACTATAAAGCTTGATAACCACTATCTATTCGTTGAACACTGTAAGCTCGGTAAACACTACTGAATTGCACATTCACTTGGTAGCTTCAAGAATGCTCGGTATGAATTGCTTAAGTGATGAACTTACTAGGTAACCATTGAATGCTTGGTATAAATTGTAGACTAAGTGATAAGCTTGGTAAGCATTCAAAATAAAAAAAGTGTTATCACTAATGACAAATAAAACATAATGCCAACAATCTCCCCATTTGGCATAAGTGACAAAAACACTTATGAGCTAAAGCTTATGTACACTAACATTCTAATTTTTGATTTTTCAAAATTTATTTTTGTAAAGCTGCTGTATATACATATCTTAAATATCTCACATATCTCCCCCATACGTATGGCATAGTATATACATAGCTTATCACTATACATATATCAATCTATTTTCTCCCTTGATTTCTCCACAAGTCTCTTATCATCTCTTTCTCCCATGTCTCTTACTATCTCATACTCCCCCTTTTTGACAATAATCCCAAAGAGATATGCAAAATAATCAAATAGAGACATCAAAATGTGAGAGAAATTTGGAGTGTACCTTGAGAATAAGAGCCAATGTCTTATCCCAATTTTCTTGCAAAATTTTGTAGGTGGAGAGTACCACTTGAACTTTTGCAAAAAGTTCAATCATATGATCTGCTATGGAAATTTTTTTATCTTGGACCAATGTTTTTGAATATGCAATGTGTTTCTACATTGAGTCCATAACTGGAAGGATCATATTTTGGATATCAATTAGTGTAGACCTAAACCTAGTTTCCTCTCTTAGTAATTTTGCCTACATTTTTGACAAAAAATTCACCTTCATGTGATGTGATGAGCTTGAACTAGGGTCAAGCAATAGCTTTTGAGAACTTACTTTCATATCAACATCAATCTTATTCAATTTCTCCTTTATATCCTTAGTATACTCAGTAAGATCACAAAGCTTGCCAAAAAGTGATGTTACATTGGTGAAAGATTGTTCAAGATTGCTCAAAATTGAAGATAACTCTACCTAATTAATGGCAATGTGCTCAAGCACCTTATTATCAAACTTCTTCTCTACCTTCTCAATGAGCTTTTCTTGGCCAGAGGTATCTTCATTGAACTTATTTAAAACTTCTTCCAATTGCAAAAAAATGTGTTGAGATGAGTCCACATCAACACCTATAGCCTCAGTTATTATATTTTTGTCATTTTCAATGATAGTGAACTCTCTATCTCTCTCATCTCTAAGCTGCTTTTGCCTTGCCTTTTTCTCTAAAAGATGACTGACCAATATCATTTCATTAGTTGTGGTGGTGTCTAGATCTATATTAGGAATAACAATTTCCTTGTCCAAATAAATGTCTTCATCAATTGCTTTGCCAGTAAGAAGAAGTTTTAGAGGAGTCTTTGGTTTTACTTCTAAGCTTACTTCCTTGGACTTAGAAATGGAAACAATAGTAGAAGTAGCTGGACTTGCAGTGAAAACTTGAATTGCTCCAACTAAAGGAAAACTAAGAGAGGTACTAACTATATCCAAAAAATATGTGCTTCCCAAAAATGAAGTATCAATAGGTGGTATAAAAACTAACTGGAACAAAAGCTGGTGCAGTTAAAGATGCTGTTGTCAAACTGTAGAACATATTGGATGACTTATTGTACATGGTGCTAAAGAAATTGACACAATTGGAGAACTACCAGTTGTGCATATTGTTGAAGTAGAGGGCTACAACTCAGTAGATGAAGTGACTGAAACTTCCATTGTAGATACCTAGAGCTGTAAGGTAGCAACTAATGATTGTCCAGATGATATATTTATGGTGGTGGCAATCATACTTGCTAAAGCTATCTCCAACCCTGATGATGTGTAGTTTTAGGTGGAGAATGAGGAAGGGAAGCAATGACTTCTACTACAATTTTCATTGGATCATCTTCATCATCTTCTTCCTTATCTTCCTCTTTCTCTTTATCATCAACCTTTAGTGACTAATAGTCTTCAACATCAAATGTAACATATGGAGTGTCATCCTCTTCATAATCACTATCACCATCATCATCCTTGATCTCTACTAGATCACCACTAGGCTTATGTAGATGATAGATGTTCTTCCAAATGTTCATTGCTTCTCTAACAACATGCTCAATATCGTTGATTAAAATCAAAGATGTATGGAATCTAATCATCATTTTACCTTCATTTTCTTTCATGGCTATCTTCACTTTTGCATCTTTAAGATTTGGCAGTAGCTTCTTGAAAGACTATTCATATATATCTTTTTCTATTTGTATAGCTAACTCCCACCTTGGCTGCAATCTTGCCAATAATTCCTTTGAAATTTGTGGAACAATATAATCAGGGGAGTACTTAGACTTTTCCATTTTGGTGATTACCAATTCCTCAATCTGCATCTTCTCAGTGACAGTCCTTGTTTCAAACTTTAGAGCCTTGAAGTTTGTGATGCCTGCTCCTTCTTCCATCTGTTTCAATCTTTCTTGGAAGGTAAGTGGGGGCTTGATGAGCAAAACTTCACCTTTTCTTTTTCCTCTTCTAGTGAATATAGCTATGGAGGCCTTTGGTGGCTTGGTAATGATTGCCCTGCCCTTCTTCTTTGCTAGCTCTACCTCCTTCTCAGCTTCCTATTCTCCTCCTCCTCCTCCTTCTTCTTCTTCATCATCCTCTCCTTTACCCTCGGTAAGCATAAGAGGGCAAGTGGTAGTTTACATCTTGGCTATTTTCCTCTTGCATTTGTTGATTTCTTGGGGTAGCTTGATTTCAAGCTCAATTCTTGCTTTGGCCTCATCATATGTACCAAAAATTGGTTTCTTGGGATCTGTAGGTTCATTTACCAAGGCTTCAATGATGTCTCTAGTTTCATTAATATTGACATCATATGGGAGAAGTTTTACCCATGCAACTCGGGGCCTGACTTCCTGAATGTAAACTCTATCACAACCAATCATGAAACACAAATCATCTTTATAATCCTTAACAAGTTTGGGTGGAATCCTGAACCTGTTGTTCATTCTTTCCTTGACATCTTCAAAATAATTGTCCATAATGTTGTCAAAGTTTACACCCATTTTTGCAATGAACTCATTTATCTTATACATAATATGAACATCTTTTCTCTACACAATAGAACCTTTAGATGGGAAAAAATTTTGCACATAAAAGAAAAGACATGTCAAAAAAGAACCAAATTTACAAGGTTTGTTCTTTGATGTCCTAATACTATCCATATTCTTGTTCAATTGTTTCAGCAGTAACTCGGACAAGTCAAATTCCATGTTTTTCTTCACAACCTTAAATGCTAAATCCACTGCCTCACATGGTATGCTATTGAAATGACTAGAGCTGTAAATTTTGTGAGCAATTACATGAATATTAAATCTTAACTTCACATTAGAAACAATGCTAATTTTCAAACCTTTACTATCCCACTCGGCTAGGGTTTTCTTTTGGAGTTCATCTCGACCTAGGGTTTTGGTAGATTTTAATTTACTTAGCATGGGGAGACCAATAATCGTGTGAATCATCTTCTTGGTTATTAACATGGGCTGCTCTAACCATAGTTGACCATTCTGCACACAATTAAGAATGTATCTAATCCACTTAATCTGAAAGCTTCTTGGCAGGTGTGTGATATGGGTCAATCCTTTTGTTCCAAGATGTTTATGCTCAGGTTTTAATGAACTATCAACACACATTTCCTCTAATGCACTACCCATCTCTAGGGTTCCAATTTCCTGAATAAAACACTTAAAATGAGCGTGAATGTCATTAATTAATAGTACCTTTGGTGGAATATGGGATTGAGCACCATTAGGGTTGAGTGCCTTTGCAACTAATGGAACTACTTTGAAATTTGGCACTTTCCACTCCACACCCTTAACCAACATTTCTAAACCTCTTTTTGCTTTGCTGCTACTTGTACTTCCAGATGCCATCGTTGCTTGATAAATGATAGAAATTTTCAAACAAATTCTTTGCTAGAAATTTATTCAAAATTTCTTGGGATTGCTTGTGTGCACCTGGAAATCTCTTAGCTCTTTGAATACTAAAGTCACGATGAAAAATGAAGTCAAATTCTATCCTTTTGATGAAAATTCACCATTAATGCTAGGTACCATACTAACGTAGTGCATGACAGACTGTCATCCACTCACTAGCTTGGTAAAAACTTGTGACTTGGTGATCAAATAAAATTTTATTACTCCTGACCTAGCTTGGTTGAGTCTATGACTAACCTCACTTGGTAAGGTCTGATCTCATGTGATCCCTTTGTATTTGAAATACTAATTTGGATCTTCTGCTTTCTTGCATTTGGAACTGCTCAAGATATAGCTTGAATATATAGTTCTACTTAATTCTTCATGAATCCAATTAGAGATGGTGGAGTCACCCATTTCTTGAGTGACATTTCCATCATTTGAACTGTTCTGCTCAATAGATTTAGGAATCCACTATTGTCTCATCTGCATCTTGATGTTATCAACTTTAGCTTTCTTCTCATCTTCAATTCTTCTTATATTCATGTAGTTTTTAGCTATATGACCAATTTTAGTGCATGTATAACATCTTACTGTTGAATCCCTCTTTCTCAAGTGATGCCTTATGTAGTCTATGCCAATGTGTCTATATTCTCCATAATAGTGACATCTACACCAAGTGTTGTAGTCCCAACCAAATATTGCTTTGAAAATTTGTTTAGCTAGATTGAATGATTTGGATCTTGATTCAGATGCCTTGTGACCTTGTTTCTTGTATTTATGACATTTGCCTTCAAATTTTGGTTTCTCCTTGCATTCATTAGCTTTCTGACCATTCTTACCACAATTGTAGCATTTCCCATTAAAGTTTTCCTTTCCTTTGATCCAAAATTTAATTGATGTATGACCTAACCTACCACAATGATTGCAAGTAGGTCTTTGATTCCTTTGGGTACCTTGTTTGGAAGATTCACCTTCTTCTTTGTAACCAAGTCCTACTTTACCTTTTTGCCTATAGAGATTCTGCTCACTTTGCTGATTCAATTGATCCATGTCTACTTGAGATTTCATCATCCTTTCATTGAGTTGCTTTTTAGAAATTAGATCAGCTTTCAATCTCTCATTGATTTGTCTTTCAATGATTAGATCATTCCTTAAGCTTTCATTTTTAGATCTCAAATTCATGATTTCCTCATTTGCATTGGAGTGCTGATTGATAAGATTTTCTTGCTGAATGGATTGATTTTGATTTACATTGTTCCTTGCCTCCAAGTCTTCACTTGCCTTATTCCTTTGTTCCAAAATTTCACACATTCTTATTGACTAAACTTCTTGTTCTCTTTTCAATTTTCTTACCTCTTCTTACAGAGAGCCATTCTTTTCTAGGAGTTCTTTGATTGCCTCATTTGCTTCACCTGAACTGCTTGATGGGAAAAATTCTTCAATCTTTTCTTCTACATATTGGTGGTCTTTCATTTCTTTTGCAAGTTCCTTCCTTCTTTTCAGTGATTAGGAAAGATGCTCTTTTGCTTCCTTGAGTTGAGATATGGCCATTTCTAGATCTAGCTTTTGATTATCAATAGCTTTATCAAGTTTGAATATCTCTATTTTCCTTGATCTTTTCTCAAGCTATCAGACTTTATCCTAAGAGCCACAAAACTCTGATACCAATTGTTGGAAATAATCAAGACTAGCTAGGTTACTAAGAGGGAAGGGGTGAATCAGTACCCTCAAAAAAACTTTAAATCAATTCAACACTTAACCATATAAATTATTCACCATTCATTTATCTAATCTACTACATGCATGAGAAAGATAAACATTCATAACACATGAACATAGTATTTTGGTGACCCAAAAACCTTCCATATAGAAAGTAAAATTGGCGTGGGGATGATACCCACAAAACTTCACTATTGTAGTATAAATTTGGTTTGTTAGGGCTTACATTGACCACTTTTGATGATTTTCCCTATTAAGAGCAATTTGGATTGCTAGGTCCACCTTGTTAGAGGTTTTAAAAACATACAATGAAGTATGCACTCTATTAAGAGATTTATATAAAGACTGTTAAGTATACCCTGTTAAAGGATTTGGAAAACTAATTCATCTGTCAGGATGAAATAGTAGATCTGACTTACAACTTGATTTCTGATTAGATCCTTGAAGTATAGATCACCTCTTGTGATTGATAACTTGATTTTTGATTAGATCCTTGAAGTATAGATCACATCTCTGCATTCACTCTTCTCAAAACGTTACATATCATTCCTTGATATTTTCATCTATATTTTGCAAATGATACAATACATTACATATATACTATTCCAATAATTACAATTACAAGGTTGGCTAGAACACATGTAAACAAAACATTATTGAGCCAGCCAGATAGTAGAAAACTCAGGTTCTTCAAACTGACTTGGTGACCTTCTGATACTCAGGATCCACTATGTTACTCAACATCATCATGCACTTAGTAGAAATAGAAGCTCGGTCAATACTAATCACACAATGTAGCTTGGAATTCAGTAACCATTGAAGACTCAGTAGATATAGTGTTACTTGGTAGATACCGAATCCTTTGTTTACCTTGCTATTACTCAATAAATACTACATATCCATTACTCGGTAGAAACTGACTTCATATGATGCAAACTGATAACTTGGTAGACACTATGAAGCTCAGTAACCACTATTTATTTGGTGAACACTTTAAGCTCGGTAAACACTACTAAACTGCACATTCACTCGGTAGGTTCAATAATGCTCGATGTGAACTACTTAAGTGGTGAACTTACTAGGTAAGAACTGAATGCTCAATATAAAATATAGACTGAGTGATAAGCTCGCTATGCATTTAGAATTGAATAAGTGTTATCACTAATGAAAAATACAACATAATGCCAACATTGTCATGTTTCTTGGATGCATAAGGAGCATAGATTGCTTGTAAGCTAGAAATTCCTTGTTAAGTTCAAAAGTGGGAAGTATCATGATGAAGTCTTGTGTGATATTATGCCTATGGATTGTTGTCATATTCTTTTGGGTAGACCATGGAATTATGATAGACAAGATTTATATGATAGTCAACTGAATTAGTATACCATTTGGGTTAATGGGAAAAAACCAAATATTTTTGCCTTTGGTATAAATATTTGATGAAAGTCACACACCATAGTTGAATTATGCTTTGTTGAGGGTAATAAGTTTGCAAGAGAAATGAAGGAACATAATATTTTCTATTCTTTTTTTCTAAAGAAAATTAAGAAACAAGATGACTTAGAACATGCACCTAAGATAGAAACTTTGTTGACATAATTTCTAATAATGTACCTAATGATTTTCCTCCCATGAGAAGTATAAGTCATTGTATGGATTTGATATTTGGAGATATTTTTCCTAATAAAGCACCACATAGGTTAACACTTGATGAGAAAATTGATCTTAACAAACAAAGGCACAACTTTCTTAGAAGGGTTTGGTTAGATAAAGTTTGAGTCCTTGTGTAGTGCATGTTGTGTTAGCACCTAAGAACAATGGAGAATGGAGAATGTGCACGAATTCTAGAGCTATAAATAAGATAATAGTGAGTTACATGTTGGCAATATGGCTAGTTAGATGTCTAATGTATTGTCATTTATGGCAGCATGTATTTAGTATTTCATTTATGAAATCATAGTTAGAAAAATGTCTAAGTGTTAGATATATTGTAGTAGTACATAGATAGATATGACATGTACAAACAACTGAGTTCAAGTTAGGACATGCACAATTAAGGATCAGCAAATGACAATGTGGTGATAATGTATGTTAGTGCATAGTCCTGTATGGATGGTATGATGCAAGTTACAGTCAAGATACTAGTTTGGGTTTTTATCAGAATAGAATAGAGCATATGAGAGAATTGGATTGTACAAGTTAAGGAATTATTTTGGTGACAAAATAATTACTAAGTAGTGATGGGCTGACATTCTAGATGTTTACGTAAAGTCATTTATTATTTGTCAAGCATGTGAATGCATCATGGCCAACTGAGCAAATATTTATTAGTTTGTGAGATATAAGTAAAGATCCTATCTTGCATAGTTAAGATGTAAGTTATGTGATTGATGTGAAGCTAATGTGATGCAAACTATTGTGAAGAAATCTTATATGATATGAGAGCCGTATATGATGCAAAATCTAATGCATGATCAAAGAAAGTGCAAGATCCAAAAATAAGATAGTATTGTATGTATACCTACTCTTGTGAAGAAACTTTATTGTATATTTACATGCTAGGGAAATGGGCTCTTCTTACATACATTGTATTTGTTCTACCAACTCCTAATAGGGTTGAGGATTTTAATAGGGCCTAGTCCTCTAACAAGGTCTCGAGACACTATATGTATTTCATAGACTCCTACTAGGGTCAATATCCTTAACAATATTCTTTTGTTTGGTGGATCATGTTGTGGGTACCAGGGTTTTCCCTTGGCCAAGGTTTCCCTAGTTAACAAATAATGGTGTTATGAATTCTCTTTGTCCATGGTTATATTTACTATTCAAAATTGTTGGTTTAATTTCTTATGCATGTTATAACATAATTAACAATATTCAATTGTGGGAAAAAGTTTGTAGAATACTGATTCACTGCTCACCCCCTCTCAGTATTATCTATTTCTAACAATTGGTATCAGAGCACAATTACTCATAAGAGGCTTAATAGCTCAAGTAAGATCACTATAGATATGGAAGAGTTGAAGATAAACCTTGAATAAAATCTTGAACAAATTGATATTATTATAGAAGAAAGAGACAACTTGAAAGATATATGAGGATACAAAAGTCTATATTGATAATAAGATCAATGATTTGAAATTTGGTAAAGAATCAAATGTGCATACTAGTAAAAATGATGAAGTAGGAATTCTCAAGAAAGAAAATGAGATTTTAAAACATGAATTGAAAATTGTTAAACTTAAGTTGAGTATTAAGAAAGATGACAGTAAGAATGAATCTGATATAAAATCTAAGAAAGCTGACCATAGATCGCAGTTGAGACAAGTAACATCTAAATTAAATTCTATCAAGATTGAGCATGCAAAATTAGAAAAGTACAATACCATTGTGAAAGGAGAATTGACACAAGATAAGAAACAACTAGAGAAGCTTTATTCTAGTAGTCATAAGATTGATGAACGAATATTTCACCAGAGACCTTCATATGACAAGACAAGTCTTGGATATCTTATTGTAGAAAAGTGAACAAAGAAAGTTAAAATTAAGAAACAACCAGATCTAGTTGTTGATCCCCCTAAAGAATTTGATTTGGGTAAGATTGAATAGAGTAAAACTACTGAAGTATCTAAAGAGATTGAACTAGTTGATTTGTTTGCAAAACACGATGAACCAAAGAAAATAGAGCAAGTTGATAAACCCAAGAAAGATGAACCATCCAAGGAAGTTAGACATGAGTTTTGAGGTATATGTTTGGTATGTAATGAAGTTGGTCATATGAAAAGAGATTGCAAAAGTAAGTCTTTCAAACCTATTACTAATTTCTATTGTTATAATTGTCATGGTTATGGACATAAAGAAGTAGATTGTATGAAACCTAAGTTTGATAGTAATAATGAAAATAGTAGAATGCTTAGGAATGCTAACTGTAAAAGTAATGCAAAAGGTAGATAACAAAGAAGATCTAAAGATAGAGAAAGATATAATAGTGAATCAAAATAAGTTTTATGTTACAAGTGTAACAATCTTGGACATATTGCAAGGAATTACAGAGCACCTAAAAGAATGGAGGTAAATAGAGAAGAAATACACCTGTATGCCAGTTATGTAATAACTTTGGGCACATAGTAAGATTTTGGACAATGGACAAAAGAAACTTCAATAGGAATCCCAGTTATAGAAGGAAAAATAACAAAAATGATAGAAGGAATGATAAAAAGAATGATAACAGTTAGAAAGAAGTAGTAAAAGAGCATGTTGATGAATTTAAAGAAGTATTTTTGATAGATAAGAATCTAGAAAGTTCTTATTCATTCTAGGAGGAATAGTATTTTGATGCACTTGATGAGAAATTGCAGTCAGAAATTGTTTGTGACTCATCCTATTTGAATTAAGCATTTTCAATAGAGATAGAGTGTTAGTTGATTAGAATTGATGAGAGATTGCAAATTAGAAGTTGCAAAATTAGGAGAAGGTAGAGAACATAGAGTGTAAGTTATGGTCAAGTGCACAAAAATTTGTGTGATAGAAGTAAGACATGTAGAAGAAAACAAGTTCACTGGTAAGCAGTGATAGATTTTTGAAGAAGAAATAGTTGCACATTTAATGTAGAATAAGATTTGAAGCAATTTAAGGATTGCAAGAAAGATTGTGAGTACCATTTGTTAATGTAAAAAGATTTGAGAGATTTATGAGCGATTTGACAATGAATTCAAGTGCAAAGAAAGTTGGTTAAAGTGTGAGTGGTAGAAACCCTAAAAATGGGACATTAAAGGTATTTTACAAAGATTTTGTTTGAATTTCTAGTATATTCTATAAGAAGCATGGTAAGCTAGTAAATGTATGATGTAAGTGATAGACCCATATATAAGTTCAAGAAATATCCATTTGTATCTCTCATAGATGATCCACTAGGAGCATTTTCCCAAATCCCATAAAATGTGCTTCATGTAGAAGATGTTCGAAGCTACATTTATTGTAAGTCTAATAACTTTGGTGATCAAGATATCCATAAGGATTTAGGAGTTATATGTAATGGCATCATAACCCTAAAGTTTGATTATGCATAACTAAATAAGCTGAATTTGATTAAGTATATCTTCTACACAAAATTTGACAATCATGAATGGACTAGAATCATTTTGAGTAGAGGTCATGAAGAGATGTTTTGGATAGGTGATGAACCAATCACAATTGAAAATGATCTAATTTATAAAGTCACAGGTTTGAGTAATGAAGGATGCAATCCAATAGATGATAGAAATGTAAGTAAGATAGTTGAGACAAACCTCTATACTAGGTTTGATGGAAAAAATATGAAGGTTGACATGATTGAAGACAAAGGAGTCAAGGTGTTGAGTAAATTTTATGATACAAGTTTAACCACAGTTCTAGAGTAGACTCAGTGCTAGCAAGTTTTATGCATGCAACATATGTTATAGTAGTTGAGAGAAGGAAAGTAAACTTATGTGAGATAGTTAGAGAACAACTATTAGACAACATTGCAAAGCTGAAGAACACCAATAATGAAGTTTTCATATTAGAATCTTTGTTAACACATTTTCTCTTCTATTAAAACAATCTAAGTTCCCTCATGTGACCAGTCGGGGAAGTGATGAATGTTATATGGAGTTGGTAACAAAATGTTATAGGGGTAGATTGGATAATGCCATGGATAGTGAGATTTGATAAAATGATGAATAAATTTCAATCTAAGATGAAACATAGATACATAACCCCTCCCTTCATGTTGGGGAAGTATATAGATGAGATATGTATCATGGTGAAAAATGATAACACATGTATGGAAGCAGTTGAACCTAGGGTGAAATTCATTGAGCCCATGGGATATGAAATGAGTGAAGAAATCATTGAATTTTATGCACAAATCATATTGTAGTCTAAGAAGGACAAAAAATTGTTGACATAAAGGTCAATTTGTCTATCAGTGACTCAACACTTAGTCAATTGGTTACATTGCTAGCAAGATCTATAGCTATAACCAAGCTTATCATTTAGTTTTTAGTGCTAGTCAAATGATTCAATTGTTCCCGAGCTAATTATTTAGAATAAAATTTCTATTGAGCATTTTAGTTAGCTTTTAGTGTTTCTTGAGCTACATAGTGTTTATCAAACTTCAGAGACATAGTTCAGTACAAACTGAGCATAATAGAGGCTACCAAGCCAGTTAGTGGAAGTGAAGAAGATCATAGTATTAACTAAGCTTTATAGTGTTAACAAAGTCCAATACTGTCTACTAAGCTCACACGATTAACAAAGTGGATCTAGTGTTGATTGAGTCATGTAGTGTCAACCGAGTGATCTAGTTGCTATTGAGTTTCTTGGAGTTCACCAAGTCACACAATGCTGACTGAGTTTGAGCTACATGGAAGTGATTAGTATGGACCAAGCTTCAAATTCAACTGAGTGCCAAAGATTTCCAAGCATTGACTATGTTTTTTGTGTATCAGAACATCATCAAGTTTGTCTTCAGTACTGGAGTTACACCAATTGGTTTGACTTTGTGAATTATGATAAAATTAGTATTGTAGCTGACTCCAATAAGTAGTAATTTGGATTGGTATATATGTAATATATTGTATCATATCCAAATAAGATGTGTGGAGAGAACATGGTGAAAAAAAGTGCAAACTAAAGAAGGCTACAAGCAGTATAAGGGACAACAAAGTATTATCTATCATAGTTAGGTGATTATTTTAATTCAAGCAATCTCAACCAATAAATTAGAGTTGCAAATCAGAGATCAACCACTAGTTCATCCTAATAGGTGCATTAGCCAAATCCTTTAATAGGGTAGACTTAACAATCTTTGCTAAATCTCCTAATCAAGTGCATACTTCATTGTGTATTTGTAAATCCTTTCACAAGGTGGACCTCATATTCCTTATTGCTCCTAATTGGGCAGATCACCAGAAGTAGTCAATTGTAAGGCTCAACAAGTCAACTTTATATTGCAGTACTAAAACTTGTGGGTATCATCCCCACCCCAATTTTACTTTCTAATTGGAAGGTTTTTGGGTCACCATATCTTATGTCAAAGTGTTATGATTTTTTTTTTTCATTCTTTCATGCATGGAATTAGATCAGAATATTATATGAAATATTAATTGGTGAAGTAAGATAATTTCTCATTGGTTCTTGATTCACCCCTACCTTCTCAATAACCTTGCATACCTTATATTTCCAACAATTGGTATCAGAGCTATTTAGTTTCTCACATCAAAAGTTTAATGGCTTGAGAAAAGATCAAAGGCAATGGAGGTATATAGGCTAGATAATGCTATTGACAATAAAAAGTTGGATCTTGAATTGGCCATTGAGAAACTAAAGAAAGAAAACGAGAAACTCTCTCAATAATTGAAAAGAAAGAAAGACCTTGCAATACAAATGAATGAAAATCTCTACATTGAAGAAAGAATTGAAGATATAAATCTTGAAATAAATTTAAATGAAGCTAATGAAGCAATCAAAGATCTATTAGAAAGGAATTCCAATCTTCAAGAAGAAGTCAAAAAATTGAAAAGAGAGCAAGAAGTCCAATCAGTGAGATTATGTGAAGTCATGGAAGAAAATTGCAAAGCCAAAGAAAATATATGAGAAAATAACAATGAAATTCAACATCTATTCCTTTAGCAAGAAAACTTCATTGATCAAATCACTAATGCAAATGAAGAACTTATGAATCTAAGATTAGAAAATGAAAGACTATAGAATGATCTCAACAATGAAAAGCAAACCTATGAAAGAATGATGAAATCTTAGGAATGCATGAATCAATTGAATGATAAAAATCAATACATATACAAAGGAAAAGCTAGAATAGGATACAAATAAGAAGGTGAATCATCTCAGCAAGGAGCTAAAAAGAATCAAAGACCTACTTGCAATCATTGTCGTAAGATAGGTCACACATCAAACAAAAGTTGGAGTAATGGTAAAGCTAAAATCAATAGAAAATGTTACAATTGTAATAAGTATGGTCATGGAGAAATGAATGTAAAGAGAAACCTAAGTTTGAAGGTAAATGTCATAATTGCAAGAAACAAGGGCACAAATATTTAGAATACAAAACCAAGCAATGGAACCCAATAGAACAAATTGTGAAAGAAATATTTGGATGGGATTACAATACATGGTGTAGATGTCACTATCGTGGTTAATTTGGGCACATGGAGAAATATGTGTGAAACATCATATGAGAAAAAGAGACACAAATAAAAGATGTTTTATCTATACAAAACTTGGACATCATGCTAAGAACTATATGAACATAGGTAGAATTGAGGATGAAAAGAAAGCCAAAGTTGACAATATCAAAAAGAAAATGAGGCAGCAATGGGTAGAAAAATCTCTAGAGAATGTAAATCAATACCATGAAGTGAATCAGACCCAAGTCAATGAGTTGGATGGTTCAAACACTTCAACTTAGTTCCATATAGAGATCACTGGAACTATGATTCAAAAGAAGTGATCTAACATCAATTCTAGCAAGTAGAAAAATGATTCAATCATCATTTGAGATGCATAGGGATCACCAAGAATAATGGAAAGAAAAAGACCTTATCGAGCAAGGATGGGTTACATATTGTTGTAGACTCAAGTTGGTATTTCCTACTAGGTGATGGTAAATCTATCGAGATGTAGATGTCTTTTGAGCATTAAACACTAAACCAAGTGGAGGATAGCCTATCATCGAGCAATTATGAAGTATGAAGAATTAATGGTGATTGAAAGGTGAAAATTCATTAAAAGGGATAAATTGAAGGCATTGTTTCACTACAAATTTGTAGAGCTATTTGTGAAGAGTGAATTGAGAGCCTTTGAATCATTTAAGTGTTTGTTGTTGAAGATTTTTCAAGTTTTCAGAAAACCTACCAAGCAATGGCATTTTATAGCAACAAAAAACAAGAAAGGTTCTAAAATGTAAGTTCATCTAGTTGATTGCAAGGTACCAAATTTCAAGTTAATTCGATTGATTATAGAGGTGCTTGGCCTAGCTAGTGCAAAATCTCAAATTTCACCTAAGGTATTACTCATGCATGACATCTATTCTTTTTATCACTACTCAATCCAAGAACTCAGAACCCTAGAAATGAATGAAGCATTCAAGGAATTATGTGTGGATGGTACATTGAAAACTGGACATTAGCATTTGGAAATCAAGGGCTTGACTCATATCTCTTATATGCCAAGAGAATTCTAGGTCAAATGGATGAGATATATTCTAAGCCATGTACATAATGAGTAGTTATAGTTGGAGAAACCTATTCAATTAATGAAGAAAATGAATCACTAGACTCCTAATGCTTAATAAAGCAAAGACAATTAAAACCCTAGGTTGGGTAGAACTAGAAAATTTGAACTCTTGCCGAGTGGGATAGAAGAGGAATGAAGATTAGTAGTGTAACTAAGATAGAACTAAAGTTTGGCATTCATATCATTGCACATAAGTTTTAAAATTTGAGCAGATTAAATAGTGTATCATGTGAAGGTGTTGATCTCACTTACAAGGTTGTGAAAAATAACCTATTCTATGACCTTGCTGAGTTAATGTTGAATCAACTCAACAAGAATATGGAGAGCATTAGAGGATAAAAATTATCTTCTAGCATGTTTATTCTTCTTCATTCATAATTTTTTCCCTTCCAAAGGTATAGCAGTATGGAGAAAAAATGTTCATGTTTTGTATCAGACTAATGAGTATATAGTAGAGATGAGTGAAAATTTTGAAAGTATCATGGATAAATACTTTGAAACATTCAAGGAGAAGATAAATAATATATATAGGATCCCTAAGAAACTTGATGAAGATTACATAGATGATATTTGTTTCATGGTGGAATGTGAAAAAGTATATATTCAAGTAGTCAGACCTTGAGTGGTACGTGTTAAGCCTTTAGAGTATGAGGTTAACACTGATGATACTAAAGACATCATAGAGGCTCTACTGAATGTGCTTATGGATCCTAAAGCTACATGCTTGAAAACATATGATGAGGCTAATGAAAGAATAGAGCTTGAGATTAAGCTACCTCAAGTGGTAAATAAAGGAAGGAAAAGAGTAGAGAAGATACTGAAAGGCACAAGGCAAGCAAGTTCTACTTTAATGCTTACCAAGGGAAAAGGTGATGACATAGAAGATGATGATGAAGAATAAGAAAAAAAATATGAGGAAGGAGAGGCTCTAAGGAAGAAAGGAAAGGCTATCATAACTAGACCTACCAAGTCATCCCTATTGTGTGCACTAGAAGGGTAGCAAGTAAAGGAAGAAATTGAAGTTAGGTGAAGATGAAGCCGATGAAATAATCTTCAAAAGAGCTACACTTTAGGAAAAATTAAAGAAAATGAAAGAAGGACCTAGCATGGAAAATTTCAGATCTCTCAAATATGAGACCAAGAATGTAGATGAGAAAGAGAAAATTAAGGACATGCTTATGTCAAAATTGGGCAAATAGAAGTACTCACCAAATCAACTTGCACAACAAATTCCCAGTGAAATTCTATAGATAATCAAAGCTAGATGAGAAAGTGCAACAAATACTCTCAAGGACATCTTTGAGTAGACCTTGAAGTGACTTATGCCAAATCTTAGTAAAAAGGATGTGAAAGAATCCTTGAAGAAAAATGAAGAGAAGTTCACTCTTAAATTCAACACATGTATGATATTGATGAAAGACATTGAATATTTAGTGAAGGCAACCACAAGAACTTGGAAACAAATTTATAAGTTGCATCAACCTAGTGACTTTATTGTACATGTTGATAGAAAGGATGATGAAGATGAGGAAGAGGATGTAGAAATAAAAGATGATGAGGAGGAAGAAAATGAAGTTATTGGAGGATGTCTTCTAGAGATACAAGGTATTGAGAAGACTAATGCAAAGAAAATTGTAGCAGTAGTCATGGCCTCATATCCTCACTCTTTGAGCACAACCTTAGTGTAATCTAGCTTAGAGATAGCTTCTACCAAGTTGGTTGTGGATAACACTACTACACCAAGCACCAAACCAATCTTTGAATGTTTTTAGGTGAATGTTTCAATGACAAAAGTACCCAACACTTCATTTTTCGAGTAATAAGGTCCTCCATCATCAAGCTTGACCAAGCAACAACAAGGTATTCATGTTGTTAGTGCCATTTCAAATTTTATTTCTACTTCATTTTAAACTACTACTTCTATTCCAAGTATATCCATAGCAAGTAGAATGACAGTTGCAAAAGAGTCTAAATTGAGTACTGAAGTCCTAGACAAGGGGAAACAAATTATTTCCACCATTTTGAAAGAAAAGGGAAAAGAAAAAGAAACTATTGATCTTGATGAGGATATAGTTATTCAAAATTGGGATATCTCTACCCTCACTCCTGATCAAATGAACACCATGGGTGAACTATTGAAGAAGAGAGGTAAGTAGAAGAAGCTTAGAGAAGAAAATAAGAAAGAAAATCAAGTCTTTCAAGACATAAAGAGCATATTTGTTGATGCTCTAAGTATCAAGGTTGATAGCACACAACCTATTTTGGATCAATTAGCAAATATTGTCCACAAATTCAATGAAGACTTGAGTGGACAAGAGAAATTACTTCAGAGACAAAGTTTAGTACAAACAAAGCGTAGAAAAGGCTACCAAGCTAGTGAGTGGAAGTAAAGAAGATCACAATGTTAACAAAGCTCTGTAGTGTTAACCAAGTCCAATAGTGTCTACTGAGCTCATATAGTTAACAAAGTGAATCTAGTGTTGACCAAGTCATGTACTGTCAACCGAGTGATCTAGTTGCTACTAAGTTTCTTAGAGTTCACTGAGTCACATAGTGTTGACTGAGTTCAAGCTACATGGAAGTGATTAGTATGGACCAAGCTTCAAATTCAACCAAGTTCCAAAGATTGTTGAGTATTGATAGTGTATGTTGTGTATTAAAACATCACCGAGTTTGTCTTCAAAACCCAAGTTACAACAATTGGGCTAACTTTGTGAATTATGATGAAATTGGTATTGTAGCTGACTCCAAGAAGTTGTAATTTGGATTGGTATATATGTAATACATTGTATCATATCCAAATAAGATGTGTGGGGAGATCATGATGAGAAAAAGTGCAAATTAAAAAATTCTACAAGCAGTATAAGGGACAACAAAGTATTATCTATCATAATCAATTGGTCATTGTAATTCAAGAAATCTCAACTAGAAAATTGGAGTTATAGATTCGAGATCATCCACTAGTTCATCCTAACAGGTGCATCAACAAAATCCTTTAACAAGGTAGACTTAACAACCTTTGCTAAATCATCTAACCAAGTGCATACTTCATTATGTGTTTGTAAATCCTTTGACAAGGTGGACCTCATAGTCCTTATTGCTCCTAATAGGGAAGATAACCATAAGTGATCAATTATAATTCTTAATAGGTTAAATTTATACTGCATTACTAAAGCTTGTAGGTATCATCCCCACCCTAGTTTTACTTTCTAAATGGAAGGTTTCTGGGTCACCTTATCTTGTGTCAATGTGTTATGAATGTTTTTTTCTTTCATTTTTCCATGCATGTAATTAGATCAGAATATTATATGAAGGATTAATTGGTGAAGTAAGATAAAGTTTTATTGGTTCCTGATTCACCCCGCCCCTCTTGGTAACCTTGCATACCTTATATTTCTAACACTATATGGGACATATGATGAAAAGGTAAGGGAAATATATTATGAACTTAACAACAAGGAAATTGAGAAGAATGTGGACAAGAAGATAGATTCCATTCTCAAGGAATCTGGTATGATTATAGAAGAATTTAATTAGATCAAAGATATTGTGCTAGATATGAAAGCTAGTGGGAAGAATCAGGTGATAGGAAAAACACTAATTGTTATTTTAGTATCATCTAAAGGTGTAATAGCTATAGGACCTAGTGCACAAACCCATACTACTACACCTTTTGTAGTAGTTATGCAAGTGTAGCTAGTCAAAGTACATCATGACCAACCAAAGAAGCAATCAGAGGTTGATACACCTATTGCGAAAAGAAAGTCATAGAAATTGGTAAAGTTGTTAAAAAAGAACCTACACCATCCTCTAAGAAAAGGGTCAAGAAGACCACCAGTGAACAAGGAAATAGGAGAAAGATGCTGGAAATTAGTAATTCTGAGGAATCTAATGATGAAACTAAGGAAAAGCTAGTTGAGCAAGTAACAAAAGAAGGAAAGAAAGCATGGAAACCAAAGGTAGAGAATTTGAACATGCATATTATTAATGATGATAGTTTAGTACAATTAAATAAATATTATAGTTTTTATAGTAATATGGATATAAGACAGCAAGAAAATGGTATTGTAAGGGATATAATCTTAAGAAAAAAAAAGAGATTTGATAGTATAGAAGGTGAGATCCCAAAAGATCTTTGTAATTGGTTATTGAACAAAAATAAGAGAGTAGTAGAAGAAGACACCAAAATATGAGAGAGCATGATTAACAAAATGTGTGAGGTAAACACAAAGGAATATTTGGAGAAGATTTTGAAAGGAATTTAACCCCTTCTAAGGAAAAAAAGAAGAGAAATTCTTCTGATGGGGAGGAAATTATGAAGAAGTGAAGAATGAAATAGGAGAAGCCACAGTAAAATATATGACTTCTATGCCTAAGGTCACCAAGGAGAGTGCAAAAAAGAAATCACCAAGTCTAGTATATGTGGAGGCTAGTACTCCTATTGATGGTGAAGATGAAGCTGAAGAGACACAACAATCCATGCCACCTCCTAGCATATTAATTGGTATTGTACCCATAAAGTGGACAGTATGCACATAACTATTGATGTCAAAGATAATCCATTTACTAGATATGGAAAAAACATTGTTGGCAATATCACCGCATGCACCAGTTTTGATAAAGAGGATGATGAAGTAAAATATTAGAGGAAGAAGAAAGAAATAAGAAAGAGGAAAGGAAGAAACAAAATGAGAAGAGGAAGGAAGAGGAAAAGAAAAAGAATGTAGAAGAAGAAGAAAAGAAAGAAGAGGAGAAATGAAAAGAAGTTGAGAAATAAGAAAGAACATTAGAAGAAGAGAGAAAGAAGGCTAAGGAAGATAAGAAGAGTGCAGAGCTAAAAGTAGTCACACTTATCCCTACAATAACTCTAGTAGAAGCATCAACAACAACAATATCTAATGATGATGAAGATTAGAAAGGATTGATGAGTTCTTTGAGTAAATTACTTCAAAAGAACAAATTAGTTAAGTCTTTGGAGAAAACATTGTTTGAAGTCTTAGATAGGATGTAGAGGAGATTTCACACAACTATTATAAATCCAAACTTGCAAATCAAGGAGAAAGAATTGGTGAAAGATTTTGATGAATAATTCACAACCTTTTCTGAAGTAGTATCAGTACAAGCACAAGCTAAGCATGATGTAGCACTATTTAATGCAATATGCATGAATAAAAGAAATGATCTAAAGAAAATAGATGTATGTATGAAAGAATGGAGGAAGAAAATTGATGAAGGTAAGAATTTGTATGGACATTGAACAATGTCATACAATTTCCTATTAGATTTTAATAGCAACATCAAAGGCCAAATGAGTGAGCTTCAAACACTCACTAATAGATTATTGCAACTTGAGGCAAGCATTAAAATTTTTGGAACTGAAATTGAATAGATCCATAGTAATATCAAATGCATTGAAACTAATATGGAACATGTAATCAAAAGGTTCTCTACTCTTAGAGAAATTTTGTCACCCAAAATCAGTATTTTATAAAGGCAATTGGAGGAATGTCTTGTAGCTAAGGCATCTTATGAAAAAATTTCCTATACTAACTTGAGTAGGGTAGAAGTCGCATCCTATGCACTTTGTAAACTCATCAATATATCTGACATAATCAAGGAGAATTGGAAGAAAGATCTGGAGTGGCTGAAACTTAGTTTTGCAAATTGTTTATCTAGAATGACAAGTTAATCAACTAGAGGAAACATAGTTTTGTATAAAGTTTTGAGACCTTTTTCATTGATGTCAAATGGGGAGTATTATAAGTAAGGAAAATTATTTATGAAAAGTATATATGTATATATAAGGGGGAGTAAACTTATATACCATTGTAAGGAGTGATGAGGAATGCAATGATCCATCAAAATATGAAAAAAATATTTTCTATTTTGAAAGCAATTTTTTGTATAGTTACTTTTTGTATTCATTTTTGTATGACATTATTTGAACTTAGCCAATTTTCCCAAATGTTGTAATCAGTGCCAAAGTGGGACATTTTTGGCAATATGGAAAGTTAGATGTCTGATGTGTTGTCATTTATGGTAACATGTATTTAGTATTTCATTTATGCAATCATCATTGTTAGAAAATTTTCTAAGTGTTAGATAGATTGTAGCAGTATAGAGATAGATATGACATGTATGGATTATTGAGTTTGAGTTAGGACATGCACACTTAAGGATTGATAGATGACAATGTGGTGATGACATATGTCATTGCACATACCTATATAGATGGTACAACTCAAGTTGTAGTCAAGATACTAGTTCAAGTATTTATTGGAACAAAACACAACATATTAGAGAATTTGAGTGTATGACTTAAGGAATTATTTTGGTGACAAAATAATTACTAATTCATGATGGTTAGACATCCTAGATGTTTACATAAAGTCATTTATTATTTGATCAAGTGTGTGAATGCATGAAGGCCAATTGAGCAAAAATTTATTAGTTTGCACGATATAAGTAAAGATCACATCTTCTGCAATTAAGATGTGAGTTATGTGTTTTCCATGAAGAAAATGTGATGTGAACTATTATGAAGAAAGCTTATATGATATGTGAGCCTTATATGATGCAAAATCTGATGTATGATCAGAGAAACTACAAGATACATCAGTAAGATAATATTATATGTTTACCCTACTCTTGTGTAGAAACTTTATTGTATAATTGCATGTTAGGGAAATGGGCTCTTCTTGCATACATTATATTTGTTCTACCAACTCCTAATATGTTGAAGCATCTCCTAATAGGATTGAGACTATTAACATGTCCTAGTCCTCTAAGAAGGACTTGATACACTATATGTATTCCATAGACTCCTAAAAGGGTCAATATTCTTAACATGATTCTTTTTTTTAGTCGATCATCTTGTGGGTTGTTAGCTTAAAGAATAAATTTGACAACTGAGTGTCAATACACTTAACCAAAATCAAGAATAGGTGCTGAGTGCAATAGATGCCAAGTAATCTTTAGGTGCTGAGTAAATTGTAGGTGCCGAGTAAAGTGTAAATGTCGAGTAAAGTGTAAGTGCCGAGTAAAGTGTAAATGCCGAGTGAAGATCAGGTGCCGAGTAAAGTTTAGATGCCGAATAACACAGTTTTGTGTAAGTGTCGAGTAACTCAGTAGAATAGCATGTGCCGAGCAACAAAAATATTTTAGGAGCCGACTAATCCAGGATATTAGCATAAGAGTTTGGAATCGCACAAACTATGATAAAAAAAATCTTTATAGCCGACATAAGGAAATCTTGAAGGATTTAATGATCAGATCGAATCTTTTATATTTCCTATGTAATTTTCATGCAGCCAATAAGAAAAATGATAAAGGCATGCAACCAATTAGCAAAAGATAAGTATTAAGCGGAAATGAAGATTGAATATGGATCGTAGATCCAAACCTAACCCTGAATCCTCGAATGTCTTTATAAGGAAGACGATATCTCATAGAGAAGACATGATAGAGAAGGAGATGATGAAGATGATGATATAGAGGAGAAGATATAGAGTGGTTGATATACTATTTTTAGAAGTGAAAGATATCAGATCACAAAGGATCAAGATCAGACAAAGCAGAACAGAGCCACCATTCAGCAATCAAGGATTGTAAACTATCAGGTTCATTTTACCTAATACTTTCTAGCCATTGTATTAGCATGGAAATCCTATGGTGATAGGTTAGCTTAATAGCTATTTCATTGATCCTAGAGATAGGTGATTAAATCCTTTAACAGGGTGACACTTCATGTTAAGTGTTTGTAAATCCTCTAACCAGGTCACTATTGACACAGTGTAAAGCCTTTAACAGGGCATGCCTTTAACAGGGCAAACCATCAGAAGTGGTTAAAAAATATTGCTGCAGTAATTTTTGTGGGTATCATCCTCACCCCAGTTTTACCTTCTTATTCCTGGAGGGTTTCTGGGTTACCAATTTCAGGTGTTATGTGTTATTGATGCATGTGTTAGTTTCATGTTTACTTAATGTATTTACATGCATGCAATTTATTTCCACATAAAAGTTTTATAGGACAAATTTTAGTACTTCTGATTCACCCCCCCCACCCCCCCCCCCCCCCCCCCCTCATAAGTACTCTTTCCACATTTGAATATTCCAACAATTGGTATCAGAGCATTACTAGGTTCTCATAAGGAAAAGTTTAACAACTTGGAGGAAAAGATCTAGAGATGGAAGCTTTCAAACTTGGAAAGATCATTGAAAATCAGGTGATAGATGTGCAACTTGCTCTGCATAGCTTGGAGGAATTTAGAATCAATTTGAGAAACTCATTAAAAAAAAGGAAAGATCTGTCCATAGCTGAGAATGATATACACTACAAGGAAATTGATACCACCAACATATTTTCCAACGGAGATACCAAAGAGTTTGATGCAGCAATAGCAGAACTGATGGAGAAAAACAAAATTCAAGCAAAAGAGATTAGATCTCTCAAGATGGAACATGAATCACAGGCCATAATGATATGTGAAATTATAGAACAAAAGAAAAGAGCAGTTGATGATAAGGTCATGATGGAAAATGACAAAAGGAATCTTGCAAACAGACTTGAAGAAAAATGTACTGAACTGACAAGGATCTCAAACATGCAGATGGATACACTTGCTCAAATGATGAACCTTCATCATGAACTCAATGTGAAGGACATTGAGATCTCTACTCTGAAGATGCAGAATGAAAAAATTTAGAATGAATTGAACAGAGAAAAAGAGGTAGCAAAAAATCTCAACAAGTCAAGTGAAGCCATCAAGTATTTTGAACAGTTGCTGAAAACTCCAAGATCTACCCATGATACATCAGGACTTGGTTACAATAGCACTGAAGTTGGAGAATCATCAAAAAGTGCTGAACAAAGAAGTGACAAAGGTAAGAATACTAAACGCACTTGTCATTATTTTAATAAGAAGGGACATACTGCTAATGTGTGCAGGAGCAGAATATTCAATCAACCAAACACACCCAAGAGTAAGAGTTTCTGTCACAAGTGCAACATGCAAGGACATATGACACAAGATTGTAGATCCAATTTCACAAGGACTCAGAGATTTGATGGAAATTGTTATAATTGCAATAAGTATGGACATAGGGCATTTGAATGCAGATCAAAACCTATGAGGACATCAAATCAATCAGCAAAAATAGAAGGAAAAGAAAGTCATCATCATTGGGATTACAATACCAAGTATAGTTGTCATTATTGTCAAGAATATGGACATACACCATAGAACTACATAAGAACACATTTCAGAGGGAACTACAAAAGATGGTTAAACCAAACCACATGTTTCAGTTGTCTAAAAACTGTTCATATCAGCAAAAACTGTCCTACAAGATCAAAGGCACCCAAGTCTGAAGAGAATAAAGGCAAAGAAAAGATTGATATTGAAAAGATAAGGGGGCAAATGAACAAGACTTGGAAAAAGAGAGATGAGTGCAATACATCAAGTGAAGGGATCACTTCACCCAATGGGTCAAGTGATCACACTTCATCAAACTAAGCATGAGAAGTGTATGGGACTGATATACAAAGTTATATTAGACATCAGTCCCAAGACAAAGAAGCAATTCAAAGTATAAATCTACATGAAACAAGATGTCAAGACGAAAACTAAATGTTGATGCCGAGCTACCTTTGGATATCGAGTCAAAACTCAAAATAGATGCCGAGCTCCCAACAGCGACCGAGCTGATAATCGATGTCGAGTTAAAAAAACTCCAATGGAAGCTGAGTAGAAAGGAAATTTAGTAGACGCCGAGTTAGGTTGAAATTTCTTCAGAAGCTGAGTTGGCAGTTGAGCATTTAATGCAATGAAATCAATGTATATTATCGTGATTTCAATCAGTTTTTCGCATCGCGATCAAGAAGCAAAGCCGAAAAAGGAGCAGAGAAGATCAAGAAAAGTTCAGAAGCAATTTGTGAAAGATTCCAACAACGATCTCGTCGATTCAAGGTATTTCTCTTAAGTGCCGAGCTACGTAGGTCTCACAAACTTGTTTGAATTATAAAACCCTAGTTTGGAAAACAATGGCATCCGGGTCAGGAACCACCAAGGGTTTAGAAAGCCATGAAGTTCAGTTGGTTAGCAACGAAGTAAAACAACCTGAATTTAAGCCCATACCTGAAGTAGCATACAAGAATGATCCTGCAAGTGCATTATCAGTTATTCTGGATAAAGTTGTTATGGTAGAAGATGTTCGCAGATGCTACAATTGTAAAATTGGTGCCATAGGAGACTTAGAAATTCATAATGCATATGATAAATTATGTGAAAACAAAGTACTAAAAAATGAGTTTTCCATTGTAGAAAGAAAAGGATTAACCAAAACCCTAGCATTTCCGACTGTCTTCAAAACAAAATGGGTATGGATAGTTTTGAGCCGAATACATAACGGAGCTTTTTGGTTAGAGTCAGGGCCAGTAAAATTCACCAAGAAAATTGTTCATAGGGTTATTGGTATTCCAACCCTAGATCGGCCAAAGACCCTGCGAAGTGACAAAAGGGAAGTAATTGAGAGAAATACAGGTGCAAAATGGAACAGTAGAGGGATGACTATCGACACAGTCACTGATCCTCTACTAGACTTTGCTGTAAGAATTATTTCACACAAATTCTATCAATCAAGTAGATTAAATAGTGTACCTTGTATAGTAGTTGATGTTGCATACAAGATAATAAAAAGGGATCACACTTATGATCTGGTAGAGCTCATGTTTCAACAGATTAGTAAAAATCTGGGAGCTATAAGGAAGAGCAAAGGAGCTCAATGTAAATTTGGATCAGTTTTGATATGTATGTTTTTCTATCTGATGAAAGAATTTCCTTCTATAGGGAAAGTTAAATGGAATCCAGACAAAACAATTGTTGAACAAATTAATGGATACATTGAACAGATGGGTGAAAATTTTGATGCCCAAATGACTGGTTATTTTGAGGACTTCAAAAAGTCCATGAAACAAAGAATGAGAATTCCAGTTTCAATGACTAAGAAATATGAAAAAGATATTTTCTTTCTTGTAGATATAGATTATAGTTATGTGCAAGCAGTTATACCTAGAATAAGATGGCTTAGGCCACTAGGATATGAACTTGATGCTGATCAAGCCTCTGCAGCAATAATAGCCTTACTTGTAGAAGAAGTAGACAAAAATGCAAAAATCTTTGGAACTTATGATGTTGTCAAATCAAAGATAATAACAGAGTTGAAGACTGCTTCAGCAGTAAAGAAGAAAGAGAAAATGGTAAGACAAATCAAAAGAAAGTTTGGTGTAGAAGAAGAAGGGACAACAGAAGAAGAAGATGATGACATTAAAAAAAGAAGAAGAAGAAGTCATTGAAGAAGAAGAAGACAAACTTCAGGATCAGACTTAAGGGTTAGAAGGAGACAAAGAGGAAAGTGCTAAGGTTGAAGTAGCCAAGGAAGCACTAGTCAAGAAAAAGACCACAACTCCATCTGCTCCTAAATCCAAGGGGAGGAAAGTAGCTGCCCCAGCACCAAAAAGACCAACCACAAGGGCCACAACTCACAAAACAAAAGAAGAGGCTAAAGGGAAGAAGAAAGACTCAAAGAAGACTGCTGCTGAGTCAAAGAAGAGGAAGTTCATTCCCCAGCCTGAAACAGATGAGGAGGAAACAAAGTCAGAAGACAACAGTCAATCTCAATAGGTAAGACAAATACCCCAGATTGATGTTGATAAATTATGTACAAAAATTAGAAATAATGATTTGAAAGGATTAAAGAATCTGAATTTTTCTAAGCTCACCAAAGGAGAGAAAAATAAATTAGAGGAGTCTGTGTATGCTATGATGGCTGAATATAAGCACACACCTCTAGAATTAGATGACTCTATGCTGAGAGAACTGTATACAATCATAGAGGATAAATGGCATTTTTGTTTACAAATGGAAAAAGAAATAAGGGAGTCAAAATTGGCAAGATTGTTGCCTGATTTGACTAGAGATCAAATAATAAATGCCATAAAAAGGCATAATAACAGATTCACTCCCAAGTATAGAGCATTCAGTATTCTACAGAATAAAATTGAAGAGGTAGTTACCAAATCCACAAGATTGTGGAAAATAGTTTACAAGAAGATTGAAGATGTATATAATGAGGAATATAAGGCAAAAGCAATTGCCAAGATAAAAGAAAAGGGAGCATCAGAAATAAAAGAGAAGAAACTAGTGGAGAAGGAGAGTAAAAGAGAAAAGGAAGGAGAGACACTCAATGAGGAGAAAGAGGAAGAGAAAGATATAGCTAAGCCACAAGATCAAAGTATGCAAGACATACAGGTATCCCCTCCTAGTCCTCCTCATGCCACCATCACACCTACAGATTTCATAAAAATAAAGGATGTTACAAAAATTTCAGTTCAAAACATCAATCCATTAACTGTAGAGGATTTGGAAATCCTTGACCAATCATTTTAGTGGCAAAATTAAGTTCAAATCCTATATTGGTCAGTGTTGATGAATTACAGAATCCAGAAGTCAAAGCAAAAGCAAGGGTAAAAGAACAAATGCCACCTTTGATCACACAAACTACTGGTATTCTATTCCTTCCACCACCACCTTCACCAAGTATAAGTAGTGATACACTCCAAGTGCCAAGTACAGCAGCAGGGGAAACAAAAGAAAAATCTGAACAGCCACCAAGTTCAACCCCATCTAGCATTCAAAAAGGGGATACTCAAGCTGAAGAAAAAGAGACACAGAAAAAGGAGGAGACTGCAATACAAACACTGGTTGCATTAACCAAATCTGGGACTCCAACACAAACTCTTCAGCAGCCGAACACAGATGGATTACAGCTGAAAATCAGAACACCAGGCTCGAGTTCATCAAAAGCAATCAGGAGACTTCACTATGGAGTTCCTGAGCTTGATGAAGAAATTAAAATCCCATATTATGAATCTAGCACTCTTACAGAAGAAAAGATTAATGAAATTCAGAGTGCACTAGACAAAAGAAGGAGACAAGAAGCACTAAGAAAGGAATACAAGCATAAGCGTACATTGAATGAAATTAAGGACATATTCACAGAAGCTTTTTGCTTACAATCTCCAGATGAGTCAAGACTAATCATGGAACAAATTTCAAATATAGTTGACCAGGTGACTAATGAAGACCAGGAAACAAATGTAAAATTACTTGAATGGTCAGAAAAGAAGTTCCAAGGAAAAGTAAACAGCAAAATATCCAGTGATATAGCACTAGCACAAGAAGAACTGGCAAAGAAAGTTACAATAGTTAAAAGTGTACTAGGAAACATCTTTTACCTGTACAACAAGTTGTGTGATTTTCAACATTCACACAAGACACTAGCCAGAAAATACTGAGTTTGGAAAGCAATCTGAAAACTTCTAGTATGCAACTCCCTATAGATCCAGCTCAGAGTGAGAAGCATTTTGTCCAATCGCTTCACACACAAAGAGAGCTAGCCATTTTGGTAGCAGAGGAGGAGACTACAAAAGCCAAATTGATACAAATGCAATCATCAATTACTCCTCATTTGGGATTACTTCATAAGGAGCAAATAAATGCAGAGATAGTCCTCAGGAAAGACCCCAATCTTTCTTCATTTGATGGACTTGTACACCTAGTAGCAGAGATTGCCATCCAGCATAAGACATTAGATGTCGCATTAGCAAATTGGGATGCAGCTCTGAAGATACTCCTTGAAGTAAATAGCACATTTTTGGCCAAATATGGCATTTCATTGTAAAGACCCTTGACATAAGTGTCCAAAAAGGGGGAGAATAAGTAATTAAAGAAAGAAGTTGAGTATAGGAATGAAATGATAAGTATAATAAAAGGGGGAGATAGCAGAGATAGCCAATTTTGAAATTTTGATAGGGAGATAGCAGAGATAAGCAAATTTTGGAATTTTGGGGGAGAAATCAAATTTTGGGAAGCAAAATTTGAATGAAGGATTAATTACTGAGTCACATGGGTTAAGTGTTTTTGCCACTCATGTCAAAGGGGGAGATTGTTAGCTTAAAGAATAAATTTGACAACTGAGTGTCAATACACTTAACCAAGATCAAGAATAGGTGCCAAGTGCAATAGATGCCGAGTAAAGTGTAGGTGCCGAGTAAAGTGTAAATGTCGAGTAAAGTGTAGGTGCCGAGTAAAGTGTAAATGCCGAGTGAAGATCAGGTGCCGAGTAAAGTTTAGATGCCGAGTAACACAGTTTTGTGTAAGTGTCGAGTAACTCAGTAGAACAGCATGTGTCGAGCAACAAAAATATTTCAGGAGCTGACTAATCCAGGATATCAGCATAAGAGTTTGGAATCGCACAAACTATGATAAAAATAGTCTTTACAGCTAACATAAGGAAATCTCGAAGGATTTAATGATCAGATCGAATCTTTTATATTTCCTATGTAATTTGCATGTAGCCAATAAGAAAAATGATAAAGGCATGCAACCAATCAGCAAAAGATAAGTATTAAGCGAAAATGAAGATTGAATATGGATCGTAGATCCAGACCTAACCCTAAATCCTTGAATGTCTTTATAAGGAAGATGATATCTCATAGAGAAGACATGATAGAGAAGGAGATGATGAAGATGATGATATAGAGGAGAAGATATAGAGTGGTTGATATACTATTTTCAGAAGTGAAAGATATCAGATCACAAAGGATCAAGATCAGACGAAGCAGAACAGAGCCAGCATTCAGCAATCAAGGATTGTAAACTATCAGGTTCATTTTACCTAATACTTTCTAGCCATTGTATTAGCATGGAAATCCTATGGTGATAGGTTAGCTTAATAGCTATTTCATTGATCCTAGAGATAGGTGATTAAATCCTTTAACAGGGTGACACTTCATGTTAAGTGTTTGTAAATCCTCTAACCAGGTCACTATTGACACAGTGTAAAGCCTTTAACAGGGCAAACCATCAGAAGTGGTTAAACAATATTGCTGCAGTAATTTTTGTGGGTATCATCCCCACCCCAGTTTTACCTTCTTATTCCTGGAGGGTTTCTGGGTTACCAATTTTAGGTGTTATGTGTTATTGATGCATGTGTTAGTTTCATGTTTACTTAATGTATTTACATCCATGCAATTTATTTCCACATAAAAGTTTTATAGGACAAATTTTATTACTTCTGATTCAACCCCCCCCCCCCCACCCCTCTCATAAGTACTCTTTCCACATTTGAATATTCCAACAGTGGGTACCATTCCCATTGGGGTTTTCCCTTGGCTAGGGTTTCCTTAGTTAACAAAAAATGGTGTCATGAGTTCTCTTTTTCCATGGACATATTTACTATTTACCATTCTTGGTTTACTTTCATATGCATGTTATAAAGTAATTAACAATATTTAGTTGTGTGCAAAAGTTTTTAGAATACAGATTCACCTTCCTCCCTCTCAGTATTATTTATTTCTAATAGTATAGATTTCCTTTGCATAGGATGGATGATATAATGGATAGTTTGGGTGGAGTGGAGTATTTTATAAATATTTATTTGCAAAGTGGATATCACTAGATTAGGATTAAAGAAGGAGATTAATGGAAAATTTCCTTTAAGACTAATGAGGGTTTGTATTAATGGTTGGTTATGCCCTTTGATTTAACTAATGTTCCTAGTACTTTCATTAGACTGATGAATTAATTCTTGAAGAAATTATTAGGTAATTTTGTATATCTTGATGACATTTTGATATTCATTAGGAGTAAGAAATAACATCTTGAGCACATTAGAAAAGTATTGTAGAAGTTGAAAGAAGAAAAGTTGTTGATTAATTTGAAGAAATATTCATTGATGAAAGAAGAGATTGTGTATCTTAGATTTTAAATTTCAGATGATGGTTTAAAGAGGGACCCTGAAAAGGTGAGAGCTATTCTCAATTGGCCTACACCAGAGAATGTGGGAGAGGTAGGATCATTTCATGGATTGGCAAGTTTTTATAGGAAGTTTATCATGAATTTGAGTTCTATTTGTAATACAATGACCAAAAGCATGAGAGGAGTTAGAAAGGATTTCAAATGGACACATGGAGTACAAATAAGTTTTGAAATATTAAAAAAAGGTTGCAAAATTGCCTACACTTTCTTTTCATGTTTTCAGTAAAGTTTTTCAACTTGAATGTGATGCTAGCGGAAGTAAAATAAAATTTTCTTTGAGTCAAGAAGGAAGACCCATAGATTTATTTAGTGATGAGTTGAATGGTGCTAAGAGAAAAAAATCAATTTACAATTAGAATTCTATGATATTGTTCAAGCTTTGAAGAAGTGGAGATATTACTTAATGCCTAAGGATTTTTTATTATATACTAACCATAAAGATTTGTAGTATTTGTGAAGTTAGAATAAGTTGAATCAGATATATATGATGTGGGTTGAGTTCTTATAAAATTTTCCCTTTTCATTAAAGCATAAAAGTGGAGAACAAAACAAAGTTGCTAATGCCTTAAGCCAAAGATTAAATTTCCTGATAGATATGAGAGTTCTGACACTTGGTTTTGATGAATTATAGTGTTTGTATGAGATTGATATTGATTTTCTAGAACCCTAGAAGGCTTGTAGAGAACAAACAGTAAATGATAAGTGGATTAATTACTTCATTCAAGAGGATATTATATTTAAAGGAGTTCATTTATGCATACCTAGGGAATCTATGAGAGAGATTATAATGGAGGAAAACCTTAGTGGTGGACTCATTGGACATTTTGGAATTGATAGGATGATGCAACTAATTTTAGATAGATAATTTTGACCACAAATTTATAAGGATGTACAAAGAATGGTTAGAGGTTGCAAAATTTTTCAAATAGAAAAAGGAACTAGTCAAAATGTGGGATTGTACTCACCTTTTTGGGTATCTGATAAGCCTTGGGAAGATATTAGTATGGATTTTATACTTGGATTTCCTAGAACTTGGAGAGATAATTCTTTTATTATGGTGGTGGTTGATATGTTTTCAATGATGGCTCATTTCATACCTTGTTAGAGAACATCTAATGCATTACATGTAGTTGAGTTATTTTTCAAGGAAGTGGTAGGATTGCATTGTTCACTTCAAACTATTATTTTTGATAGAGATACTAAGTTTACTAGTTACTTTTGGAAGAGACTTTGGAAGAATATGAATACAAAGTTGGGGTTTAGTTCTACATTCCTCCTTCAAACAGATGAACACACTGGAGTTATGAACATAAGCTTGGGCAATTTGTTGAGATGTTTGGCTGGAAATAAGCTTGCTCATTGGGATTTAGTTTTGGCACAAACAGAGTTTGTATACAATAATTCTATAAATAGGATCAATAAAAAGATACCATTTCAGATTTTTATTGGATTTCATCCTAAGGGAACCATAGAACTAAGATATTTTCCTACTAAGACAAGAAAGATTGCTAAAGCTGAGGACTTTGCAATTTTCATTAAAACTTGACATGATGAAGTTAGAATGGATTAGATATGAGGTTAGCTTCAATTGAAGAAGAATAGGTTTCCACTTGATACCTACAACATGTTGAAAATCAATAAATTTAGACCTTGTTAGATTATCAAGAAATTTGACATTGGAAATGCTTATGAAGTGGTGTTATTAGAAGACATGAACATATCACCTATATTAAAAATTTAAGATATCTTTGAGTACTATCATTTTGATGATGACATTGAAGATAACCAAAATTATCCTAAGGAAAAAAGAGACAACATTGAAAGGTCATGAATAGTATAATAAGTAGGAGTACAAGAGAAAAGGACTGCATGGAATACCTATTTCAATAGAAAGACAAACTAGTTAAGGATAGCTCATGGATTGCAAAAGATGAGATGGATCTTTATGATCTAGTTCATAATATGAGAAATGCTTGATGTGGATATAAGTTCTCTAGGTGTCTAATCTATTAGCATCTTGGATGTTGGAGCAATCTTGCATCAACAAAAAATTATTCTTGTTTTCTATAACCATCTATTATTTTTAAAGTAGTAGTTGCTACTTGCAATTTTGTTTTATTCACAATTAACACCATGCAGAGGATCTATCATTGATCCTCCTCAGTAGTGTGCAAGCCTTGTTCATTGGTGTTTTTTTGAGTTTTGTGCCATTCTTTGTGGGTCCTATTTCATGTCATGTTTTCTTTGGTGTGGTTTCCTTTATTGACATGGGATGTTGTGAAGTAAGCGACCAACTCTTAAGACATGTGTGAACCTCCCGTTAAGTGTGCATCCCTTCATGTTTATTTTCTCTTTGGTTTTGGTTTACACCTCCAAGGTTGGGCCTATAATATAATAAAAAAAATTACTAGATGACTTGTGGCTTAGCTAGCTATATATAAATCTTGGTTGGATGATTAAACAAAGTAGTTTTGCTTGATATAAGAATAGAAAAATCTTGGAAAGAAGACAAAATACAAGCTTGGACTTTGTTTTCATAATTTAATTGTATATGGCCATAACCCATAAGGCTTCACAAGTGAGCACATGATTTGATCTTTAATAATTAGACTTTCATAAAATCTTGAGTCCATCCTCATGTATATTGTGTCTTTATGAATTTGAATTGCATCCATGTGTGACTTTGTGTATGAGATGTTTGTAGGCTTAAGTTGAGATTATTCTCCTTAAGTTCTCCCTTCCCTAGGTTAGTTACTTTCTCGATATATATGATTCATGGTCATCTTATGATTAATTTCATAATAAGGTCATCTAGAGGGAATAGAAAACCATGTAGGTCAACTAATGTGACATGTTCCTATTTCCATCAGTTTGGATACCTTGCAAGAAACTCTAGGTTGAGGAATTACTTAGCCAACTGGTATGATGATTGAAAGGAAAAATAACCAATTAACACTAAGGAGATAAGAAATTAGATGAAGAAGACCTTGAATAAAAAAGAAGACAACATTGAAGAACGTAAGGCATAAAAAAGTACCACATCTTTACTAGGTGTGGAGACTTCATTGTCAAACTAAGATATCCATTAGTCTAGTGGAAACAATATTTTTGAACCTATCTCAAAACCCCGTTGTGAGTACACGGTCAAATTTAACAAAATTTTAATATTGAATAAGTTAAATACAGATTGTATTATGATATTTATTTGAGTAATATGATACTTTGATTCATCAAGATTAGTTTTTTATTATGTTAGTGTAAAGGTAGGGTTTATTGATGAAAGTATTCAATGGATGCAAGTCAAGTTGAATTTTATATATATATATATATATATATATATATATATATATATATATATATATACTTCACCTCTACCTTGCATATTTTCAAATTTATTTGAAGAAAAAGAATAATGCTTTAATGGATTCATGAAAAAATACCATTTGATGCAATTTGGAGGTAATTTTTGAATGGTATCATCGAACATAACCCTGGATTTTCGTATTGTTATATTTATTGAATCTCTTGTATTTGCGTTTTGAGGTTTTTAGATGGATACATCTACACTGGTCAATATTACACAAAGTTTTCATTCTAAATTTAAGAAGTATACATACAAATTGATGGAAAATGATCCTACTAGGAGCCCTACTAGTGTGCCATATAGTGTTATGCACATTGAAGACATAAGGTCATTTGTCAATTTTAAGATAGAAATTTTGGGAACTACTAATAATAAGATGTATTTCAAAAAATTAAGTATAGATTACTTGACATTGAAGGATGATAAAAAAAAAATCTAACATAGGGCTATAATATGTGGTATACCTTCGAAATGACATCAAAGAAGAGTTGGTTCATTATGTTTTGTGTAGAATCAATGACCACTTTATGTGGATGGAAAAAACATATAAAATATCAAAGGAGGTAATACACACAATAACCAATTTGTGAACAACTAGTGAAGTTATCATTCCACAAACATGACCTAAAAGTAATTTATTTGATTAACTATGTCCATATAGGATGGATGAGCCATGAAAATTAATAATATAAATGATATAGAAGTGAAGTTCACTTCTATGGAAATTGACTACAAGGTCTATAATTCTAGTTGTTGACATATCAATCAAGTTTGTTATTAGTGACATACACTTATTCAGTTTGTAAGTATCTACCAAGCTTATTGTACATTTAACAGTTTAGTTGTTACCAAGTTCTATAGTTGCTACCAAGTCCTTTGGACAAATTCTAGTGTAAACCAAGCAGTTATAGCTATTGTGAAGATTAGCAGTGTAAACTGAGCATCTCAGTGCATGTCAAGTTTATCAGTGCAAACTAAGTTATGTAATGCTTACCAAGTTCACAATTGATGTAATGTGAGTCCAGTGTTAACTGAGCTACTGAGTGTTAACCAAGTGACTCAGTTTATACTAATCTCATGGTGGTAGTGTTTACCAAGCCATTTTGTGGTAAACAAGTGATTTAGTTTATATGTCGAGTTTCACAGTATTCATCGAGTCACCAGTGCAAATCGAGTTAAAGACTACTTGGAAGTGATCAGTATGGGCCGAGCTTCTATGTCTACTGAGTGCATGACAATGCCAAGCATTGACAGTGGATACCGAGTATTAGAACCTTACTGAGTTAGTCTTCAAAACTTGAGTGTCTACGTTTGAACCAACTTTGTAATATTTGTGTAAACTTGTATTGTGGCTAACTTTGTAATTGTTTAATTGGATTGGTATATATGTAATGTATTGTATCATATCCATGGTATATATGTGGAAATAATGTGATAATTAGAGAAGAGAAAAAAGTGCAAATTGTAGAAAAGATTCATCTATCATATAAGGAGTAGAAAAGATTCATCTATCATGGGAAGGTGATTTATACGCTTAAAGGAATCTCATTTAGTAAACCAAGTAGTAGATCATCGATTAGCTACTACTTCATCCTAACAGGTGGATCAATCAAACCTTTTAACAAGGTAGACCTAACAGTCTTATGAAAATCTCTTTACCAAGTGCATACTTCATTTTATGTTTGTAAATCCTTTAACAAGGTGAACCTAGAAATCCTTATTGCTACTAATAGGGTAGATTATTAGAAGTGATCAATGTAAGCCTTAGTAGGCCAACTTCATATTGTAGTACTAAAGCTTGTGGGTATCATCCCCGCCCTAGTTTTACTTTCTATTTGGAAGGTTTATGGGTCACCAAATCTTTGTGTCAAAGTGTTATGAATACTTTCATGTTTTTAGTTTCTCATGCATGCAATTAGATTAGTATTAGATTAATTGATGACTGGTTTAAAGTTTTATAAGTCTTAGAAGTTACTAATTCACCCCTCCCCTCTCAATAACTTAGCTTTTAAGAATATTTCCAACAATTGGTATCAGAGCTTTGTGGTTCTCAGAGTAAAGTTTAACAACTTGAGAAAAGATCAAAGGCCATGGAGATATTTAGACTTGACAAGGCTATTGACAATGAGAAGCTAGATTTGGAAATGGCTATTACCCAACTCAAGAAAGCAAAGGAGGAACTCTCTCAATCCCTAAAAAAAAGAAAAGATCTTGCAATTCAAATGAATGATCATCTCTACATTGAAGAAAGAATTGAAAACCTTCATTCATCAAGTAGCTCAGATGAAGCAATAAAAGAACTCCTAGAAAAGAGTGGTTCACTACAAGAAGAAGTAAGAAAACTAAGAAGAGAGCAAGAAATTTAGTCAGTAAGGCTATGTGAAGTCATGAAAGAGAAAAACAAGATAAGAGAAGTGATAGAAGGAAAGAACAATGAAATCCAACACTTATCCCTTTAGCAAGCAGACTTCATTGATTAGCTCTCCAATACAAATGAAGAAATCATGAGCCTAAGATCTAAAAATGAAAGATTGCAAAATGAGCTAAACTATGAAAGAAAAATCAATGAAAGAATGATGAAATCTCAAGCAGACATGAATCAATTGAATGAGTAAAATATCTATAGAAAAAAAGGAAAAGAAGGAATTGAATATATAGAAGAAGGAGAATCATCTAAGAAAGGAGCTCAAAAGATCAAAAACCTACTTGCAATCACTGTGGTAAGATAGGTCATGATTTAAACAAATGTTGGAGCAATGGAAAATGTTACAATTACAATCAGCATGGTCATAAGGCTAATGAATGCAAAGAGAAACCAAGATTTGAAGGAAAATGTCACAAATGTAAGAAGCATGGGCACAAATCATCAGAATGCAAAACCAAGATATTGAATCTAGGAGAAAAAATCGTAAAAGTGATATTTGGTTGGGACTACAACACTTGGTGTAGATGTCATTACTGTGGAGAATTTGGACATATTGGAATGAATTGTGTAAAGCATCATTTGAGGAAAAGAAATACTACTAAATTTTTTTTCATTTGTATTGAACTTGGTCATCTTGCCAAGAACTGCATGAATACTTGTAGAATTGAAGATGGCAAGAAGGAAAAAGATGATAACATCCAAAAAGATATGAGACAAAAATGGGTTCCAAAGTCTACTGAGAATGCAAGTCCAAACAATGATGAACAAGTCACTCAAGAATTGGGTGGCTCCACAATTTCTGCTTGAGTTCTCAAAAGAGAACTAGGACTAGGCTACCAAAGAAGAAATCCAAATAAGTTCCAGTTGAAAGGACAAAAGATCCATATCTATATTCAAGATACAAAGGGATCATCAAGTGAAAGGTTGCAGTTACTACTGAGTTACTTTTCTTACCAAGTGAGGTCGGGTCACAGAATCTATCGAGTGAGGTTAGGAGTAACTAAAGTTTCATATGGTCATTGAATGATAGAAGAGTCTACCAAGTAATCAATACAAGGAAGTGGATGATAGTTTGTTACTTTGATCTACTATCCGTATGAAGAATTTATGGAAAAATTTGATAAAAGGAATGAAATCAAAGTCATTTTCACCATGAAATTTTCAAGAGCTATTATGCATTGCAATCTTTAAGAGCTTCCAAGTGATTTGAGTGAATTGATACTAAAAGATTTCAAATTCTCTCAAACCCTACCAAGTGAAGATGGCATCTAGTAGCAGAAAGGCAAAGTGAGATTCAAACATGCTAGTTTGTGGTGAATGGAAAGCTCTAGATTTCATGCTCACTACTGCCATCATTGAAACCCTAGATCTGAGTGGAGTGCAATCAAAAATCCCTCCAAAGGTACTGTTGATTAATGATGTTCATTCTCATTTCAAATGTATGATTCAAGATATCGATACTTTTGAAATGGATGAAGCGCTAGAAGAGTTGTGTGTTAATGGTGTCTTAAAACCCAAACATCAACACCTTGAGACAAAATGGTTAACACATATTCCTCACACGCCTTGTGAATTTCAAGTAAAATGAATTAGGTTTATTCTCAGTCAGGTGCATAATGGATAGTTATGGTTGGAACAACCAATTTTAATCATGAAGAAGATGATTCATAGAATCACTGGTCTCCCAATGTTGGCTACACCTAAAATGACCAAAACCCTAGGTTGGGTTGAACTAGAGAAGAAAACCCTAGTAGAATGGGATGGTAGAGGCATGAAGATAAGTAGTGTCACTGATATGGAATTAAATTTTGGCATTCATATCATTGCACATAAGATCTATAGTTCAAGTCGGTTGAACAATGTGTCATGTAAAGCAGTTGACCTTGCATACAAGGTAGTGAAGAATAATATTTCCCTTGACCTTATCAAGCTTTTGTTGAAACAATTCCACAAAAACATGGAGAGAATCAAGATGTCAAAGAAAAAATCATGTAAGTTTGGCTCTCTATTGAATTGTTTATTCTTTTATGTTCAGAAATTCTTCCCTTCAAAAGGTTCAGTTGTACGGAGAAAAGATGTGTCAGTTCTCTACCAAATTAATGAATACATTACTAAGATGGGAGAGAAGTATAATAATATAATGGATAAATATTTTGATGCATTTAGAGATAAAATGAATAATAAATTTAGGATTCCAAGAAAGTTAGTTGAAGATTACAAGGATGATGTATCTTTCATGGTAGACAGTGATAAGGTATATATTCAGGCAGTCAGGCCTAGAATTGCATGGGTGAAACCTCTTGGATATGAGGTTAATATATATGAAACTAAGGATATCATTGAGGCACTTATAAATGAACTAGTTGATCCCAAGGCTACATATTTTGGTACATATGATGAAGCCAAAGCCAAGATAGAACTAGAGGTCAAGCTCCAGGTGGTAAACAAAGGCAAGAAAAGGATTGCCAAGTTGAAATCTAGTTCTAGTCTTTTTTTGACCAAGGGAAAAGGTGAGGATGAAGAAGTAGAGGATGAGGAAGAATTATAGGAAGAGGAACCACTGAAGAATAAGGGCAAGGTAATCATTACCAAGCCTGCCAAGCCATCCACTACTGTGTTTACCAAGATAACCTCAAAGAAGAAAGTTGACAAGGAAGGAGGAGATATAATTTTTAGAAAAACTCCACCCACCTTCCAAGATAGATTTAAAGAACTATAGGAAGGAGTAGCTATAACAATTTTTAAAGCATTTAAGTATGAAACTAGGACTAAGGAAGAAAAAAAGAAAATTGAAGACCTGGTGATGGGCAAAATGGGTAAGTGGAAATACTCACCAGATCAGCTTACTTCTAAGCTTCCTAACATTTTGATGAATAAGATTAAGCCAAGATGGGAATTTTCAATGCAAACTATAAAAGACATCTATGGGAAAACCATAAGGCAACTCATTTTGAGCTTAACTGACAAGGAGATTAAGGAATCTCTAAAGAAAAATGAGGAGAAATTAACTCTATAATTCAACACTTGTCTAGTTTTGATAAAAGATATTGAGCATGTTGTAAGAAATGCAACAAATACTTGGAAGAATATATATCTTCTTTACAAGATGAGTGATTTTTTTGTTGAAGTGAAAGATGATGATGATGATGATAAAGAGGAGAAAGATGAAGAGGAAAATGTTGAAGAGACAACACATTTTGATAATGAAGAGGAACAAGAGCAAGAGGCTACAAGGAAGAAATACAAGATGATGAGGAAAATAACCTAGTCAAGATTGTTGTAGTGATTATAGCCTTGCTTCCTCATTCTCCAAGCAAGGTATTGACAACATCAAGCATGGAGATAGCTTCTGCAGGATTGATTGTGACCAGCACTCCAAGCACAACCAACCAATCAATCTTAGCACATCATTGATTGAAGTGACCTCCACTTCATCTACTAAGTTGTAGACTCTTCCCTCTTCTACCATGTTGGCTGCAATAGTTTTGGACACATCAATTTTGGATACTATAGGTACTTCTATAGGTATTTTCTACAATAAGTACAGTATATTCTACAAAGTGTTATGAATGCTTTCATGTTTTTAGTTTCTCATGTATGCAATTAGATCAGTATTGGATTAATTAATGATTGGTTTAAAGTTTTATAAGTTTAAGAAGTTACTGATTCACCCCTCCTCTCTCAGTAACTTAGCCTTTAAGAATATTTCCAATATTAGTTGCATCAACAATTTATTGGAAGGAGATATTCACACTACATATTTGATAGTAAATTGAAATGAAGAACATGATATGTCTAAAGCCATGATGAAATAATTGATGCTTAATTAAAATAATATTGGGAAGGATAAAAGAAATTAATTTGAATATAGTGAGTTAATTATCTGCTAATTATAATATTTTCCAAATATGTTTCCTAGAATAGATCATCTTCATTTGTCAGTAAATACTCTAGTTTACAAAATTCCTATTAAAAAATATATTCATATTTTAGAAAATTGTTTTACTTGTATAATGTGGACATACTTTAAGGATTTCTAGAGGAAGATGGATGCAAGAGAAATAATAGTCTCTCTGATAATGCACAAATATGATAACATTATTTTCTTCATGATGGACATTCACGCCTATTTGATTGAAGTAGTAGACCCTCTAACCTCATAGATGATCAAAATGGGTCATTTAGTACATAGAGATGTCCATACTTTTTATGCAAAAAATAAACTACGTAAACCAAGAGATCTCAATACTACAAGGTTTGAGACTTGTACATAAAAGACAATCTAGGTTCAAGTTAAAGTGATGAAACCAATAGTGACCAAGAGAGTGATAAATGAATTAGATGAGTTTTGTATTGAGAATGGTTTTAAAAATGGGGAGTTGGATAAAAGTATGGCCAACCATGCTATAAAATAGGTTAGTGCATCGAGAATAACCCATAGATGAGGATGTTGAAGTAATTGGAGAAACTAGTAAAGCCATATCTAGTAGACAAACTAGGAGTAGTACCTAAGTAAAGGAGAAATTTTCTCCACCTATGAAAAAAAAAATGGGAAGGAATGCGAAGACTAAAGCTCCACCAAAAAAGAAGGCATAGGAAAAAACCAAAAAGATAAAGAATGAGAAAGAAAAGAGAGTGATCCTTGTTGATGGGAGTAAAGAAACTATACCAGAGAAAGAAGTGGAATTATTGAGGTAAAAAGGTAAGAACACCAAGCTATTTGGCTCTTCCATGACCAAATCTATTGAAACTAAGAATGTCAAGGAAATAACTATAAATTCTCTTACTCATAATATTACCAAGTGTGGAATTTTAGTAGGTATAAAGAAATATGATCATTAGTTTGATGAAAGTTATCAAAATAAGACTTAAGATGTGGTAATTTAAAGTATGCATCTAGACTTATTCAAGTATTTATAGAATTATAATATCAAATAATAGATGACATACAATAAAATTGATGCAAGTTGGAAAGCAACATTCACACAAGATAAATAGATGATAAATTTTTGTTTGATAAATACTTTTCTAGAAATATCTGAGGAAAATATCAATAAATATTGAGTGAGGTTAGACCTTTATAAATCTTGGGTAACAAGATTATTGTTTGGCGAATCAAAATTTGTAGAGGAAGACATAAAGGAAATATTGAGAGAATATATAAAACTACCCAAGAAAAATATTGAATTAAGTATTAGCATGAATGTTGATGATACTACTTTGTGGGATTATCCTAAGCATTGGAGAGTATTAACATGTTGCATTCATAACTATTTTTTTCATTAACATCAACATAGTATGGTTTGTGTAAAGACTAGCTGAGTAGAAAACAAAGATCTTATTCATATGAACAATAGTTTGATTGTTTGATGATGCACAGTTATGGACATGTTCGACACAGTGTCTTGATAATGTGGTTCAATACCTAGAGTCCAATTCAATGATGTATAGAAGTTGTACCTAATTATAGAGAGTAGTTCAAAGATAGAGTATTGGGAAAGCATTTCCTGATGTTTTTTTGCTATCTTACATTTGAGATGTAGTGAGAAAAGACAACATGTTGATGATGTTAGCGAGTGTGCAAGCCCTAGTATTGCATGTGTGAAGTTTTGTATAGGCTATGAGCTGAAAATTCTATTGTAATTATAATTAATTAATTATAATAAGATATGGTTTATAAGAAATATGTTTTCCTTGTTTGTAAAGTATCCATTGAAGTGGAAGTGTGAAAAGGAGTAGAGTGTTTGGAAAATGCATGTAAAAAATCCATGGGATTATTGGATGCAAGTTTTGTGATCTAGTTACGAGATTAGAAGGAGAAAAGGTACAGTTGACAAGAAAAAAGAAGAGGAAGGAAGTACATTTCATTTCTATTATTCTACAAGGAATAATACCAAGATCATTTGGATAGTGGTTTCATTCGTCTTTCCCTTGAAGTTGTTTGAGCAGTGGGTCTAGTTGTCTTCCACAACTCCTAATAGGGTTGGAATCTCCTAATAGGGATTCAAAGTCTCCTAATAGGGACTCATATGTATTTAATGTATTCATAGACTCCTAATAGAGTCCATCCTCCCAACAGGGTTTTTCCTTTGATCAAGGGTTTCCCTAGTTAACATATCTGGTGTTATTGTGTATGAGTATCTTGTTGCAATTTTTGACTATATTGCTCATATGGTTAAAGTTTAATAAGGTTGATAATTATGATATTAGTTGGATAAATTCTTCACCCCCCCACCCCTATTATATTGGTGGACTATATATTCTAACAATTGGTATAAGAGCATTAGTTCCTTGAAGGATAAGCTTAACAATTTTGCGAGATCGATGGCAAATATTTTTAGAAAGGATAGTCCTAGATTTGATGGGGCCAACTATGAAAGTTGGAAGGAAAAGATGAAGACTCATTTATTGTGCACGGGTGCAGGTTATTGGATCTTAACAAAGAGTGAGAAGTTGATTGTGGAAGAAGAACAACTTGAACAATGCACTGAAATAGAGAGAGATCTATTCATGTATAACATGAGAGATAGAGAAGCTTTACTATCAACTTTTCTAGAGAATGAATATAGTCAGATAAGGTCACTTCAAACATCTCATTAAATTTAGAAAGCATTAGAATCTACTTTTGAATGTGATACACATGAAAAAAAAATGAGATTGCAGAATTGGATACATGCATTTCAAGATTCTAAGATGATGGAAGATGAATCTATAAGAAGATATATAGGTAGAATATCAAAAATTGTTGTAGGAATTGGATCTCTTGGTGGAAGCAAGGAAGAAGATGAAGTGATATGGAAGATCTTGAAAATTTTGATGCCACCATTTAAGCAAGTATCTCAGATGATTCAACTACTAATTCTCTATACTAAGGATTTCACTAAGGAAACATTTCTTGGAAGATTAATATCTATAGAAGTAGATCTAAGATAGTCTAGAGATCTAGCTAGAGTTGAAATAACCTTCAATGTCATGAACACTTGACCTAATTTGACAAGGAGTGCAAGCACACATGGAGATTTTTCTAGTAACAACATATTTAAGGAAGAAAAGAAGATTGAGGAAGGTATAGCCCTTCTTGTGACAAGAGAAAAAGATGGCAAGACATTTTTTTAATGTTGGACTTGTGATGAATTCAATCATTATGCATCTAAATGTCCTAAAAGAGAGAAAATGTATAACAGAAAGTTTAAGCCTAGAAGAGATAGAAATTATTTGTATCCAAATGAAGATGAAGACTTAGATGAGAAAGGTCAAAATGAAAGTGATGATGAATTGGGATTTGTGGCTATTAAGGAAGATGATCTTGATAGAGAAATTAGAGAAGAAAGAGCTCTAGTTTTCCAAGTAGAAAATAAAGCTGATTGGATAATTGACAATGGTTGTTCACATTACATTACTGGTGATAAGAATAAGTTTATCAAGTTTAGGAATCATAATGGAGGTATTGTTAGAGTTGGTAACAATGCAACCTATCATATAATAAGAACTAGATATATTACTCTTAATGGTAAAACTAACATTGACAATGTTTATTTTGTTGATGGATTGAAGCATAATTTGTTGAATTTCAGATAGTTGTGGACAAGGCTTGTTAGTTGAAATTCACTAAGAAGACATGCAATATCAAAGACAAAGATGGTAACCTGATTAGCATAGGTACAAGATCTAGAGGTAATGTATTTGAATTGAATCCTACTAAAATGACATGTTTGGTAGCTAAAGTAGACAATAGTTGGTTGTGGTATAAAATATTATATCACATAAACTTTGATAATATTGTAAAGGTTAGTAGTACATTTCTAGTTAGAGACTTGCCTCAAATTACAAAGCCTACTAATGTTGTTTACAAAGAATGCATTTTGGCTAAATAGAAGAAAGTATCATTTCCTAGCAAGAAGTTCACAACCATAAAGAAGCTAGAGATCATTCAAACAGATCTAAGTGGTCCTTCAAGAACAAGAGGATTCTATGGTGAAAGGTATTTTATGATTTTTTTTGATAATTTCACTATAATGATGTGGGTAGTATTTCTTAAAGAGAAATTTGAAGCTTTTTAGAAGTTTAAGATATTTAAGAATAAAGTTGAGAATAAATTTGGTGTTAAGATAAAATGTTCGAGATTAGATAGAGGAGGAGAGTTCACCTCTAGAGAGTTCAACATATTTTATAAAGAGAGTGGAATCAAAAGACATCTATCCTCACCTAGAACACCTGAGAAGAATGGGATTACTAAAAGAAGAAATAAATTAGTAGCAGAGCCAAAAAGAGAAATTTTGTTTGAGAATGATGTTTCTAAGAGATTTTGGAGAGAAGTTGTCAATACAATAATATACACTTTGAATAGAGTACAGATGAGAAAAAGTATGAGCATTAAGAGAGGTGATGACATTGGTAAGTTTGATCCAAGAAGTGATGAAGGTATGTTTCTTGGCTATTCAGTGAAAAAAAAGACATACAGATGTTTTAACTATATAACTAAGACAATAGTTGAATGTGTAAATGTAAGGATTGATGAAAAGTTTGGAACTAAGAAAAAGATGGTAGATTATAATTCAAATGAAGAAGAAGATAATTCTAGAATTGTTAGAGAAAATGCAAAATCTTTGAAACTAAAAATGATTTTTAGAATGATGTGTTATATGTTGAAAAGAGAGGAGAGAAGATATCTAAACCTAGATATGAGAGATGTCAACTCCTACCTCTAATAGGAATCTAATAAATAATCATCCTCTTGAGCAGATAATTGGAAGCAAAGACAAATGTGTGATGGCAAGAAAAAGAGTAACTAAGGAGATATGTTTGATATCTCAAGTTAAACCTAAGAGTGTGCATGAAGTATACAAAGATGATCATTGGATTCAAGAAATGAAGGAAGAATTAGATTAGATTGTGAAGAATGATACATGGGAGTTAGTTCCTAGACCAAAAGACAAGAATGTGATAGTAACCAAATAGGTATTTAGAAACAAGATGAATGAGAAAGGCGAAGTTGTAAGGAACAAGGCTAGACTTGTATTCAAGGGATATTCAAAACAAGAAGGCATAGACTATGAGGAGACATATGCACCTATAGTTAGAATGGAAGTAGTAAGTATGTTCTTGGCTTATGCAACAAATAAGAAGTTCAAGGTTTATTAGATGGATCTTAAACCAACCTTCCTAAATAGATAACTTGAAGAAGAGGTATATATTCATAAGCTTGAAGGTTTTCCATTATCAAAAAAAAAAAGACATGGTATGTAGACTAAAGAAAGCTCTATATGGTCTTAAGCAAGAACCTAAAACCTGGTATGCATGGTTGGATATTTATTTGGAAAAGCTTGGATTTTCTAAAGGTATAACAAACAATAACATGTATTTGAAATAAATTGAGAATGGTTTGATAACAATAGTAATATTTTTTGATGACATCATATTTGGAGGTAATGATGAAGCAAGTGATAAGTTTGCTAAAGAATTGAAGAATGAGTTTGAAATGAGCATGATAGGAGAAATGAAGTTTTTCCTAGGAGTACACATTGTGTAGAATAGTGATGCTATTTTTATTTCACAAGATAAGTACCTAAAGGATTTTTTGTAAAGGTTTGGATTAGAAAGTTGTAAAATTGTTGGTATACCTATGATAGCTGGTAACAAGTTATCCAAAAAATATGAGACACCTGAAGTAGAGAAGAAGAAGTACAAATCCATGATTGGAGGTTTGCAATATCTAACTCACACTAGATCAGATATAGAAAATGTAGTTGGGATTGTATCTAGATTTCAAGTTGACCCTAAGGAGTATCATTTTGCAATAGTATAGAGAATATTTAGATATTTGAAAGGAACACTTGACTATGGAATTTGGTATGATGGGGCAAGTGATTTCACTCTATGTGCATATATTGATTTGAATTGGGTAGGCAATATGGATGATAGAAAGAGTACCAGTGGTGGAGCATTCTTTATTAGAGGAAGATTGGTTTCTTGATTAAGCAAGAAGGAAGATTGAATTTCAAAGAGTATAGTTGAGGTAGAGTATGTTTTAGTAGCAAATAACTACAATCAAGTTATGTGGTTGAAGAAAATGTTGAAGGATACTAGAATTGAGTTTGAAGAACCTATTACCATTTACTATGATAACATCAGTACAATAAGTATGTATAAGAATCTTGTATTGAATTTTAAGAATAAGCATATATCTATTAAGTATCATGTGCTAAGAGAGAAAGAAGAAGAAAAGGAGATTAGATTGCATATATCTTTATGAAGCCTCAACATAAATATACATTTGAGTACTTAAGAGGTATGCTTGGGGTTATGCCCCTACCTACTTCTGAATAGATGATGCAATAAGTGCATTATTCTAGTGGTACAGAACACTTTTGTGAGATTGGAATGAATGTTGATGTTTCTTGTATGGGGGAGCATCTATGATGAGCTGAGTCATTGAGGAGTCTTGGTAATTGGTCTTGAACAATGTCTTTGGACACTTGAGCTAGTTGAATACATTAATCAAAATGTTGCCAAATTGTATTTAATAATTGGCTTATTTTAATATTGAGGCCTCTAACATTGATGTCAATTAGGGAGAGAATATGCATGCAAAAAATCTCCTAAGAAATGGGGGAGAGATATCTCTTTGGGGAGATTTAGAAAGATTCATGTAAGGAACTAGGAATATGCACTTGATATATTGTGAGTTGTTTAGTGTGAAGTAAACAATTGTTGTCAATCCTAAAGAAGAAGAAAAAGAAATAAGTAGTTCATGTAAGAAGGTAGGAGATATGCACCTATCGTGTTTAGAATTATTTAGCATGTGAACAACTGATGCTGGTCACCAATAGCAGTAGAATATTATTTTGGTATTCTTGGAACTCAAATGGTTTTTCATCTATGTTTTGATCAATTCCAAAGGGGGAGATTATTAGCATGAATGCTAATGATACTAATTTGGGGGGGTATCCTAAGCATTGGGGAGTATTGACATGTTTCATTCATGATTATCTATATCATTTATGTCAGCATAGTATGGTTTCTATAAAGATTGGTTGAGTATCAGACAAAGATCTTAGTCGTATGAACAATGGTTTGAATTTCTAGTGATGCATGGTTATGGACATGTTCGACATAGTGTCTTGATGATGTTGTTCAATGCGTAGAGTCTATGTTGAAGACATATGGAGTACCTAATTTTCCGAGAGTAGTTCAAAGATAGAGTATTAGGAAAGTAGTTCCTAATGTTTGTTTTGTTATCTTACATCTAAGATGTAGTGAGAAGATGTGCAATCAAGAAGTGACAGAGGATAATTTGTTGATGATGTTAGCGAGTGAGCAACCTCTATTATCGCATGAGTTAATTTTTGTATAGACTTTGAGATAATAGTGCTATTATAATTGTAATTAATTAATTATTTTATTATAATTAATTGGGAAAACCTCAAGGCCAACTCAAGGAATTATTTTGTAGATATGGAAGAAAGGAAATATGTTTTCCTTGTCTGTAAAGTATCCATTAAAGTGGAAGTGTAAAAAGGAGAAAAGTGTTTGATAAATGCATGTAAGTGATCCATGGGATTATTGGATGCAATTTTTGTGATCTGGTTGATAGGATAGAAGGAGAGGAAGGAAGTACATTTCATTTCTATTATTCAACAAGGAATAATATAGAGATCATTTGGATAGTGGGTTCATTGGTCTTGCCCTTAAAGCTATTTGGGAAGTGGGTTGAGTAATCTTCCAAAATTCCTAATAGGGTTGGAATCTCCCAATAGGAATTCAAAGTATCCTAATAGGGACTCATATGTACTAGATGTATTCATAGACTCCTAACAGGTTCCATCCTTTAACAAGGAATATTTATATTAGTAGATCATCTTGTGGGTATTATCCCCACCAGGGTTTTCCCTCTGGTCAAGTGTTTCCCTAGTTAACATATATGGTGTTATTGTGTATGAGTATCTTTTTGTGTTTTCTTATTATATTTCTCATAGTATTAGAGTTTAATAAGGTTGATAATTATGATAACTAATTTTACCACGCACCCCCCCAACCCCTCTCAGTTATATTGGTGGACTATATATTCTAACACCTGTCAACCTCCATATCACCTAGGGTGTCTGTTAGGAGTGTGGACATCAAGAATTAACACTTTTATTTCTTGGCAAGGTGCCAAAATTTCATTCACATCTCTCATTTCCTTCCTGATCTCTTTGTTTTCAATTTAGGCCTTGTAGCCTTTTTGAGCCCCAAATTTTCCTATGTTTCAACTATCCTTCAAATATAATCCCTCATGTTTTTCTTTTGTCTTCTTGCCCTCCTATAATATTATTTTTGTTTTTTTTCCTTCTTTCCATTTACAACATTATCTCATATTTATAAAAATACTCTTTACTATTTTATAGGGCTTGTCAGGGGATGAAATTTCTCAAGTTGATGATGCCGCACTTTCTACCATTAACTTTGGCCTTGACAACTATGTGGTATCATAGCTTGCATTCCTATTAGGTTTAAAATTTGAGTTGAAATCATGATGTGTCTTATTGATTTCTCTTAAATTATATATATTTTTCTTTAGGGTACTCCACCTAGCTCAAGGTCAGGAGAAAAGGGAAAGAAATCAACAAGTACACCCAAATGCAAAAAAGATATTAAATACAACATAGTTTTATATTTTAAAATTTATTATGAATGATTGTATATATAGGTACTCAATATTGATGAATATGTGTTGAATTATTTGTTGAATATATGTAGAAACAAAATTGAGTTTTGTAGAGTTGATGAGTACACTTGATACTATTGATGTTAAAGAAAGGGAAGAGTTAAAATTTCATATTTTCCTTATATTAAATTTTATCACTGTGTCATAACATGTTATGTTTTTCACCTAGGATATTGTCAATGTTGCCTCATTAGTGGTGTTTCCTTGTACAAGTATAGGAAAAACATTTGAGGTTATAGTATGCATTTTTCTATATACATATTAAATAGTGGCATGTACAAATGAGTACATGTTTTTTTTAGTTTTATAGTAATTAGCAACATTTTTTTCTTATTGAAATGTGTTATTTATCACTTACCTAATATAACACCCTTCAAGACTTCATACAAATCCTTTTCCATTTCATTCTTTTTAGGAGTTCCAAGTGTCAAAGATGGGGTCAAACATGACAAAGGCTAGAGCTATGCATGTAGATTCTTAGTTAAATCCCTCTTGTGATCTCAATTTGGATTTCTTGTGTGTATGAAAGAAATCACTAATGCCTACTATACAATTCTAACATTTTATTACTTACCATATAGGATGTATCTCATACTACCATTGATTTAGCAATGGTTCTGCCTCTTGCTAACAAAGGCGATCCATCTTAGGTTGTAGTACATTTTTGGTTTTTTACTCTATTTGGAATTCCAAATGCCACTATATAAATCTAACATTTTTATTTCTTACAATATAGGTTGTACCTCATACCAACACTACTTCAATAGTGGTTGTGCCTCCTGCTAGCATGAGAGATCGAGGCTAGGCTACAATATGTATTTTTTTTTTACTTTATTTGGAATCCCTAATGCCACTCTACAATTATAACATTATTAGCTTACCATGTAGGTTGTACCTCATACTAGCATTGATTCATCAATGATTGTGCCTCCTGCTAGCATGGGAGATCTAGTTCAAGCTATAGTAAGTATTTATTTATTTACTCTATGTAGAAACCTTAACATCTATGTCCAAAAATCTAACATTTTATCACTTACCATACAGATTGTGTCCCATACTAGCACTGTTGCATCACTAGTTGTACCTCTTATGGGCACTAATTTATTGGTAATTGTGTCTCCCATTGTCACTCTACCTCATCATTTTGTTAAGAGTCTCACCCATCCACAAAGGACCCCCTTACCATTATCATATAGTCCAAGTGTGGGATAAAGAGATAAGGTAATCAACAACCCAACTATCCAAAATTTAGATCCCAATTTTTAGTTATTTTCATATTACTTATAGATAAGATATTTGATATAGCATTTTAAATTTTCTTGTAAGGACACCTCACAAGCCACAAACTATATCAATGAGGCTTAGTTTTGATGATCCAACATAGTCATAGATATTTATAGAGATGTACATATGAATTTATGGCCATTTTTTGATAATGACATATTTGACTGCTTTCAAATTTTTAGATTTGATTGTGTATAGTTTTTTTACATCAATGTTTTGGATCATACTACATGATCTATCATCAAGATGCTAGAGAAAAAAGAACATAAAAAAGTAGAATGTAGATCCATTAGGTTTTAAAGTGGTGGGGGAGGGGGGGAGGGGGGAAGAGGATAGGGGAGGAGAGAGAGTTGACATGACACAACCCCAAACACAAAAAAAATAATAAACCAAGTGGGGGATACAAAAGCAGAAGTAGATTTCTACTTCTGCTTTTGTATCCCCCACTTGGTTTATTATTTTTTTTGTGTTTGGGGTTGTTTCATGTCAACTCTCTCTCCTCCCCTGTCCCCTTCCCCACTCCCCCCCTTAAATCCTGGTGGATCTGCATTCTACTTGTTTAATGTTCTTTTCTCTCTAGCATCTTGATGATGGATCATGTAGTATGATCCAAAATGTTGATATAAAAAAAAAACTTATACACAATAAAATCTAGAAATTTGAAAGCATTTGAATGGATTGTGGATATCTAATAGATCTCATATATTTGAATTTTTTATTGTATATACTCAAGATTTGTATTGTGTACATTCAACACTTATATTGTACACATTCAACATTTGTATACATTTAATAATTATATTGTACTGATGAGACATGGAATCTTTTATAACTATATGATTGATATGAAATAATATATTATTCATTTTGATATACATTAAACTTGAATTTTCATACAACTTGTTCAGTGTGTGCATACAAACTCATATTTCATCTTACTTTCTTGCAATTAATCAAACACATGAACATTCATTATTTTATATTGAGATTATAACATGTTTATAAAATTAATTATAACATGTAATCAAACCCATACGTAACTTAGTCTGATATAATAAGGAATGAAAAGTAAAAATCTATCATAGTTTATCTATTTGTGTCAAAGATCATAGCCTGATAGTGCCTAGAGACCCTTAGCAATGCTTTCATTCAGTGTGATTGATAGCATTTGAAAGATTTGGGTGAAACAAGGTTGGGCCTAGCCTAAACTTGGCCAACCAAAGATAATGGAGAAGATGATTTGATCCTAGGACCAATAGTTTGAAATACACACAAACTTTCTCATTTGAACTAAATATACTACAACTTTTGTTATTAGGTGAGAAAGGGATGCCAAATCCAAAAAAAGTTGAATAACTTAAAATCAAGATAGGATGTTGTAGGCCTAGACAACATAATCCTATAAAACTTGAAATTTTTTAATACCTTGCATGAGCTTAGAGATGTTCCCTCTAAAAGATTTTAGCATGATGGTGCTTTGAGACCCTTAGGAACACTTCCATTCAGTGTGGTCAATATTGTCCAAGGTATGTTTTGGTTGAAATGATGTTGGCCGTAGCGTAAACCTAACCAACTAGAGCTAATAGAGTAGATGATTCGATCCTAGGACCAATAGTTTGAAATATACATAACCTTTCTCATTTGAACTAAGCAATACTGTAACTTTTGGCATTAGGTGAGAAAGGGATGCCGAATCCAAAAAAAGTTGAATCTCTTAAAACTAAGATAGGTCATTGTATACCTAGATAATGTGATCCCATAGCAACTAACAATTCATTAGTTCTTCAAATGAGCTCAAAGATATGTTCATTGAAACATTACAACATGATAGTGCTTAGAGACCCTTAGGGACACTTCCATTTAGTGTGATCCATATCATCTAAGGGATGTTGTGGCTGAAATGATGTTGGCCCTAGTAAATATAAAAAACCAAAGCTAACAGAGTAGATGATTTAGTCCTAGGACCAATGGTTTGAAATATATAGAACCTTTCTCATTCAAATTGAGCAACATTAGAACTTTTTGCATTATGTGAGAAAGGGATGCCAAATTCAAACAAAGTTGAATCTCTTAAAAATGAGATAGGTTATTGTAGGCCTAAACAAAATTATCTTGTAGCATATACTAGTTCATCAATATCTCACATGTTTTTAAAGACATGTCCACTCAAATATTGCAATCTGATAGTCTTTAGAGACACTTAGGGATGTTTATACTCAGGGTTGTCCATAACCTTGAAGGGATGCTCGAGTGGTGTATTACACATGAGTGAAGGTGCAATATAACATGTATTATGCATAATTAATCAAATAAGGTGAGGGAAAGAAGGATTGAGGGGTGTACATAATGAGAAAGCATTGTTGGAGTGTATAAAGTTGATGCAAGGGTATAGCAACAAGTGATCTTCCTTAACAAGTGGTAATTTTTTTATTTTATGTTGATTATATATGTTGAAATGAAGGTTTACATTGGAAGAATCAGTTTTGAATTTGATTATCAAGTGAATTTCTAGAAGGGTCTAGTTTTTAGGAGAAAGTGGTGATGATTTGATGGTTGGGAATGTAAATAGGGCCATGGGAACTTTAAACCTATTTAATCTATGGTCTTGACACCTAAGTAGGTATTAAAGTTGGGGATTTGGGGGTTAAGGATAAAGAGTAGTTACTTTGTAAAAGTGGTCTATTTCAAGCTTAAAAAGGGGTGTCTAGTGTGACAATAATGAGATGGTCCAAAAACTTCCTCTCCAATATTTTCATATGTTGTAGAGAAGCCAAATGTGTATCCATATCTATAATTTATTTTCCTGATGTTTTGGGAAAGTTTGGAGAAAAAAGCAAGAGGACAACCATCTAGGTGTCATTATGCCTATTAGGTGAACTTTGTATTTCCCTTGTAAATCCATACAAGTTGAAGATAATTGACTATTATTTGAAGGATATATTATCATAAAACCCATGATATAGAGTTAAAAAACCAAATTTATAACCATAACAATAAATTATATTCACAAATTTATAATAATAATAACATATAACAATGTAATTTTTTATATATCTCTTATTGGTTTTATATACAAAATTTCACATCTAAATATGCACATGTTACATCTCTTATCAAATTTTTATACAAGATATGGCATATAAATATGCACATGTTACATTTCTTCTCTTTTTTATATACAAAATTTAGCATCTACATATGAACATCACTGTGAAGTTGCAACATTCACATAACATGTATACAAAATGTACAAAATTATTTTACCATATGTAGAATGATTCATCTATAAAGAACACAATAAATCCAGGGAACCTTTTGGATCAGCTCTAACCCTTATTGTATCCAGTATTTCCTCTTCATAAGATTTACATACTTTCCACAACTTCTTGTAAGAGGCCTACCATGATACAATATCAATTGAATATTTGTTGCAACAATAAGGTTAGAGTAATGAAGAATATGCCTGTGTGTCTCAAAATCCTCAAACAACCATGTGCTAGAATTCTTGATAGGGTACCTCTATTTAATTATAAAGATAATTTAAACTCAAAATTTATACATTATAGTTGACAAATTGACTTAAAGCGATCTTCACGATAGGGGACAAATGTATACTACCTTCTAAGCCATGTTTCTTTCACAATGATAGATCCTATTGGATACTTAATACCCTCACCATCAATGATTGTAGATATGAATTTCTATTTGGCCTTAATACACCTAACTAAAAAGTAATATGTTCCTTCATCATTATTATCATATGAAATAACTACATATACATGACCTTCATATATAGAAGTATAATTTAATGAAAAAATTGAAAGTAATCTATTTTAACCAAAAATTACATTGATAACTTAGTACACTATTCAACTTGGTTAGATACATGCTAAAAAATTGTTTGTGCTTCAACCTAGTTGAGCTTTAGTGTTGTAGAATGTTGGTATGAATCAATTGGATTTAAAGGTCTACAAGACCATTGGTCAACCCCCTCTTTTGATTAACATTCATCCCATAAATGATGCATACAAGAAGAGAAAAAACATGCAAAATTTCTAATATGAATAGCTATTGACACTACATTTGAACTTTGAAATTAATGCATCTCACTTGATCATTAAGTGTACAACAATATTTAAAAATTTCAATGTCAGGTTCATGTATCAATCAAAAATATCTAGAAACTGTAGACTTACCTATATTACCTAGTCTCATCATAGAATTACACCATTGGACAAGTATTTCAACATCTTCTAATATTGCACCACTTTCATACTTTAATTATTCTCTACTAAGAGCTCTTTCCACACATGCTCCAACACCATCATGATCTCCCTTTACATGTCTCACCTAAGTCAAATTTTAAAAATGTTGCACTCCACTTGTCACATGCATCTGACTCAACTAATAGAACATCCTTTCTTTCTTGAATAACATCGTGCAATTGTTTGACCATATAATATTTTGATTGTATCTTACATCTTTTCCCCTCAAATTGTCATAGAAAAATGTAAAACATCCTTGCACAAAATTTGATGAATGAGTTGGATCATCACTTATATAGAAGTGATACTTTTCTAATATCTTTATGTCCTCCTCTCTTCTATCATGTGCATGAAAAAAATTTGTGTACAAAAATTGACAATTTTATAGAGTTCTAATACATTTTTTACACTTCATTGTGAGGGTTTAGTGTATAGATTTTAGTGAAGTCAACAATTGATACAAATGTACCCAAGGGAAAAGCATCCTTATACAACTTCAATTTATCATCTAGCCATCTAGCTCTATGTATATGACTTATGTACTTATAAAATAGTTATCCTTGAAAAAATTTCATAAAATCAATTATACATACATCACATTTTACTAATTTGTGTCTCTTTAATTATTTTCCATCTTTAACACCATATGTAAATAACATGTACTTTCTAATACAAACTAGTATCTTACCAATTTCATGTGTACTATCTAGATCTAGGCATCTATGCAACTTTTTCAAACCACCACATTGAGGGAAAAAACCTTTCAAATACATGGCCTTATAATAAAAGCACCCATCATCTTCTTTACATAATACACTTGCAATAAATTCTCTTGGTGACTTAGGAGGTACTTGTAGATCATATTCTTGCAATATATTATTAGTAGGCAAAGTATAACATATATAATGATAAACATCATAATGCATAGAAAATGCAACATGAACCCTACAATAACATGTAGTGCATGTATGATTTATCTTAACATAGAATGGTTTGGTCATCTAAAAAAACCTTTAGATTATTTTAATTTGAAGAAATATTTAAAGAAACATTTCATAAAATTGTTTTTGATTCATATCCAAAAAAACATTGCATGTGACACACGGTTTGTTTTTCCAATTTGTGTATTCACAACATCTTTTTTGTTTGTTGAAGCCCTTGTGTTGTCACGCCAAAAAAAATTAATTAATGTTCTTAGTGCATGAACAATAACTTTATCCTTATGTGGGAGTCTACCTTGGAATGACCAAAAAGAAGTCTCATTTGAATTCTCAATTTTTTCTCCCCTCACTAAGGCTTTAACTAACATTGTTCTACTTATTGTTAATGGTTTTTTTTTTTCTTATCATACAATATTTTTTCATTGTCTTTCCCATTATGATTGATGTGAGGACATGTCAACTTATATTAGCATCTTTACTACAATATTTTTAACCAATGCATTGGTATGCATCAAAGAGATTTCTAACAATGCTTCTTTCACTACTATTTTAAGATGTTTGTAACCCTAAAATTATCATTTCTCTCTATACATTTTAGATTTTTAACCATTTCAACAACAAGTTGGCATCTTCCACATTGATTTAATTTTAAAAAATAGTTATTCCAAATGTTTTAAAAAATTCTTCTACAATTTCTTTCTAACATTTTATCATGCATTAGGTTCAAAATATTTTCATCAATGTCAATTAAAGACTTTGATTTTCTACAAATTATTTTAGGAGATGTTGATGCACATTCAAGTTCTATATTTTTATTTTGTATATTATGTGCATTCATCGCTTCAACTTCAGATGTCTTATTAGGGGTATTAGACGACGTAAGTGTATTTGTCATAATCATTTCAATTGGGGTATGTTAAACATTTTTGTTTTTCAAATTAGGTGCATTTGTGAAAACAATATCAATAGCTAGAATTTCATCATTTACATTGGAGGAATTTTATGATGTAACTTCACTTAGTATTCTCATATGCTCCCTTGTTAATGCCTTTGTTGTCTCTCATTTTTCAATTGTTCCTCTCTTGTTCTTTAACATGATTGTAGATGCAAATTTCCCTACAAAAAATAAATGAACAAAATACACAATAAAATATGAAACTAAACAAATCTACATCATTATTGAATGCTCAATCACAAGATACAAACATAAGATAACATGTGGACACAAGAAAATAGAACAAATTCATCATTTCCAAGAAAATTACCCAATAAAAAATAACATGAACAAAATGAACAATCAAATACAAAATTAAAAAAATTTCAATGATTATTTTATGCTTAATCAAAATATGCTAACGTAAAATAAGATGTTGGCACAAGAGAATAGATCAAATTTAGCATTCCCAAGAAATTTTTTTTTAAATACTTGCATACATGGTGCAGAAATACATGTGAAACAACAATAGAATATCATGGGCTACACTAAAGAAACATAATAACTATTGACATGTTATTTAAGTTACAATTTTTAGTAACCCGATCTAGTTATTGAGTCTTAACTGAATCATCCTAGTTATTGAGTCCTGAGTAAATCATTTATATAGACTAATAACCCAATCAGATTATATAGAACTATTATACACAGGTAGAATGAGGGAGGGAGGGAGAGAGAGAGAGAGAGAGAGAGAGAGAGAGAGAGAGAGAGAGAGAGAGAGAGAGAGAGAGAGAGAGAGAGAGGTGCAAGCCAAGTGATCAGAGCATGTTAAGCATAATTCTCTAGACAATACATGCCCAATGCTATGATAGTTAGTGCCAAGCACTAGTAGGTGATGAATAGTCGGTATGTGTTGAGTCACTCAAGTACTAAGAAGATAGTATACACTAAACAATTAGTGCATGTTGAGGGATTTAGGAGTTGAGTAAATAGCATAAGAGCATAGTGAAGCCTGAGCATTAGAAGCCTATTGAGCCGAGTAACCAGTCAATGACATAGATGTTTGTAATGGAACAAACTTCTATGTAAACCATTTTAGGTTGACATAATCTCCAATTTTTTATATGAAGAGATAAATATCAAGTCATGTCACACATCCCTATGCAATATGTGTAGCCAATTAGAAAAAAGGAAGTATTAAGTGGCAATAGAAATCAACTAGAGTCATTCATTATTACCTAAGATCATCTCCATGATGTCAATTTAAAGAGGAAGACCCTTAGGGGGAGTAATGTGAAGGAGGATACAAAGGAGAGTATCTTGTGTGAAAGAGGTATGGAGAAGATGGATAGTTGAATGAGTAGTGGAGCTTAATTAGTTAAGGAGAATAGATAAGTTGTGAAGTTAAGTAGTGAAAGGTTGGAGAAGATATATTAGATTGGGAGGATTAAGATAGAGACTATAAAGAGGAGATATGACATATAGCAGAAAGGTGCAAATTGAAGGATTGGGTATTGAATATTTTGATAGATGATATAGGGAAAATCTCTTAATATAGTAGTCCTAATAGACTTTTGTAAATCTCCTAATAGAGTTTTTACTTGATTGTGAGCTTAAATCCTTTAGTCAAGGTGAGATTTAACATTCTTTGCAAGACTTTAACATGGCATACCTGTCATTGGGTAGATCATAGATTATGATCAAAACTTTGTAGCCATAATTGGCCACACTTAATTGCTATAGTAGTGAAGATTTGTGGGTGTCATCACTACCCTATTTTACCTTCCCCTTGGACGGTTTCTAGGTAATCAAATCTTTTTTCTTATGTGTTGATTTACTTTATGCTATGGATGTGATCCATGCTTACATATTTCATTTTACATGTTAAATTATGAGATGGATGATGGTGAAATGTTTTAGTAGTAAAAGTTTGAAGTATTGATTCAGCCCCCCTCTTAGAACTTACTTTCCCAATGTTATTTCCAATAATTTTTATCAGAGCCTAATTCTCTAGAAAGTAAAGTTTGGCATGTTACAAATCGATAATATTAAGAGGGGCAAGGGTGTGTGTGGGGGGGGGGGGGCACGGTGAACCATTATTCTACAATTTTTTTCATAGAAGTTTGTATTGCATAGGGATTTGTAACATGACTTGATCATTCATAAGAGAAAAAATGATTTTTCTTGAATACATATCTTGGGCTTTCACTAACATCATAAACTAACTATCTAGCCATTATATCTCTAACTCTGTACACTAAAAACTAAATTTGAGCTCCATAAAATATCTTGAAAGCCACATTTAGGTATTTTACAACTTCATGCTTCAAGAATTTCTCTTTGCACTTCAATTCATTTTCAAATTGCTCTTCAATTCTCTCTAGATACATCACATGATCAACTGGAACTTACAATCTTGTTCACGATCCTTAAATCATTTCAAAATGTACTATGCATTAAATGTGTATCTACCACATATTCAAAAACTATCTTTGTTTGCTAGTAACATTGTTTTCTTTCTAAAATCTTCTTGAGAGCATAACTTTGCTTGTGCACTCAACCATAGCTTCCATTCTATCTCTTTTACCTCTTATTAACTATGAAACTTCTAATCCTTTCTCTATCATCAGTTCTTACCAATTAATGCTCTATCTCTACTATACATGCTCAATTCAGATAGGATGAGTCACAAAAAATTGTTGAATTTAATGTCTCATCATGTGCATCACAATTTATTCCTCCAAAACTATATAAGATCTTTTTGGATCCTTAGTTTTCACAAATGCTTTCTTGAATTCATCAACATGTTCTTTGATTTCTACCTTTTGACTGTTATCACTGCCATTTCTATTCCTTTTGTCATTATTGTTGTTGTTCCTTCTATAGTTAGGATTTTTATTGAAATTCCTTTTATCCATTCTATAATATCTTGTTGTGTGTCCAAACTTATTATATAACTGACATACATGTGTATCCCTTCTCTGATTGGTTCCATTTTGACTATTAGGTGCTCTTCAAATCCTCGCAATGTTTATAGGTTTGTTACACTTGTAACACACAAAAAGTTTCTTTTCTCCATCATTAGTTCTATTCCGTGATCTCCCTCTTTCATTACTTGTAGGGTTAGTGTTCCTAAACATTCTACTATTTGCATTATTACCATCAAACTTAGGTTTCTTACAATCTAATTCTTTATGTCCATCATCATGACAATTATAATAATAGAAATTAGTAATAGGTTTAAATGACTTTCCTGTGCAATCTCTTTTCATTTGACCAACTCCATTGCATATGATACATCTACCTTTGAGCTCATGTCTTACTTCCTTAGGTGGTTCTTCTTGTGTAGGTTTATCAACTTGTTGTATTTTCTTAGGTTCATCATGTTTTGCTAATAAATCAACTAATTCAATATCTTTTAATACTTTAGTACTTGTGCTTGATTCTACCTTACTCAAATAAGATTCTTTAAGGGATTCAACAACTAGATCTGGTTCCCTTTTGATTTCAACTTTCTTGGTTGATTTCTCACCAATAAGATATCCAAGTCCTATCTTATCATAAGAAGGTCTCTAGTGAAATATTTTTTCATCAATCTTCTCACTACTAGAATAAAGTTGCTCTAACTATTTCTTGGCTTGTGTCAATTCTCCTTTCATAATGATATTGTACTTTTCTAATTATGCATGCCCAATCTTAATAAAATCTAATTTAGATGTTACTTGACTCAACTAGGATCTAAGGTCTACAATCTCAAATTTTAGATTGGGTTCATTCTTACTACCATTTTTCTTAAGACTCAACTTAAGTTCAATCATTTTCAGCTCATTTTTCCAAATCTCATTTTTTTTCTTGATATATCCTACTTCATCATTATCATTAGTCTACACAATTGATTCCTTGCCAGATTTTAGATCATCAATCTTGTCTTTCAATTTGCCAATGTAAACTTTTGCATATTCATAACTACCTTTCAAGTTATCTCTTTCTTATGTAAGAAGGTCAATCTATTCAAGAGCTTCTTCAAGGTTTTTCTTTAACTATTCCATATTCATAGGGATCTTACTCAAGTTGTTAAGCTTCTTCAGAGTAACTGGGCTCTGATACCAATTGTTAGAGATAGATAATATTGAGAGGGGGGATGGTGAATCAGTATTCTACAATTTTTTTCTCACAATTAAATATTTTTAATTACTTTATAAATTTCATATGAAATTAAACCAACAATGTTGAATAGTAAATATAAGCATACACATAGAGAACTTATAACACCATTATTTGTTAACCAAATGAAAACCCTAATGGGGATGATACCCACGAGATGATTCACTAAACAAAAGGATTCTATTAAGGATATTGACCTTATTAGGAGTCTATGAAGTACATTTAATGTCTCAAGTCCTTGTTAAAGGACCAACCCTTGTTAGAAGACTCAATCGTGTTAGGATTTGGTAGATCAAATAGAATGCATGCAAGAAAAACCCACTACCCTAACATGCATTTATACAGTAAGTTTCTTCACATGAATAGATATACATACAATAATTTCTCACTATAGTAATTCACACTTACTCTAATCATACATAAGATATTACATCACATATGGCTCAAATATCTCATCAACTTAACATTCTTTGTGCAAGATAAGATCTATACTTATACTTCACAAATTAATAATTCTCTGCTTAATCAACCTTCATGTGTTGAGACACTTGATATAATATAAAATAAATAATGGAATGATATCCATAAAGTCAGCTCATCATGACTTAGTAATTATTTTGTTACCAAAATAATTCCTTAAGTCATACAACTTAATTCTCTGCTATGATCCATTCTTCTTTTTCAAATACCCATATTGGTATTTCAATTGTAACTTGCGCCATACTATCTGTACACACCTGCATAATTAACCACATCATCATGGTATTTTTATAGATTTATCCTCAAATATTCATAAGCTAATTCAAAGTGTGTCACCTATACACATCATATTTTTCTATGTGCGATTGTAAACTATTTAACACTTAGACAATTGTTTAACTTTAAATGCATAGATGAAATGAAAAATATATGTTGCAATAAATGATGTCACTAGAAACATAGTATTGACCATATTGCCAACATGATAGATTTGGAGGAAAGATCTTGAAGATTAAATCTACAAATTGGGAAAGACTATTGAGAACCAAAAGATTGAAATATAACTTGCCCTATATCACCTTAAGGAGGCAAGAGATGAACTACAAAATTTAGCAAAATGATACTCAATATCAAGAAGAAGATACTATTGGATTGTTTGAGGACAAGAACTCTAATGAATTTGAAATGCAACAATTTCAAATTTGATGGAAAGGACTAATGACCTAAATGAAGAAGTCAGGAATCTGAAAAGGGAACATGAAACTCAATTAGTTATATTGTGTGAGATAAATGAACTTAAAGAGAAAGCCAAGGAAGAAAAATTCATGATTAAAGAAGATAAAAGAATCCTGGCAAATAGACTTGAGGAGAATAAAGTAGATGTGCAAAAACTAGAAAACATGCAACTAGACACAATGAATCAGCTGATGATTGCAAATCAAGAACTAAATAGGAAATACATTGAGATTGCAACTATGAAATCATAGAATGACCTAATGCATAAATAATTAAGAGTAGAAAAGGAATTTATTGAAAGGTTCAATAAAATTTATGAATCCATAAAGTACTTTGAAAAGTTGATCAATACACCAAGAACAAATAATGATAATATTAGATTGGGATATTCTACTACTAGGGAAGAAGAATCATCTAAAAGTGGTGAACAATGGGAGAAGGACCAAACAATTCACTTTTCATCATTATGGAAAATCAAGTCATATAGAAAATGTCTGCTTGAGTAACATTGGAAATCAAACCCCTAAGAAGAAAAATAGAGGACACTACTGTAATTGCAAGAAGCAAGGACATCAACCACATGAATGCTAGACCTAGACCATCAACACTCATAAATTTGAAGGATATTGTTACAAATGTTAGAAGTATGGACACAAAGCATGTGAATGCAGATCTAAATCTAAGAGGATATCGAACAAGCAAACAAAGGCAGATCATCATGGAAATTATTACAATTAGGATTACAACACAAAGTACAATTGTCACTATTATGGAGAATATGGTCATGTTGTTGTAAATTTCATAAGGACTCACTTTTGAGACAATTTAAAAAAGTGGTTAAATGCAGAGATTGTATGCTTTAATTTTCTTAAAGTCAGTCATGTAAGCAACAACTTCCCAACTCAGTTACCTACACTGAGCAATGAATTCAACAAAGGTAAAGAAAAGGTAGATGCTAAAAAGACAAAGATGTAGATGAACAAGACATGGAGATAGAGGGAAGATTGTAGCACATCTAGCCAAGATGAGGTCACTTTATCCAATGGATCAAGTGATCACATCACCCACAAATAGCCAATCAAAGATATGTGTTGAACTGATATTTGAAATGATATATTTTGCATAAGTTTCAAGCATTTGAGGAATGAAAAGTTTTATTAGCATGAATTAAAATGCAATGAAGTGGTTAGAAGAAAGAGTTAATCTATAAATATATTATATTTTGTGTTGTTGCTGAGTATTAGAAAATTGTAGTTACTACTACATTATGAAGGTATTGTAGTGGTTGTTGAGGTTGCTATGTTAACCAAGCATTTTGAAAATCCTTTATTGACCAAGCTTACAAATATGTATGCACTAAGCATTAATTGCAAGGTTTTCAAGGTTATAGAGTCACTTTTTCAAGTCAATTTTTGAGTCAAGGTTATATAGCCAAATTGTGAAGAGAATTTCAGTGATTGTAAATAAGATTTTACTACAACTCAACACCATCCAATTGAGAGGTATTTCACTTGTGTCGAGTTACATTGTTTCAAGTTTGCAAACCCTAGATAGAAAAAATGGTAGAATGCTCTTTGACAATAGAGAGAAAGGAAGGTAAAGAGGTTATGAATGTTCAGTTAATCAGAAATGATGTGCATGGACCTCCCAAATTTTGAGCCATGCGAGAAATCACATATAAAGGAGACCCATCAGGTGCTTTATTGATGATCCCACAAAATGTTCGAATGATTCATTATATTAGGTGTTGTTATATGTGCAACATAGGTGAATTTGGAGACCTAGAGATCAGGGAGACGTACTAGAGGTTATATGAAAATAGAGTTTGAAGGAGGAGAACAAGATTGTAGAGCACAAAGGGTTGACACGTGCCTTAGATTTTCCTTAGATGTTCAAGATAGAATGGATAAAGATAATTCTAAGTAGAATTCATGATAATCAACTGTTGTTAGAGAATGGTCTATCCAAATTTCTAAAAGGGTTACAGGGTATCCTACCCTAGAAAAATTGATACAGGAGCATCCAATGGTGTAAGGACAATCCTGTATCACCCAAAAATATGCTTAGTGTTAGTTTTTGTTTAAAGTGTTTTCATTTCTAGATACCCATTTGGGCCAAATAAAGATTCCAACTCTTATAGCTCCACTATTGGTTTACTAGGTTAGAGTTTTTGAGCACCTTGGGATATGTGCCAATGTAGAAAATAGGTTATTTTTTAATTGATTCATAATTTTAATTATTTATACGGTTTATGTTGGAGGGATGATTATAATTGTAATTTAAAGCACTCCAAAAAAAGAATCAGGTCAAAAGGCTTTATGATTTGAAAGTTATTGCAATTTTAAGTTGCCTAGAGACCTCCTAACAACACTTCAAAGTCATATTTGAGGCACTAAATGGCCTCTTACATGCCCTAAAAATAGGGTATGATAAAATTTGGTACATAGGGCTATAGAGAGCTTGGAGATCTTTCTAGAAATGTAAATGTTTCATCAATCGGAGTCCCATATCAAAAGTTATGCTTCCCAAAAGTTGGACTACCATTTCTAGATTCATCTAATTTTACACTGACTTCTAACATGTTTTCTAGAACCATTTTTTTTGGATGTGGATACCAAATGACATATTATAAAATTTATTCCTAACCCTAAACCTAATTTGGTTTACTTAAGGACATTTCTAGCATTGTAAAAGCGGTTTTTGGTGTAGTTTGGGAGATGGTACTGGAGCAAGGTTTTTCTCTAGGATCATACAACATTGTAAGCCTATACGACATGTCTTTGGGTCTATTTTAATTTTACTAAATGTAGTAGTAGATAAATTTTGATAATAATATTCCCATTTCCCTGTTACATACATTTTTCTCTTGGGTTGTGTCTTCATCAAGTGGTATCAGAGTAGGTTTTCTTGATTGTGTAGATAGAGCACCGACTACGAGGCAGTTTGCACCAGGACTGTGTGGTTGTGGTTTTTGATACAAGAAGAAGCCTCCATAAAGGGATCATGGTGGAAGGATCAAAGTTGTTACTCCTAAGGTTAGAGGCCTCTAGAGACAAGTCCAGGCATTACAGGAGGAGATCTGTAGAGAGATGAATGTTGCTGAAAGCGATGAAAGTGAGGAAGAAAATGAAGAAGAATGAAATATTGGGTAGGAAGGGGAATGAGATAGAGAAGTCCTTAACTAGGTAGAGGAGAATATTTTTAGGGCCATTTCCAAGCTTGGAAAAATACCTAAAATTGACATCAATATGTTTTCAGGAAATTTAAACTCGGATGAGTTGATTGACTAGATCAATGAGCTAGAGGAATATTTTGAGTATGAGGATATCAAGGACCCTAATAGTGTTAAGATTGTGAGGCAAAAATGAAAGCCCATGCCAAAATATATTGGCAAGAAATTCAGTTGGAAAGAAATAGAAGAGGAAAGGATAAAATCACAAGATGGAATGACATGTTGGACAAACTAAAGAAGCAGTTCATTCCTATTGATTATGAGCTTGATTTGTTTAAAAAGATGCAAGGGTTAAAGCAAGCAGGAAAATATATCTAGGAATACACAGAGGAATTTTACTGAGTCTTTATTAGGGTGGGGCATGCAAAAGTAAACAAGGAGAAGGTTTCCCATTACATTAATGGGTTAAGACCTAGCATTTAGGAAGAGTTAAGTCTGCTTAAAATGACTAACATTGAAGAGGTGTACCAGTTTGCCTTGCAAGTTGAGGATAAGATAAATAAAAAGTTTGATGGGAGGAAAAGAGGGTGTATTCAAGGAGCAAGGGGCAATGACAAGTCATTTTGGAGATCAAAATGAGAACCAGAAGAAAAATGAAGATGTGGGTACTAGCCAAAATCAGAGAAACAAGGGTTTCAACCGATCTCATGATCAAAACATTATAGATCAAAGAGGAAGAGGTAGAGGATGTGGACATTTTTTAGAAGGAGGAGGCTTTCTTGGTACTTTTTTTTCATCATAATGAAGAAGGTAATCGTGCCTTCAAATGTCCTCAATGCCAAGGAAGGACGGATAGGAGAGTTGGTGGTTAGAGGGTTGCTTATGTGGATGATGATGCACAATCATCACATTTAGAGGATGTAGAAAAAGGAGAGGTTCTAGTTAATGAAAGGGTCTTACTAAGTGGTGAGACTAAACTTGGACAAAGGATGAGTTTGTTTCATACTAGGTGTAAGTGTGAGGGTAGATGTTGTGATGTGATTGTTGATGGTGGAAGCACTGACAACTTGGTGTCAGAGGAGATGGTCTCAAAGTTAAAGCTCAAGAGGGAGAAACAACCCAAAACATATTGGATTGCTTGGGTATAGGATGATCATAATGTCCTAGTTAGTGATCAATGTTTGGTAAAGTTAAAGATTGGTAGTTACCATGATGAGGTTCTCTATGAGATCATTCTAATGGATGTTTACCATTTATTGTTGGGAAGGCCATGGTAGTTTGATAGACATTCTATATATGATGGTCATGCAAATACATACTCTCTAAAAAAGAATGGAGTTTTCCACAAATTGAAGCCCTTGATAAAGTACGGTGAAAAAGTATGTAGTAGTTCTAGGGTATGTCTTGTTGATGGAAGAAATTTTTTGGATGGCATGAAACATTAGCATATGTGTAATGCTTTAATTCCTAGAAAAGATAAGGAAGGTAGTAGTGAAATTCCACTTGAAATTTCTAATCTTTTAAGTAAGTATGGAGATGTTATCTCTAATAATGTTCCAGAAGGGTTGCCACCAATAAGCCAAATTAGTCATCAAATAGATTTAGTCCCTGAAGCTAGTTTGCCTAACTAGGTTGCTCATAGGATGACTCCTAATGAGACTGAGGAACTAAATAGACAAGTTTAGGAGCTATTAAGGAAAGGTTTGATTCAAGAGAGCCTAAGTCCATGTGTAGTACCTATAGTACTGGCATGAAAGAAGGATGGAGAGTGGAGAATGTGTACAGACTCTCAGGCCATAAATAGAATAATCATCAAGTATCAGTTTCCTTTGCCAAGAATGGATGATCTTATGGGCTATTTGAGTAGAGCTCAATACTTCACAAAGATAGATCCAAAGAGTGGGTTATCACCAGATATGGATACAAGAGGGAGATGAGTGAAAGACTACATTCAAGACCAAGGAGGGTCTATATGAGTGGTTATTCATTCCCTTTGGACTGACCAATGTGCCAAGCAAATCATGCAACTTATGAATGAGGTACTAAAGAATTTTTTAGGAAAAATTATTATTGTCTATCTGGATGATATTTTGATTTTTAGTAATTCTTTGGATGAACATTTATTGCACATTCATAGTGTCCTTGAAAGGTTGAGGGAAGAGAAATTGTTGATTAATTTAAAGAAGTGTAGCTTTTTCAAAAGGGAGTTAGTCTATTTGTGGTTTGTTGTATCAGCTAAGGGTCTCAAAATGGACCCAGAGAATTTTAAGGTCATCTTGGAATGGCCTACTCCAAGGTTTTCCACTAAGCTGAGGTCATTCTATGGTTTGGCTAGTTTTTATAGGAAGTTCATTAGAAATTTTAGTAGTATATGTCCACCCCTAACTAAAATAGTGAGGGGGGATAGAAAAGAGTTCAAGTGGACTACAAGAGCTATAAGGAGTTTTGAATTACTGAAGAAGAAGTTGACAAAGAAACCTATGCTAGCACTTGCTGATTTCAAAAAAGTATTCAAGGTGGATTGTGATGATAGTGGAAATTCTATTGGGTCTCTATTGAGCCAAGAAGGTAAACTTATTTCCTATTTTAGTGAAAAATTAAATGATGCAAAGAAGATGTATTCTGTTTACAATCAAGAGTTCTATGCAATAGTTTAGACCTTAAGGAAATGGAGGCATTGTTTGTTTCCAAAAGAATTTGTTTTGTATACTAATCACTAGGCATTGTAGTACCTAAATAGCCAAGATAAATTGAATCAAAGGCATTTAAAATGGGTAGAGTTCATGCAAGGCTATACATTTGTATTAAAACATTGAAGCAAAAAGTCGAATAGGGTTGCAGATGCATTAAGTAGGAGACAATTATTGTTGACAGTAATGCAAGTTGAAGTGGTTGGGTTTAATGTACTCAAGAATCTATACCCTGAGGATCCTGACTTTGTAGAGGCTTGGAAGACTTGTAAAGAACTTGTTACTCTAGATAGGACTAGGTGGCTAGATTGCATGATTCAGGATGGTATGCTATTCAAGCGAAGTCAATTGTGTATTCCAAGGAGTTCCATGAGGGAGAACTTGATCAAGGAGAAGCATAGTAGAGGGATGGTGGGACACTTTGGTCAAGATAAGACCATTTCCATTATTAGAGAACATTATTTTTGGTGTCAATTTTCAGAGGATGTGAAGAATTTTGTGCAAAGTTGTCAAGTATGTCAAATAACCAAAGGATTTAGTCAAAATACTATACTTTATCAGCCATTGTCTATTCCATTGAAGCCTTGAGAGGACATAAGTATGAATTTTGTTCTTGGATTGCCAAGGACACAAAGGAGTAGTGAATTAGTATTTTTTGTGGTTGATAGGTTCTCTAAGATGGCACATTTCATTCTATGCCATAAAACTCATGATGCAGTGCATATTGCAGATTTGTTTTTCAGAGAGGTGGTGAGGCTACAAGGTCTCCCAAAAAGTATTGTTTCTAATAGAGATACTAAATTTGTGGGGTATTTTTGGAGGAATTTGTAGAAGAATTTGAAGATAAAATTGAAGTTTAGTTCTACACATCATCTATAAATTGGTGGACAAAAAATGTAGTTAATAGAAGTCTGGGCAATTTACTGAGGTGTTTAGTAGGAGATAAACCCAAGGGATGGGATTTGATTCTACCACAAGAAAAGGTTTCTTACAAAATTTTTGTAAATAGGAGTATTGGTAGATCACCATTCCTAATTGTATATGGGAGTAGTCCAAGGACTGCACTAGAGTTCAGGAAGATGGAGCAAGGGAAGAGAACAAGTGCTAAGGAAGAAGACTTTGCTAAACATGTCAAGGACTTACATGAGGAGGTGTCAGCACATATTACCAAGATGAACCTACTGTATAAGATTAGAGAAGATTAAAAGAGGAGACATAAGGAGTTCCAAGTTGGAGATCAAGTAATTGTATATTTGAGGAAGGAATGATTTCTAGTAGTTACCTACAACAAGCTGAAGATGAAGAAATTTGGCCCCTACAAAATTTTGAAGAAACATGATTCAGGGAATGCATATGAGATGGAGTTACTAGATGGGATTCACATTTCTCCTATTTCCAGTATTGCAAACTTAACAAAATATATGATGGTGTAGATGAGGATTTGATGCTAGAGCCATGTCCAATTCCTACTTCTGCAAAGGGAGAGATTGAAGAAATTCTAGGTAGTCATGTGGATCGGAGTACCAGAAATAGGTAGTATGAAGAATACTTGGTGAAGTGGAAAGGATGACCAATAGAAGACTTAACTTGGATATTTTTAATGGAGGTTTCCCATTTAGGTTTCCCTCTACTAGCTATAAAGTGACTGGGTCACTTTTCAATCTACCTTGGGTGTCTGATGTAGGAGCATCCAATGGTGTAAGGGCAATCTTGTATCACCCAAAAATATGGTTAGTGTTAGTTTCTATCTAAAGTTTTTTCATTTCTAGATACCCATTTGGGTCAAATAAATATTCCAAATCTCATAGCTCCACTATTGGTTTTCTAGGTTAGATTTTTTAAGCACCTTGGGATATGTGAAAATGTAGAAAATATGTTATTTTGTAATCAAGCCATAATTATAATGATTTAGAGGGTATAGGTTGGAGGGATAATTATAATTGTAATTTAAAGCACTCCAAAGAAAGAATCAGGTTAAAAGGCTTTACTCTTTGAAAGTTATTTCAGCTTTATGTTGCCTAGAGACCTCCTAAGAGCACTTCAAAGTTAGATGTGAGGCACTAAATGGCCTCGTATGGGCCTGAAAAATGGGGGACAAGAAAAGATGGTCCATAAAACTATAGAGTTCTTGGAGAGATTTCTGAAAATGTAAACAGTTCGTCAATCAAAATCCCAGATCAAAAGTTATGCCTCCTAGAAGTTGGACTACCATTTCTGGATTCTTCTAATTTTACACTGACTTCTGACATGTTTTCTAGAACCTTCTATTTTGGAGGTGGCTTCCAAATGACATATTCTAAAATGTATTCCTAACCCTAAACCTAATTTGGTTTACTTAAGGACATTTCTAGCATTGTGAAGGTAGTTTTTGGTGGAGTTTGGGAGAAGGTACTAGAGGAGGGTTTTTCTCTAGAATCATACAACATTGTAAGCCTATAGGGAATGTATTTGGGTTTATTTTCATTGTATTGAATGTAGTAGCATATCACTACTACTAATAATATTCCCCTTTTCTTGTTGCATTCATTTTTGTCTTGGTTTGTGTCTTCATCACAAACCCAAGACCATGAGGAGTGATATCAAGGAAGAAATTGAGAAGAACACTAGAGATGTATGGAATAAGAGGGGTATTTCAATTGACACTATTACAGACCCTATAATTTCATTTGTAATATGTGTAGTAGCACATAGATTTTATCAGTCTAGTAGACTCAAAAATGTACCATGTAGTGTTGTGGACCTAGGTTATAAAATTGTCAAGAAAGATCACATCTACAACCTAGCCAAGCTACAACTTCAACAATTATTAGAAATCCTAGAAGCTAATAATTCACAATGTAAGTCTGGCTTTCTCATTATTTTCATATTCATCTATGTCCAAGATAATTTTTCTATATTTGACAAGGTAGTTTGGAAGACTAATCTGTTAGTTACACAATAGATAGGGGAGTATATTGAGTAGTTACGTCAAATTTTTGATTCAGTAATGACTAACTATTTTCAATACTTTAAGAAGTTTATGAAGTAGAGATCAAGGATTCCTATGTCTCTAGTGGAAGAACATTATAATGAATTTTTTTTTCTAGTATATGCTGACTATACATATGTTTAGGAATTTTTTCCAAGGGTTAGATGGTTGAGACCATTACGATATGAGGTAAATATTGATGAAGCATCAACAACCATCATTGCATTGTTGGCAAAATAAATTGACAAGGATGCTACATCATTCAACAATTATAATGAAGCCAAGTCAATGATTACTATAAACTTGCAAATTGCCACCATCATCAGAAAGAAAAACAAAATGGTGAAGAAACTAAAAGAGAAGTTTGGTGAAGGTGAAGAAGAAGAAGAAGTATAAGAAGAGGTCAAGGACCTCTATATATAACAAAAGGACAAGGTGAAGATCAAGCTCTAGAGGATGAAGAGTAAGTTTAGAAAGATCCCAAAGAAAAAAGAAAGAAGAGGAAGGCACAATAGAAGAAAGAGCAAAAACCTTAGAAGGCAACAATGAAAATGGAACAAAAGCCAATTACACCTTTGACAAGGTCAAGCACAAGGGTTGCCACTATACAAGCCAAGGAAGCACAGTTAAAGACATCAGTCAATCCAAAGTGGTAATCCACAATCCTTCATCTAATATTGTCAATATATGTGAGAATGTTAAAGACAATGCAAATTTATCTAGATTTATATACATTTATTTTGATAAGTTAGACAAATGAGACCATAACAATGTTGAAGAATCTATTTATGATACAATGGCTACTTTTAAGAAAACTCCTTTAAAGATTGCTAACTCTATTCCAAAAAATCTATATGAGAGAGTTGAGCAGAAGTGGAAGTTTAGTATGCCTATTGAAAAGGTAGATAACAGAGACAACTCTAGCTCAAGTTATGCATAGTCTAGAAAAGAAGAAAATTGCCAAAGCCATAGAGAAGTATAAAGGGATTTTTACTCCTAAACACAAAGATTTCCATATTCTAAAGAATAAAATTGAAGAGGTGGTAAACCAAAGTACACTACTTTCAAAATCAATTAATGGTTTAACCACATAGGATGTAGAAGAGAAAGAAAATACAATTAGAGAGAAGGCCAAGTCATTGAAAGAGAAAGGTGAAACAACAAAAGTTGTGGAGGAGAAGGAAGAACAAACTAATGATGAAACAAAGGATGACATACAACAGGAGACAAATGTTAATTTTCCTAACATCAGTACTCCATAGGGAGAGAAAGAGAGTCAATAGGACTCTATAGCCATTGAGGAAGCTCCTAATAATTCTATGTAGAATGTAAATCCACTAAGTGAATATGATAGAATGAAATTGTAGCAAGAATACACCAATAAAGAAATACCATGCATTAATCCTATATTGGTGAGAATTGATGAATTTGCAAAGGCACCCACTGAGACACAACAACAAGACACATCTATGCTCCCACTTGTCATAGAGGAAAAAGAGAAAGATTCAAATGAACAAACAATATGGATAAGATTTTGGAGAGCAAAGATGAGCTTAACAATGTACCATCTTCAATGCAAACATTTCTCCATTAAGATGAAAGAGAAAGAGGCAAATACACTAGCTATATTACCGACTAATCTAAAAAGCTTAGGTATAACAACACTTGTGGTAATTGACAAGGAAGGAAATGAAGAGAATGAGGGTAAGGAAACCAGTCTTGTACCCACCTCATCAAAGAATGTTGAAAATCAGAAAGAGGATGATCAAGTAGAAGAGGATAATATGACTATCGATACTAAGGAGTAAGTGAAGATTCAGACACTGATCACTTTTCCATTAATTTCAACTCCTTCCAATAGTTAGACTCTTTAGACATAGAGTATTCAAGCCACACCATTGCATATATCAATCCCAAGTGCAAGCACACCAAAGAGTGTTGAAAATGCATCATTGGAGGATATTAGTTTAGATGAGTTGATTTCTACCATAGTTTAATCCAACAACAATCACATTAGAAGAGATGGAGATACTACAAGAGGCCCTATAGAGGAAATCAAAGTAATCAAAGCTCATAAGAGAGCACAAGAAAAAATATGTTTTGCATGAAATAAAAGATATTTTCATTGATTCTTTTGAATATTAGGCTCATTGTCCAATAAGGCTATCTTAGAGAAACTTGTACATATAGTTGATACGATTAAAGATAATGATATCAAAACCAATGTAAAGTTATTGTAATGGTCTGAGAATAAATTTCACACTAAGGTAATGGATAAGATATCTAGTGCTATAGAACTAAGACAAGTTGATTTATCAACTAAAATGGATAGTGTGAAGAAGGTTTTGGACAAGGATATCTTTAAGAAACCTCCCTTTGGAAATTTTTATAAAATTTTGGAAAATTGAACATTAGTTCAAGGGATAACGATTAATTTCTATTGGTAAATTAATTTTTTTGAGTAGGAAATTTTTTAATTTTATTGGTGATTTTTTCAACTGTATGAAAATTCTATAAAATCCTGGCAAATCTTTCATTATTGATGAAAATCATGGACATAAGTATACATACCTAGAAACCATGATTATTATTATTATTATTAAATGGATCCTAATTAATTATAAAACTTGAAGGTTAAATTTTCCCCACTTATATCATTATAGTTTCCCTCCAAATTAATAGATGGTAATATGGAGGAAACATGCCTATTATTTATAATCATTGCAAGATCCTAAATCAATGGACAAAATCTTGCTTCAAGAAAAACTTTTAAAATGATACTAAGTTTTAAAGAAAGTCCCAAAAGTAAAGACACATGCTCCAAATCAAATCTATTTTGGGCCAAATTGAGAAAGGATAATAAGTTTCATGGAAAGTCTCTAGAATAGAGACACATGTTGAATCTACATACTTAACCTATAACCTAACTTATTTCCTTAACCAAATATTGGCTAATATCACATCAATTAAGATAAGAATTGTAAATTGTAGGTGAATATATATAATTTATAGTGTGGAAAAAATAGATTGCATTGGTGAAGTCATCACTAAAATACAAGTACTTGTGTATTGGCCAAAGTAAGAGACCCAATTTTTGTAAAGTGCAGGTGAAATGGCTACATCAAAAGTGAAAAAAATTTAGCCAAATTTGGGGTTTCTGATGAGTGAGATTAGCTAATTAGATAATATTAATCACTAAAGTTATCCTTGGTTTTGGATAATATTTGTTCTCTATACAATAAACTATGCAATGTTGATTTCTTTACTCAAGAAACTCAACAAACAATTGATAGGTTGCAAGGAGGTCTTAAGTCTACTAGATCTCCATTGAAGACATCTCCTGGCACTCATCAATTACACTTTTAGAGACTAATGTTGAGATGGGGAAGGCTTACCAAGTTGCAAGAAAAAAGATGCAAATATAAGATCAACTCTTATCAACATATAGTCCATGTTGACTCCACACATTGAAGTTTTATAGAAAGAACTAGTCTTTGTAGAGACATTGATGAAGAAAGATTCCCATCTTTCTACACAAGAGGGTCTAGCTGATATGACAAAAAATCTAGAAATACAGATTCAATCACTTGATGCAGCAAAAAAGAATTGGGATTTTGCTTTGGGAATCATAATGGAAGTACACAAGTGATTCATTGATAAATTTACAGTAAATTTAAACCCTCATATACATAAGTATCAAAAAAGGGGGATTTTGAAGATTTTAACAATTTTGAGCATTTTGAAGATATTGTTAAGGAAGATATCTACTCAGAAGGAGTCATGGAACATAAATGAAGTATTTAGTTGGGGGGGGTGGGGGGGGTTTGGTGGGGTAACATATCAAGGTAACAATTACATTTTTGAAAATTTTGAGATTTTGAAATATTGTATGGAGATTGAGAAAAATGTATATATTTTCTGAGTTATGCATGAAGAAAGAATATATATACCATAACAAAGTATTTTTTCTACTTATGTCAAAGGGGGAGATTGTTAATCTCATTATGGTTTTCACCGAACTACAATTAGTCATCATCTAGCATAGTTAGTTGGTCATCACTATGATCAAGCTACTATCTAGGTCAAGTGCATAGTGTGTGCCAAGGGAACAGAGAAAGTGAAGTGATTAGTGCAAGTCAAGTGATCAAAGCATGCTCAGTATAAGTCTCTAGACAATACATGCCAAGTGATATGACAGTTAGTGTCGAGCACTAGTAGGTATCGAGTAGTTAGTATGTGTTGAGTAGACAATGTATACCAAATAATTAGTACATGCCAAGTGATTTAGGAGCCAAGTAGACAACCTAAGAGCACAGTGAATGATGAGCATCATAATCTTATTGATGTCAAGTAACCAGTCAATGACATAGATACTTGGAACGGTACAAAATTCTATATAAACCATTTTTAGCCGACTTAATTTCAAATTTTTGATATGAAGAGATAAGGATCAAGTCATGTCATGCATCCCTATGCAATACATGCAACCAATTAGAAAAGGGGAAGTATTAAGTGGCAATAGAAATCAACTAGAGCCATTGATTATTACCTAATATCATCTCCATGATGCTTATTTAAAGAGTTAGACCCTAATAAGGAGTAAGGTGTGAAGGAGGATACAAAGGAGAGTATCTTGTGTGAAAGATGCATGGAGAAGATGGATAATTGAATGAGCAGAAGAGTAGAATCAATTAAGGAGAACAAATCAGTTGTGAAGATAAGTAGTGAAAGGTTAGAGAAGATATATTAGATCAAGAGGATCAAGATACATAATGTAAAGAGGAGATTTGACATCTAGTAGAAAGGTGTAAACTAAAGGGTCAAGTATTGAATCATTTTGACAAGTAATATAGGGTAAATCTCTTAATAGAGTAGTCCTAAAAAACTTTTGTAAATATATTAACAGGGTGCTTACTTAATTGTAAGTTTAAATCCATTATTCAAAGTGAGACCAAATAGACTTTGTAAGCCTTTAACGAGGTAGACCTCTCATAGGGTAGATCATAGATTATGATCAAAACTTCGTAGCCATAATTGGCCACACTTTATTATTGCAACAATGAAGATTTGTAGGTGTCATCCCCACCCCAGTTTTACCTTCTCCTTGGAGGGTTTCTCGGTAATAAAATGTTTTGAATTATGTGTTGATTTTCTTTATGCTATGGATGTGATGCATGCTTACATATTTTTATTTACATGTTAAGTTATGAGATGGATGATGGTGAAATGTTTTAGCGATAAAAATTTTAAGTAATAATTCACCCCCCTTCCCCCCATCTCAAAACTTACTTTCCCAATATTATTTCCAACAATAAATCTATATATATGATATTTAATTATATAATTATAAATATGTAATTTTAAGTATAATTTGTTTATATATTGATAAATATTTAAATTATTTATGATACACATAACCCAATCAAGTTATTGCTATCATAGTAACCCATGATGCTTATGTGAATGGAATTTATTTTGAATTCACTCATTAATAATCCAATTGAGTTTTGTATTGTAAAAACCCAATTAGGCTCTTAATTATTGCAACACATTTGGTCTCCAATAACCCGATAAGGTTATTTGAAAACATAAAACCTGATCAGGTTATAGCTTGGAATTAGCCTTGAGAGCTAACCCAAAGGCTTGGGAGCTCATTTTCCCTCCAATATCAATCCTTAGGAAGTTTTTACATTTCTAAGATGATTTTTTTTTTCCTTGATCAGATTTCCAAACAATAAAGTGGATATCTCAAAAATCACTTGTTAACCTCATAATGGTTTTTGACACTTGAGTGCCAATACACTTAACCACTTTCTATATTGGAGCCGAGTACACCATGTATGCTGAGCCACAACAAGAGCTAAGTTACGAAAGACTTCAGGTGCCAAGTGATCTTCATGTGCTAAGTAGTCTTCATGTGCTGAGTGAAGTTCAAGTGCCGAATGACTTTAAGTTCCAAGCAGAATCAAGTGCTGAGAAGATACAAGTGCCAAGTGATATTCAAGTGTTGAATCATAGATGATGCCGAGCAATACAGAAATGAAACAAGTACCGAGTAAGCCAGTTTTGTTATTAGTGTTGAGCATCTAGAATCAACAAGTGCTGAGTAACACAGAATGTACATATGAGTTTGTAACTTCATTGATTCATATGTAAACCATTTTCATGGCTGACATATGATGAATTTTGAAGGATTAAATGATAAGATCAAATCTTTTATTTTTCCTATGCAATCTACATGTAGCCAATAAGAAAAATGGAGAAGGCATGCAACCAATAAGAAAAGTGCAAACAATGAGCGGGAAATAGAGATTGAATATGGATCGTAGATCCATACCTAACCCTAAATCCTCAAATGTCTTTATAAGGAAGAAAAAATTTCATTGAAAAAGAGAGTGAGTGGATATACAAGGGTGTGTAAGGAAAACTACTTTCAAAGTAAGGATTATCAGATAAAAAAGGATCAAGATCAGAGATAGCAAATCAAGTGCCTGTATTTAGCAATCGAAGGATTGTAATCTATCAGGTTTATTTTACCTAATATTCTCTAGTAATTGTATTAGAATGAAAATCCTATGGTGATAGGGTAGCTTAACAACTATTTCGTAGATCCTTTAACTAGGTGATTAAATCCTTTAATAGGGTGACACTTCATGTAAAGTGTTTGTAAATCCTTTAACCAGGTCACTATTGATATAGTGTAAAGCCTTTAACAGGGTAGACCATCAGAAGTGGTTAAAACTTTACTGCTGCAGCAAATTTTGTGGGTATCATCCCCACCCTAGTTTTACCTTCTTATTCCTGAAGGGTTTCTGGGTTACCAAAATCTCAAGTGTTATGTGGTGATGCTTATGTGTTTTTTCATAATTGTTTGATATGTTTCTATGCATGCAATCTACTTTCAGTTAAAAGATTTTAATGGTAAAAATACAATACTTCTGATTCACCCATCCTCTCAGAAGCATTCTTCCTATTTGAATATTCCAACATCACTACCATAATCTCACCCATCTTCTCACCTTTCTTGATATGTAATTTATTTTTTCTATTTTTGATAACATTGACATTGAAAACGTTAATTAGTTTTACCACTATCTTCACAGTTTTCATAGCCATATGTATATATTTTTCTCATTAACTTTTAATATTCTTAAAAATATGAAAAATATATTACATAATATTGTTCTACACTCTATTCTATACACTTAAAAAAAAACCTCATTTTGCTTTGCACACGAACAAGTACAATAATTTAAGCATGATGTTACTTCAATAATTCATAAAAAAAAAATACTCATCATAAAATTACATAATCTACAAAACTTCCAAATATCACTCTTAACTATCATCTTACCAAAGGGATTTGCAAAACACTAAATATAAATAAGCATTTTGAGTTGAAGATGAAAACATCTATGTTATGTTTTCTTAAAAAACTAAGGACCATTTTTAAATGTGTGCAGGGTTTGACCAGCCTAATCTTATCCATTTTGTACAAATTCTAGTATTTCAAAAAGTAGATTTAGAGTACTGCAATTTATATTTTTTACACTTCTTGTCATTTTGAGTCAATGACCCTCAAACATTTTGTCCAAGTTTAGGATCACCTAATTTCACAAAAAAGTGTCCACTTATACCCCCTTTTTGTACATTATCTTGGTGTAGTTACCCCATGTTGGAAATATGGATAAGTAAGATAAGTTGGTATATGCATTTTTATTTATGGAAATCTATATATCATGCTAAGAAGGCACCATGTATAGATAAAGTTTATCTAGTTAGACATGGAAAATTGTCTATGTATGAGGTAGTTATCTAGTAGAAAAAAGATATTTTTGATGTGTATAGATGAGATATAATACAACACATCAATATTATGTATGTAAGTGTGCAAGTCCATATGGATAGTATGGAAGGAGTTATGGAATAAACACAAGTAAAGGCAGTGAACAGAGCATACTAGAAATTGTGTAATTATGTGTTAAAGTGTTATTTTTTGTATGAAATAATTATTTAACTATTTAGGGATGATATCCTAGATTTTAACCCTGAGAAGGAAAGAGTCAATTTTTTATTTAGCCAAATGTGTAAAAGCTTGAATGTCAACTAGGTAGTTTTGATGAAATGTAAAAGTATAAAGGAAATATTGTATTATGTGAAGTAGAGTGGAAGTAATATGTCATATGCAAATTATATTGATGTGAATTCTGATGTATGATTAGAGGCATGCAAAGAAAAGAAAATGAAAGATCATATATTGAAGATATTAGCAGTAAGAGGTTTTTGTATCTATCTATTTTGTATAAAGGAACTGTATAGCATTATTGTATGTTTGGGTAGTGGGCTCATCTTGCATACATTTTGTAATTGTATATACTAACTCTTAATAGAGTTGAATAAGATCCTAATAGGGTTGATTATTTTAATGGGGCCTAGTCCTCTAAAAAGCTTTGAGACATTATATGTATGTAATAGACTCATAATAGGGTCAACATCCTTAACAAGATACTTTTGTTTAGTGGATCATTTTTTGGGTACCATCCCCACTAGGGTTTTCCCTTGGCTAGGGTTTCCCTAGTTAACAAAATATGGTGTTATGAGTTGTCTGTGTATGGTTATGTTTACTATTATATATTTTTAGTTTACTTTCATATGCAAGTTATAAGGTAATTAACAATATTTAGTTTTTGGCTGAAGTTTGTAAAATTGTGATTTACACCACACCCCACCCCCACAAATATTCTCTATTTTTAACAATTGCTATTAGAACCCAATTACTCTAAAGAGGCTTAACAACTTGAATAAGATCACTATGAATATGGAATAGTTGCAAATAAATCTTGAAGAAGCTCTTAAGAAGATTAATCTTCTTATTGAAGAAAGAGATAACTTGAACGAAAGGTATGAAGATGCAAAATAATACATGGAGAAATTAAAAGATAAGATTGATCATCTTAGATCTAGAAAGGAACCTCGAGAGAAGAAAACATTTAGTGATGAGGTAGCAACATTAAAGAAAGAAAATGAGATTGTGGAACGTGAATTGAAGATTGTTGAACTAAAGCTATGTCTGAAGAATGATGATAGTAAGTTGAGTCAAATCTAAAATTTGAAAATGCAGATCTAAGATCCCATCTTATAAAAGTAACATCTAAACTTGACTCCATCAAGATAGAGCATGCATAACTTGAGAAGTTCAATACTATTATGAAAGGAGATTCAAACTAGATTAAGAAAAAATTAGAAAAGTTATATTCTAGTAGTGAGAAAATTGGTAAGAAACTATATTATTAGAGACCTTTTGATGACAAGATAGTCTTGGATATTTCATTTGAGAAAAAATTGCAAAGAAATTTGAAGCAAGAAAGGAACCAAGTCTAGATGTTGAAGCCCCTAAACCTAAGAAGGATGATTAGGACAAGATAAGGTAAAGTATGAATTCAAGAAAAATGATTCTAAGAAAATAGATCAAGTTTAATCACCTAAAGAGGTAAGGTATGAATTCAAAGGTAGATTCATTCTATGTAATGAAGTTGGTTACATGAAGAGAGTTGTACAGGTAAGTCATTCAAACCTATTACAAATATCTATTGTTATAATTTTCATGGTTTTGGTCATAAAGAACTTGATTGTAAGAAATCTAAGTTTGATAGTAGTAATATCAATAATAGAATGTTTAGAGATACTAACCCTATAAGTAATTAAAGAAGAAGATCCTCAAGAAGATCCAATGAAAGAGACAGATCTAATGGAACAAGGAGTAACATTTTATGTTACAAGTGTAATAGTTTTGGACACATTTCTAGGAATTGCAAAGCACCAATTAATGAGAATGGACCTAATTAGAGGAGTACACAAGTATGTCAGTTATGCAATAATTTTGGTCACATAGAAATATCTTGTAGAATGAACATGAGGAACATCAACATAAATCCAAATTTGAGAAGGAACAATAACAAAAATGTCAGAAGGAATGATAGCAGAAACAATAGTCAAAAATATGAATTGAGAGAGCATGTGGAATATTTAAAGAGGTATTTCTATCAAGTTCAAATGCAGTAGTAGAAGAATAGTATTTTGATGCACTTGATGAAAGGTTGAAGTCAACTATTATATGTGATTCATCTTATTTGAATCAAGCACTTTATTATTAAAGAATGAGCATGAGAAAGACATAACTAAGGTTAGAGATCAAGTTAAGAGTTGACAAGTTAGTATGTGGGAGAACAAGTCAAGAGAAAGATATGGTTAAGAGTGCATGTCATTTGGAGATCACATGAAGTTGTACAAATGGAAACAAGTTTATTGGTTATTAGAAACAACATTTATCGATTAAGTAGTTGCGCAATTAATATTAAGTTCATTTTGATGAGATATAAGCAACCCAAGAAATACTATGAGTATCATTCAATCATGTGAAGAGTTAAGGAGAAATCAAGAGAGATTTGAAAATGAAAGTGAAGGAGAATTGAAGTGTTTCAGGTGTGAAGAACAAAAATCCCAAGTTATGCATCAAAACATGGTATTTCATTCTTAAGCAAGGATTGAATCTATGAATTATGTCAAAAATTCAAGTATAAAGATGGATAAGTATTTTATTCATAATATGGAAGATGAAGTTATACCTACAATGAAGATAAATCCTATTAAAGCTATAGTTGGTGACCCTAGCACCTCATTGTAAAAAATGCCCAAGAACACCATTCATCTAGAAAATGTGGGTAGTTACTTAAGAAGAAAATTTGAGATAGTAAGAGAAGAGCATATCTTAGAATAATTTAATAATATATACAATCAAGAGATGTGTTATCAACAAGGTTATGAATATATTTAGGATAATGACCACGTTAAGTTTCTATTTTATTATGAGTAGGATAATGAAGAGTGGACGAAGATGATATTAAGAAAAATTCATCATGTCAACTTGATGAACTTAGATGCTAACATATCATACTTTCATGGTCCTTAGTAGAGACAATAGTCCCTTGGGAAGTGATGTCCCTTAGGAAGTAGATCTTGGAAAACTTGAGAACTGAGTGCACTATAAGGGGGAGCTTGTGCTACCAAGATTCCAGGTTTTTTACTCTAGATAAACATGACTAAACTTTGGTTCAAGTGAGAATTCAATGGATATTATCCTTTCAACCTAGATTGTGGTATGTTTTTTCACTTTTACCAAAAAACCTCTTTGTCTATCGTGTTTTCCATGTGTGTTTCACATTAATCAAGATAATTTCTAAATTGATAAACCTAAAAAGACTTGTTGAAAACATTCAAAACATACACTTGTCAAACTCATTCAAAAACTTTAAAATATTTTAGAAACATAAACTTGTCAAACTTGAACAAAAATATTACAAACACATAGAAAATCAATCTTGTTATCTTTAAATCTTATGACATTTTTCCTAGAAATCATTTTTCATATCCATATTGCATATTGAAAATCATTTCCTTATCATATTCCTTACATAATTGTTATTTTTCACTTAGGATCACTTTTTCATAGAATAGCCCTATTCTTTATCCCTACATTATATTGATTTATGGACTAAACTAGATACTGAGGAGTGGGTGTTGATTTGAGATTTATAATAATTCTATTCCTTTTCACAAATTCATCCACATCCAATAATAACTTATGCATGTAATACAATAAATGCAAACTTACTATAACATGTAAATAAATTTAGTCACATGAATGAAAGTAATAACACATAACACAATATTTGTTACCTAGAAACCCTCCAAGGTGAAGGTAAAATTGGGGTGGGGTAAACACCCACAAATATTCACTACTGCAATAATAACATTAACCAGTTAAGGCTACAATATTTGACCATAATATATGATCTACTCTATGAGGAGTCTATCATATTAAAGACTTAAGAAACTATTAGGTTTCACCTAGTTAGAGGATTTGACACTTACAACTAAGTAAGGACTTTGTTAGGAGATTTACAAAGATCTATTAAGACCACTCTATTAAGATATTTATCCTAATTAAATTCTATTAAAACTGAATCAATGCCTGACTCTCAATTTTCTTTGCAAGAAGATTTTGAGCCTTCTCCTTACTAACTAATCCTCTCCTTTGATTTGATACTCTTTTCTTTCCCTTCCACTTTCACTGCTTATGAATAAGTCATTGTTTTGTTAGATGATAATAGAACCCTTGAGTGACTTCTAATCTCCTTCTCCACCCTACACATTCACGCATATGACCACTTTCTCAGCTCTCACATCCTCTTGATCTAGGTTAAGATAATTTCTTTATAAATATTCCATGAAGAGTCTTCTAGATGTTTACATCTTTTGTCTCTTCATCTTGATCGTTGACCATACACATGGGGATATGTGATCCACACCATGTAAATATTGTGTAACAACCTCAAAAAGTATTGAATTTTCTATAAAACCCCTTCAAAACTTAAATATACCTTCCAAGTTAGCTTGATAATAATTTTTCCTAAAACTCTATTCATTTCTTGACTTTTATATAAACTTTGTATTGCTTGGCCTTAATTGTTACTGGTGCTTGACATTGTTTTTTCTCAACCTTTATTAACTTCAAACTACCCAAAACATATTATATCACTTGGTACTCAAATTTTTGGAATTATACAAGGTCATTAATAACTTTCTTGATTGTTGAATGAGTTTGGTCCATATACCATACTTTACTTGGCTTCTATACAATTGCTTGGTACATACTAGCTTATATACATGACTTGGCCTATGTAGAGTAACTCAATCAAAATGATGATCATCTAACTCTACCTTGTAAATAAATAAGTGATTGATACTAATAGATAACAGAGAGAGAGTAGAGATACCAAAAATCTCCCCTTTTGACATTAGTGGAAAAAACACTTTGTCATATTTAGACTTCGTCATATCTATACAAAAATGAATGAGATTTCCTAAATAAGCTCTCCCCCTAAGTCTTATGACTTGTGAAAATTGAAAAAAATAAATTCATTACAACCTTTATTTAGTACCTATACATGATGCTCCTTCTATATATTAATTTACTCATTTTCCTTTTATACATTTCCCCCTTGTTTTTGAAGACTTGATGTCACTACTACTGGGGTTGAAAGAGTTGAAGTAATCCATATGTTTCAATGAATTCCTTATGAACTCTAGTAATCATGGCTAGTGCATGATTCCATGTGGTCCTTCTTGCCTCCAAAATTTGATTATGTAGCTATAATCTTGCAGGTAAATTAATCAAACTCTTATCCACTAATAAGTTATGATCTTCGATAATAAGATCCTAGGTCATTTCATTTCTCAGTGCTTTACCTCCAAATGAGGTATCAACATTGTCAAATTGAGATCAAATTGGATCTCATGGTGTTTTCACCCACCTAAAGCTCAACCATTGTACCTTGGCCATTTAGTAGAACATTGTAGTGATCCATGCTAGATCCTACTGACTTTGAGATAACACTATTGGATGCCTTCATCTAATCTTGAGTCTTATCTACTTGTGCCTGAATATCATCTATAAATCTTGGCACATCTAACAAAGTTGTGTATACCTTTTGTACCATCTATACAATATACATTATTACCTATGCTTTTTCTTGTAATAGCACCTTCTGCTCTTCTATGGTTACGAAAAATTTATTTGTAATCTTAGTCTCAACTCTTCTTGCTAACCAATCCATCAACTTATCATTGGATTCAAAATTTTCTACACTAAATTAACCAATGATATGTACAAGTTGATCAATAATAGATGTCTCTTCATATACATTATGTATGTCAAAACCTTCAACAAAAATATGTTTCACATCTTGTAATGTTTGTTGATGCTTTATCTCTTTCCTAAGTTCTTCTTGCCTCTTTTTCTTTTTCAAAATTTCTTGTAGCAAAAAGTTTTCTTGCATGGTGAGATTTTCCAAATCAAATTGTGGCATCTCAATATGTTCATCTAGACTAACTTAAATATTTAGTGACAAATATTTTATTTCTCTTATCTTCCTTTTCAATGAAAGAGTGTTGTTGTCAGCAATGCCTTAGGAGTTGGTGAATGGGTATCACCACTTGGTCTTACTTGTGCATTAGTGCTCAATGCAAAAATAGTAGAACTTGGTTCAGCCTTATTTGATTCTATGTTTACCTCAATTTGAGGTGCTAAAATAGTATTATCATTTTTATCAACTTCTTTATCTTCATCATCTTCTTCTTCATTTGTGAGGCTTAACTGCTTTGCTTCTAGAGTGTTAGGGGTGTCAGCATGTATAGGAGAAATTTTATCTTGTAGACTAGACACACTTGATCTTTCTCCACTACTATTTTCATCATTAATATCTATAGTTTCTACTTTCTTTGTTGTAAGCCCAAAAATGATTTTCTAGAACAACTCACTCTTTTTTCATACAACTTCCCCTTTGTTTTTTAAAATCAAATTTTTTTTTTATTTAGGAGTAAAATTTCTTCTATGTTGTTTCATAAATTTTTACTTTTGTTCTTGAGATAGATCATGTATAACTCTGACTAGTGTGTCAGATCTTATCTATTTCTTTGTTACTTTAGCCTGTTGCCATTTCCTCTCTAATCTATCAAATAGATCTTTGGGTATCTTGTCCTTTATTGCACTAGGAGGTATCCTTTGATTTTAAATCATTTCTACCATATATTCCTCCACTTTATTTTTATCATCATTGTCTAATGTATCATATTTCACATGTTTGAAACTAGTTAGACCTATAGACCCTCTTAAGCTATTACACAACTCTTCAATAGTTCTAATTTTTCTTATAGGTGGTCCTCTGACCAATCTCTTTCTCCTAGTTTGAGGTACACTTGACTCATTAGTCTCTTCTAGTTTCATCTTTACAAACTACTCAATAATAGAAGATGCCTTGGTCATTGGCTTTGTTGGTGGTGGAGGTGTTGTTTCCTTATTCTTCTTTGACCTTTGAGCCTTCTTGCTTGGTGGCTTAGCAACAACTAGGGCTTTTCCCTTGTCAGCTTCTTCCTCTTTTGCTTCTCCTTCCTCTTCACCATTTTCATATCCTTCATCTTCACCAAGACCTTGAGTTAATTGCAGTGGTTCTTTACCCTTACCTAGGGTGCCTAGTTTTGTTTCTATGTCTCCAATAATCTTCTTCCTTTTCTTTTCTTTTGAAGCTATCTTGATGCTTACTCTAATCCTTGCCTTTGCTTCTTCATATTTTCTAAATGGTTTTGCCTCAACATCTATTTCTTCCTTCAATAATGTATTTGATGGAAGTAAAGAGGAGTAACTAAAAGGGGAGGGGTGAATCAATTGCTCCAAAATAAATCCTAGATCCCTTAGATGTCAATACAAATCAAAACTCAATGAAAATAGAACTTTTTTGTAACTTGGCAAATACATAGACACTCAATTTACATTAATAAATGCTGAAGCTCAGAAAATACTAAAATAACTTGGTAAAATCTTATCATGAAAAACTAAAGATATTATCTATGATTGACATTACTTTATCTTAGTTAAAAACATATAAAGGAAATAGAATGAACATAATTGACACCAAACTTTAATGTGGAAACCCAATTTGGGAAAAACCACCAATTGTAAATAGTTACTAATTTTCACTCTTTTGAAGTGTGCCCTATTAGGAGCTAACCCTGCTAAAGGTTAAAAAACACACTATTAGGTGTGATTCTATTAGAGGATTTAATCACCCTATTAGGAGTGGCCTTGTTAGAGGTCTTTAGACAATTCAATAGAAATGCCACCTTGTTAGAGGATTTACAAATAGTTGTTAAGCTAACTCTGTTAAGAGATTTAGATCATTGCTACAATGGTTAGAGAGTAACAATGAGATGAACTAATTTCTAGTGCAACTAAATTTATAGTTATTGATCTCAATTTTGGCTTGTATACTTGATCTTTTCTGATCGAATGTATCTTTGCAGCTCAACAAGGATATTCTTCTTATCCTTCTAATTTGATTCCTCTAAGTATCATCAAATCTTCAATACTCTTTTACCACATTCAATCCTCAACTTGAGCTTATATTTATATCTTACACATTTTCAATTTGGCTTGAATATAACTTAGAATAATTAATATTCATCTTCTTAGTTGGCTAGAAAAAATAGACAATTCAATCGAACTCAATATGCCAACACAAGATAATCCTTCATTAGCCAACCTTGTTCAGTAGATACTAACTCAAAGTGATTTTCTCATGTTAACCAAGTGAAATTAGTTAACACTTCATATTCAAGAAGTTCCTTTGGTAATTGAGTGATCTCAGTTAACATTGGTTCCACCAAACATTCCCTTTATTAATCGAGTGAGCTCGGTTAACACTAAACTTTTAGAAAATTTACTTTGTCTCCCAATTAAACTTAGTAGGCAGTGTTTTCTAAACTAGGAAAACTATAGAATGCTCAATAAACACAAGAAACTATCTTTAGTGCTTGAGTAAGCTCAGCATACATTGACTGGCAATGATATGACATTTTGTGTAACATCAAAGACAATACATAATTAATCAATTTTTTCCAATAATCTCCCTCTTTGGCATTGATGGCAACACAACATGCCATAATGTAATGAAAATTTAGAGCTAGAATAAAGTAAGAAGCATATCCTTAGTTTTTCTCTAATTCTCATCCATTAGAACTCCCTCCATTAATGTGAACTCCCTCTACCTTTAGTTTCTCCTTTTGTCAACAAACTTTTTCCTTTGATATCTCCCTCTTTGTCATCTCTTGAAGTGATAAAATTTTTGTGAGATATGACAACAAACTTCTCCCTATTTGACATGTCATGCCAAAGACAATATGTAATATATATCAATTTACCTTATGTACTAATTCATTTGTGTAAGAATTTGGTATAGCTCTGATACCATGTAAGAATTTGCCTAAGGGAAAAATTCACCTAGGAACTAAGAACTCAAACACAAGCACAATTGTACACCAAAAATATATATGATCAATTAATTAGAGTATGTTTGAATAAATTTCTCTATTCATTATGTGATAATGTGATATCCAAATGCTCTAGGTGTTCCTGTATATAAATGCCTCTTATGAAGCACCTAGAATGTCTCTAGAAAGAACCAGGAGATAAGATAAGCATCATGACAACTACACACACCCCTTATCCAACATTCTAGATGAATGGATAAGATTGATAAGGTTGTAGACACCATATGCTTAATTAGTGTGCTAACTCATGTGTTGTACACACCATGTGCATAAAAGAGGTGCAGACTCTTGTGTTGTCAACATGACAACTCACAAGAGTGCACATACTCCTAGGTGGCTAATAAATAAATAATAAAAGGATGCATTAACCTAAGTAAAATTAAGTAAGTGTAAATAGTAAATACTTATTTACACCAACAATTTGCAATGTGCCTTTGTTAATACTTCATCAATTGATTGATCTTCAACATGTTTTGGTTAATGCATCACTAAACTTCATTTAGTGAGCTTCAGATAAGAGAATAACCCCTAACTTACTTCTGAGATATAGAAATTCATCCTTAGGTAATGGCTTAGTGAATATGTTGACAATTTTCTCCTTAGTATTCACATATTCAAATCAGACCTCTTTGTCTTGTACTAATTCTTTCAAAAAATGATATTTTATATAAATGTGCCTAGTTTTAGTATACATCACATGATTCTTTGATATATTAATTGCATTGGTGTTATCATAGTATATAATTATTGGGTCCTGGATCTCTATCTTCACACCTATCGAAAATTATTTGAACCAAACAATAGTAGAACAATTAACTACTACTACCACATATTCTACCTCTCTTGTGGACTAAGAAACACAAGTTTGTTTCTTGCTTGTCCTAGGCACTAGTCTTTTATCAAGAAATAATGCTCCACCATTGGTGCTCTTTTTGTCATCAACACTTCCTTTCTAATCAGCATCTATGAATACTTTTAAATCCAAATTTCCACCTTTTTGTACCTTTTAGATATCTCATGATTCTTTTGATTGCCATCATGTGATTTTCTTTGGGATTTGTTGAGAATCTTGCCACCATATTGACTGCTCATGGAATATCAAGCCTTGTATGCACTACATACTACAATTTTCCAATCATATTTCTATATGTGGTTTGATCTACCTCCTTGGAATCATCATTTTTAGATTTTCCACTAGAAATAGGAGTTCTAACTAGTCTTGAGTCTTCCATTACAAATTTCTTTAGTATCTCCTTGATATTTTTAGATTGAGTAATGTAGATACCATCTTTCTTCTATTGGATTTGCAATCCAACAAAGAATGTTATTTATCTAAACATAGACATCTCAAATTCTTTACTCATTTCTTCTAAAAATTCCTTGCACAAGTCATCATTTCCTATAAATAAAGTATCATCTACAAATATTTCTTCCAACACAATTTTCTTGTCTGGTCCTTCTTTGATATACAGGCTATTGTTATCATTTGTTCTTTAAAAACCAATCTTTATCAAGTAGTTATGAAATCTTTCATACCAAGCTCTAGGAGATTTCTTGAGACCATATCTCTTTTTCTAGGATCTACAAAACCTTTAGGTTGTTCAATGTAGACTTCCCCATCAAGAATTCCATTCAAGAATGCAAATTTTATATCCATTTGATATACTTTAAATCCTTTGTGTGTTGCATATGCTAGAAAAGTTCTAACACCTTCCAATCTTGGAACAAGAGAAAAAGTTTCACTATAATCAATACCTTCTTCTTGAGAATAGCCTTTGCATACTGACCTTTCTTTATTTCTAGAAACTTCTCCATCTTCATTTAGCTTATTTTTGAATACCCAATTTGTGCTAATTATATTTTTATCCTTGGCTCTAGAAACAAGAGTACAAGTTTGTTCTTCTCTATTTGTTTTATTTCCTCATTCATTGCTTCAGTCCAACTTTCATTATCCAAAGAATCTTTAAAATTTCTAGGTTCAAATTCAGCAAGAAAACATGTACTTTTTAATTTTTTTATTGTCATTGTTTTATCTAACTTGTCTCCAATGATCTGATTAGGTGCACGATGCCTTTTGACATATCTTGCTAACAAAGTCTCTTTAGATTTGGAGTTTGTTTCACTCATCTCTTCATGAACTTCTATATTAAGCTTGGGTCCCACTATCTATGACTCAGGTCCATTAAACTCAATTTTCTCTAGCAACAAATTGGTAGCTTTTGATTATGACTCAGGTCCTTTAGACTATGACTCGGGTTGTACTGCTTACAACTTGGTAGCTTTTGGAGATTTTGGGGACTTAGGAGGTGAGACCTCTTGATTTCTAGATAGATTTGGAAAAGTATCAAGGTCATCATAAATAAATATTTTTCAATTCTTGGGTTCTTTCTTGCATTCTTCTTCACTCTTTTCCACAAACTCATCAATTCTCATATGTGCACTTTCTATAATTTTATAAGTAGCTAAATTCAAAAAAATTTATGCTTTACTTCTAAAGGAGTATCATAAGAATATGCCTTCGTCACCTTTGACATCAAATTTACCTTTCATAGATTCTTTTAAGATATAACATTTGCTGCCAAATACTTTCAAGCAACTTACATTATGTTTGTAGCCATACCATAGTTCATAAGGAGTTTGATTTGAGTCTTTCTTCAACTATACACTATTCAAAGTATGCACTATAGTACTGATTGCTTTCTTCCAATACTTGGTTGCAACATTCTTTTCTATTATCAATGTTCTTGCATAATCTTTAATGGATTTGTTCCTTCTTTCAGCTATATTATTTTGTTAAGGTGTACCAGGGGCTGATACCTATCTCTTAATTCCTTTTTCAATGTAGAATTTATTGGAAATGAATTCACCACCTCTATTTGAACTTTCTTCTTCTTCTTCACTTTCTATTTCATTAGCTTTTGATTTCTTACCCCTTTTCTTGAGTGAAACTTGGCTTCAAATGCAAACTCAATATCTTTGGAACTAGGAACATAGTTATCATAGTTATCCAACTCAAAGGTTGTTAATCTTCCAACTAGAGCATCTAAAGTTATATTTCTATTTGGATCACATCCCATTTCTTGAATAGAAAAAACTCCAATTGCATAGATAGACAGAAGGGTTCTAGGTACCTTACTTATAACTATTTTGTCATCAATATATCCTCCAAATGCCTTGATTGTGCTCACACTTTCTTTAATTTTCTCAAGATATTTAGTAATGTTTTCATCTTTTTCCATCTTCATCTAATCAAATTATCCTCTGAGACTTTTAGGTTTAGCTCTTCTTACATTATCATCTCCTCTGTAGATGGCTTTTAGTTTGATCAATATATCATGAGTTGTAGTACAATTTTTGACTTCATCAAGTTCAGCATAATTAAGAGCAGAAGCAATGTCAATCATCATGATGTTATGATTTTCCTTTTCACTAATATCTTCAACTGAAAAAGTTCTAGTAGGAGTCTTGTATTCATTATCAAGATATTTACATTATGAATCATTGATAGTTTCCAAATATAGCCTCATAAGTACATGTCATGGTGCAAAGTTATCTTAGTTCAACTTAGGAATCTCTCTCCTATAATGCATCCTGATCTTTAGTTTTGGTTGTTAAAAACTTCTCTACGAACACCAAAAGCTCTGACACCAATTGATGGAAATAAATGAGGAGAAACTAAGAGATGAGGGGTGGATCAATTGCTCCAAAAAAAATCCTAGATCCCTTAGATGTCAATACAAATCAAAACTCAATGAAAAAAAAACTCTATTGTAACTTGGTACATACATAGGCAGTTGGTTCACATGAACAAATGTTGAAGCTTGGAAAACACTGAGATAACTTGATAAAATATTATAATGAAAAAATTAGGATACTATCTATGTTTGATATTAATTTATCTTAGTTGCAAACATATAAAGGAAATAGCATGAACACAATTGACACCAAGATTTTAATGTTGAAACCCAATTTGGGAAAAACCATCAATTGCAACTAGTTACTAATTTTCACTCTTCTAAAATGAGCCCTATTAGGAGCCAACCCTGTTAAAGGTTACAAAATACACTATTAGATCTAACCCTATTAGAGGATTTAATCACTCTATTAGGAGAGGCCTTGTTAGAGGTTTTTAGACAATTCAATAGAAATACCACCTTGTTAGAGGATTTACAAATAGTTGTTAAGCCAACTTTGTTAAGAGATTTAGATAATTGCTACAATGGTTAGAGAGTAACAAGGAGAAGACCTAATTTCTAGTGCAACTAAATTTTTTATTACAGATCTCAATTCTAGCTTGTATATTTGTTCCTTTCTAATCAAGTGTATCTTTGTAGCTCAACAAGGATATTCTAGTTATCCTTCTAATTCACTTCCTCTAAGTGTCATCAAATCTTCAATACTCTTCTACCACATTCAATCCTCAACTTAATCTTATATTTATATCTTACACATTGTCAAGTTAGCTTGAATATAACTTAGAATAATTAATATTCAGTTTCAAAGTTGGCTAGAACCAACAAACAATTCAATTGAACTCAATATGCCAACACAAGAAAATCCTTCATTAGTCAACCATGCTCAGTAGATACTAACTCAATGTGATTTTCCTATGTTAACCAAGTAAACTCGGTTAACACTACATATTCACAAAGTTCCTTTGGTAACTGAGTGAAATTGGTTAACACTAGTTCCACCAAATGTTTCCTTTATTAACTGAGTGAGCTCAATTAAAACTCAACTTTTGTAAAATTTCCTTTGTCTCCTAAGTGAACTCAGTAGACACTATCTTTTGAATTAGGAAAACTTTGGAATTCTCAGTAGACATAGGAAACTATCTTTAGTGCCTGAGTGAGCTCAACATATAGTAACTGGAAATGAGATGACATTTTGTGTAACATCAAAGATAATACACAATTAATTAATTGTTTCCAACAACATCAATGTCTACACTCAGATCATCACTTTCTATTTTATATCCAAAGCTTTATAGCCATGCTTTCCTTAGCTTTACTACTTGCATAAATTTTTTATCCATATCAATAAGAAAAAATATGTCACTATAATATTTTGTGACAATTTCCTCCAAAATTCTCTTTCTTCATTTCATTATTAGCTTGAATTCATCAAAATATTTATTCATTGCATTATCAAAATTATCTCATAATTGAGTAATAAGCTCATTAGTTTTTCTTGTTATTGGTTTGTCTTATTCCCAAACAACATTTCTTATTCCAAGAAAATACTTTTGAATATAAAATAATGCACAAAAAATTAGGGAACCAAACTTACATATTGAATTATTTTCCTTTCTTAGTGATGATAGGTTTTCTACTAGTTGTGTCATTTGCAGATCAGTAAGATCATACTCATGATCTTTCATCACAGTCTTGCATGCTTGGTCCACAACCATAATTGACACACTATTTAATCTACCAGATTGATAGAATTTGTGAGCAATGACTCTCACTTAAAATTCTATAAGTGGATTAGAGATACTTGTAAAGGAAAAAGCTCATCCATTCCACTTGGCTCCTATATTAGCTTATGCTTCTCCTCGGCTCAAGCATCACACATTTTTCTTTCTATCTAGGGTTAGATAGCCAGCAACCCTATGCATCATCATCTCCATGATTTCTACTAGTTCATCCTATAGCTAGTACTTCATACCATGAATTTTCCTTAAGATGACTTTGATCCATTCTATTATGAAATTCCTTGGAAATTCTAGGGCTCAAGTTAACCCTTTCCTTTCTACAATTTTGAAATCATCCTCCAGGGTTCCTTCATCATACAGTTTCTTATAAGCTTCTCTAATTTCATAGTCTCCAAATTATTTGACTTTACACATGTAGCAACTTCTAAAATTGTGAATCATGACGACTTTAGGATTTATCAAGGATAACACACCAATTGAATCTCCTTTAACACCAATTTCTATAATAAGACAAAATTTAGGTGGAGGACAAGCATTAATCTTCACCTATTGAATTCTACTAACCTTTTGGCCTATTTTGGTAGTCGATGAAGCTTCTATGATCATAACTAGGGTTTGATGTATTTCCTTCTCTAGATGCTTGGCATAGAATCATGTTCCCATTCAACCTTTTTGACCAATTCACTTCTTAAGATCTCTAATAGTTGCATGAATTTTCTTTGTCACTTGATCACTCTGATGCTTTGAAAGTCTGTATGAAAGATACGAAAATAATGTATTTGAAATTTTTTATATACCTTTCCTTTGGATTGATTAGGTTTTCCATTAGTTATTGTGTACTTTGTTGAGTGGAAGTCAACTAACATAATAGCTCAGTCTCTTCCATATTCTTCAATTTTTATTATAATTCTCAATCTATGTTGCAACACTCAGTCAACATATATGAAATACTAATGCTCAATAACTTTTTACAAGATTTGTTATCTTGCATCTTATATATGTAGATATGAGCTTTTGGTTCATATTTATGTAAGGACCTAATGTATGATGTACCATTTAGGTATTCAGTTCCATACATACCTCTTTTGCTCAATTAGAGATGATATGAACACCTTCTCCATTGGATTGGGTGATCTTAGCTCCATTAACTCCACTATTTCCATATTCTAGTTTCTTTTTCCATTTCTAGCTTATTTCATTCCACACTTTCTCAATATCTACTTGCCTTTTTTTTAATCCTTTGTTTGACTATCTAAATGTTCTTGAATTCTACAATTATTGCTTTAATGTCTAAACTTGTGACATTTGGAACATGCATTGTTAGGTGCATAATTGTTATTTCTCTAATTTGGCTAGTAGGGTTTTTTCTTTAATCTACATTCAAATTCTCTATGCCCATATTTTTTATAGTAGTAGTAGTGCCCTTCAAATTTAGGTGTAGTGGGTGCATTCAACAATCTTGACCTACACTCGTGTATTTGATGACCTTGTTTCTTGCAGTAAAAATAGTAACCAATAAACTTAGATTTAGAGTTTTTCATACCATGTTTTATTTGATAGACATTTATAGTATGCATAATTTTTCCATAGTGATAGCAAGTTGGTTTATCTTTTGGTTTGTATTTCTCATTTCTCCATTCCTTGATGATTCTACTTTCTTAGTGCATGAATGTCCTAACCCATTGGAACAACTTGATGACTTCATAATTTCTTCAAAATATTTCATTTCTTGCTTTAGTTTGTTGAATTGATCCATAGATTCCTTCTCATTCTTTAGCTCATCCTTTAGTATCTCATTGTGAGATTTCAAGTTGGCAATATCCATATCTTTGTGATTTAGAATCTGATTTATAGTCATTGGTTGATTCATCATATCCATTTGTGTATTTGTTATCTTCTGTACATCTAATAACCTTTCTTCTAGTTTGGTGGCCATTACCCTCTTGTCATCTTCTACCATTATTTTGTATTCTTCATCTTTCTTTCTCCATTCAGTTACTCCACATAGGCTTACTGATTGTATTTCATGTTCTCTCTTCAGTGCTCTTATCTCTTCATTGAGGAGTTTGTTCTTTTCTTGTAGTTCAATAGATGGTTTTTTATTAGGATTGATTGGGTCAAATAATCCTTTAGTTTCAACTTCTTCATAAGAGAATTGATTTATCTGAATGGCAATTTCCTTTATTCTTTTTAGGGAATCCTTCATATCTTGTCTTGCCTATTCTAACTTCTACAATGTGATTTGGATGGTGATCACCTAATTGTCAATATTCTTATCATGTTTGAAAGCCTCCATCTTCCAAGACTTAATCTCCAAGCCTTTAAGATTTCTTTAGAGAACCAATGCTTTCATACCAATTGTTGATTTATGGAGGAGTAACTTAGATACTTGGAGGGGGGGGGATGGGGTGGGCAGTGGGCAGGGTGAATTAGGATCTATAATAATTCAATCCATTTTCACAAATTCATCCACATCCAATAATAACTTATACATTTAATACAATAAATGTAAAAATTTTGTAACATGTAAATCAATTTAGTCACATACATGAAAATTATAACACATAACACAATATTTGTTACCCAGAAACTCTCCAATGTGAAGGTAAAATTGGGGTAGGGAGTATGCCCACAAATCTTCACTACTATAGTAATAAAGTTAGCTACTTAAGGCTACAATGTTTTACCATAATATATGATCTACTCTATAAGGAATTTTTCATGTTAAAGACTTAAGAAATTGTTAGGTTTCACCTAGTTAGAGGATTTGACATTTACAACTATGTAAGGAATTTGTTAGGAGATTTACCTTGATTCAAGTTTTTTAAAAAGGACTCAGTACCTTAGTCTCAGTTTTCTCTACAAACTAATTTTGAGTATTTTCCTTGCTAACTGATCCTCTCCTCTGATTTGGCACTCTTGTCTTTTCCTTCCACTTTCATTGTTTATGAATAAGTCACTTGTTTTTTTAGATGATAATAGAACCCTTGAATGACTTATGATCTCCTTCTCTACTCTATGCATGCACACATATGCTCACTTTCTTAGATCTCACATGCTCTTGATCTAGGTTAAGATCAATCCTTTATAAAGATTTCAAGAAGAGTATTCTATATGTGTCCATGTTTTTCCATGTATTTATTCTGTTACAAATTCAATAAGTATTAAATTTTTATAACAACCTCTTCAAAAATTAAATATACCTTCCAAGTCAGCCTGATAGTTTTTTTGCCTAAAACTCTATTCCTTTCCTAAATTTTATATAAACTTTGTATTGCTCAGCCTCAAGTATTACTAGTGCTCAGCATTGTTGTTGTCCAACTTTTATTAACTACCATATGCTTAGTATATACTATGATCTACATATACTATATCACTTTGTACTTATATACTTATACTTATACTGAGTCGCTATAACTTTCTTGGTCATTGAATGAGCTTAGTCCATATACCATACCTTACTTGGGTTTAATACAAATTCTCTATACATAGTAGTTTATGTACATGACTTGGCCTAGGTAGAGTATCTTAGTCATAGTGATGACCATCTGAGTCTGCCTTGTAAATGACTATGTGATTAACACTAATAGACAATAAAAAGTAGAGATACCAACACATTGTCCTAATTTTTTGACTTATCACACCTTAAATTATCCTTATTTTGCACATCCTAACCCATATTTTGGTCCTCATAGTCCTCATTTTGATCCCATCATAATCTCCATTTTGCATTTAGATCCTTGCATAATCCTAATTTTGATCCTATCATAACCCTCATTTTCTACCTATAGCCTTTAATTTTTGTTGAGAATCCATATAAACATGAGTCTTAGAGCATCTCCTTATTTGGATGAATAAAGGATCTTGACCTTGGTCTTTTTATAAATTATCCTTTTATCATTTTCTTTGAGTCAAAATTTATCTGTCCTGATGGATTTGACTTGGTCCTTTTTATCAAATTTCCTTTTGCTTTTCTCCTTTCTTTCTTGGTTATATCCAATATTCATCATTTTAAGTTTAAAATCTTAGCTTTATATTTTCCAAAGATTTTCCTCAATGTTGAAACCTCCTTTTGCATGTCCCTAGTTTCTATAGTCAACATCTTACATAACCTTAGGTTGCATAATTGGTACATGAGCACCTAGGTAGGGCTCATGGTAGACCTAGGGTTCCTATGTTGTTTTGTCTTGTAGTGGTCCTAACCACACTGCTATAATAATAAGGGGATTAGCCTAGTATTAGGGCGAGATGTGTTAGAATAGGAAACGTTAATAGGTCCTTAATGGCCTTAGTTGCAAGAATGCCCATAGTAGGTCAAATAGGGAGTTTTGTGATTTTGGTGGGAAAATGGCTAAGAAAGGGACTTGAGGTCCTTTTCCAATGTTTTAAGACCTTATATGGGCATTTGGTCAAGTTTGGTGGACTAATGATCAAGTTTGGATAGAAAATCCAAAAAGATATAAAAGTTTCCAATGTTGTCATTGACAACCTTGACAACATTTATTACAAAAGTGAAATTTTGGGGAATAGGTTTCATAATTGTTTGAAACTATTGGTTTTAAGCCTTGGAAAACTATTTAAGACTATGCTCGACCTGATCAAAGGGTTGGCATAATTTTTGAAGAGTATGTACAAATTAACAAAAAAAATGTAGTCCTAGTTTGAGTTTTTCTAAGAATTTGATATTTTAATGGATTGACTTAAGTTTTGTAGCCATTTTGTGTTTTTCTAGATTGATATTTAGTAAAATTTTAGTTAGTTTGGTAAATTCTTTTGTGTTCTATCAATTTTTTGTTTTGAACTAGACAACTTGTAAAGATGGGGTCATAGGTCCTCTTCCCACCATGGTATCTATAGGGGATTTTGGGATTAGGAAGATGACTCCATGTACATATTTTAGAGTGAATGATGGGCCCTAAGAAGCAAGAAATTCATTTTTGAGGTGATGCGCTAGGTGAGCCAGAGTTACAATGAATTGCAGAGGTGTTAAGGTGGGTTGAAGGAATTGATAGCTTCAATCAAATCTTGGAGAATTGTAGATACATGAGTGTTGAAGTCCCAAATTTAATGGGAGGTTTTGGTGGAAGTTTGTTGGATGGGAAAATGGAGATCTTGTTAAACAGGCTTGAAAAGTGTTAAAACCCTAATTTTAGGCACCTTTGTAGGTTGTATTGTAGAGATAGCTTGGGAGCCAAAGATGTTAGATATCATTTAGGTATTTGAAAAAGGTTTCTAGATATTTTTTTATTTTTCTCCCTTATTATAGACTTTTTCAAGTTATTCAAGTGTTTCACCAAATGTAGGCCTAATTGCTTGTAGCCCTATTTGGGAAGAAACCACAGGATTTCTTGGGGCTCGATTAGGAACCCAATGTAGAATTTGGTGGTAGGTTTTGAAAAGGACCCTAATGACTTCCTAGAAGCCTATACCCCCTAGTGAAGTGATCATTGGTAATGTTGGGTAGATTATGGAATTGGTGAAGAAGGAATAAGAAAGGCTAATGCAAGCCTAGGAGTAGAATGTGGAGATGTTATTCTATCTAATAAATTTTCACTAGTTGAGGGAGTAGTATCTCATACATATAATCCTAAGGAGAGTAGGGTTAGTGAAGAATCATATTAGGCCAAGAGCATGGTCTAAGGTGATCCTGTGAAAAGATAGGGTAGGAGAAAGACTAGTGTTATAGCAAAGTGGTATCAGAGCAAGTTAAGGATTTAGGAATATACTATATGTCTACAACTACTAGATAACCAGTAGGTGAGTCAAGTATGGAAAAAATTGCAAAGCTAGTAGAAGAGGTTGATGATCAAAAGGGGAAGAATAGACTCCTTGAAGAAGCCTTTGATGAAATTAAAACATGTTTAGATGTAGTTGTTGATGTAGCTAAGAAAAAAGAAGAAGAGAAAAATCTTAGGGGCAAGGAGATAGTAGAGGAATATTTTCTCTATGAACCAGACCTATTCTTAAATTAAGAACTTTTCTTGAAAGCCATAAAAGTCATAGGAGGGAAGACATTGGAAGGTATCCCATTGTTTAGTGGGAAAATTGATATTGATGCAATAATGGATTGGTTAAATGGAATGGAGAACCACTTCAAATGTGAAGGAGTGAAAAAAGAAAAAAAGCTCAAGGTAGCTAAGTCAAGACTTAGAGGGTTAGCATTAACATGGTGGAAATATGTTCAAGATGAGAGGGTTAGGATTGGTAAATGGCCCATAGCCAGTTGGAATGCCATGGTGACTAAGTTGAAGGAGAATTTCCTACCAGAGGACTATGAGAATAAACATCATAAGAGGAGATAAGGACTAAAGAGAAAAGACATGGATATGGCTTCTTACATACAGGAATTTCAAAGATCATGTCTTAGCTCCAAGACGTAAGAAGAAGAGCTAGTAAAAATGACTAGATACTTAGGTGGTCTGAAATGAAACTTTTAAGAAGACTTGAGTTTGTGGACACCTACTACTATTCAAAGATGCCATCAATTAGCCATAAGATTGGAAGAAAAGAATAGAAAGTAAGGGGAATCTGACTTCAAAGATAGAGGTAGAGGAAGAAATCAGAAGGGTCAAAGAGGAGGATATCAAGGCAGAGGTAGTGAGCAGAGGAACCAAGGTAAGACCAAACTCATTGAACAAGGTACTAAAATTACTTCAAGAGGAGATTATAGTAGAGGAAGGGGTAGGGTATTTTTTAGTGGCTAATATTCGCTAATTGGCTAATTTTAGGAAATTTTGGCTCGTAATTTAGTTCTTAAAAATATTAAAAATTGCCACATTTTTATTAAATTTAGTTATAAAAATATTTAAATAGTTAAAGATTTGCCAATTAATAATAGAAATTATTTTTATTTTTCAAAATAATGTAATATTTGCCAATATTTTTATATCTCTTTTTCGAGGGGGGTTTCTTAAAGTTTACCTTGGAAAGGGGTAATCAAGGAAGCTCTAATAGAGGTAGATGGTTAGGAAGAAGTAATGTTTACTTTTCTAGAATGAAATGCTATAACTATGGTCAAATAGGCCATCTAACATATAGGTTCCCTAACAAACCTTCTTCTTCAACCAATGACAAGAGAGTTGCATATACTCAATGTTGGTGTTTTAAAACTACTGAACAACAAAAGTTCAATACCAAATTGATATTACTCACATAACCTAAGGATTAGCCAATTCCTATTAGTAATTACATGTGCAAATCATTTAGACCCAACTTCAACAAAACCAAGGGTGGTTTTCTACTCTTTAGGCTTTGCAAAACTAGGGTGGCTATACCTAGGGATGATTCAAGACTAGAAGATACTATATGAGAATTATTTTAGTTTCATTCTTATTTTCATCTCAAATCATCAAATACATGCATGGTTCTAAATAAACACATCCCATATAGAAGATTTGGCCAAATTTCTTCTATAGATTTGCAAGTGTTCCCAGCAACTGTGGCTAACTAAGGCTAAAACATTTCATGCAAACAAGTGTTGACCATCATTTAAGATCTTCAAGAAATGTAATTTAAAGCTGATTGTGATTTTATAATTGATGGTCCTTCACAATGTATCTATTTTGCATACTGAGTAAAATTTGATCATTGCCTATTCCATTGGGATTCAAAGTCTACTTCAATTTATGGATCTAATTTGTTGCTTTACAAAAAGAATTATTAGCAATTCTTACTAAATTTCATTCTTATAGACATCCTTTCTATTACCATGACAACCCTGTCAAATTTATCGAAAGAATTTACTTAATTCTTTGAATTAATAGTAGTAATGAATTGACATACAACCTAAATGAATTGCATTCCACTGAGAAAGCTTTACTCACACAATCTCAAAATAACTAGGTAACAGCTAAGGAGACAAGATTCAACAAAAAATGATATTGGGACAACTCATAACTTGTATTAATTTTCTTTGAAAATTGTACACAATTGTTGTAAACTCAAAATGATCTCAAGGAAAGACACAAAGATCAATCCATATTGACATATTCTTAGAAAACATGCAGAGAAAATACTTCATAAAGTTCTGCTCAAAGACTGGACCAAAAACATTCCAAGTGTAATACAAAAATGCATTAGAAATTGGACCATTCTCTAGCCGTGGGATCTCACTTATATATTGTGAGATGCAACAAGCTTCAGGCATAGAGAATTAATAGGTTTCCTCCACAAGAGATATTTACATACACCTATCACAGAAAGATAAATTGTGAGTAACAGAAAGATTTCTAGATCAAACATTCCTTTTGGTGAGTCCCTTTCTATTACATCCTCTTATGTTGTTGATTTGGCTACTGATTTGATTCCTCTATGTATGCAATTTCCAGGCTAGCCAATGATGAAGGGTGCTCTAATGATTGCAAGTTAATCTTTACCCAAGGGATTTCTTTATCTTCATCTTGTACTATAAGAGTTACTTTTAAACTCTCTCTATCCTTGTTTGTGTTAGCACCTTGAGATTGTGGGCCTACAACTAAAACTCATTGGTCACCTTTGTCCTCTTCTTCATGTTGGCCTTGTGTAGTGGTGTCAATGATTTGAATCTCATCATCTTGCACCTCATCACTGTTAGTTTCAACTTCCTCAAACTATTCATTAGGAGCTATATCGGCCATCCATTTTTCAAATAGTGTGTCATTCGGCCAATCAAACTACAAAATATCTTGTTGCTTTTTGATAACATATTCTGCCTCCTTGTCAATATCAACAAATTCTTGTTTCAAAGAATATTTGGGCTTTAACTATTTCTTCAGTTGTGGTAGCCCATAAAGCATGCCTTGTTTCATTAATAATTCTATTCATCCTTAAACAAAATAAATTATCAAGCTCTTTGGCCCATTCATCTTTGTTTTTCAAATTATTTCTCCTATCTAGGGCATGAGGAAAAAAACTAAACTTTTGGCTCTTGTACTTGTTTAAGTAGCCAACTATTATTCTTTGCAAATGAATTCTCTTATTGTCAAAATTAGAAAGATCAAAAACAATATCAAAGGTTTTCTCAATTTAATCATAGGAAGTTTTTATGACAGAATAATATAAAAATGTCATTTCTTTCCTCCTTACCCACTTATTCACAATAGGCTTCAAAGCCTCATCACTTGCTTTCAATTCCTCCTAGATATTGATCACCCTAGCCAACTGATCATAAACTAGTGGCCATTCAATTTTTTCCCTCAAATATGTGAGAGCCTTTCTTAGTTTATCTTCGTATTTTTCCTCCAACTCTACATGTAATACCCATAGCTTTCTTTTTTCTTCTTCAAAATCTTCTGTTGTGTAGTATTCCCACCTTTGGGGTGTATCTGGTATTTCTATGAGGGGGTGGATTTGAAAGGTTCAACTAGGGGGCAAGGGTATGTTATTCTTGGCCTTTTTGACCTCACCATTAATTTGTTCTCAAGCTCAATTCTCTTTTTCACCTCTTTATTGTAGGCCTCTAGAATTGTTTCATATTTACTCTGTAGCTCAAACATGGCCTATTCTTCTTTCTAGTAGTAGCCAAAAGAAATTGGGATGAATCCACATTCCAATGTACTACTTGCATATGAGAGGTATCAGCCACCCTCCTCACAATGATGATTCCTATCAGCTCAGATTCATTTGGCTATGATGAAACAACCCTAGATCCCCTTCTCAGTGACCACATGACCAGAGCAACTTGATCTTCACTAAATGAAGTCCCTACAAACTCCTTTTTGTTGGGGTCTTGTAATTCCCATTTATTAGAGATAGAATTAAAAATCAAGGCATTTTTAATATCCTAATTGGGCAAAAATAATATATTAGAAGCCTTTACCATTTTCCTCCCCTCTTCAGGGGTTATGTTCTGGAACTCTTGCATCATTTATTCCTTTATTTGGTTTTGGATAGAGGCTTAATCCATTTCTGGATACTTTTCTATCAATTTTTTGCATCTTCCCTCAAAATTGCTCATATTTTCCCTCCATGCAAATTGATGGAAAGCCCTAGACTTGACAAATCTGTCATCAGACAAAAATTGTTGACTAGCTTGGTCCAAAATAGGGTCCAATTACCTTCCTCTGTAATTTTCAACTATTAATTCAAAACTTGGCACTAGAGGCTCTTGGGGGTCTCCTTCATTTATTTTTTATTGTGTGACCAAAACTTCCCCTTGTGATCCCATCTATTCAATTTGCTCTTTAGTGAGTTGATCATCTTCAATACTCCAGGGGGTCTGTGAGGATGAGTATTCCTCAACATGAGGATCCTCTTCCCTTATTATATTTCTCCTTTTTAGAGAGGGTTCAGAAGGCCTCTCTTTGAAAACAACACTAGTGGATGCCATTATTTGTTTTCCCTTGTCCATAGTGGCCCCTTTATTCTAAATAAGAGGGTACCCTAGCCTTTTCTGGATAATTAATTGACCTGCCCCTATATTGGGAGTAAAACCCAATCTTGTCATTACTTCCCTAGCCTTATCTAGGTAAAATTTAATAAAGAATTGTTTCGTTACATTCATTGCCTTTATTATTTTAGGAAAAGTATTCATAAGTTTCCTTATCTTATCTACATTTGTAACTGCATCATCCAAAGGACTATAATCTGGATCAAAACAATGAATGAAATCCAAAATCTTAGAAAATACTCCACTTTTCTTTTCTAGTCTCCTATGCTTGCAAGGAGTACTCATTCCTTATTATATCTTTTGGGAAGTAAAATTCATGCTCAATTTGTCCTAGCTTAATTCTATGCCTCATAATCAAATTAAAAAATCCCCTAGAATCACAAAAATGAGAGTGAGAAATAGCCATCTTGTAGGGATCCAATTTTTTTTTCAAAGAGATCCAACCCCCTTTTGTGATTACAAAATGATGGGCTACTATGCAAGAGGGGAAAATTGACCCAATTGATCTTTTCAACAAAAATGTCTCTTCTACTCCTACCTTCAAGGGCACCTAGTAGGACAATACATGAGGACTTCCCTTAAAACAATAAATTTTGAAAGCTGTAGAAATAGAGTATGGGATAATATCCCCCCAATTATGTGAAATTTTCAAACCATTGGGGTTATCCATAGGCCTAATGAGACCCATTAGTGCCTTGGGGATTCTGGGATTGTCACTTAATAAAAGGCATCTTAGCTTGGAAGTGAAATACCTATCAAATTTGACAAAACTAGCATTCCCTACATCCCAAGTCATATATGCACTCCATAATTGGACTGGTAGTGCTTCCCCATTCTCCTCTCTGTTTAACTTCATTTCTTTGCCAAAATATGCAGCTCCTTTGAACAAAAACATATGCATCAACAAAGAATAATGACCAAAAGTTTTTTCTACCTTTCTCTTGGCAATCCCAATTAATCCATTGTGAATTTCATCAGCTAAATAAGAAGCAAAATAAAAAATGGTGTCCACACCAAAAGATGAAATCTAAACAACCATATACATGAAATCCATAGGCATAAATTCTTCTTCATCTCTCCCAAACACTCTACACAAGGTCCTATATATCTCTATAGCCTTGGAATTGAAGTATGCCCTTTTGAAAAGTTCCCTGGAGGCTATTGTTATTGTTGGTAGGGTTCCAATTTCACCTATATGTGCCTTCAATGTACCTTTCCTGATAGTGTCTTTCTTAATTTAGTATTCTCTTTCTAACCCTTCCAAATCAATGGGCACATGGTAATTAGTGAGAGGCCCTAAACCAAAAACTTCCCTAATCTCATCTTGGCTAATTGTAAGTAAGACCTGGCCTTCAGTTCTTCTCAAAACTCTAATGGCTTGGTCATAGTCCTTGGCCACAACTTCAAGAAAATCATAGTCCATGAAAACACTAGGAACCACCAACTTCCCTAATTCAAAATTCTAGACATTGGCATGTGGGGCAAAAAGGTTCCTCTCTGAAAACCATTTTTAAAACAAATCCAGACCAGTTTGAGAGGTACTGGCATCCCAAACCCAATTTCCCTTGTCATATAATCCATCTGCTATTTTCAACCTAGGGTTCAATGTAGTGAACTTTTTAACTTGCACAGTTTCAGTAGTAGAATTTGGAAGCAACACAAGTAGGTCATTGTGGACATTCCTATCTAAGTAATTCTCTTGACTAGAAAATCATTTCTTTGGAGGAATTTTGAATTGTAATTTGTAGAATTAAGAAACTACAGAGATTATAGTGTAAATACTTACTTGATTCTTTGCTTATTTCTCTCTATAACTCTACAATGTCTTCATGAACACTAGAAATTTGCTTCATACTCTTGTCTAGCTCACAATCTTCTTATTAATGGCTTCTACTCAGGAAAAGTTTGAAATCTTTATTCATGTGGTATGAGACTGAGAAGATCTTCTGTATTATACTCTATTTTCTTTCACACATGAGGCTTTCAAGCTTCATAAATGCAGAGTGGAAAAAATAGTGTGGCATCATCTTTCCTTTTAAATTTGCACCATTGATCTTTGAAAAATCCTATGATCTATGCATAAAAACCAAGCTGACTCCTCTTTCCTCTTAACACACTAGTGGTCAAACCAATGAAATGCTCCCATCTGTACCTTTCCTTCAATGTTGGTGTTCCATTCTGGGCCCACTGATGACTGGGGACACATGTCATCAAGTTGCTACCTTGCTATACATAAAATTTGTACAACTTGCTATAGCAAGATAGCAAGAACCATTAATCCATCTTTGATCATGTGGAAGACATCTGATACAAATCTTAAGATAAATATGGTGGGTCACTCATTCGCTACCTTGCTATACATAAACTTAGTGCAGCTCCTTATGGCAAGATAACGACGACCGTAGATTTGAAGTTGATCTGATTGCATGAAAACTACATGAACTTCTTAATATGTGGTGGGTCTCATATTCACTATGTTGCATAGAGTAAAAAGTGCACATTTTTCTATAGCGAGATAGCGAGAATCATTTATCCCATCTTGATTTGATGATCACAATACCTCATGTGTTTTATGAATGGGGTGTGGGTCCAGGATACTAATGACATGATAAATCCTACACAACTGGCATAATAAAACCATATTTAATCCTAGTCACCTTTCCACATTGATTGAGGTCCCACCATGTGTTCATTTCATGGAAACTTGCGATGTCACTAATGGAGAGATGCCTAAATTTTCTAATAGTGAAGTAGCGAGCTCTGGTGTCTTAACAAAACTCGGCACTAGAAGAATAAAGGCAAGTCAAGTTACCATCACCCCTATTAAATGCTTCTAATAATAATAGTTATTACTCACCATGCCACTTGGAAAATTTTATGGTCACTAAGAAGTTTGGAGACCATCGTGTAACATATTTCTTGACTATTCGCTATGTCACTAATGGCGAGATGCTTAGTTTTTCTAGCAAAAAAGTAGTGAATCATCAAAGAAATCATTATTCTAGTGATTTCTTCTAGCCACTTTTTAATAGGTTCCTTTTCTTGCTCTAACAGCACTGGAAAAGTGCACATGATTGAAACTTCAACCGCAACACAATCTTTGACCACCACACCTTCATTTTATAGTCCTGTCTTTAAATTTTGTGGTATTTGTACCTCACTATACATAAAAAGTGCACATCTTTCTATAGTGAGATAGCAAGAATCATAGATCTCATTAGAATCAGACATTGAGGAACATAAGAGAAAAAGCTACTTGGGGGCATAGAAAATTTAATGAATACAAAATATTCACAAAATATTAAAAGGATTTCGCGCTCGAAAGTTTCAAAAGCAACAAGACATAGGGTTTTAACAAGTTTTTTCAAAGGCAAACAAAATCTAGAAGACTAAACTAGAAACCCTATTCACCAACAATGGATTCAATCTAATTTTTTGTACCTGGGCTAGAGAAATTTTACCATGCGAAAAATCAGACCAACACTCAAGAGGATAACTCTAGTGTCAAAGAACCCAAAGTCGATCACATAGAGTCAAAGAAAGGTGAAAATATCATGTTTAGGAGGGTATTGATCAAGTAACTAGCGCAAGATGAACCTAAGCATAGGAGAACTTTTTTAAAGATTAGTTGCAAGATTTTTAGAAAGGTCTACAAGGTAGTAGTGGACTCTAGTTCTACTAACAACATAATATCAGAGGAGGCAGTCAACAAGCTCAAATTGACCAAGATACCCCATGTGAATCTATATAAGGTAACTTTTCTAAATAAGGGTCAAAGTATTTTGGTGAATGAATAGGCTTGGATGGAGTTCTCCAAAGCATGGTATAAGGATAGTGATTAAATGGAGCCTAGTGGGATTGATCAAATGATCATAAACTAGTCTGAAAACCCTCTTCACTGAAGTCCTCCAACCAAATGTCTTTGATAAGATTATCAAAATGCTGAAGAACTAATCACAAGTTCTTCAAGGAAAACTCTAATCACTAGGGAACCCTATGAATAAGACAACTTATCACAAGTTTCCCACAATGCACAAACTGACTCAATTTGGTAAAATAACCCTAAACTTCATGAAATGATTAAGGGAGACCCATACTTGTGAATAGTATATTTAGGTCAATAATGGAATGATCCAATGATTTTAATCCATCTATGCAACTTATGGTATATGGTAGCTTTGTTAAGTCACTCAAAAAGGCTAGGAGCCCTTTTTGATGAAAATTGAACTTAAAAGGAAATATCTCAACACAACCTATAGAAAAAATTACTATTTTGGACACCCTCTTGGGACTTACAAACATGCCAAGGCACCAAGGTTTGATGACATAAACAAAGGGGCTTTTGTTCACTTTCTCACCTAGGCTAGTAGGGCAATTAGGCCTCCATTTACCAAGGAAGTATATGTTCTAGAGCTCCATTCTGGAAAAAATGATGGGGACATGTGAGGGAAACCCTAAATAAGTCAAAAAATTGATTTTAAGCCTTGATGCTAAGTCTAGTTGAAGTTGTGGGAGATGTTGTATCCTTTTCCTAGCATGCACAAGTGTCTTGCATGCCTAGGGCATCAAATTTCCAATGGATCCCTAAAAGTACACTCCTAAAACCACTTGCATATTATACTACATTGAAACTCTAGGATTTCACTAATGGCTATTAGATTTCCATGGTGAAATCTATTGGAACACTTTAGAATAATTGGGGGGGAATCAGTTATCCAAGGTCCAGATGTATAAATGAAACTTTTCACAACTTAGTGAACCCATAAAATATTCATACCTATGGATGCATCCAAATTATGTAATAACTAAAACTTGTATGTTACTGTCAAATCAACTTGCAGAAATGTAAAGCATGGAACATAATAGATTCATCAACACACTTGACGCAATGATTTATGTGGAAACCCAATTTGGGAAAAGCCACCAGTAACATGGTACTCCTTTTCACTCTTTTGAAGTGATGCCTGGTGAAAGGCCAACCCTATTAAAGGTTACAATACATGCTATTAAATGTGACCCGATTAAGGAATTTCACTCACCCTATTAGAAGTGAGCCTTGTTAGAGGACTTTAGCCCATTCACTTAGAATGCCACTTGATTAAAGGATTTACAAATGACTATTAGGTAAACCTTAATCTAGAGGATCTACCCTAGAATGATATAATTGTTAGAGATTAATAGTAGAGATTTGATCTAATATGACTTCCAAATTTTCTTGTAGATTTTAGATCTCTATTCAGTCCTTAATTCTACTTGGTCTTCATACTTTATAGCTCCGATAGCTTGTTCACTTTTCAAGCATTCATCTCCTTAAGCCTTCTTGCTTAACATGCCATTGCAGACTCTTCTCTTCTCAGGTCACTTGATGAAGCAAAACCCTTAATTCCTTCTCCACCTTAGGTTCTCGCACATGACAACTTTTTCTTCATGATGAGAAATTCCTATAAATAGAAGATTAGGATATTTTCGAGCACATTTTCCATCATCCAAATTAGGGTTTTGTATGGATTAGGTAGGATACAATGTATCTACCCCATATCTTGTATTTTTTAGAAACATCTCCTAGAATCCATTTGAATTCCCCTAAAAATGGTTTACATTAGATTCTATGCCACTAGCTCATCAACCTTATCTTTCTCTTGGTTCACAAGTTTCAAAAAAAAAAACTTGTTGGCTTAGACTCGATGAATCTTTGATCTTTAACATAATGCAACAACTTGACATTATCAACCTTTTGATGCTCAACACATACTACATTTCTTAGATTCAACTATAAAATTACTCAGCATCAACTAAACTTTACTTGGCATCAACTATCTTACTTGACATCCACTAGAATTTTCTTTCACTTAGCTCCAAATAACATTTTTCTCAGGTTGCACTAACTTTTATTGGCACCTACTATCCACTTAGTCAAGCATGGTAGAAAAACTTTGTGTAATTTGTTCTTCTAAACTTTCTTAGTGTAGCCAAAATTTGTAACCTTAAGTAGATTAACAATACATCATGTCATCACTATCTTAATTGATCCTTGTATTTCATTACATAATCATGACTCAACCTTCCTCTAGGTGTTGTTGTTACCTCTTATTGATCAAATCCTCTTCATCAATCAACTAAGTGATAGTAATTAAATCTTATAAGTAGTTGTCTTACCAACAAATAGCAGATTTGACATTAGTGACAAAATAATGTTTGAAACACATAGTCTTCTTCAATAATCTCCCTCCTTCAATAATCTCTCTTAACAATGATCTTTCCAATCATATATCAACAATCTCCCTCTTTGGCATTGATGGCAAACCAAATTGATCAACCAAGTCAATCAAATGATGAACATCTTGTTCAAGCAAACTAACTAGATTAAAACAATAAGACAATACCAAAAGGAAAAGTTGTATCAAAATTTCTCTCTCTATTAACAACTTCAATCTTTTGATTAGGTTACAAAACTCTTTCTTATATACATGTGTCTTCTTCTAATTAGCAATATCAACAATTATATGATCCCCCTCTAAGATCAGTCTTGTTTAGCTTCTTTGACAACAATCTCTTGCATTTTCTCCCTCAGGATTTATAAGGAATATCTCCCTCTGTGATTATACATTTTGGCTCTTTGATCAATATCTCCTTTCTTTGATTACGCTTTCTCTCTTTCTAATTAGTATATCTCCCTTTCTGATGTTGATCAGTTTAATGTACTTTCTCTCTCTTTGATGACAATGCCAAAGACAATACCAAAAACTTGTCATCTTAAAATATGTACATATAACCTTTTGCAGTTCCTTCAATTTCTCCTTCTATCACCTTTCTTGTGACTAATTTGAAGTTTGAACTCTATAATTACTTTAGGAAGCTCCTAAAGTAAGATCCTCCACATCAATGTGTATTTATGGATATCATCTTGTTTGATGTAGGGAACTCTTCTTGTTACTTAGATAGCCTTTGATAGGTGTATCACCCCTATTTTACCTCTTAGATACTCATGAACATCCTTAGGTAATGGTTTTGTTAAGATATCAACAATTTGTATCTTTCAGTTAACATATTCCATCTTCACCTCTTTGTCTTGGACTAACTCTCTCAAATAATAATACCTGATTGCAATGCATTTTGGCTTTGTGTGCATTATTGGATTCTTTGATATATTAATAGCTCTTGTATTATCACAATAAAGTATCACTAGTTTTGCAATCTCTTCCTTCATTTCTTTGAGTAGCTATTTGATCGATAGAATGTTTGGGTAGTTGACAACAACACCAACATATTTAGCTTCAGTAGTAGATTGTAAAGTACAATTTTGTTTCTTGCTAGTCCATGTAACTAGTCTCTTACCTAAGAAAAATGCTCCTCTACTAGTGCTCTTTCTATCATCAATGTTTCTAGCCCAATCAACATCAATGTAGGCTCTCAATTCAAATTTTTTGTTCTTCTTGTAGTATAGACCAAACTTTTTTGTTCCTTTTAGATATCTCATTATTCTCTTCACAGCCATTAAATGGTTCTCCCTAGGATTAGCATAGAATCTTGCAACTATCCCTACAATTAATGAAATATCAAGTTTTCTATGTGCTACAAATTCTAATTTACAAATCATAAATCTATATAATGTTTGATTCATCTTAGTAGAATCATCATTGTTTGACAACTTGTGTCCTATCACCATAGGTGTACTTTCTAGTTTGGAATCTTCTAGTCCAAAATTCTTCAATATTTCTTTGACATGCTTTGACTAAGTGATGTATATACTATACTTCATATATTATACTTGCAATCCCACAAAAAAATTTATTTCACCAAACATAGATATTTCAAATTCTTGCTTCATCTGATTTGCAAAATCCTTACATAAAGCATCTTGTCCTCCAAATATGATATCATCAAAAATTATTTCAAATAGTAAAATACCTTTTCCTTTTTCTATCTTTATGTTTAGATTGTTATTATCATCAATCTTTTTGAATCCAAACTTCACAAGATAAGTATGAAATCTCTCATACCATGCTCTTGGTGCTTGTTTCAAGCCACATCAAGCTTTGTGTAGTCTACATACCATGTTCTTATTTTTATCATCAATAAAACCTTCTAGTTGTTCTATGTAAACTTCTTCTTCTAGTATGCCATTTAGAAATGTAGATTTAACATCCATCTGATAAACTTTGAAACCTTTGTATGCAGCATAACCAAGTAGAGTTCTTATTCTTTCCATTCTAGTAACAGGAGCAAATATCTCCCCATAGTCAATTCCTTCTTGTGCATATCCTTTGCAAACTAATCTTTCTTTGTTTCTTGTGACTTCACCATTTTCTTCTAGCTTGTTTCTAAATACCCACTTGGTGTTCAATCACATTCTTGTTTTCTTTTCTAAGAACTAGAATCCATGTTTTTTTCTTCTTTATCTTTTCAATCTCTTCTTCCATGGCTTTGTACTAGTCCACATGTTCTAATGCATCTTTCACTATTTTGGGCTATTTCATACTTAGCAAACATGATTCACTTCTCAATCTATTTTTTGTCATTGTTCTAGCATCTTTATCTCCAATGATTTGATTAGTAGGATGATTTCCTTTGACATATTTGGACAAGCTTGGCTTAGCTCTTGTTTCTTCATTTTGTCTTTTAGCTTCAAAATCATTGTGTACATCTCCATCAGGTATTTCAGCATCTCTTTTATGTGTACTAATCTTAGAATCAGAATGTGCATCTTCTTCATTTTGTAAGTTGGCATTTAAATGTAGCTTAGTTCTTGAATGTAACTTGGCAATCACAAGATGTGACTCAGTAGTTACTAAAATTTGCTATTGATTTACAACTTGATTTATAGCATCTTCTTCAATAGGCATTCCTTCATAAAAATATACAAATGTTTTTTATTCTTTTGGTTCTTTGATGGGTTCAACCTCATGTACATCTATAAATTCATCAAAATTCAAATTTGCACTTTCCACAATTTTGTTAGTGTTGGTATTCAAACACTTATAAGCTTTAGTTCTTGTGGAGTAGCCAAAGAATATACCTTCTTCACTTTTTGTATCAAGCTTTGCATTCCTAGCATCTTTAAGAATGTAATACTTACTTCCAAATACCTTAAAGTATTTTACATTGGGTGGATATCCATACCATATTTCAAAAGGTGTTGAATGAGTACCTTTCTTGATTTGCACTTGGTTTAAGGTATATATAGTAGTACTTACAACTTCTCTCCAGTATTTTAGAGAAAAATTCTTCTCCATCATAAGTGCTCTAGCAAAGTTCATTATAGACTTGTTTCTCCTTTCAACAATTCTATTTTGTGGAGGGGTCCTAGGAGTAGATTTTTTTCTTTTGATTTAACTGTCATTACAAAACATCTCAAACTCATTTGATGTTAATTCTTCTCCTCTATCTGATCTCAAGAATTTTAGACTTTTACATGTTTCTTTCTGAACTCTGCCCAAGTACCACTTAAACATTTGAAAAGCATCAGATTTCTATTTCAAAAACATAACTATAATCATCCTAGAGTAATTATCAGTGAATGACATTATGTACTTATCTCCTCTATAGATTTGCATTTCAATTGGTCTACACAAGTTGCTATGAACAATTTCTAGTATTTCTTTAGAGGTATAAGCTTTACTCTTAAAGATTGACTTTGTCATTTTGCCTAGCTAACACTATTTGCACACTACATTATCAAGCTTCTTAAACTTAGGCAAACCTCTAACTTTCTTCATCTCACTAATACTAATGTAGTTATCAAAATTAACATGCAATAATATCTTGTGCCAAAGCCATACATCATCAAATTTTGTAACAAGACAAGTAATATCATCTATATCAATATAGAATATATTACTTCTAGTTTGATCACCTTTTCCAATTAGTTTCCCATTTATGTCATATATCTTAATAGTCTTATTTACAAATTCAACCTTGCATCCCAAATTATTCAATTGTGACACACTCAACAAGTTATAATTTATTCCTTCAACATAGAAAGCATTGTCACATGAAACATTATCTATGAATTTGATAGAACCTTTTCCTTTTATCAAACATGGTGCATTATTACCAAATCTTACACCATTTCCATCATAACAATTTAAGGTAATGAACTTACTTTTGTCTCTAGTCATGTGATATGAGCATCCATTTTCAATGATCCATTTATCATTTTTGTTCACACAAGTCACAAGTGCAGTCACCTAATCTTCATCAGATTTGTCCTTCATTGCAACATACACCACTTCATCATCAAGTTCACTAGAATCATCTTTGTTTTCCTCTTCAGCAATGTAGCATGATTTCTTGCCTTTGTCTTTCTAATATTTGATGTCATCTTCTCTTCTATTCTTGTACTTGTTTCCATCTCTATTGTTCTTCCTCTATGTACATCTTGCATCAATATGACCAACCTCATTGCAATTGAAACAAATGATGGGTAACTTACCTTTGAACTTGAATTACCTCAATGAAATCTTCTTTCCACTAGTGCTTCTAATTGTTCAAAATTTTTCTCATCTATATCACTATCACTAGATACATATTTTATCTTTCTCTTCTTCTTCTTCTATTTTATCTCATCAAAGTCCTTCAATAAAAACTCAACTTTGAATGCAGATTCAAGGCTCTCAATTTTGTAATTATCAAAGTTAGATAACTCAAAAGTAGTGAGTCTACCTACCAAACCTTCAAGGGTTAGAAAATTTCCTAGAATACATCTCAACTCTTGAATTACAAAAACTCAAATAGCATAAATAGGTAGTAGTATTCTCAAGACTTTACTTAGCACAATATTATCATCTATATGACCAGTAGCTCCTCTTATTTCACTAACAACTTCTTTTATTTTAGCAACATATTGAGCACTATTTTCACCTTCTTCCATTCTTGTATCATAAACTTACCTCTGAGGCTCTCAGATTTGGCTCTTTGTACATTTTTGTCTCCTCCATAGATAGTGTGTAGGGTATCCCACATTTTCTTTGTAGTGTCACAACCTTTAATATCATCAAATTCAACATAGCTTAAGGTAGAGACAATCTCCAACATCATCTAATTGTTTTCTTTCTTCTTCTTCATATCTTTAGTAGTTAGGGCTCCAACTAGATCAACATGCTCTATTCTAATGGTAGCTTCATCAAAATTTTACATGTAGGAAAGTTATCTCTGTTGAGCTTGGGTACTTCTCTTTTAGAAATCTCAATTTTTGTGCTTCTAGTACCCTGAAACTAATCCTCTTAAGCAGATGGCTCTGATACCAATTGTTGGAATACTTTAGAATAATTAAGAGGGGGTGAATTAGTTATCCAAGGTCTAGATGTATAAATGAAACTTTTCACAACTTAGTGAACCCATAAATCATCCATACAAATGCATGCATCTATTATGCAATAACTAGAACTTGTATGTTACTATCAAATCAACTTGCATAAATGTAAACCATGAAACATAATAGATTCATTAAAACACTTGACATAATGATTTACATAGAAACCCAATTCGGGAAAAACCACTAGTAACATGCTACTCCTTTTCACTCTTCTGAAGTGATGCCCTATAAAAGACCAACCCTATTAAAGGTTACAATACACACTGTTAAATGTGATCTTGTTAATGGATTTAAACCACCCTATTATAAGTGAGCCTTGTTAGAGGACTTTAGCCCATTCACTTGAAAAGCCACCCATTTAAAGGATTTACAAATGACTATTAGGTCAACCTTAATCCAAAGGATTTACTCTAGGCTGATATAATTGTTAGAGAGTAATGGTAGAGCTTTGATTTGATATATCTTAAAACTTTTCTTGAAAATTTTAGATCTTTGTTGAGTCCTCAATTCTCTTTGGCCTTCATACTTTGTAGCTCTGATAGCTTGTTCACCCTTCAAGCATTCATCTCCTTAAGCCTTCTTGCTTAACATGTCATTGTAGAATCTTCTCTTCCTTGGTCACTTGATGAAGCAAAACCCTTAATTCCTTCTCCACCTTAGGTTCTTGCAAATGAAAAATTTTTCTTCATGACTAGACATTCCAACAAATAGGAAATTAGGATATTTTTTTATTCATTTTCCATCATCCAAATTAGGGTTTTAGATGGATTAGGTAGGATACAATGTATCTAACCCATATCTTGTATTTTCTAGAAACTTCTCCTAGAATCCATTTGAATTTTCCTAAAGATAGTTTACATCAAATTATGTGCCACTAGCTCATCAACCTTATCTTTCTCCTTGTTCACAAGTTTTAAGAAAACAAATTTGTTGGCTTAGATTTAGGAAATCTTTGATCTTTAACATAATGCAGTAGATTGGCATTATCAACCTTCTGATGCTCAATGCATACTATGTTTCTCAGCATCAATTAAAGTTTATTGATGCTTGGCATCAACTAAACTTTACTTAGCATCACCTATCTTGCTCAACATCCATTGAAATTTTCTTTCACTTGGCTTCAACTGACCTTTTTCTCAACTTGCACTGACTTTGCTTGGCAGACAAACTTTTTGTAACTTGTTCTTCTAAACTTTCTTAGTGTAGCCAACATTGGTAACCTTAAGTAGATTAACAATATATCATGCCATCACTATCTTAATTGATCCTTTTACTTTAGTACATAATCATAACTCAACCTTTCCTCTAGGTGCTATTATTACCTCTTATTGATCAAATCCTCTTCATTAATTAACTAAGTGATAGTACTTGAATCTTATAAGTAGTTGTCTTACCGGCAAATAGAAAAGTTTGACATCAGTGAAAAAAAAATGATTGAAGAACATAGTCTTATTCAATCTCCCTCTTTCAATAATCTCTCTTAAAAATGATCTTTTCAATCATATCTCAACAAAATCCTTCTCTATGCTTGACAATCTTTCAAAACCCTAGGTGAGCAAGAAATCTAGACCTACTTGTGCAAAATGTGAACATCTTGAGTTAGGAAATAGATGAAGACTTAAAATAAGATGCATAAGAAAGAAACTTCATCCACCTATCCAAAAATGTAATCTTTAGCACTAGATGAATCCATACAAATCCATACAATGCAAGACAATAGGTTGATTGCAGTAAAATAAGGTATTTCATTGATTTGAAAGTTGAAAGTATATTATCTCTTCCTATCATGCACCTAAAAGGGCTTATTATAGTTCTTGAAATATTCATAACAACATTTCAAACTTGTTATGGCCTTTGGGGAAGCTTTTGCATTATTTTGCAAAAAGTTGCTAAAGTTGCTTGATCACTTTTTGGAAATTTTTGAAAACTTACAAATAGAACTGATAAAACATAGTTCAAATGACCCAAATAGGTTTTAAAAATGTTAAAACATGAATTAAATAAAAAATTTAAGATTTTAGGCCCTTTGACCATGTTTGACCATAGTTGATCAAGGGCTTATAATTTGCTAATCTTGGAATTAGGTCTTACAATTTGGTATAGATGCCTATTTGATTGATCTAACCTAATCTAGGTGTTCTAAGGACATTGGTGATTCATCATTCATTATGGGTGCTCCTGAACCACACTCCCCCTAACTTTTAGAACTCAAGTTTCTACTTGAGGGAAATTTCTCCACAAAAGTACCATGTTGTTTGATTTGGTTTTTTGTCATCCATGTTGCATCAATATTGGGGAGTGCTTTCCATTTGAATAAGTACTCCATGTGCTTCTTGGTTCTAGTCTACTTCAGCAACTTGGAGTCCAAAATTTCTTCTAACTCCACTATTTTTCTTTGAGGGGGATGGGTTGCATAGTCTTCATCATGGATGTTTTCTTGCTCACATTGTTCACTTGTTGAATTTGATATGACTTTGTAGGGGGTGAGGTCTACAAAATTGAAGACTAGAGAAATTTTCAAGGTACGGGGGAAGAGATATCTCATATGCATTTTCACCCATTTTTTTGAGCATGCTGCATGATCTAACTTTCTTCATCTGAAGTTTGGAATATATACCCTTAGGTAGCCTCTTTTTTCTCAAGAATTCCTAAACCTTGTCTCCAATTTTGAAGTGGATTTCCTTTCTTTTCTTGTCAGCATGTTCCTTGTATTTCAGTGTAGATCTCTCCAGTACTTCTTTGACCTCATTTTTCACTTTTGAAATAAGCTTTTCCAATTCTTCTCCTTAAGCATTAATTTTGAAGTCAAATGGTAGTTCTACTAGGTCTAATGGTCCCTTGGGATGAAGGCCATACACTATTTCAAAAGGTGTCTTTCCTATTGACCTATTCATGGAGTCATTAAATGCAAATTTTTCTTGAGAAAAAAGTAGATTCCAACTTTGAGCATATTGTTTGGTTAAGAATCTTAGGAGATTGCCTAAGGATCTATTCACCACCTCACTTTTCCCATCAATTTGTGGATGGTAGGTAGAGCTATATCTTAGGTTAGTACCTAGTTTCTTGAAGAGTGTTCTCCAAAAGTGTCCTTGAAACTTCACATCCCTGTCAGATATAATATTTTGTGGTAAACCATGGATCCTAAATGATTCCTTAAAGAAAATATGTGCAATATGAGAAGCATCATTTTTTCTTTCACATGGTATAAAATGGAACATTTTAATGAATATATCCACTACTATTAAAACCTTACTTAGTTCTAGGTAGCCCCATGACAAAATCCATTGAGATTGATTCCCAAGGTCTTGTGGAGATTGGTAAGGGTTGATATAACCCCTAATTTTTTGAGAAACCTTTGGCTTGTTGATAGATGGTACAAGTCTCTATGAACTTCTTTACCTCATTGTTCATTCTTGGCTAATAATAGCTTCTTTTCACCATGTTTGTTATCTTGTCAATTAAAAAATGGCATCCTAGACCACCACAATGTTTCTCCCTTATGATATTTGCCCATATTGTGAATTAAGGAATGGATAATTGAGCTCTTTTGAATAGGAGTCCATTCTGAATAAGATGCTTAGAAAAATTAGTATGGTATCTTCCAACCATCTCTATACAAACTTGAAAGATCTCTCCAAAGTTAGGATCATCAGCATATAGATTCTTGAGGGAATCAATTCCCACACTCTAAAGTTATATCTTTTTAAGTAGACCAAACCTTCTACTGAGAGCATTGAAAAATTTGTTTGCAACACCTTTCTTATGTTTGATGTTGAAAGTATAAGCCTATAACTACTTTATCCATTTCAGATGTCTGACAAATAGCTTTTCTCGAGAATTGAAGAAACTCAATGCATGGTTGTTAGTGTATACTATAAACTACTTTAGGATTATATCATGCCTTTATTTCTTGAGGGCTTGTACCATGGTATAAAGTTCCAAGTCATAAGTTGAAAACTTCTTGTTAGCATCATTTAGTTTCTTAGAAAAGAAAGCTACTACCTTACCTTCCTGACTTAGGGCTATACCTATGCCCAAATTACTTGCATCAATTTCCAAAGTGAAGAACTTATTGAAATTCGGTAGAACCAAGATTGGGTATTGAGAGACTATGTTCTTCAAGTACTGAAATGCATCATCAGCTTTCATTGTCCAGGAAAATTTAGTCTTCATTTCTCCTTTGATGGTGTCAAGCATGGGTGCACACACATGACTAAATTTTTTAATAAACTTTCTATAGAAGGTGGCAAGATCATGGAAGCTTCATACATCACGTTGGTTCTTTGGTGGAGGCTAGTTGATGATTGCCTCAACCTTCTCAGGGTCCATCTTGAGGGTACCTTGTGAGATGACAAAACCTAGGAACACAAGTTCCTTCTTCATAAACATACACTTTTCCAAGTTGATCATCAACTTGTTTTGATGAAGCCTTCTTAATACCTATTCCACATGATTAAGGTTCTCTTCCTTGCTATGAGTGAATATTAGTATGTCATCAAGGTAAATAACAATAAACTTTCCAATAAAATCAATGAAAATCTCATTCATAGGCCTCATAAAAGTGCCAGGGGCATTGCTTAATCCAAAGGGCATCACTAACCATTCAAAAAAACCTTCAATAGTTTTTAATGTTACCTTCCATTTATCACCTAGTTTTATTCTAATTAGATGGTATCCAAACTTCAAGTCTATCTTGGTGAAATAGTAAGATCCTCCTAGTTGATTGAATAGATCCTCAATTCTCAAGATGGGGAATCTACACCTTATGGTAATCTTGTTGACAACCCTTCTATTAGTACACAACCTCCATTTTCTATTCTTTTTGGGAGAAAGGATAAATAGAATAGCACAAGGACTTAAACTCCTTTGTATTAGGCCTTTTTCTGATAAATCATTAACTTGCATGGCTATTTCAACATGTTGAGTTAGAGTCTTTTTGTAGGGTTCCTTGTTACATAGAAAAGAGCTAGGTATCAAGCCAATTTGATGACTAATATCTCTAATGGGAGGGCGGCTTGTGGGTAGTTCAGTAGTAGCATGATTATAATTTTGTAGTAGGTCTTGTATTTCTTTGAGAATAGGATCTTTGTCTTTGGAAGTTATGTTTTCCTTTGGCTTAGAGACCAATATAAAACCTTGGGCATTAGGTTCCGTCAAGGCTTTGATAATTTCTTTCTCCCCTATGTTTATAATAGTAGGTTCTACTTTAGGATTAAGCATGGGCTTCATGGTGAAAGTTACACGATTCCTTGTTATAGAATAGGTGTTCTTTTTACAATGGTGGATAACATCAACATCATATTACCAAGGCCTTCCTAGAAGTATGTGAGATGCATCAATTTATACAACATCACAAAGCACTTTATCCTTGAAATTTGCTAAAGAAAATTCTACCCATGCTTTATTTCTCACTAAGGTTTGCTGACCCTTTGTTAACCAAGAAACATGATATGGAAAAAGGTGGGATTTCTTAGGTAGTTTGAGTTTTTATACCATTTCAGAGGAAACAAAATTTTTAGTTGAACTTGAATCAATTAACAAACTACATACCTTGCATTGGTACTTGATCCTTTTCCTAAAGAGATTCTTCCTTTGGAGTGGCTCTTGGGTGTGAGGGATCTAAAAAAATGTTTGCCTCATCATTAGACATGCTTCTTCCTCAGGTTCAAGATCTCTACAATCTAGTTGCTCTTCCTATATAATTTATGTTATTCTTTTTTCTTGGTTTTTCTTTCTCTTCTCAGAGCATTTTCATGCATGTTGTCCTACTTGATTAAAATTTTAGAAAGTAAGAGGGCCATTTCCTCTTCCTCTACCTTTTAAAGACTTTCCTCCTCTATAGTTCCCATTAGAACTTTTTCCTCCCTGATCCTTATTTTGATCAGTAGGTTTGTTCTAACTACTCTGCCCCTTGTTCCAAGAATTATTCTTGGGCTTGAAGTTTTTATTTTTCTCCTTTCCTTTGTTTTGATCTTGCCTCCTCTTCCATTTTTCTCTACCTTGAGTGCTAATTAGTAGCACTTGTTTACTAAATTGGGGGTGTGAAGGATGAGTTCTTCTTGGATGAGTAACTTAAGGCCATTCATGTATCTTGCTAGTTTTTCTTCCTCATACTCTACTATGTTGGTCTTCATACATATCTTCAAGAACTCCTCTGTATAGGAACTAACATCTAGATCCTTTTTCTTCGAACTTTGTTTTCTTCTATGGAGTTGTACCCAATAGTCTTCAAGCACATGTCTCCTTGACTAGTGCCACCATTCTATCCCAATAAGAAATCATGGTTCTTCCTTTCTTAACACTCTCTGTCTAGATGAAGTTCCACCAAGTTAGGGTTGCTCCCTTTAACTTGGAATTTTCCATCTTTACCCTCTACTTCTTTATAATTTCTTCACACTCAAAGAATCAGGTTAGGACTTCTATCCAATCCAATCCTACATCAAAATTCATTTTGCCACTGAAAGTTGGGAATTCCAACTTCCCCTCCATGGTTTTTTTTCTCCATTGATTTGAGAGCATTCAAGAGAGGTCTCCATTCAATAGGAACTTTACCATCTTCCTCAAGGTATTCATCCTTTAGTATTTTGGTCCTCTTTATTAGATTGTGCCCCTTTTGTTTATCCACGCTGCCTTCAAGTTTTATCAACCTCTTTGCAAGAGCAACATTGGTTTCTCTTTGCTCTCTCATTAACTTTTATAGTTCAACATTTGTTACTATTGTAGGGATTTCTTCATATTCCTTAGTAAGAGCCATGGATTTGATACCACTTGATGTAATGGAGCCTAGTGGGATTGATCAAATGATGATCAACTGGTCCAAAAACTATCTTCACTGAAGTGCTCCAACCAAATGTCTTGATAAGATAATCAAAAAATGCAAGGAACAATCACAAGTGCTTCAAGAATGATAGTAGGTTATCAAAACTCTGCATCCAAACAATGAATACCCTAATCACTAGGGAACCCTATGAACAAGACAACTTATCACAAGTTGCCCACAGTGCACAAATTGACTCAATTTGGTAAAACAACCCTAAACTTAATGAAATTACTAGGGGAGACCCATACTCATGGAAATGGTCTATTTAGGTCAATAATGGAATTATTTAATTATTTTAAGCCAATTATACAACTTCTAGCATATCGTTGCCTTGTTAAGTCACTGAAAAAGGCTAGTAGCCCTTTTTGATGAAAATTGAACTTAAAAGGAAATATCTTCACACAACCTAGGGAAAAACTAATATTTTGTACACCCTCTTTAAACTTATAAAATATGCTAAGGCAACAAGGTTTGATGACTCAAACAAATGGGCTTTTGTTCCCTTTCTTGCCTAGGCTATTAGGGAAATTAGGCCTCCATTTACAAAGGAAGTATAGGTTCTAGGGCTCCATCCTACAAACCAATGATGGGAATACATGAGGGAAACCCTAAAAAAGTCACAAACTTGATTTTAAGCCTCGATGCCAAGTCTAGTTGAAGTTATGGGAGATGTTGCATCCTTTTTTCTAGTATGTGCATGGGTCTTGCATGCCTAGGGCATCAAATTTCTAATGGGTCACTGCAAATACACTCCTAAAACCACTTTCATCTTATAGTACATTGAAACTCTAGTATTTCACCAATGGTTGTTAGATTTCCATGGTGAAATCCTTCTCTATGCTTGACAATCCTTCAAAACCCTAGGTTAGCAAAAAATCTAGACCTTCTTGTACAAAATGTGAATATCATGAGTTAGGGAATAGATGGAGAATTCAAATCAGATGCATATGAAAGGTACTACATACACCCCATAAATTTAATTTTCAGCACCAAATTAATCCGTACAAATCCATATAATGCAGGACAATAGGCTGATTGGAGTAAAAATAAGGTATTTTATTGATTTGAAAGCTAGAAAATTATTATCTCTACCTATGATCCACCTAAAAGTGATTATCATAGGCATTCCAATAGCCATAATGAAATTTCAAACTTGTATGGCTATTAGGGAAGTTTTTGCATTATTTTGCAAAATGTTGCTAGAGTTGCTTTACAACTTTTAGCAATATTTGCAATTTGTATAATTTTTGCAAACTTACAACTAGAACTAATAAAACTTAGTCCAAATGACCCAAATAGGTCCTAAATATGTTAAAACATGAAATAAATCAAAATCCTAAGATTCTAGGCCCTTTGATCATGTTTGACCATAGTTGACCAAGGGCTTATAACTTGCCAATCTTGGAACTAGGTCTTACAATTTGGTCTAAATGCCTATTTGATTGATCTAACCTAATCTAGGTGTTCTTATAACCTTGGTGAGTCATCATTTATTGTGATTTCTCCTACACCAAGTAGGTTTTTATGTGACATATTACAAATGGATGCTTATAATTTACTATTGGGAAGACCCTGATAGTTTGATAGAGAGGCGGTGTATCAAGGGAAGGAAAATTCCATATCATTTAAAAAGGGTGGAAGAACTTTCAAGATTTAGTCTCTACCAAAAGGAGATGAACCACACTCTAAAACTACTAGTGTGTTGCTATGTAGTGAAAAGGAGATATTTAAGGATCTCAAGGATGATTGCCATGTTGTTGTATTGAAGTCCAAAGGAGAGGAAAAGACAATCAAAGAGCCATTACTAACAAAGAGACAATAATTTCTTGAGAAGTACAAGGAGATTGTAAGTGATGGAACCCCTATGACCTTACCTCCTAAAAGGGTGATAAGCCATCAAATTTATTTTTTCCCTAGTGCATCTTTACTAAACAAGGCAAGTATAAGAATTTTCCTAAGGGAAAAATTGACCCAAGAACTAAGAACTCAAACACAAGCACAACTGTAGACCAAAAATGGATATGATCAATTAATCAGAGTATGCCCTAATACATTGTTCTGTATTGTATATGATGTATGTACACACTAGGAGTGTTTGTATATAAAGGCCTCTTAGGAAGCACCTAGAATGTCTCCAGAAAGTACCAGAAGATAAGATGAGCATGAAAACTAAGCACATGCCTTATCCATCATTCTAGATGAGAGGATAAGAATTCCAAGGTGTATCTCAAGTGGAGATGTTGTAGACACAATATGCTTAATTAGTGTGCTAATTTCTATGTTGTAGACACCATGTGCATAAAAGAGGTGCAAAGTCCTATGTTGTCAACATGACAACTCACAAGAGTGCACATACTCCTAGGTGGCTAATAAATAAATAATAAAAAATATGCATTAACCTAAGTAAACTTAAGTAAGTGTAAATAGTGAATACTTATTTACTCCAACACCCCGCCTTAAGTGCAACTTAGGGGAATGCACTTAAGCTTATGAAAGCTAGGATGAAAATGCATAATGGGTCCTAACTACTAGGCCATTCTAGGTACCCATGTACATAATGAAGATGCAAATCTCTCATAAAGCAGGGAAAGAGGGAAAACCTCATGGGAAAAACCCTCCCCAATAAAGAGAGATAAATAGGGATGCATGGATCGATGGAGTAATCAAGAACCCCCCCATTATGACATACATCCAATATATACAAGAGAAAAATGGAGGAAAAAACCCCTTAAGAGGAAAAAGTTCCCCCAAAAAGGAGAAGAAGGAGATGAGGTATTCCCCCCCTAAAAGTAATATGTCGATCAGTGAGAAATGATCCAATATAGAAGCTGATCCATGACCATTGAATTTTGTTCCTCCCCTTTGGAAGAAACAAATGCAAGCATATAAAAGAGATGTGTCCCCTGTATGGAGAAGCAATCTCTATGATGACTAGTATCTCTAAAACCTATTCAAGTGTCCCTATGTCAATACTAATGATGGCTTTCACCAAAGCTACTAAGAAGAAGTGCAGATCAAACAAGGAGTGATGTAGAACCTACTTTAGGAAACCAACAATCTTCTCAAATGACAAAGAGACCTCCTGCAAATGTTTCACATAAGTATCCACAATCACACTAGCCTGAAAAGACTGATCATGTAGAGAATGGACATGAGGGTCAAAGTGGGCCCTCACAATAACTATAGAAGGATTATCCTTAGCAACAAGAAGTGGTAGATCATCAAAGAAGTCTTCCAAATTTTCTATGTGTGACTCCAAGAATAGAGCTGAAATGTCAATTAAGAAGTCATCACCTGAGGCTGGAAGACCAAGTGTACCCTATAGTGCTAAAGTACATGAATCTATCACTATGGCAATGAATGAAGAATTTGCCTCAAAGAGAAGATGAATATCCCTAAGAGTTTCTCCCACATCTTTAATGTGAGACTCCATGAATAGGACTTCAACAATGGGAAGGAAGTCTTCGCATGAAGGTAGGGTAGGAAGACATAAAGGGTCCTGCTCCATTGTATCTGAAGCATCTGTGGCTAGAACAAGATCATTAGGATCAATAGGAGCTAGAGGTGTGATCTCATCTAAAGAGGATGTGGATGTAACTAGAGGTATGATATCTTCTAGGAATAGAGGAATAGTTGCATCTCCATACGTCTCCCAAAGATACATCCAAAGATAATATGGATTCCACTACTAGGCAACCAACTTATAATAATCAGAAGAAGAGAGACTAGTAAGAATGATACAAATCAGTCTACCAAGAGGTTCTTGTGATTCATAAATGATCAAGTCATTGGAACATAAATAAGGAAATAATTCCTTATGCTCTCTTCTATAATGATCAAGAAGTGTATCACCCCATGTGTGACAGCTTCCTTTTGTCAACCTGGGTCTAATACCATGCTAACATGTGAAACAATACTCCTTCATGAGATCAATCAATGAACCCCCAAAGAATCAAAGAATAGTGAATCAAAGAACCCCCCCTAATGAATGATTTAGGCACTTGGTAGCCACTTTCCAATTTAGGGCCTATTTCAAAAAGTAGTATTTCTATCTATAGAACCTATAATCTAGTTTCAAATATGGAAAGTAGACAAAAAAAATGCACTTTCAAAAAAATGGAACCTGATTTGGAGTCCAGATGAGCTAGTACTAAGCATTTTAAGTGGCAAAAATTGGGATTTGTGAGTTGTAGAAAAATTTAGGAATAGAGATCTCAAATCACCTACACCAATGTGTAGATCACAAAATTCTACCTCAAAACAAAAAAATTTCTCACAAAAAGGAGTTCATGTGAGGGAGATATCACTATTTGAAAATTGTTGCTACTGTTATTTTTTCTAAATCACTGCCATGCCTCCAAAAATCAAATCGCTCTAGATTTTGCCTCAGATGTCTAATTTGGATGAAACAAAATCCAATCTAGGGGTTTTTGGACCTTTTGAATGTGATGCAAATATCTAATTTGCACCAGCAAGCACCAATCTTCACTTGCAAAAAATCTCTCCTATGGCTCGATGGCCAAAAAATTTCTGAAAAATAATGCAGATCTGAAAAAAAAAATGTAGAGATGTAGATGAAAAAAAAAGGTAAATCTATAAATTAAATGTATAGATCTAAATGATTATACCAATTTTGCAAATTGGTCCTTCAAGTGCCAGTTAGCAAAACAAATTTCCTTAATTTTGACTATGCCTATGGTAGGCAAAATTATAGTCAAAATTCATCAAATCAACATTGTAGATGCAACGGCAAGGTCAGATCTAGCTCTAAACACTCCCAATTTATGTAGTACTCTTGATTTGGGCTGAGGTGCTAAAGCAACAATGGTCTCAAACAGCTATGTGATGAGAAAATCTCCAAGCCTTGGTAACATGTAAGAATTTGCCTAAGGAAAAAATTCACCCAGGAACTAAGAACTCAAACACAAGCACAAATGTAGATCAAAAATGAATATGATCAATTAATCAGAGCATGTCCTAATACATTTTTATGTATCGTATATGATGTATGTACACACTAGGAGTGTCTCTATATAAAGGCCTCTCAGGAAGCACCTGGAATGTCTCTAGAATGTACCAAGAGATAAGATAAGCATGACAACTAAGAACATGTCTCATCCATCATTCTAGATGAGAGGATAAGAATGACAAGGTGTATCTCAAGTGGAGATGTTGTAGACACCATATTCTTAATTAGTGTGCTAACTTCTATGTTGTAGAAACCATGTGCATAAAAGAGGTGCAAACTCCTATGTTGTCAACATGACAACTCACAAGAGTGCACATAGTCATAGGTGGCTAATAAAAATAAATAAAAATGCATTAACCTAAGTAAACTTAAGTAAGTGTAAATAGTGAATACTTATTTACACCAACATCAACCTATAAGCTTACTCGTAATTAGAATTTGGAAGTAGCAAGGCAAGTGCAAGAACTCTTGGATCAAGACCTTATTAATAAGATTATAAGTCCATGTGTAGTCCTTGTTGTACTAGCATCCAAGAATGGAGGAAAGTGGAGAATATGCATGGATTCGAGGGTTATAAATAGAATCACAATTAGGTATAGGTTTCCCATACTTAGGATTGAAGACCCCATGGATTGTCTTGGAGGGGCAATGCACTTCACAAAGTTGGATTTGAAAAGTGGATATCACAAAATTAGAATCAAGGAGAGGGATGACTAGAAGACAACATTCAAGACAACATATTGGTTGTATGAATCGCTTGTGATGTCATTTGGCCTCTCAAATGCTCCTAGCACATTCATGAGGCTAATGAATGAAGTGCTTAAGGAATGCACTAGAACATTTGTGGTTGTATATCTAGATAATATACTAATATTCAGCAAAACAAAAGAGGAGCACCTTAAACATGTTGAGGCTATACTGCAGAGGTTGCATGAGGAAAATATTTCTATTAACCTTGAGAAATGTGACTTTTTAAAGCAAGAGATTGTGTATTTGGGATTTTTAGTGTCAAAGAGGTCCTTTAAGATGGATCAAGAGAAAGTTGTACCTTTCCTCAATTGGCCACCACCTACCACATCTACTAAGGAAAGAATTTTTCATGGTTTAGCCCAGATTTATAGAAAATTCATTAGGAATTTTAGTGGAATATGTGAACCTTTTCTAGATACCATTAAGGGTGGGTCAAGTCTAAGTTCAAATGGACTTTGGAAGTAGAGAAATCCTTTGAGTTGTTGAAGAAACAATTAGCCACCCAACCTATCTTACAATTTCCTAGTTTTGAGAAGCTATTCACCATAGAATGTGATGCAAGTGGCTTGGTAGTAGGGGGAGTATTGAGTCAAGAAGGTAGGACAATAGCTTTCTTTAGTGAAAATTTAATGAAGCAAAGAAGAAATATTCTTCTTATAATCTAGAATTGTATGCCTTAGTTCAGTCTCCTAGGAAATGGAGACATTATTTGTTACCCAAAGAATTTGTTGTATTGACTGATAACCAAGCCCTAAGCTACATAAACACCCAAGAGAAGTTAATTAATAGACATTTGAAATGGATGGAGTACTTACAAGAATTTACTTTTGCAATCAAGCATAAGAAGGGACAAATGAACAAGGTAGCAGATCCATTGAGTAGGCGATTGTTAACTGTCCAAAAAGTTTAGTTACATAGCATTAGAATAGAGAGTTTCAAGAATCTCTATCAAGAGGATGAAGACTTTAGAGAATTATACCAAGTATTTTATTATTTTGAGAACCTTTTCCATAGAAATTTCTCTAAATTTACTTTGCAGAATGGATTGTTTTTTAAGGGCAGTCAACTATGTGTCCCAGGAGGATCAATAAGGGAAAACCTTGTTCAAGAAAAGTATAATGGGAGTCTAAGTGGTCACTTTGGTGTGAAAAAAACTCTATAGTTAGTCCAAATATTTTACTATTGGCCAAAACTAGTCAGGGATGTTACTAGGTATGTTGAAAAGTGCATGGCATGTATGAAAGCCAAGGGTGGAATGAGTAATGTAGGTTTATACCAACCCTTACCAGAACCAAATAGGTCATGGGAGTGTGTGGGCATGGAATTCATAGTGGATCTTCCCAAGAAAAAATAGGGATATGATAGTATTTATGTAGTGGTTGATAGATTCAATAAAATGGGGCATTTCATATCATGCAAGACTGCTAATGATGCTAGCAACATTACACACTTGTTCTTTAAGGAGGTTGTGAGGATTCATGGTCTCCCATTAAGTATTGTTTTAGATAGAGATGTGAAGCTCATGAACCATTTTTGGAAGACCTTGTGGAGCATACTTGGTACAAATCTTTCATTTGGTTCAACCTACCATCCTCAAACACATGGCCACACTAAGGTGGTTAAAAAAGTGTTGGGAAATTTATTGAGGTGCCTAACTAAGGAATATGGGTAGATATGGGATGTTATTATTCCTCAAGTAGAATATTCTTATAATGATAGTAAGAATAGAACCATAGGAAAAATCCCATTCAAAATTGTGTATGGGATGCATCCAAGGGGTGTATGTGAACTAAGAGATCTTGGAGGCATGGAGCATAGGAGTGGAAATGCTAAGGAATTCACTCAAACTATGAAAGAGATATAAAAGAAAGTAAAAAAGACTATCCAAGATAACACACAAAAGTTGAAAGCCAAGGTAGATGAGAAGAGAAGAGACCTTCAATTTTCCATAGGTGAGTATGTCATGTTACATTTAAAAAAATTCAAGTTGTAGAAAGGTACACCAACCAAACTACAAATGAAATGAGTGGGACCATGCCAAGTCATTGAAAAATATGGAACCAATGCATAAGGTTGATTTTCCATAAAATTTGGACATTTCTTCTATCTTCAAGGTCCAAGATTTTGTCAAATTTAAAGATCCATTATCTAAGATTTCTCAAACTAGTTAAGGAGTCAACCCTAATTTGGATCCTACTATGGTGCCTTCCCCAACCAAGTTAAAAGCTAAGAAGTCTTGGATTCTAGAGTCAAGAAAACTACTAGGCATATGGTGTATACACAAGACCTCATCAAGTGGAGGCATAGACTAGATTCAAAGGTAACATGAGTTGCAGAGGCAACCTTCAACAAGGTAGGCATCTCTAAAGACCTATTTTCCATAAGAGTGACATAGTTTTCCTTTATGAGGGAGTATGGTGTAGGAGTACCTAGGTAGGGCTCATGGTATACCTAGGGTTCCTATGCATTTTTTTTTCTTTTAGTGTTCCTAGCCACACCACTATAATAATAAGGGGACTAACCTAGTCCTAGTGTGAGATACGTTAGAATAGGAAGCCTCAATAGGTCTTTAATGGCCTTAGTTTCAAGAATGCCCAAAATAGGTCAAATAGGGTAAATATTCTATGGTATACTAAAGGATGGGCCCTATGAAGAAAGAAAGTAATTTTTGAGGTGATTCCCCAAGCGAGCCAAAGTTACATGGCTAGGGATCTAGTGAATGTCAGAGGTGTTAAGGTGGGTTGAAAGCATTGAGAACTTCAATAAAAACTTGAATAATGGTAGATGCATAATTTTTGAAGTCCAAAATTCAATGGGAGGTGTTGGTGGAAGTTCTCTAGATGGTAAAATGAAGATCTTGTTAGATAGGCTTGAAAAGCCTTAAAATCCTCATTTTAGGCCATATAGTACAGATAGCTTAGGAGCCAAAGACCTTGGAAATCCTTTAGGTCTCTAAAAAGGGTGTCTAGATATTAGTTTATTTTTCCCCTTTGTTAAGGACTTTTTCAAGTTATTGGGATTTCTCACCAAAAGTAGGTCTAATTGCTTGTAGCTCTATTTGGGAAGAAATTGTGGGGTTTCTTGGGACTCGATTAGGAATGCAATGCAAAATTTTGTGGTACATTTTGAAAAGGACCTAAGGACCTCCTAGAAGCCTATACCCCTTGGTGAAGTGACCATTGGTCATTTTGGGCAAATTGTGTAATTGGTGAAGGAGTAAGAAGGGCTAATTGAAGCCTAGGAGTGGAATGTGGAGATGTTGTTCCATCTAATTATTGTTCACTAGTTGAGGGAGTAGGATCTCATACATAGATTCCTAAGAAAAATAGGGTTATTGAATAACTCTATTTGACCAGGGGCATGGTCTAAGGTGACCCTAGGGAAAGATAGGGTAGGAGCAAGACTAGTGTTGCACCAATAGTGTTTTCCTCAATTTTAATTATCCTAGTTTCCACATTTCATAGTTGCATACACCTTGGTTTGAATTTAATTTACTTTGCCTAAAATTTCAAAAACAATTACATTTCTCATTTACATATCAATATTCAAAACATTTTTCATATCAAATCCAAAAACATTATCCAAACATCAAAAGCCTACAAAGTCCAAAGAGCACTTTCCAAACATCAATTTTGTCCAAGTCCATAAAAATTTCAAACCCAACATCATTTTTATATAGTAAACCTTTTCATACCCATATATTACAATTTAGCTTTGCATGTCCTAAACCCCCAAACTTGTGCATACTTGCATACATGAACCCTTATTCTCATTTACATAATCCAAAGTCCAAAATTCCAAAACATCTTGCATGCACATGTCCTTAGTTTCATTTTCATAATCCAACACCAAAAAAAAAATTCCAATTTTTTTTTGCATGAATACCCTTAGTGTACATTTTTTATACTTATATTCCAAAAAAATCCAAAAATACTTGACTTTTCATACCTTTATCTGATCAAAACTTTCATTTTCATTTCAAAGTGTAATAAAAAAAAAAAAAACAAGTGCAGTTTACAACCTCATACTTAGGTGTATTTTCATACATCTTAAACATCATGTCAATCCTTATAAGGTCACAAAATCCTATAAGGAAAAAATAATTATATCAAACCATGTCCACACAAACACAATTTTACCCAAGACAAAATATCTATTTTCAACAACAAGTCTTCAACTTAAAAATCATGGAAACTTCACAAACACCTTCGATTTAGACACAAGGTTTTTACCCCAACATGAAATACACTTAGATGATATTACCTCTTTTTATCAAACACAAACAAATCCCTTAACAAATTATGATTGATTGCTTGAATTTCACATGCTCCTTATTGAAAGGTTGCAAAATAAACTAGATAAAGAAGCCAAATAAGTTCAAAAGAAAATAGAATCTATTATAAAATGAGGCCACAACATGGCTAAAATTTTACAACTTCTTAGTGCAAAGTTTTCCTAAAGCTCACATAATTTCTTTTATGGATAAATCAAAATTTCCAAAACTTATTGCATAAATCATAGAGGAAAATAATAAATTCAGCCAAATACTTCTAAATGAAGACCTTAAATATGATCAATCAAATCCTATTGCATTCAAATCAAGTGATCCTCTAATAATTTCACAAGATTTTGAGCAAAAAATTCAATGAACAATTCAATAACAAACAAGTTGGCCTCCAAAAATATTCCAAGTTGATCAACAACACTTTGTGTTTGACAAATCCAATAATTTTGTCTCAAACAAACACAAACTCAAGCATGGAAACATTTTCACACCAAACAAACACATTTAGCAAAACTCCTTTTAAAGAATGTGTTAAACCCAAAAAAATTGTACAATATGTAAATATCAAAATTGAAATCACCAACAAGATCAACTAAGAAATAATAATCCAAATATTATACTATTAAGAAAATCTTTACAAATTTATTTGGAAAATATGACGATAATGATTCACCCATGTCTAGAAATGACTCATCCCAAAATACTCACATTGATACAAGATCTATGTCCCCTAAATAATTGAACATCCAAGACACATCCGTGTCTTCCACTAGCTCTTCAATTTACAAACACTCATATGAGCCTTTTCCCTCATCACCCTCAATTTTCACTTCCAATGTTGAAACCTCTCAAGGGCCATCGATAGATCAACTTCCAACTAGCCCCATTCATGATCTAAGTGTGTTTCATGATTCCCAAGTCCGTAATCAAATAAAATTATATCCTCCATCTCCAAGAAATCCCATATCACATAGCTTAACTCAAAGTCCAAACCCATCATATCCAAACATTAGTCCCTTTTCAAACATTCAAACCCCATGTCAAGAGGATGGTTAAAAGAACACCGAATTGAGTCCTAAAATAAATCAAGATATGAATCCCAACAATATCCAAGACAATCCAATCTTTGACCAAGACCTAATTTCCCTTAATCTTTACAATAACCCCATTTTCCAAGATGATCCATAAGCCCTTGACTTGTCACTTTCTAAGAAAGATCAAGATCACCCTACAATATTTCTTAATGATCCATTTCCAAGTCAAGATTAGAGTATCTCTTCACCCTTAGATAATCCAAAATATCCTATTATTCCTTCATGTCCACCACAATGTCCTTCCATCCCTCAATATCCTCAACAATATCATATTCTACTAGATGAATATCCTATAACTATTCCTATTCGATTGTAGAATCCCATTATTCCTTGTAATCCCCCCACTGGTTTAAAAATACTACTACAAGTTGCATGAACCTGTCCAACTCAAATGGTTTCCCCTAGTTCTATCAAGTCTAGTCCAATTCATTTTCATATCAAGTCTTCCATATCATATACACCTAAAAATGGAATCTCGTCTAGTAACATGTATCCCATTGGTCAAAATTATCATCGAGTTAAAGGGTCCAACATTAAAGAACAAAGTATCTCAAAACCCTTACATGTTAAAGAAAATCCTAAAGGTCATGACCTCAATATTAAAGAGAATTCTTAAGGCATTGATAGCCCTTCAAAACTTAGATCCAAACGTATACCTCTTTCTTAACCCCTTCCATCCATTTTAGGTCCATATGTTCCTCCAGCCACTAGTTCACACTCCAGCTATTCTCTCCAATATGTAAGTCAGAAAAGGAACACATCCTAGAGAACCCTTCACACCTCAAAAAGTCCTCTACCTAGTTCTTATCCATCCCTTAATTTCATTCCATCTCTAAGTAATTTGGATGCCAAGCATAATATCAATAAGCCAAGTAATCTACATGCAATCAAGGCTCAATAGGTCTAATCCAATCGACATATGAAAAAAAAAAGAAATATTATCCAAAAATAAATAGAAATATTAAAAAGGTCATAAAGGCCCATTAATAAAAAATTAAAGTCAAAAGCAATATGGGTTCCTAAATCTCTTTTGAAAATAATGCAATCAAAGGAACCACAAAAGAGTGAAAATTCAAAATACATGTCAGTTCCCAAGAAGCTTCTTGAAGCACAACATCCTAAAGAATGATCAAAGTTGGCATTGAAAATTGCTATCCCTCCATTGAAAATTGTTCCACCTTCCAAATCCATTTTGGGTCATTGTGTTCCAAAATCAGTATCCTCTCCACTATTAAATCCAAAATCTCCATTTCCTCCATCATTCCATCACCCTTCAAGGTGTATGTCAATGTTCTTCTTGCATCATTTTCCATCTACTAAACATCAAGAATTCTTTCATTCCCTCGATCATCCTACATACTTTTCCTATCCTTTCATTGAGCTTGTCCAATTCCTTTCCTAAATACCCTTAATTCTCATTTTTCATTACCTCATATGTCTTTGAGCATATTATCATAATCATGGTCCATTATTATATGCCTTTCATGAAATTTTTTTCCAAGAATAAGATGCTTGAATCCTTCATTCATATCATGTCATGTGTCCATTATCTTCTAAAAAGTGTCAAAAAGTCAAAAGTCAAAAAAAGTCATGAAAAAATGAATACCTTAGTAAAAACCTAGAAAATAGGCATCTTGGCACAAAAAGAAATAATAAAGATTAAAAAAAAGTCCAATAGTGAAAACCTAGAAAACATATGCTTTGGAAAAGTACCACAATGAAAACCTGGCAAAGAGGCATCATGTGTAGTCTATGAACATCTTCCATTCCATACTTGGGGGTAGGTTTTACTCATGTTATCCCCCTATCATTTCCTTCATCAATCTACATCCATTGTACCCCTTATCCTATTAGCATTTATATCTCCCTTTTCCCTAGCTTTGATCTTAGCAAGGATACATATCTCCCTAGAATCACCTCATGTCCTATTGACTTTAAATTATCCTAGTCTTATTTCAGCCATACTTTCCTATCCTATTATAACCTTGAGTCCTTATCCCCTTGTCCATTTATTATCTTTCTTGTCCTATCCATACCCTATCAAATTTCCTATCATAGTTACTAGATTGGTCTTGATGAAATTCTGCACAAAAATTGCAAAACGCATTTTCAAACAAACCCCTTGATATGTTCATCCCCATGCATCACCTATCATCTAGTTCCTATATTGTTAAGAGCCTATCATTGTCATATCCAGTCTTTGAGTCTTAAAAAATATCCTCCCATTTTTTTGGATAGTCCTTTGTGACTTAAGAAACCTAAAAAAATATCTGAGTAAACTTTGTCCATCATCCACCTACCTTTTCTACTATCAAGTCATAATTCTCTTGCCTTGCTAGACATTGGGGGAAATTTTTCCTTTGTACATACTTGAAAGTCCTAAAAAAATCTTTTAAAAAAATTCAAATATGACTTGAAAAAAATTCAAAAAAAATGATTCTGAAAAAGAATAAAAATTAATCACATACGATCCTAAAAAAGCCTTAAAAACCATACAATGTCCTAAAAAACTCAATAAAATTCATAAAATGTCTAGAACAAAACACTAAAAATCAAATATGAACTTGAAACAAAACCTAGAAATTGAAAAATGTCTTGCAAAAACTTGCAACATAAAACAATCTAACATTTTTCAAAAGTCCCCAAAAATTGAAAAATCACCAAAAAAACTTGCAATAAACCTTGTAAATAATCATAGTAACTAATCACTCCTTTTGCTAAACATTTGCACATGCAGACTCAAACTTAGTCATTGTACTCCAACAAAATTATGATTTGATGAACACACACTGAACTACTTGTACCAATAACCAATCTAATTCAAACTCTGATCACAACACCTTAAATAATCACCCTGTCAAAATATCAATAAAATAAAAAAATTGCCAATACCAACAACACTTAATAAAGCAAGAAATAAAAGATGAAAATGGTTGTTGGTTCATGCTACTTAGTGAGTATTTTATTATTTCTTTTCTTTTCTTTTCATCATGTTCCTATGCTACTCAATGATATTAACTAATTTATAAGAGTGGTCGGGATGGTTCATGATCAGTTTTGTCATTGTTTTTTAAATATCCTTTGATAGTTTGGGGCATGACTCCTTGCCTCAAGTTGGATAAGGTCATTCTATGTCTACATCATTTTTTTACACAAAAGGCTTACATTTTTTCTCTAGCTTTCTATGTCACGATGTGTTGCATTCCATTTTCCATATCAAAATAAACCTCTTATGATATAAAGTGTACCTATGAAAGAAATACTCATCATTTTACCAAATCTTCTCAGTCTCATGTCCTCTTTCTATTAACATTTATTTTATCCATCTTTCTCATCATCTTTTCTTTTCAAAAAATTATCCTCGAGTTATTTTCTTGCTCAATTTCTTGAGGGGGAATCCTACCTCCTTTCAATTTTAATGGGGCACTAATTTTTTTTCATAATTATTCTTTGGCACAATGCTCATAATTGCATTGTATTAAATAGGGGTAAAATGTAGGTGCTCAAAAATATTTTGTGCCTACTCTTTCACCACCTTCACATTTCACTAACTTTGATCTTTTGGCTAACTTGATCATCTGAGAAGAAATTCAAAACCATTTTCAATGTCATCTTATCATCATTGATTCTTTAGGCATTCTTACATTGTTTAGTTCCTTATCAAGATTCATTAATATATTTAATATGTCCATGACCTATCATCACTTCGATCCTCAACATTCTTTAGTCCTTTAGTGTCTAATCATATTAGTATTTAATTATTTTAATAGCATTGAATGTGTCTATTGATATTATTGTGATCAATCCTTTCAATCAATTTCAATCAATCTTGTGGCATTTATAATATTCATTAAATTTCATATTTCATCAATCCTTGTCATGTGTCCTTGACAAGTCATCATTTAATGTCATTCATCTAGCATCATTTATTTCATCAATTTGATCATGAATTTGATCAAATCCAATATCATCACATTTTATTTACATTTTCATCGTTATCCTTCAATAGGGTTATTCTTTGCATTTATTTCATCATTTTAGCCAATCAATTTGTTAATTTTCCTTATAGGAATAATAACCCATGCTTTATTCCTATTTCTTAATCATTTTTTTCATCTTATTAATTTATCCCCTTTTATTATTTATTCTCAATTAATTAATATTTATTAATTATTTTTTCTATTTCCATGAATTTAGAGATTATTTTAATTTCCATTTTGTGAGGGATCTATGAGTTTTTAAATTCAAAAATCTAAACTCTTACACATTCCAACTAATTGTGCTTCCACTTCCAATTTTCTAGCTTCCACTCTTAAACTTTCCACTTTCCAACTATTTCACTTTCCTTTCACCTTCTTACACCTTCCCTTTCATTTTCCACTTCATCTATCAAATGTTTTAACATCTTTCTATGCACATCTCTTACAATTTTTCATAATGTGTCATTTTATGACACATTTCTATTTTAAATATCTTAATCATGGAAATTTTCCAATTTGTGCAAGATAACTATGAAAATTTTCTAATTGCACACCTTTCCTTCCATATTTTTTATTTGTCTCTCAAATCCTATAAATTGTTCCCCTTTGCACTTGTTTTGCTAGCCACACTCCTAGTATTCTTATTATCATCTTGTCATTTTTCTTTTAATTTTAGGTACATCTTGTCAAGATCAAGAGATACTTCAACACTTCAATATTATGGAGAAGAAAGGAGAACATGGGAGTTTTCTATTTGAATTCTTTTATTTCAAATGGCTTTCATGGTAGACTGGGATAGTTTTCATAGTTTTATGAGATTATTGGTTCTCTCATTTATGAAAATATACTATTTTTCTAGTCCTACAAAAACATCCTTTTAAGGATTATGGCACCAACATTGTTGGAAATATCACTGTTATTCCAATTCAGAGATGGAAGAATATAAAGAGAAGAAAAGAAAGAATGGGGAAGAGGAGAAAAAATAGAAAAGAAGAAGAGAGAAAAAAGGAAGAAGAAAAAAAAAAGGAAGAGGAGAAAAGAAAAACAAGAGAAGAAATGAAGAGGGAATGAAGTGAAGAGAAGAAGAAGAAAGAGGAAGAAGGAAGAAGAAGAGAAAAGAAAGGAAGAAGAAAAAAGAAAATAGAAAGAAGAGGAGAAATGAAGAAGAAAGAAAGTGAAGAGAAGAAAAGGAAAGAGGAAGAAGAGAAGAAGAAGAAGGAAGAAGAAGAGAAAAGGAAGGAGGAAGATGAGAAAAAGAAGAAAGAGGCAGAGGAATAGAAAAGAAGAGAAGAAGAAGAAAAGAAAAGAGGAGGAAAAAAAGAAGAAGAAAGAGGAAGAGGATAAGAAGACAAGTGCACCAAGCTCATCTCTTACCCTTGTAGCTCTAATAGGCTTAGAGGATGATGATTAGACATAAATGATAGCATCTTTGAATAAAATAATCATCAATAATAGACAAGTAAAGAGTTTGTAGAAAACTCTCATGGATGTAACTGAAAAGTTACATAGTACACTTGTAGTGAAGATGATAAATCCTAATTTAGAGAATAGAGCTAAGAATTCCTTTGATAAATTTGTATACTTAGACTTGAATGCAATAGAGATTTAATCTTATGGGTTGTGCACTCTCCTCAACATATCAGAGGGAGTGAAAGACACATGAGATAAGAACTTGAAGAGTCTAAAGGTAAGTTTTACAGACTATATTTCTTGATTATCAGCCTAGTGTAGAGGTGGAGAACTAAAATTTTGAAATCTATATAGATTTTGACACCTTTTTCATTGATTTCAAGGGGGAGAAGTATAATGAAAATTGTGTATAATATATGATGTATGTACTAAGGGAGAGTAGTACTTATATGAAAATTATTGTAATAGGAGATATAAGGATAGATGGTTATAAATGTTATAATCCACACATTTTTGAATTTTTTGTAAATTTTTGTAAAGGTCAATTTTTTGTAAAAAGTTTTTTGATCAACATTTTGGGACTTAGCCAATTTTCTCATATGTTGCCATCAATGCCAAATGGGGAGATTGTTGGGAATATGGATAAGTAAAATAAGGTGGTATATTTTGTTGGAAATATGAGGTAGGCAAGGTTACTAAGAGGGGAGGGGTGAATTAGGAACCAATAAAACTTAATCTTATTTCATCAATTAATCCTTCATATAATATTATGATCTAATTGTATGCATGAAAGAATGAAAGCAAATAAACATTCATTGCAATTTGACACAAGATATGGTGACCCAAAAACCTTCCAAATAGAAAGTAAAACTAGGGTGGGGATGATACCCACAAGCTTTAGTATTGTAGTATAAAGTTGGCCTTTTAAGGCTTAGAATTGATCACTTTTGATGATCTATCTTGTTAGGATCAATAAGGACTGTGAGGTCCACCTTGTTAAAGGATTTATAAAACATACAATGAAGTATGCACTCGAGAAAGAGATTTATCAAAGACTGTTAAGTCTACCCTGTTAAAGGATTTGACTGATGCACCTATTAGGATGAACCAGTGGCTAATCTATGATCTGCAACTCTAATTTTCTAGTTGAGATTCCTTGAATTGTAATGATCACCTTTTTATGATAGATAATACTTTTTGGTCCCTTATACTTCTTGTAGCCTTCTCTAATTCCCATTTCTTCTCATCATGTTCTTACATTTCTTATTTGGATATGATATAATGCATTATATATATACCAATCCAAATCACAACTTACTTGAGTTGGCTACAATACAAGTTTCACCAAGATCCACAAAGTTGGCTCAACTATTGTAACTTAGGTTCTGAAGATAGGTGATGATCTAATACTCAGAAACCACTATCAATACTCAGCATCATCTGGCACTCAGTTGACTTGGTGAACATTGTAAAACTTGGCATATACAAAATCACTCAGTTGACTCTCCATGTCTTGGTCAACACTAGATTCACATCACTAAAATTGTGGGCTTAGTAGACACTAGAGTACATGGTTAATACTATAAAACTTTCTTAACACTATGGAACATAGTTAACATTGGAGTTTTCATCACTTGCACCAAAAAACTCGGTAAACATTGCTACACTTAGCATAAACTATACATAAGCTCCAAAGCTTGGTAGAAACTTTATATTGACTAAGTGTGAGTCACCAATAGACAAATTGATCTTAATGTCAACAATCTCCCCCTTTGGCATTAGTGAAAAAACACTTATCATCAAAAAACTGAATACTTAAAATTATAAGTCAAAACATTCTTTTATCTTGATTCTATGTCTACAACTCAATAACATACTCTATTTTTTAGATGTTTCAAAATTTCTTTTGTAAAAGATGTTTTTTTCTTATCTATTCAATACAATATTATTATCCCATGCATATACCAAGAGTATTGTTCCCCCATACATATCTTTACATATACTTCTCCCTCTTTATACATATTTACATTCATCTATACTTCTCCCCCTTTTTGACATAAATGCCAAAGGTGTATATTATATGTTAATACCAAAACGTGACAAGAATTCAGAGTGTACCTTTAGGATTAATGTCATTGTCTTGTCCCAATTTTCTTGTAACACCTTGCTTGCATGCAATGCAATGTAAACTTTTGCTAATAACTCCATCATGTGATCAGCTATAGAAAAGTTATTTTCATAGATGAGTGTCTTAGCATGTGCAACATGTGTCTATAGTGTATCCATGTTTGGAATAATCATGCCTTGGATTTCTACAAGTGTGGCCCTGATCCTAGCTTCTTCCTTTAGTAGTTTTTCTTGCAAATTTGTTAAAAATCTGATCTTTGAATAATGAGAAAAATGATAGCTTGGGTCAAGTGATAGCTGGTGTGCACTTGCCTTCATGTCTTCATCTATCTTTGATAGTTTATTTTTAATGTCTTGTGTGAAGATAGATGTGTCACTCAACTTAAAAAATATTGAAGTGGCATTATTTACAGATGTATCTAGTGAAACAAGAGTAGTATACAATTCTACATGGTTTATTACAATTTTTTGTGCCACTTGTTCCAATACCTTCTCAAATTTTCTTTTTGCTCTTTGTATCAACTTGTCCTATCCATTCAAGTCTTCATTGAATTTCTGGACAACTTCTACGAACTGGTCCAAAATAGGATGAGTACTATCAACCTCAATACTTAATTCACTTACAAAGATGTCCTTTACATCTTCAAGCACTTTGGTTTTCTTTCTCTTCTCTTCTCTAAGATTTTGTTGCTTAGCTCTCTGATGCAATAATTCACCCATGGTGTTCATTTGATTAGGATTAAGAGTAGAGATATCCCAATTTGGAATAATTATATCCTCATTTAGATCAATATCTTCTTCTTTACCCTTATCCTTATTTGAAACTTTAGTACTCAATTGAGACTTGTTCTCAATTGTTGTTGTACTAGCTATATGTGGAATAGAAACAATATTAGAAATAGAAGGGCTAGCAACAAATGTAGATATGGAACTAATAGTAGAAGTACCTTCTTTTTGTATGATAAAACTTTATGATGGAGGTGCTTTCTTCTTAGTAGATGAATTGTTGGGCACTTCAGTTTATGGAATACCCAACTAAATAGGTCCTGAGCTTGGTTGGGTGCATGGCTTTGTAGTGGTAGTCACAACCCACTTGGTAGAAGCTTTCTCATAGCCAAATTACACTAAGTTTTTTCTTAGAGAATGAGGAAATGAGGCCATTACAATTGTTGTTATCTTTTCTACATTAGTTTCCTCAATGCTTTGAATCTCTGGAAGACTTCATCCAATAGCTTCCTATTCTTCCTCCTCATCATCCAAATTTACATAATCTACTTCATCATCTTTTGTTTCCACATCCTCTTCCTCATCATCATCATCATTTTTTTCATTAACATCAACAAAATAATCACTAGGTTGATGCACTTTGTAAATATTCTTCTATGTAGTTGTTGCTACCTTCACTACATATTTAATGTCTTTTATCAATATCATACATGTGTTGAATTTAAGAGTGAACTTTTCTTCATTTTTCTCCAAAGATTCTTTCACCTCATTTTTGCTGAGACTTGACATGAGTTGCCTCAAATTTTTTTCAAATATGTCTTTCATATTCTTGTTTGCATGCTCCCATCTAGGCTTTATTTCTTTCATAATCTCATTAGGAATTTGTTTTACAAGATGATCTGGTGAATACTTCCATTTTTCCAATTTTGACATAAGCATGTCCTCAATTTTATTTTCCTCATCTACATTCCTAGTCTCATATCTAAGAGATTTGAAATTTTCGATGCCAGCTCCTTCTTCCAGTTCCTTTAATTTTTCTTGAAGTGTAGGTGGAGGATTTTTGAAAATAATTTTCTCAATCTCCTCCTCACCTAACTTCAATTTCTTCCTAGATTTTGGTGCCCTTCTTGTGAATACAGTAGTGGATAATTTAGTAGGTTTGGAAAAAATATTTATAATATGAATGGATATCATGTATGAGCAATAAATTGGGTGGAAGTTTTGAGTATGCACTAGCTGGGTCTACCACTTTTGCAATTGCCAGACTCAATTTGAAGTTTGGTGCCTTGTACTCGACTCCTTGAACCAACATTTCAGACCCCCTTTTTATTTTGCTACCAGAAGACACCATGCTCAGTCGGGTTTTTGGAAAACTCAAAATTTCTTCAACAACAAATAATAAAATCTTTCTTAACCTTTGAAATCATTCTTCTCAACTATTTATAGAAATTCATAGTGAAACAATGCACTCACTTTCTTCCTTTTAACAAATTTCCTCTTTACAATCACATTAATGCTTGGTACATTATTTTTCTCATTGATAGGCTATCTTCCACTCACTTTATCTTTTAATGCTCAGTAGACATTCATAGCTCTACAGAATCATTATTGCTCAGTATCCACATATAATACTTTAGTGTCTCCCAACCTTTCTCAATAGAGTCTTGCAACTTGACCTAGCTCGGTAAGGTCTATGATTTTCATTACCACTCAGTGATCATTGTGCATCTTAAATTTTGGTATGGATCTTTTCTTCTTGCTAGTTGGAACTGATAAGAGATGTTTTCTTTAGAGTCTTAGTTCCAATTATTCCCATAGGGATTCAAGTTTAGATGCTTGAGTCACCCGACTCTTAAGTGATATCTGCTTCATGACTCACACTTGCATTCTCATAAGATTTTGGTATCCATTACTACTTCATTTGATTTTTGATACTGCCATCTTTGGCTTTCTTTTCATCTTCAATTTTTCTTCTGATTCTATAGTTCTTAGCAAGATGTCCATGTTTTGTACAAATAAATCATCTTTTATTGGTATCTCTTTTCCTCATATGATGTTTTACATAGTTTTCTCCAATGTGCCCAAATTCACCATAGAAGTGGCATCTACACCATATGTTGTAGTCCTATCCAAATATTTCTTTCACAATCTATTTTGTTGGATTCAATATCTTGGTTTTTCATTTAGATGACTTGTGTCCTTGTTTCTTGCAATTGTGACATTTACCTTCAAACTTAGGTTTATCCTTGCATTCACTTGCTCTATGACCATGCTTATTGTAGCTATAACACTTTCCTTTGAATTTTGCTTTACCATTACTCCAACATTTATTTGATGTATGACCTATCTTACCTTAATGATTACAAGTAGGCCTTTGATTACTTAGAGCTCCTTGTCTAAACGATTCACCTTCTTCTTTATAACCTAACCATGCTTTTCCTTTATGTCTATACTAATTTTTCTGATTCAATTGATTCATTTTTTCTTGAGATTTCAAGATCCTTTGATTGGTTTTCTTTTTAGTGTTTAGATCATTCTATATTCTTTCATTTTTTGACCTAAGATTCATCAGTTCTTCATTTTTAGTAGTGAACTGATCAATGAAGTATGTTTGCTGAAGGGATAAATGTTGAATTTCATTGTTCTTTTCTTTTATCTCTTCTTTGGATTTGTCTTTTTCTTCCAAGACTTCACATAATCTTATTGATTGGATTTCTTGTTATCTTTTCATCTTTCTAACTTCTTCTTGAAGATTTGAATTCTTTTCTAATAGGTCTTTAATTGCTTCCTCAACTTCATCTGAGTTTCTTTTTTATAGATATCTTAAATTCTTTCTTTAGTGTAGATATTGTCATTCATTTGTACTGCAATATCTTTACTTCATTTTAATGATTTAGAGAGTTGCTCGGTTTGCTTTCTTCAATTCCCAATAGCCAATTCAAGATCCAATTTTTCATTTTCAATAGCCTTATCTAGCCTATAAACCTCCATTGCCTCTAATCTTTGCTCAAGTTGTTAAACTTCTTCTCTAAGAACCACGCAACTCTAATGCCAATTGTTGGAAATGTGAGGTTGGAAAGGTTACTAAGAGGGGAGGGGTGAATCAAGAACCAATTAAAATTAATCTTATGTCAGCAATTTATCCTTCATATAATATTATGATCTAATTGTATGCATGAAAGAATCAAAGCAAATAAACATTCATAGCAATTTCAAATAAGATATGGTGACCTAGAAACCTTCAAAATAGAAAGTGAAAATGGGGTGGGGATAATACCCACAAGATTTGGTACTATAGTCTAAAGTTGGTCTGTTAAGGCTTAAAATTGATCATTTTTGATGATTTTCCCTATTAGGAGCAATAAGGACTGTGAGGTCCACCTTGTTAAAGGATTTACAGAACATACAATGAATTATGCACGCAGTAAAGAGATTTATCAAAGACTATTAAGTCTACCCTATTAAAGGATTTTACTGATGCACCTATTATGATGAACCAATGGCTAATCTATAATCTGCAACTCTAATTTGCTAGTTGAGATTCCTTGAATTGTAATAATCACCTTGCTGTGATAGATAATACTGTGTTGTCCCTTATACTTCTTGTAGCCTTTCTTTAATTCACACTTCTGCTCATCATATGCTTACATATTTTATTTGGATATGATATAATGAATTACATAATACTAATCCAAATCAAAACTTACTAGAGTCTGCTACAATACAAGTTTCACCAAAATCCATGAAGCCGGCTCAACTAATGTAACTCAGGTTCTGAAGATAATCTCGATGATGTTCTGATACACAACAACCACTGTCAACACTCAGTATCATCTAGAACTTGGTTGATAAAGAGGCTTAGTTCATACTAATCACTTCCAAGTAGCTTGAACTCAATCAACATTGTGTGACTCGGTGAACACTATGAAACTTGACATATACTAAATCATTTAGTTGACACTCCATGTCACAGTCAACACTAGATTCACATCGCTAACATGGTTAGCTTGATAGACACTAGAGAATATGGTTAACATTTTAAAACTCAGTTAACACTATGGAACTCAGTTAACATTATGGAACTCAATTAACACTAGAGTTTCCCTCACTTGCACTAAACAAATTAGTGAACACTGTTAAACTCCTCATAAACTGTACATAGGTTTTGAAGCTTGGAAGCAACTCAAAAACTTGGTAGGAATTGTATATTGACTAAATGTAAGTCAATAATAGAAAATTAACTATAATGCCAATATATTTTTGGTGTTGTCATTTATCGTAACATATATCTTATGTGAAGAAGGTAATCATGTATAGATAAAACTTATCTAGTTAGACAATGAAAATTATCTAAGTATCAGATAGTTATCCAGTAGAAAAAAGATAGTTTTGATGTGTATAGATGAAAAAGTAATAATTGACATGTGTGTGATTAAGGAAAGATAGTAGAGTACTCTAGGATGATGTATGTAAGTGTCTAAGTCTACATGGATAGTACAAAAGGAATTATGGAATAAACACCAGTAAAGGCAATGAACAGAACAAAACAAAGCATATTAGAAATTGGCTAATTATGGGTTAAATAGTTTATTTCTATATGAAATAATTATTTAACTATTTAGGGATTACATCCTAAATTTTAACCCTAAGAAAGCAAGAATTAATTTTGTATTTAGCCAAGCATGCGAAAGATTGAAGTCCAATTGGGCAGTTTTGATAAAATGTAAAAGTATAAAGGAAAGATTGTATTATGAAAAGTAGAGTGGAAGTAATATGTGATATGTGAATTATTTTGATGTGAATTATGATGCATGATTAGAGGTATGCAAAGAGTAGAAACGGAAAGATCAAATATTGAAGATATCAGCAGTAAGAGGTTTTCATAGCTATCTCTTCTGTATAGATGAACTCTATTTTATTATTGCATGTTTGGGTAGTAGGCTCATCTTGCATACATTTTGTAATTGTATATACCAACTCCTAACAGGGTTAAAGCAAATCCAAATACCTAGTGTAGAGCTTCACAAATGTAATTGTTCATCTCAAACCTATGCCTCTTCTTAGGAATAGTACTCTCAAGGCTTGCACAATTTTGATTTGTGCTTAATTCATATACTTCTTTATGTATTGCCAAATTAAAAATTCTCTATACCTAGCATGGAATATCTTTTTCATATCATGATTTCCCTTTTTTTCTTTAAAAAACTACTCATTCAAAAAAATGATCCTTGACACATATGTACTTTCATCAAATCAACATAATCACTTTTAATTCCACCTTTCTTCTATAAAAAAATCAAATACAATAGAAGATGAGAAATAAAATTCATTTTTTTTCCTTCTAACTTCATCTAAGTATATTAGGAAAGTAAAAAATGGCATTTTTAATTTTGATATAGTCATGGTAAGGGTGAAGCACAACCATTTAAAGGAATCCAAATTCAATTCCACATGCAAGAGGTTTGTAAAGTCCATTCTTGTATTCAAATGCTTCTATAGTGGCATGTATAGAGATGATGTCACTAAGATGTTGGTTCTACAAAAATATTCAAGTGTTGTCTTTGTAAACATTGCATTCAATTTGTCACATGAGATTACCTACCTATGAAGCATCTTAGAAAATAGTTTATGTTCCTTGTATGCTATTCCATAGTTTTTAATATATCTTCCATAATTTTTTTGAATCCTTTCATTAAGTTCCAATTCTCATGCAAATTTGAGTCTTTTATTCCTAATCACATCTTGTCAAAATCTTGGACCCTTTTCATAAACTTCTTTTTCACATATCATGCAACCAAAATATTTCATGAGACAATATTACTTTGAGACAAGATGTCAAATGTTTGGTTATTTCATAGGCAACTTCACATTTCGCATATATGTCTACATAAGGATTAGTAGAAAAACTCTACACAACAATCTTCTTAGAACCTTGTATTCTCTTTTTTATCTCTCACTATGTGTAATCCCACATCCCCATGTAATCTTGAGTGATGATAATTGCATATTAAATGTCATAATAGGTAATAAAAATAGTACTCTACCTTTTGAACTTCATCTTTAGAACATCTTATTTATGCATGGTTTTATTATTGATATTATCATCTTCTTTTAAAAGTGCCAAACTTGTGTTGATAGACCCTAAAACTATCCTTAGAAACTAATCAAAACACCTTATAGGGGGTTATCTCTTAGCAAGTTTGTTCTCTTGTCCACACACTCTTGCCCTAACATATGTCATTTCATGAAAACCTTTGGATCAGAGCTTATTAATTGTTGAAGTTGCCTTAAAAAATTTATCTTGTAAGTGACATGTCAAAAGACAATAAATTACATTTGGATTTGGCTTCAAAAATTGGTCAAATGGTCACTTATGAACTTAAAATATGGGACACTTGTTAACTCTAATATGGAGAGAAAGAGGCTGATTTTTTTGGCTTATGACAAATAACTGGGTGAATTTGGTAAGTGTGCAAAGTTGGCTTTCAAAAATTGTGGAACTAGGTATACTAGTAAAATAAAGTGTTGGCTTTTGATTTGACAGGAATTTCAACTACCTTTTGTGAATGTAGAGAAAACCTAGGATTTAGCTAAAGAACATTAAAACCATTCTCCAGCAAGAAAAAAGGACCAACTAGCAAGATGTTACAATCCTCTTCCCTTTGAATTATGTAGGATTCATACAGGTATACCTTGGAACTTATTAGTATTTCCTCTTATAACACTATTTATTGTAAATTCCTTTACAATATACTTTTGGCTTTAGTTATTTTAACTTAGAGACTATATGAAGGACAAAAAATCAGCTATTATTTCACACCCCAGACCTTCTATCCAAATCAAGTGTAAGCTATCATTCTAGATCTATAAACAAAATATAAGATATTTGATTTTAATTTATAAATTTTACTACTGTGCATTCTCACAAGATATATCTATTACCAACCTATGATCAATGATTTATCCATTTGGGAATTTTCAATCATAGAACTACAGCATGTTCCAATGGATCTACTTCTCTCACTTTGTGAAAGAAAAATTAATACCCAATTCTATATCCTATACTTATTAGATCTCCCTCTGATATTTCCAATTCGCTTAAATCATATCAAGCATTTACATAATCATTTTGACTATCAGAAAAAACATGAACTAAGGTATGGTACTAAATGAATCATAATTGGAGTTCATAATACTTGTTCTTAAACCTCAAAAAGTCTAAAAATAACATGAGAAGAGACAAGATTAGAATTGGGGACTCAAAATACTTTTTCCTTTGTATTCATTTTCCTTGAAATAATACACTCTTTATGTTGAAAACCTATAAATATTAACTCAAAAAAGGATATTCAGTTTGTTCTTCAATTCTAAATCATAAAAATACATAGTAAACTATACTGACTCTAAGAAAACATAAAGACTCTATTATCTTCAAAATTCTCGGATGCTCAATCCCAATCTTGGGAATCCTTTTATAGACAAGGATTGAAACAAGATTTATACTTGGGAGAGTAATAGACACATATATTCCAATAATAGGATATAGAACATAGTTTCATAAGAGAAAAGGTGTCATTATCAACAACTTTTATAAAATAGTTGAATAGGTATACATCTACCTGTTTACATGTATTGAAGGCAGTCTCATATTTTGTCACACATGTATATCCATAGTAGATGAACTAAAAAACTAAGATATCCTGTTTAAATAAATACTTCTTTCTCTTTTTGTGATTATTTCTCACATACATTTCAACTATCCTTTACCTCTAGTAGGGTAATGATCTCTTCAACTTTTCCCTAATTTTGTTCATCAATAGTCACATGTAGGTTTTCTTCTTTTTCTTTTTCTGATGGGTCTCCTTCATTTGTTGGTTGACTATCTTTTTCCACCATAGTTATAACCTACTTAGCCAACTTTGTACCCTCTTCTATTTTAGGAACATTTTCTTTAATATGCTCTAGAGAAACCTCATTGGTAGGTTGAAGGGTAACCTCTTCAATAGGTTGTAAAGCCTTTTTAGTTTCTTCTTCCTCCTATAATTGTCCTTCAATCTTCACCTGTGAGTCCTTAGTCCTAAATGTATACTTTTTTATCCATTCATTGTAGATAATATCATCAGGCCAATTAAATTCCATGATCTCTTTTTCCATGCTAGTAACTCCTTTCCATTTTACCCTCAACTACTTAACATCAAACATAAAAGATCTATAAAACTTTCTTTCCTTTATGATTTTCTCTGTAGTTTTAGCAAACAAATCATTATCATCATTGTTGATTATCTCATTCATTCTATTATTGAGAAAGATAAATAAATCTTCATCCCACTCTTCAAAATTTTTTAAACTAAGATCCTCATTGAAAATAGAAGGAAAAATGTCAAAATTCTTGTTCTTATATTTGGAGAGATAAAATTTTACCTTTCTATGTATCAGTTCTCTCTTTATATCAAACTCTACCAAACTCGGGATATAATCACATGTTTTCTCAATATCATCATCAATGTGGGCTTTGTCTATGATATTTGTACATATAATGACAATTTTTCTTCTTGATCAACCCACTTGTGCAAAATTTTCCTTGTCATATCTTCATTTTCATTCAAGGATTTCTCAATAACCAAGAGCTTTGATATCTCATGATGAAGTAATTAGGTGTCAAATCTTGATGCTAGATGCAAAATTGTTCTTCTCACCTTATCCTCATATCTCTTAAATACTTCCAATTGATCAACTTTGAGTTTTCTCTTCTCATCTTCAATTTCATTGTTTGATAACTCTCCATAATGTAGTGGGGTCTAGAGAATTTTAGTGATTGTGCCAATAGGTGGAGGGGGATTTGGTGATGATGTAATCATCATTTGAGAAGATTCACTGATTGCTTTCTACTTTCCTTGTTTGGTGCAGGGACCCTAGGTGACATAATGACGTTTCTGATCAACTTGAAGGAGGTGCATGATGGAACAACATGGGATGATGATCCACATCATTAATATGATGGTTTTTTATTTTTGTAATAATATTGATCCTTTTGTGAGGTCAAGGAACTTAAGTTGCTTATATAAGCCTAAGTTCACTTAGTCCCAAGGATCTTTCTTTTTGGTTGTTTTAGCCAATAAAATGGCTCTAGGTCTATTTTATGAGTCATTACACCCTATTAGGGTCCTAAGTATTGCAAATGTCCATGTGATTAAGTTCTAGGAATCAATAGTTGAAAATTTGCATTTTCCAAGAAAAGTTGCTGACAACTTTTTGTCAATTTTGATCATTTTTGCAAAAAAATTACAACTCGTCTTGTAACTACTCCAACCACCCAAATATTAGTTCAAAATGATGTCTTCGGACACTAATACACTCAAGGAGGTTGAGGGTTTAAGGAGGTGTATGTTCAAAAAGTTTTTTAGAAGGAATATACATATTTTCTGAGCGTTTCTCTATTGTATGAAATTCTATAGATTGGAAGACCAATTCCAATTGCATGAATTTGTATATTTCTAAGTCTAGATTACATTGTACTTGATTTCATTTCTTTTGGTTCAGTTTGAAGCAAGTTTGATTAGTTTTAATACAAGTAGGTTTACAAACCCTTAAATTGAGGGTTTCAAGGAAGATGTGGCCCTAACCTACAATTCCATAGTTTTTTTCCATAGCCTTCTAGAATTTTTAAGGTTAGGGAATGTAATTTAAGATTCTAAAGTGGTGTATTTTTCTCAAGTGATTCAAGGTTCCAATGAATGTTCCCTAGGCTGAATATGACAATGTATTCAGTCAAGAAAGTATTGATTTTGTGGGTAGGACTTGGAATCAGGCCCAAGAACTTGGTGAGTGGTAATTTATTGCTGAGATAAGTGAGGCAAGATCTTCTACAACTATAAACCACACCTAAGTACTCATTTTTGTTCGTTACTAGGTGTTCCAGGCTTGATTTGGCCAATTAGGCTTGTGAGGCTTATGTAGGTTCAGGGGTGTTGGAGTAGGTAGGAAAGTTGGTGTTTGGAGAATTGGAGGAACTTCCAAAAGTGTATCTTACCAAGTTTTGTGGGAAAAATCCATGTTACTATCCTAAAACCAATAAAAAGGCTACAAGGGGAATAAGGCCTCTTAAGAGAAAATTTGCATAATAGAAGTTGGGGGAACCAAATAATTGCAGAAGCTCAATCCTTGAGTAGCCCTTGGAAATTTCTAGGTGTTAGTTTTGTCCAAGGAACATATTGGATTCCATTTCCTAGTTTTAGCCCATTTTCCCATTGTTGATCCCTAAAGTCACTAAAGGGGATAATTTCTTTGAAGGTTGAAAGATTGGATATAACTTGAAAAAATTTTGATACATTCTTGAAAGGAGTCTTTGAGGGCTCTAGAAGAAATTTATAAGGTAGAGTTACCTTAAGGTGTGGAGTTTTTGGTCTCACTAGGCTTTTGGTATGAGCACTTTGCATCAAGTGGTATCAAAACCACTTAGAATCTAATTACGAGAACAAGATGGCAAAAGGAGAGGACATCCCTTTGAGAATAACTTTCCTTAGAGGACATCCCTTTAAAGAAAAAATGTCTTAGAGTACGGCAATCAGAGAGAAAAATAGGGAAATGAAGAGAGAATTTGATAAGTTGAAGGGGCAAGTATGAAGAGGAGAGAATTAAGAGTCTGAAGAAGAAGAGGAAGAAGAGGGAGATAGCTTTCCTAACATGCCTGAAGATTAGAGGATCATTATAGCAGCCCTCCAAATGGTAGGAAGATAAGACAAAGGAGACTTACCCATGTTTGGTGGGAAGTTGGAACTAGAAGCATGCATGGAATGGTTGGAAGCTCCTAAAAAACATTTTGAAGCTAAGGAGATACATGCAAGTTAGAGAGTGAAAGTGGCAAAGCCAAATTGAAAGGTCTAGCCTTGAGTTGGTGGAACTTTCTTCAAAATTAAAGGGTAAAGGAAGAGAAGAAACCCATTGCCACATGGAAGAGAATGATGGCAGAGATCATGAAGTAGTTTTTACTTGAGGACTATGAAGTGATGCTCCATAAGAGGTTACACAATCTCAAGCAGAAGGACATGGATGTAAGTACCTACAATCAAAACTTTCATGCCTTGAAACTTAGGTCTAAATTGTATGAGAATGAAAAAATAAAATTGCAAGGTACATTAATAGGTTAAAATATATTATTCAAGATGAGTTAGCTTTGGTGTCAATGGAATCAATCCACAAATGTTACCAAATTTTCCTCAGGATTGAGGAAAAGAAAAAGAGGAAAGGTGAAAAAAATAACAGAGGAGAAAGAGGAAACTCTTTTAGAGGAAAAGGTAGATTCTTTGGAAGAGGAAACTATCTAAGACAACAAGAGGAGGCTAGCAGAAATCAAGGGGTAGAAAGTGACAATAGCAGTAGAGCTTCCTTTAGGGGGAGAAGACCTAGTCTTAGAGGAAGATTTGGAGGTAGAGGAACAAGTGTGTTCACTGGAAGGTGTTTCTCTTTCCATCAAGTTGGAAATTAGTCCTTCAGGTGTCCAAAAAAGATAGGTGTAGGCAGCCAAGGTGAAAGGAGAATTTAGTTACTTCAAGATGAAGATTGCTAAAGTACCACTTCATTCCATACTATTGCATCTTCTTCAAACATGCAGGCCCTAAGATAGGAGAAAGCTTGATGTTTAACAAGTCACTCTTGGTACCACTCAACCAAGAACCTCCTCAAAGAAATTCTATCTTCGAGATAGCCTGCAAGGTGAAGGAAAGGTATGTAAAGTCATTGTTGATTTAGGATCTACAAAAAATCTAGCTTCTAGTGAAATGGAGAATAAAAAAGGTTTACAAAGAATCCCACATCCTATTCCCTATAAAGTTTCTTGGCTAATTAAGGAGCAAAAAACTTTAGTAAATGAGTAATGTTATGTTGTGAGTTTTAGTACTATTTGAAATTGTGGCTATGGATGCTTATCATCTCCTCCTTGGTAGGCCTTGGAAATATGACACAAATTCCCAACATGAAGGGAAGACTAATGTGTATACCTTAAATAAAGGTTGGGAAACTTACACTATGACACCATTGGTTGGAGAACCTAAGGATTAAAGTGTACCTAATACTATCATATTAGTAGGTGAAAAAGAATTCTTCAAGAGATTAAAAGAAGATAAGATGCCATGTTTTTTTGTTGTTGTGAAACCCAAGGAGAATATACCTAAGAAAGAGAATAAAACACAAGAGACCTTGAGGAAAGTAGGCCCAAAGGAAGTTGCAAATTTGTTGGATCGGTATAAAGGGATAGTTGCTTATGAGAACACATATGCCTTACCACCTAAAAGGGAGATAAGCCATTGTATAGACCTTATTTCTGGCTCCACACTACCTAACAAGGATGTCCACAAACTAACTCAAGAGTAGAATGTTGAAGTAGAAAGACACATACAAGGATTGCTAGGAAAAGGTTTCATAAGGAAGAGCATCAGCCCTTGTCTTGTTCCAGAAATATTAGCTCCTAAGAAGGAAGGTACATTGAGAATATGTAGTGACTCTAGAGCCATCAATATGATAACTATCAAGTATAGGTTTCCAATGCCTAGAATAGAAGATCTCATGGATTGCTTGGGAAACACAAGATATTACTCCAAGATTGACTTGAAGAGTGGTTACCACCAAATCATAATTAGAGAGGGGGATGAGTAGAAAGCTACCTTCAAGACCAATGAGGGATTATTTGAATGGGTTGTAATGCCTTTTGGCCATTCCAATGCTCAAGGCACCTTTACGAGATTGATGAATGAAGTCCTTAAGCCATTCATTAATTTTTTTATTGTTGTGTATCTAGATGATATCTTTATTTTTAGCAAGGATAAGCATGAACATCTTACACATCTTGATATGGTCCTGAAGAGGCTACATGGGGAGCAGTTGAAGATAAACTTGGACAAATATGTGTTTTTGTAGGAAGAGCTTGTGTTTCTTGGGTTTATCATCTCTAAAGGCAACCTAAAGATGGATCATTCTAAGGTTGAAGCCATATTGAATTGGCCTACTCCAAAGTTTTCTAGTGAGGTAAAGATTTTTCATGTCCTTGCTAGCTTTTATAGAAAATTTGTAAGGAATTTTAGTGGGATAAGTGCACCTATGATTGATATTATCAAGGGGGGAAAGGAAATGTCAATTTGTGTGGACTAAATATGCAGATCAGTCCTTTGAATACTTGAAAACAAGGGTAGCACAAAAACCTATATTGGTTTTTCCTAATTTTAACAAAGTTTTTAATATTGAGTGTGATGCAAGTAAGAGAGCAATTGGTGGTATCTTGAGTCAAGAAGAAAAGCCTATGGTCTTTTTTAGTGAAAAACTTAATGAGGTAAAACAAAAATACTGTACTTATGTTCTAGAGTTGTATATCATGGTTCAGTCCCTTAGAAAGTGGAGACATTGCTTATTACCTAAAGAATTCATTGTTTATATTGTTAATTAAGCCTTGAGTTTTTTGAATAGATAAGAAAAGATGAACCATAGACATGTCAAATGGATAGAGTACTTTTGGCCATATACCTTCTTTATAAAGCACAAGAAAGGGGTGGCTAACAAGGTAGTTGATGCCTTGAGTAGGAGGAATCTTACCATTCAAGAAATCCAATTGGAGAGTGTTGGTGTTTATACCTTGAAAGATATGTATCCTATAGATGAAGACATACATGAGGCTTACCAAGTTTATTTGGAATTAGGGGATAGATATCATACTGATTTTGCATACTATATTGTTTAAGAGGGCCTTTTTCAAAGGAATTCAAAAATGTATACCTCAGTGCTCTATGAGGGAAAATATAATTAGGGAAAAGCATTGTGGAAGCCTAGCTAGTCATTTTGGTCTTGACAAAACATTGGCATTGGTAAGAAGATTTTACTTTTGGCCTAGAATGCAATTAGATGTTAGGAAGTTTTTTGAAACTTGTTTGATCTATTAAAGGGCTAAGGGGACAAGTTCTAATCAAGGCTTTTATGCTCCATTTCCTATACCTAAAAATCCTTGGGATTTAGTCAGCATGGACTTTGTTTTAGGACTTCCAAGGACCAAATCTTGTTATGACAGTATATATGTGGTTGTGGATAGATTTTCCAAAATGGCACACTTCTTTCCTTGTAGGTCAACTCATTATGCTTTTTGTATAGCAAGTCTTTTATTTAAAGAGGTTGTAAGACTTCATGGACTTCCTCTTATTATTGTGTTAGATAGAAACCCAAAGTTTGTGGGAAACTTTTGGCATACCTTGTGGAAAAGACTAGGCACAAATCTTGCTATGTCATCTACCTATCATCCCCAATCAGATGGGCAAAATAAGGTTATCAATAGGTCCTTAGGTAACCTTATTAGGTTCCTTACCAAGGAATATGGTGTTGCAGGGGATACTATTTTACCTAAGGAAAAGTTCTCTTACAATGACTCCATCAATAGGAGTACAAGAGTGATTCCTTTTTAGATTGTATATGGCTCTCATCCTAGGTGTGTATAAGAGCTTAGGGGAGTAAAAAAAATTGGCTAGAGGAGTGCCCTTATAGATTATTTTTTTGAGGTCATGAGAGACATTCACCAACAAGTCAGAGAAAGGTTACAAAAGAGCTCTCATAAGTACAAGAAAGTAGATGTATGAAGGAGAGAAGTAAATTTTGATGTTGCAGACATGGTAATGGTACATCTTAATAATGAGAGGCTTCCTAAAGGGAAGTATACCAAGCTCTACATGAAGAAGATTGGCCCATTTCAGATTCTAAAGCAATGTGGTCCTAATGCATATAAAATTGCTTTAACTATTGAAATGGGTATTTCACCTATATTTATTATATCATACATTTATGCCTATAAACCTTCTAGCTATATTGATATTGGTGTTGCAGGGTCTACTAATTCTCTATCTGCAAATGTACTTCAAGGTCTACCAAAGCAAGTACCACCAAGCATTGAGTGTATTCTAGAAAATAGGATTAGTAAGACTAGGATGCATACATACCATGAATACTTACTTAAATGATAGGAAAAACCTTTAGTCAAGGCAAGTTGGATGAATTCTAAGGATATAGAGAAGACTAGTGTGAAGCTTTCAAACATTCCCACTCAAGGGACTTGAGTCTCTTTTGGCTAGAGGAGTATCGTACAGGGCCCCTAGTGACATAATGAAGTTGCTGATAAACTTGAAGGAGGCTCATGATTGAACAACATGGGTTGATGACCCACATCATCAATATGATGGTTTTTTCTTTTTGTAATAAGATTGATCCTATTGTGAGGTCAAGGAACTTAAGGTGCCTATATAAGCCTAAGATCACTTAGTCCTAAGGATCTTGCTTTTTGGTTATTTTAGCTAATAAACTAACTCTAGGTTTGTTTTATGACTCATTGCAACCTTTTATGGTCCTAAGTGTTGAATATGTCCAAGTGATTAAGTTCTAGGAATCAATTGAAAAATTGCATTTTGCAAGAAAATTTGCTGACAACTTTTTGTCAATTTTGACAATTTTTGCAAAAATGTTACAAATGGTCTTGTAACTACTCCAACCACCAAAGTATTGGTTTTAAATGATGTATTTGGATGCTAATACCCTCTAGGAGGTCGAGGGTGTAAGGAGGTGTATGTTCAACAAGTTTTTCATAGGGAATATATGGATTTTCTGAGCATTTCTTTATTGTACAAAACTATGCAGATTGGGAGACAAACTCGAGTTGCGTGAATTTGTAGATTTCTAATTCTATATTATATTACACTTGATTTCATTTTTTTTGGTTCAGTTTTAAGCAAGTTACATCAGTTTTACTACAAGTAGGTTTATGAACCCTTAAATTGAGGGTTTCAAGGAAGATGTGGCCCTAACCTACAATTCCACAGTTGGTTTTTCATGGCCTTCTAGAATTCATAAGGTGAAGGAATGCAATTTAAGATTCCAAATTAGTGTATTTTTCTTGCATGATTCAAGGGCCCAATGAACATGCCCTATGCTAAATATGGCAATGTATTCAGTCAAGAAAGTGTTGACTTCATGGGTAGGACTTGGAATGAGGCCCTAGAACTTGGTGATTGGTAACTTCTTGGTGAAATAAGTGAGGAAAGATATTCTAAAATAGAAAATCACACCTAAGTACCCATTTTTTTTCATTACTAGGTGTTCCAGGCTTAATTTGGCTATTTAGGCTTGTGAGGCTTGTGTAGGATTAGGGGTGCTAGAGTATGTAGGGAAGTTGGTGTTTGGGAGATTTTAAGAATTTCCAAAAGGGTATCTAAAACCCTAGTTTTTTTACCACATTCTATGGGAAAATTCCATGTTACTATCCTAAAACAAGTAAAAATGCTTCAAGGGGAATTAGGCCTCTTAAGAGAAAATCTGCATAGTAGAAGTTGGTGGAACCAAATAATTGCAGAAATCCAATCCTTGAGTGTCCCTTGGAAATTTATAGGTTTTAGTTTGGTCCAAGGAACATATTGGATTCTATTTCCTAGTTTTAGCCCATTTTCCCATTGTTGATCCCTAGAGTCAATAAGGGAAAAGTCGCTTTGAAAGTTGAAAGATTGGATAGAAGTCTTTGAGGGCTCTAGAAGAAATTGATAAGCTAGATTTACCTTAACATTTTCAGTTTGTGGTCTCACTAGGATTTTGGTGTGAGCACTCTACATCATTGTTGCTTCTCAAAAAATGCAATAATCTTGGCCATTTCACTGATTTTCTCCCTCTTTCATCATATGCTTTTAGAATTCTTTCATACTTGGTCTTTAAATCAGTAAACTTATGTTTTTATTTTCTAGCTATGCCCAAGCTGAAATTAGAAATTTCTTTAATCCTGAGGGTTGACTCTTCATTATCAATTTTTGCCACTCTAAACACTATTAAGCTCCTTGTTTGGCTTGTGTCTGAGGATTCTTGATGCCTTGACTTATCTATATTTTCCAAGGCCCAAATTAACAAATGTTCATGGTCTTCACTATACTTTATTCCTTTGTAAGTCTCCCTGGCCTCTTCTTCATTTATGTATTTTGTATCTTTTTCCCATTTTGATGGTATCAAATACCATAGCATTTGCAATATCCCTTTTAGGGAGAATAATTACACCAAAATATTTCACCATTTTCCCCTCTAGTTCTAGGGTAGTCCTACTTTCCATCAATTCCTCTTTTATTTCTTCTCTTATAATAGATTTCTCTTTCTCAGGTTGCTCTATTTTCATCTTTTTGCATTTTTCTTCAAAATTTGATATACTTGATCTCCATAAAAATTGAACAAAAGACTTTGATTAACAAAATCATCATCAAAAATAAATTCTTTTCAAGATTTCTTTATCATAGGGTCCATCACTTTCCCTTTAAAATCCTCTACTGTAAGATCCAACACTAAAATTGGGGGCTCTTATAGCACCCCCTCCTCTAACATTGTAGTAGTTACCAAAACATCGTCATGAACTCCCATTTTTCTTGAATGTTCAGTCATTTCTTTTTTTCTATCTAAATGCATAGGGTCTTGGAAGGTGAATATTCTTCAACCTTTGATCATTTTCCTTCCTCCAATTTTTTTGTTTTTGTAGAGGGCTTTGTAGGAGGGCTCTTTGAGTATTTTCTCTTATAGGTTGGGGGTGGATGAATATATGTGTTCCTCACAGTAGCATACCACCCTTCCTCTAAAGATAGTATCTTCCTTAACTCATTTCAGATACATTTGAGAATCTTTTCATTACCTCATTTTCCTTATCTTGATATCCATTGATCAAGGCATTCCTTTTCTCATTCAAAACTTGAAAAATCTTAGCAAAATGTGTCATCAACTTTTTCAACTTATCATCCCACAATTTTATATCATTTAATGGATCATAGATTTTGTCTAAATCATTGATAAAATACATAATTTTTCTAGACACCCTCCACTTCTCTGTATTTACTTATTTCTCTTCTAATGAGAATTAATTCCTGATAATATCCTCAGGGTAATAGAAATTGTATACATGGTCTTTTTCCTTAGTTATTACCTTGAACATTTCATACAAGTCCTCATGGTCTATGAATCTTGTATGAGATTGTGCCATATTATATTTCTCTATAAATTTTCCCAAATGCTTCCAGTCTACTTTGGTTTTGAAAAATTGATGTACTATGATAAAGATGGAAAAAATCATTCCTCTTGACCTACCTATCAACTCCTCTTCTAGTCCTCTAATTTTCCATAGACATTCTACAACACCTACCTTAAGAGGAACTTGGAAGGGTAGTACATGAGGCATTCCTTGAAAACCATAACCATAAAATTCTAAAAAATTGTGGACACTAGATATGGGATGTTATTGTTAGCATGAATGTTGATGGTATTCCTTTGGGGCAGTATCCTAAGCATTACAAAGTATTGACATGTTGTATTCCTAATTGTGTTTGTCATTGATGTCAACATAGTAGTAAGTCTGTGGAGATTGGTATAATAGCAAACATGGATCATAGTTGTATGAAAAAGATTTTTATTGTCTGGTGATGTGTAGTCAAGGACATGTTGTACCTTGTGTCTTGATAATGATGTTTAATGCATAGGGTTTGAGTCGAAGATCTACAAAAGCTATAAGTGATTTACAGAGAATAGTATAAAGACAGAGTGCATGGAAATAAGTTTTGGATGATCCTATTATATATTCTAGCAAAAATATAATCTAGTGATGCATGGTCAACCAATGACAAAAGATAGTCTAATGGTGATGTCACCAAGTGCATAGGTCCTGAAGTCACATGTGTGAAGTTTTGTTTATAATGTGAGCTAAGAGTTCTATTGTAAACATGAATTAATTAATTATCTTATTATAACTAATTGGGAAAGCGTCAAGGCCAACTCAAGGAATTATTGTGAAGATATAGTATAAAGGAATGATGTTTTCCTTGTTTGTAAGTGTGTGTATTTTGTGAAGTGATCAAGGAAGTGCAAAAAAGAGAAGAATATTTTGTAAATGTGAGTAAGTGGTCCAAGGGATTATTGGATGTAAAGTTTGTGATCTTGTATTTAGAGTAGAAGGAGAAGAAGTATGATTGACAGAATAGAGAGAGAGAGAGAAAGGAAGTACAATTCTATTTTATTATTTGGCAAGGAATAATACAGAGATCATTTGGATAGTGGGTAATTGGTATTTCCCTCGAAGTTGTTTGCATAGTGGTCCATCTTCCTTCCATAACTCCTAACAAGGTTGGCACAACTCCTAATAGGGTTGGAATCTCCTAAAAGAGATTTAAAGTCTCCTAACAGGGATTGATATGTACTAAATGTTGTTATAGACTCCTAATAGGGTCCATCCTCTAATATGGAATATTTATTTTAGTACATTATCTTGTGGGTATCATCCTCACTACGGTTTTCCCTCTGATCAAGGGTTTCCCTAGTTAACATATTTGGTGTTATTGTGCATGAGTATCTTGTTGTGGTTTATGATTATATTGTTCACTTGGTTAAGTTTGATTAAGGTTGATAATTATGATAATATTTGGCTAACTGATTCACCCTCACCCCCCACTCTCAGTTATATTGGTGGACTATATATTCTAAAAATTGGTATTAGAGCATCAGGTCCTTGAAGAGAAATCTTAACAACTTTGTGAAATCCATGTTGAATATTTTCAAAAAAGATAGTCCCAAATCTGACAAATGAAATTTTGACACACAAATGATGGAAATTCTTGGTGAGTTATCAGATATGTGTAAAGATATGAACATTGAGGTTCCTAATCCAAAATTAGTTTGTTGCATACAAAAGAATAGATGTGCAAGAAAATCATTATCTGAAGTAGAAATGAAGATCAAAGAAGGAATTAACCTACTTATGAAAAGAGAGATAGAAGGTATGAAATTTTTTTATTTGTTGGACACATAAAGAGCTTGGTCATTTTTCATCAAGATGTCCTATGAGACCAAGAAAATCTAGAAAGAGTTCACTTTCTAATGAAGATAATGAGCCTAAATTGGTTAAGGAAGAGAAATTAAAAGAAGAGTTAGCTCTAGTAACTATTTTTTATGATTATAATCAAGATAGTAATCGACAGAATGTAGAAGTTTTCTTTGAGATTAACAATGATTTGTAGAATGATGTGCAAATTGTTGAGAAAAGAAGAGAAATATCTGAGCCAAGAGAAGAGATAAGAGTTGAGTTAGCAACTTCTAACTCTAACAGGAATCTAAAAAAGAATCACCCTCCAAAGTAGATAATTGTATGTAAAGACTAATGAGTGAAGACAAGAAACAAAGTTAATGAAGAGATATGTTTGATTTCTCAAGATGAACCTAAGAGTGCAAATGAAGCATGTAAAGATGATCATTGGATTCAAAAGATGAAGGAAGAATTAGATCAAAGTGTAAAGAATGAAATTTGGGAATTATTTCCAAGGCCTAATGACAATAATGTTATTGGAACAAACTAGTTATTTAGAAACAAGATGCATGAGCAAGGTGAAGTTGTGAGAAACAAGGCTAGACTTGTGTGCAAGGGATATTCACAACAAGAAGGAATAGACTATGAAGATACATATGGCCCTTTAACTAGAATGGAAGTAGTGAGAATTTTCTTGGCTTATGCAACAAATAAGAAATTCAAAGTGTATTAGATGGATGTAAAATCAGCCTTCCTAAATGGAGAACTAGAAGAAGAGGTATACATTGAATAGCCTAAAGGATTCCCTATAAAAAAAGAAAAAGATATAGTATGCAAACTGAAGAAAGATCTATATGGTCATTATCTGAAGTAGAAATGAAGATCAAAGAAGGAATTAACCTACTTATGAAAAGAGAGATAGAAGGTATGAAATTTTTTAATTTGTTGGACACATAAAGAGCTTGGTCATTTTTCATCAAGATGTCCTATGAGACCAAGAAAATCTAGAAAGAGTTCACTTTCTAATGAAGATAATGAGCCTAAATTGGTTAAGGAAGAGAAATTAAAAGAAGAGTTAGCTCTAGTAACTATTTTTGATGATTATAATCAAGATAGTAATCGACAGAATGTAGAAGTTTTCTTTGAGATTAACAATGATTTGTAGAATGATGTGCGAATTGTTGAGAAAAGAAGAGAAATATCTGAGCCAAGAGAAGAGATAAGAGTTGAGTTAGCAACTTCTAACTCTAACAGGAATCTAAAAAAGAATCACCCTCCAAAGTAGATAATTGTATGTAAAGACTAATGAGTGAAGACAAGAAACAAAGTTAATGAAGAGATATGTTTGATTTCTCAAGATGAACCTAAGAGTGCAAATGAAGCATGTAAAGATGATCATTGGATTCAAAAGATGAAGGAAGAATTAGATCAAAGTGTAAAGAATGAAATTTGGGAATTATTTCCAAGGCCTAATGACAAGAATGTTATTGGAACAAACTAGTTATTTAGAAACAAGATGCATGAGCAAGGTGAAGTTGTGAGAAACAAGGTTAGACTTGTGTGCAAGGGATATTCACAACAAGAAGGAATAGACTATGAAGATACATATGGACCTTTAACTAGAATGGAAGTAGTGAGAATTTTCTTGGCTTATGCAACAAATAAGAAATTCAAAGTGTATTAGATGGATGTAAAATCAGCCTTCCTAAATGGAGAACTAGAAGAAGAGGTATACATTGAATAGCCTGAAGGATTCCCTATAAAAAAAGAAAAAGATATAGTATGCAAACTGAAGAAAGATCTATATGGTCTGAAGCAAGCACCAAGAACCTGGTATGCAAGGTTGGAAAATTATTTGGCAAAGCTTAGATTTGCTAAAGGTATAGCAAAAAGTAACTTGTACTTGAAAGAAATAGAGAATGATTTGTTGATAATAGTAATATTTTTTGATGACATAATATTTGGAGGTAATGATGATGAAAGTGATAATTTTGCTAAACAAATGAAGAATGAGTTTGAGATGAGTATGATAGGAGAAATGAAGTTTTTCCTAGACTTGTAGATTGTGCAAAATAGTGATGGCATTTTCATTTCACAAGCAAAGTCTTTGAAATACTTGTTGAACAGATTTGTCTTGGAAAGTTGTAAGCCTATTGGTATAACAATGATAACTAGTCACAAGTTAGCTAGCAAAGATGAGACACCTACAGTTGAGAAAAAGAAGTGCAGATCCATGATTGGAGGCTTGAAATATCTGATTCACACCAAACTAGATATATAAAATGTAGTTGGTATTGTAGCTAGATTTCAAGATGATCCTAAGGAGTATTATTATGTAGTAGTAAAAAGGATATTCATATATTTGAAGGGGACAATTGATTATGGAATATGTTATGAAAAATTTAGTGATTTCACTCTATGTACATATATTGATGTGGATTAGGTAGGTAACATGTATGGAAAAAAGAGCACCAGTGGTGGAGAATTTTTTCTTGGAGGAAGATTGGTTTCTTGGCTAAGTAAGAAACAAGATTGTATCTCATAGATTACAGTTAAAGCAGAGTATTTAGCATCAACAAATAATTGTAATCAAGTGATGTGGATGAAGAAAATATTGAAAGACATTAGGATAGAATTTTCAAAACTTGTTATCATATACTATGATATCACAAGTATAGTAACTATGTCTAAGAATCTTGTATTGCATTCTAAGACTAAGCATATATCTATCAAGTATCATGTTTTGAGAGAGAAGGTAGCAGAAAAAGAGATTAGACTAGAGTATGTGAGTAATAAAGATTAGATTGCAAATATCTTTACGAAGCCCTTTCCTAAAGATACATTTGATTACTTGAGAGGTATGCTTGGGGTTATACCCCTTCCTACTTTAGAATAGATGATATAGAGATTGCATCAATCTAGTGGTGTAGAAAACTATTGTTAGATTGGACTAAATGTTGATGCTTCCTATATGGGGGAGTATCTATGGTAGATGAGTCATTAAGGACACTTGGTACTTGGTGTTGAATAGTGTTCATTGACACTTGAGCTGGCTAAAGTCTTTGAGAAATAGTTGACATAATGAGGTCTTTGTCATTGATGTCAATGGGGGCAAAGAGAGCATGAAAAACATCTCCTAAGTGTATATGAGGGGCAAGAGTGCATAAAAATATGAACTTTATTAGGGATATTTAGAAATGTTTATGAATATCTCTATGGGGGAGATATACAACATGAAGATACATGATAGAGTAGTGTTCCAGAGGATTTTCATATTTGATTGATGAAGAAGATTTGAAAAGATGAGAATAGCAGCAAAAACAATAGTAGAGTATTGTTCGGTATTCTTGGAGCTTAGATGTTTTTCATCTATGTTTCCATCAACATAAAAGGGGGAAATTTTTAGCATGAATCCTAGTGGTATTCCTTTAGGGGAGTATCCTAAGCATTGGAGAGTATTGAAATGTTGCATTCATGACTATGTTTGTCATTGATGTCAATATAGCAGTAAGTTTGTGAAGATTGGAAGAGTAGTAGAAAGAGATCATAGTTGTAGGCATAAGATTTTTGTTTTCTAGTGAATCATGGTCAAGGACATGTTATACCTTGTGTCCTAATGATGAGGTTAAATATACAGAGTCTAAGTCAAAGATGTACAGAAGCTAGAAGTGATTTACAGAGAGTTATACAAAGACAGAGTGCATGGAAAGAAGTTTTTGATTATCCTATTATATCTTCTAGAAGAGATATAAGTTGGTGATGTGTGGCCAGCCAGTGATAGAAGATAGTCTAATGGTGATGTCAACAAGTGCGTAGGTCCTAAATTCATATGTGTGAATTTTTGTATATACTGTGTGCCGATAGTTTTATTATAATCACAAATTAATTAATTATCCTATTATAATTAACTAGTAAAGCCTCAAGGCCAAATCAAGAAATTATTTGTAATATATGGTATAAAGGGAAGATTTTTTCCTTATTTGTAAGTGTGTGTGTTTTGTAAAGTGTTAAAAAGAGAAGAGTATTTGGTAAATGTGAGTAAGAAATCCAAGGGATTATTGGATGCAAAGTCTATGATGTAGTATTGAGATCAGAAGGAGCAGGAGTTTGGTGGACATGATAGAGAAAGATGAAGGAAGTACAATTTAGTTCTATTATTCTCCAAGGTATAATACATAGATCATTTGGATAGTGGGTTCAATGGTCTTCCCCTTGAAGTTGTTTGGATGGTGGGTCCATCTGCCTCCCATAACTCCTAATAACAAGGTTGGCACAACTCCTAACAGGGTTAGAATCTCAAAAAAGGGATTCAAAGTCTCCTAAAAAGTATTGATATGTACTTAATGGTGTTATAAACTCCTAACAAGGTCCATCCTCTAACAAGGAATATTTATATTAGTACATCATCTTGTGGGTATCATCCTCGCTGGGGTTTTCCCTCTAATCAAGGGTTTACCTAGTTACCATATTTGGTATTATTGTGCATGAGTATCTTGTTGTGGTTTGATTATATTGTTCACTTGGTTAAGTTTTATTAAGGTTGATAATTTTTATGATTTTTGGATAATTGATTCACCCCTCACCCTAGTTATATTGGTGGAATATATACTCTAACAGTTGTCTTTGCAATGGTGACTCACTTTCAAACCAGTAGCATATTTCTTAGGTCTGATTAATTTTAAGAAGACCTTGGGAATCTAGGGGTTATCTGAAGATAATAGTGCACTAATTTTTGAAGCAAAATACCTATCAAACATTACAAAACTATCATCTATTACTTCCCAATGCATGTCATCACTTCACAATTGTATTGGTAACTTCTCCCCTTCATGTTCTTTCACTATCTTCATCTCCTCTCAAATATAGACACTCCTTTGAAGAAAACACGTGTACCACCTATAGGGATTATCAACTCTTCCCTTGCTTATCTGAATCAATCCATTATAAATCTATTTAGCAAGATATGAAGCAAAATAAAAAATTAAAATCATCTCGTACTGCAAAATTTGAACTATCATGTACATTAATTGAATGGGTACATAATCCTTCTCATCCACACCAAAAAATTTACACAAAGACATGTACACAACCTAAGCTCAATGAATAAAATATGTTTTCAACAGTGGCTCTAGTGTGGATGATGAAACCAAGGCTACCTTTCCCACCTTCATGAAATGTTCTTGCCTAGGACAGTTCCTAAGGTAAACCCATTGAGCTTCATAATTTGATTGCAATTTATCAAAATCAGTTATTTCATGGAGGGTGGAGTCATATCCTTTAGCAATTAGAGTTAATAATTAGGCCACCTCTAGAAAAATTTCTTGCTACATGGAGGACTGGGTCATATCCTTTAGCAATTAGGGTTAATAAGTCAACATCCATGAACACCCCTAGGACAATCATCTTTCCCAAGTAAAAGTTCCACACATTTCTATGCGTGGTATCCTTATTTCTCTAAGAGAATCATCTCTTGAAAACCAAAAAAGATCATGTAGATGTATGCACATACTAGAGAAGATTTCCCTTATCATAGAAACCCTTGTCAATTTTCAGCCTAGGGGACTTTTGAATTAATGCTTTACCCTTAGTTGAATCATTTGCAAATAATCCAATTATTCTATAAAATCATCATGGGTGCTCCTATCCATATAATTTATTTTTCCACTAAATTCTTTCTGAGGAGGCATCTTGAAATATATTAAAAGATCACACACAAGTGACCTTTTCTCAATTTTCATGTGTAGAATGAACAATTTTAAACAAGAGGATTTACTTACTTACCTTTCTGCTTTGGATCTCTTTTTTTATTTGCAAAAATAATCCCTATCTTTCTCATAGTTTTTTGTAGTAATGAAGGTCTCTTCTCTTTTCATAAGTAATCAATAGAATAAACACATTTATAAGATATACACTACAAGTGTCATTTTCACCATTAATTATTGTAGCACAAACTTGAAATAATTTTTTTGTCAATTTGCTACAAGCGATGGACATAAAATTTCAAAAAAATGATTCAAATATGATGCATTAATTCAAAATGATCTAATGTTCTTGATTTAATCTACATGTTGGGTCATTGTTCTAAAGATGATAAGGCAGTCAAACCAATGAGATAGTGCCAACTATAAGCCAACCTTTACCCTGTGGAGCCTTATTGGTGCCTTGCAAGCTTATGGAAATGTGTCACTCCATCTCATTATTTCTTTCACTAAAAGTCTTCAACCTCCTTTCAGCAAAAATATGATGAATGTTGATTTACCTTGAACCAATAGTAACTAAGCTTGGGTAAAACAGTGAAACTTTGGGACACTGTCGATGAGTCTCTTGCTCATATTTTCTAAAATCTTTGCACTTTAAGAATGCAAGAAAGTGAAATCCCTAGATTTTTTCCTCAATCTGACGGCCAAGGATTTGTGTATTCTTCAACATGCTTTTGTGTTAGACTAGGCTCCACTAGGACATGCATCAGGAAGTTGTATTATTATTTTCACTAAAGACCTTTCATGTTCATTATGTGAGAATGTGACAACCTTCAATGTTCCCAGATTTGACAATTGAAAAGCATAGGCCCTTTACTCTGCAATCTGGCCCACGATAGATGTGTGTCAAATGGTCACATTCTCTCTTTTGATGAAATCACCACACCTTCATTATGAGAGAGCACAGAAACCATCAATCTCATTTCATCTGATGGTTGGAAACAAGGTGGCATAATTTAGTTGATGAAAATATGAATGCCCCACATGGGGCATGTGGTGGATAGTCACTTTCTTACATTTGGTAAACACTTTTGAACTTCATTATGCAAGCAAGAAACAATCATAGATGTACCTCAATCCAATAGTTGAAAATGAAGTGACCTTTTTCTTGTCTCAAGCCCACCATGGGCACACATCATGTAATCACATTATCAAATTTCATAAAATCACCACCTCTTCATGATGCGAACAAGCGACATCCATTTATTTGCATCATATCTTATGGATCTAAAGTGAAGTAAGTATTTACAGACTTTTATTATTTGGTTGTCCCACTAGACACATGTTAGGTTCTCACATATTTTCAAAGGATAATAACCTTGCATCTCTTTAATGTGACTATCCAATGACCAAAGATTTTTCCATGATTTGATGGCAAGAGACTGAGTCAATCACTTTAATTTTTTTTTCTTAGTGGGGTAAACATTTAGCAAATAGAAAAATTCCATGTGGAGTTAATTAAACATTTCAAAATACAAAAATGTTAAAATTCATACATTTTCATCCAAACATGAGACAACCCACAAAATGCAACTTGCACTAAAAATATTTAATTAAATGAAAAGTCAACCTAGAAGAATAAAGGACATAAAAGCGAGTTTTAGGGTTTCTTATAACCTAGGGATTTCTTCTAAAAATTCAAAATGGAAACTAAAAGGTTATAACAATATCAAATGTTTTAACCCAGGATCAAGCTGAACCTTCAAATAAAACTCAACCCTAAAAAACATGGTTAACACAATGGTTCTTGCAAATGCAATGGACTTAGAAAGGTGTACAAATGGATTCATGAAAACTGAAAAAGAGACACGCCTAGAGTATTTTTGGTATAAAATTGAGTGGTGAAATTTTTATAGGCTCATCTATCATGGGTTCAAAGTTATAACATCTCAAACATGCCTACTAATCCTGCATCAACATGTTAGAAATTGGAAACAAAATCATGTTTGAAAACTGATCAAACGGATTCATCATAAGCTCAAAATTGAAATGTAACATTTCTTTAACCCCTATAATATAGTGGTAATAAATTTCCACATTTGGGTCAACTGGGTCAAAGTTATTCAAGGTCAAATGGGGCTTCCTAAAATTCTGGGCAAAGTGCATCAACAGAACAATAATAAACATTTGGCTTTGGGGAAATATAAAACCTTATCAAAACAAGTAATAATTAATTAAAAAATTAAACATAGGATCTTTGTTATGCACACTAAACATTTCCAAAGTGGAAGTTCATGACATTTAACTAGGTACATGATATTCAAATGTAAACTAGCCTTTCGAATATTATTTGATACTTAGGCAAAAATGCACGTTATGATAAGTGCTCAAAACAAAACCTCACCAAATGACTTGAAAATTAAAACTAATGACTAGAGGTTCTTGGATATACTAAATGAAAGGTAATCAACACCTAAAATACATGATTGGACTCAAAACAACATCTAAGCACATAGGCACAAAAATAATTGATATGGGGACTATTAGAAAAGTTCAAAAATATGGTACTCAAAAATCTTGTGGATTTTTGAGTTCATACATGAGTAAATGAGCTTTGATATCAATTGTTAGAAATAGAAAATCCAAACATGAGGGGGTTGAATCATTATATCACAAAATTTTTCCCATCTATGGATATCATTCATAATCTTATAACTTCCATAAATGACTAAACTGATCAAGTTGAATAGTAAACACAACCATAAAGTAATGAAACACATAAAACTGTATTTTTTTAACTAGGGAAACCTTGGCCAAGGGAAAAATCTAGTGGGGATGGTACCCAAAAAATGATCCACTAATCAAAAGTATCTTGTGAATGATATCGACCCTCTAAGGAGTCTATTACATCTATATATTGCCTCAGTCCTTGTTAGAGGAATAGCCCTTGTTGGAAGCCTCAACTCTATTAGGAGTTTTTATTACAATTACAAAATGTACACAAAATGACCCCACTACCTAAACATGCAGTATACAAAAGCATAGATACAAAAACCTCTTCCTCAATTTTGATACCTCCAAAATATTATATGATCTTTGTAGCTCATTGTGGCAATTTCACATACTCTTCCTTTTACTCTTTGATCATAAAGCTTTCATCACAAAAAAAATCATAGATATCACAATAACCACACTGAACTTTGCAATTCAAATCATTTCTTTATACCATAATATTCTTCATTGTCAGCCTTCATGCTTTCAAATGTGTCCTAAAAAAAAAGAAAAATACTTCATCCACTTAGGGTTGACATTTAGGATTTCATCTGTAATTAGTAAGTAATTATTTTACTAGAAAAAATAAATTTTTAACACCAAAAAACATGTTTCCTTAATTCTATCATGCTCTGTCTCTAAATAATTGCAATTGGTAAAACCATTATAAATATATTTTTATTGACTGTACTAACTCATGCACTTAGGCACAGTATCCTAACATACTATACTATCACCAAGTAACTGTGCATGTTCCAATAATATCCCTATGAAGCTCACCAATAAAATTGGGCCTGTGCTGATAGATATCATTCATGATTCATAGACAATTATCTAAGTCTACTTACCAAAACTTCATCTTCATACTTTTCTCACTTCATACAGAGTATATGTTTTCATAAATAACAATCTCATACTATTTACCTAGCCAAATTACCAATAGGGTCATTACCCTAAGTGTACATAATCCAATATGACCATCAGTAGAAGTTATGCTACATCTTCCCGGGTGTTGTTTTCCTTTGGTTTCTCTTGTAGCAATTTGTGTTATTTAATTTTCCATGGTTCTTTAATTAAGAGTTAGCTTGCATGATATTGGATCTTGGTGCCTTGTTAACACATTGACCTATATCTAAGACCACGTAATGTAATGTACTGTATCATGTATTTTAAAATCAATTCATTCAGTTAGTCCTATATTTAATGTAATGCATATTTCCTATTATTGGAGATTTTGAACTCTAAGCTTACTTGCATGTCCTAGTGGCTATATATGTAATTATGTTGAGTCTTAGAAGGAAGTGGTAAGTAAGGCTACTCATGAAGAAGAAGTTAGAGCTTGAATAGAACATTTTGATCTGTAATTTGGAATTATACATTGGTCATAAGTAGGAAGGCCTTATAGCTTGACATATAGTTTTTTTTCTCATGCCAATCATTCTATCATTAGTGAATTTATGGTGAACATTGGATGTAATTAAATCTTTGTTGTTAATTGAAAGTGGTCTCTTACACTTATATATTGTTTTCTTCTACTATGTTGTATTTGTTGGAGGCTTGGTTATCTCCTTTGGGGACTCACACACCTTGTATTACATCAATAACACATAAAATACTAATCCAAGTCCCAACAAGATTCCTAATAGTTTCCTAGAGAAATCCCAATTAGATCTCTTGATAGGAATAGTCAATCCAACATATCATATGATTTTTAGATAGTAATTTTGATGGGAATTTAAATCTAGTCATTCATATTGGTCAAGTGAATGGTCTAATGAGACTAAACTATCTTATTTATAGTTTTTATCTTTCTATCGATGAACATATATTGTTCTTTTGATATAAATCTTAAAAGCAATTCTTGGAGGTAGATAGCAATATTAGAATAAATTATCTTATACATTTAGTTTTTCTACCTATATGGGTTAATGATATTTAAAGTATTCAACATCATGCATTTTTATGAGAAGTGATATAAATTTTCATTTATTTAAGTATTATTTTTTTAATAGATGACTCTTCAATCGCTTACATGTAATCATCATTTATAAAATGTCGAAATTGTTAATTTATGTAATTTTCTTGATTTTCAAATGCAAGGAAGGTATTTTATAGTAAGAATTCTTTTACATAGAAATTTATAAAATTACATTTGTAAAATAACTTATCATAGTGAACATCCTATATTCATTATGTCACACTTGTACTATTATTACTAGCTCTTAATCTCCCTAATGTGTACACAATTGAATTGGGCTTATAAATGGTTTTAAGCATTTCTTAGGTTAATTGTAAATATGTCTAACATTATTATACTCACTCTTCTTAACCTTGTTATGGTCTAAAAATAAAAAAAATCAATATTTTAAATTTAATTATTATATAAGAGCTCTTATGGCCTGTGGCGCCTCTATTTTCCTACCCATCACAACTCATTTCTCTTTTCCTCTCCAATGCTATGGATCTCATGTAGCCTCCAGAGATGCTTCATGCTTTGGCCCGAAAGGTAATTCATCCACATTTCCTTGCTGGTAATAAATTGATATTGTCCATGAAAAAATATGATTTATGGAATGGAATGGCATTAGTTGGTGGCATGTTCTCACATACTCAACTTCTGCAAAAACATGAGTTTTTTTTTGTTTTTGATGCTCTCAAGAAGTCGATAGACAACCACAACTTTGTCTATTTGAAAAATGCATTGCAATCTACTTCACGATCAATGGGATTCCAAATGGTGGAGAGAATCAGGAAGGTGGGACATGCCATGATTGACCTTCAAAGGGTTTCCAATTTATCAAACTCCATGGGTTTGAATGCAGCCACAGTTAACTTGCAGCCGCATGACCAAAATATTTGGGATTTAGTCTTTGAGGCTAATTTTGATTTGGGTTGGTCCCATGACACTTCAGACACATGTTCTAGCTGGGGGCGCCATCCTAGTGGGCAAGGGTCTTCTAAAGGTGGAAATTTGACCATTTGGGAAGGAATTCATGATAGTGACAGTAAATTTCTTCGAGGCTTTGACTACTTTTTAGGATAATTCTATGAATATCTATTTTTGATCCTTTTTGTTGAAGATATTACTTGGATATTGATAATCCTATTGTATGTAATGAATGTTAAAATTTTGTATGGATTCATATCCTGATCCTGATGTAATGGTGAAAGATAATAATCTCATCCTCTATAACTATTTCTCCAAATACTTATTTTATGTATATTATAGGGATGGGACTGAGTTTTCTTACTGATTCTTTCCCAGTTGACCTCTTTGAATAAGTTTATTAAAATATTATATTGGCCTACCACTTCTTCTTTAAAAAAATAAATTAAAATTAATTATTATATATTTAATTTTGTTTAAAATTTAGATCAATCACAATAATAACAAAAAAGAAATATGATATTTTGGGTTTGAAACATTAAATAATTACAAAGTGTGGTTGAAAATAATTATTGGGTGGAATAAATAAATAATATTAGGATAAATGGGATCATTTTTAAATCATTAATAGGAGTAAATACATGTGGTTAAAGTGAATTTAGGAGGTTCTAAGTTGTTATGTTTAAAGTTTGAATAATTATATTTTATAACCTTTTTAAGGATGCTAGAATGCATGAAACTAAATTTATCTTAGAAAACTAACATTGATTCCCCCATTTACTACTCCTCAAGAAAGAAATCATGTCGTTCTCTGCAAATATTTCCTCTACAACTATTTTGTACTATGCATCTTATGTGGAAATAAGTTTGATGGAAACTAGTTGAGGGATATTTCTTAGACCAATTTTTTTTCCCAATTATTAATGAACATAAATTAAGAAGAGATGCCACATAATATTGTTGGTATGTCAAGGAGAGTGCAAATGAAGCCTACAAACATCTAGGTGTCTATAATATCTTATTCAATTCACTAGAATTTCATAGTCTAGGTGGCTCATCAAAAAATAGAACCTATGCTATATTTGGGCATAAATTTCATATCAAGATTTTGAACAAAAGTTAAATTGTTGCAAAATTATTCATCACTAATAGGAATGATTAGAAATTGAACCTAACTAATTTGATCAATTTAATAATAGTTAATGGATTAGTTGTTAGATGTGCCTCTTATACCTTCATAATAATTTTAATTTACTTTGATATACTCTTTAATAGTCATTATGCTTACTTTCAATTGTTGGAGTCAAGTTAGAAAATGGATTATTTGAATACGAAAAGGATAACTTGAACTTGGGGAGTAACACCTTACGTGGACTCATCTTAGATGATATGAATGTGATAATATAGTGCCTATGGTAGATAAATGATAAATAATATGATTAATAAAGTTTTTGAAAGTGATGTGTATTAGGTGCAATAAATAATAATAATAAATGATTAGATGTGATCTTTATTTACGAGGGAACTAAATTGAGTACAAAATAAAGAGGGAAGTTATTGAGTACACACTTTTTATCTCCATTTTTATAAATGAAAATTATAATAAAAATAATCATTTGAATTTTCAAAATGTATTAGGATAATAGAAAACTATTTTTCAATTAGTTGTTAATTCCATTCTATTATGAAAAAATAAAATAATTAGTCATCTAAGACCACAATAAAATCAAATGATTAAAGAAGACTACAAAAAAGACCAGAATAGAAAGGTAATTAAAATGAATAAAGAAGACTAAGAAAAAGACGAACTCTAAAAATTGCAACTCATTTCATTATTTTTTTTAATATAAGATACATCAAATGGAAAACACATACTAAAAGCTATTAAAATAATCTATGAAAGCCTAGCCCTAAACTTTATATAGCTAAAAGCTAGCCATAAATTTGGATTTTAATGAATTCCAAGATAACTACTACACATAGGATATGAAATTCAATCTGCAACCTTTTTATTTCTTTATACTTATATCAAACATTAAAAAAAAAACATTTCTTGCTTGCCTCTCATAAGTCCATTTATACCTCCAACACATAGGACATTCAATATAAAGTCTTTATATTTATTTATACTCAATAAAACATTAAGAAAACACATTTCTTGCTTGCTGTCATAAGTCCACATATACCTCCTCCATATGAAATTCAATCTACAATCTTTATATTTGTTTATACTTTTAAAAAATAGTAGTAAAACCACATGTATTGCTTGCTTCTCAAAAAGTCTACTGAACTGTCTTATTCATAGAATTTGAAAGCCTATGTTCTTATATCCAAACTGAAACTTTGCTATAATAAATTTTAATAAGTTAAATAATTTAGCTTCATAAGATCTAAACTAAGGTTTTAAAGATGATGAACAATCCAATCTACTAAAAATAATTAATATGTACTAATTATTCATAAACATAATTACAAATTTTATCTTGCAAAATATATTTTATAACACAATGACCTAATATATTGGTGTAAACTAGATTTCAATTCTCAATTAGTTGTTTTCCAATTAAAAATCAAATTTACAACTAACCAACTACTTAAATGTTTCAAATAAATAAAATAAAAACTATAGTTTGAATTTGAAATTCAAATCTTATGGTCTAGGAGCCTTCTTAATTGGCAAGAGCTCCTTATGAAAGGCACTTAGTCTAAAAGTCTAGTCTCCCAACCCACATTATATCAAAGGGCGTATCACACTTGCATTACTTATCATATAATTTTTTTTTATCTAGAACACTTAGGTGAAAAGGCATAATAGTCGCTTAGCTAACTTCATGCATCTAGAACTCCTAAATTTTAAGTCGAATTTTGCCTTTTTTCTTGGTGGTGTCCCTAAGTATGTGAGGGAAGAGCTTAATGCTAAGGTTTTAATTGTTGGGTATTCATGGATCTCTTTGTATAGATAATGGAACACAAATGGGGCAAAAAGTGTCATTTCAAAATGCTTGCTCAATACTTGCTATGTTCATGCACCAATAGTCCCTCACTCAAAAAAACACCAGTACTTGTAGTTAAGTGATCTAGTAGTCCTTATGAAAGGTCCGAATAGTGGTGTACAAATAGGTCAATCACCAAACAAAATAGCTAAAAATTGCTTTAAAAAATCGACTATTAATAGAGGTGTGATTGACTAGTAGTATACATGTTTTAATTTTTCCGGACCCTTTTATGAACAACAATTGAAAATATCTATGACAAAACTATCACTATTATTGATGTCTATACAATTTACAAAAGAAGTGCCTATTTCCATCTCAAAACTTATTCATTCTTTATTATTATTTTTTAAGCAAGGACTAAGATTCTTAGATTCTTATAGAATGATGACACATAATCCAACTTGCCTCCTCAAAAGAAATGTCCCCATCAATCCAAGCCGGCATTGCAATTACCTTGGGTGTGTTTGCTTCGAATTGAAGGAATGGTTTACCCTCTATTAGTAGCTAATAATTTTAATGCTAAATTTTATAAAAATAAAATATAATAATAAAAAACAGTTTAATAGTGGGATTATTAAAGATTACTAAACTTTATTCACTAATAAAGAAAACAATTCAATCGTGGGATTAAATATATTTATATTTGGGCATTAAACGTACACGTTTAGCTAAAACGGACTTGTACAGCATGAGATGATAATAATAATAATAATAATAAAATGGTTTTAATACAAAAAAGTTGGGGAGAATAAAATATATATATGGGTAAACAAACAACGTGATAATCCCCACCGCAATGGCATATTCCCCGGCACGAAATGACTGCTATTTTCAGCTTAACCAATTCTCTACGCATCCCTCTACGAAAGGGATTCCATCATTATTGTTTTATTTCCTACGGAAGAACATTGAATAAACCCTCCAACTATTTGAGGTATGGCCAAGATATAATCTTTACTTTTGAGTTGAACGTACCTCATTATTTAGGAGGTCAAGGGAGGGAAAGTATCATTTTCAAGTGGGTGGTGGTGTTTGCTTTTGGGTAGGGGTTGATGAAGATTGATTCGAAAATGATTTAGTAGAATTTTAAGAAAATATTTGATAATTAGTTTTATGGGTTTAGACTAGTAAAGATCTCTATCGATAAATAATAATTTGTTATTTCATTATAGGTTATTTTTCTTTCATTAGGTCATTACATATTCAATGTAAGATAGATGTGATTGGAATAAGATCATTAAATAGGTTGTTTTTTTGGAGCTTCCTAGATTTTACATAAGGATCACAATCTTCAATAGTTAGATAGTCAATATCAAATTTAGATGTTGTCCCTACTTAAAAAGTGGTAAATAGTTGTCTTATTTAATTGGCCAAATTTTAGCTTTGACAATATAATTTTATTTGTGGTTTAAGCTTAGCTCGAAGTTTTCATGTTCATCTTAAATTATATTTTGTTTGATGACTTTTCTTTTTCTGCTTCAAGTCAAAAGCGTTTATTCTTATTCTCATAGTTGTTGTAACACAATTCTAGTAGATTATCAATTGATTATTAGATATAAATTTTGAAAATCATTAAAATAAAAATAAACATAGTCATGTGTGTTATCCTTTCAAATTGATGATCCCAATAATTTATGGCAACATCTTTGTTTAAATTTCTTTTAGAAATTTTTAAAACATTTCATTCAAATCAAAGGGCTAGAGGACTTTATTTAAAATGAACAAATGTAAAGATAACACACAACAACTAAAACAAGAGATAGAGAATTTGTTTATATTTTAAAGTGTTTATTTCTAAACTATGTTTATTTGGATTGATCAAATGACGTGAAATGCAAGTTAACACTATTTTTTGCATTATTGTTCATGTAAGCAATCAAGAAATGTTTGACAACACTTTGAATCTCCAAGTTAAAGTTTTACAATTGTTAGAAGCTAATGATAAAATAAATGTGTTTGATATTTACATCTATTACCAAAGAATGCAATATATATATATATATATATATATATATATATATATATATATATATATATATATATATATATATATATATATATATATATATGTTTCGAAGTTGTAAACCATACATAATATCATTCAAATGCTTGATTTAACCATTATTTTAAATTCATAGAAACTTAATAGTTGATTAAACAAGTTTGGAAGATGACACAATTTTGGGAGATGCAAAATTATTTATAGTTCATAGATACACCAAAATTCCACTAATTTGAAAAACTTAGTGAGAAGAAAAGCATGCTAACATTTTAGCCACATAGTCAACATGTAGATAAGTGACCATTCGATCTTCTAAGAAATATGTTAACAACCCATTTGTAGTGGCAAGAAAAAAAAAAGTTGTATTTATTTACATTGGTGATTATTGATAAAACGAATATGCAAGTTCAAGAGAAACTTTACATGGTGGATGTAGAAAAGCATTCTTTATAGAAATTTCAAATTGCTTTATTTTTTAGAGGTATATACTTTCCTTTTATTGTTTTGGTATTATATATTGTAACTAATGCACAATAATAAGCACCCATTTGTGAATTATTTGGCAAGCTTTATATTTGCCATCAACATCCATGAAACGTGCACCTTTTTGTAGTCAAAGAGAAAAAAGAAAAAAAAAAGTTACTTTGACTATAAAAAAAATATTTTTAAGATGAAAAGAGGACAACATACATTGTAATAGTTAGTAGTGCATGAAAAGTTGGACTACTTTGACAAAAATAAGTGTAGTCGTTGCTAATTAGGGGGATGCATGATTATTGTCATTTTTCTTTGATTCAATATCTTGTGTTTTAGAACTAGCCTTGGACAAAAAGTGTGTACATGGATTGGTTACCATAAATAATATCTAATAACGGTAGATTATAACGCTTAAGATGTACAACATCATTTAGTTTTTTCTTATTTCAAAATGAGTGACATTTGAACACCCTAACAAAATCCAAATTTTAAAAGAACCAATAAGGAAATCATAAAAGTAATAATTTCCACATTATTAACTACTAATTCAAATAATTCTATTACATTTTGTTCATAAAGGTGCACATGGAGAACAAATGCATATTATTTGAGTACAACATTAGCCAACTACAAAGCAATAAAGTACCCAACTACATAACTCCAAAAGTGAAAACAAGAAAGAGCTAGTATCATGTGTGTTTAATAAGGAAAGAAATCTCAATTTTGAAAAACTTAATGCCTTGTCATGGACACTATTAAGCTAAGATATTAACCTTAAAAATTCTAAAATTATAGTTTCTAGTTTTGAAACACGAACTATCAAGTCCATTGATCTAAATAATAGTTTTTAAATTTTATGTCCTCAGTGCATATTGGTTACCTTTAAAATGAAATACACATGCCATTGACAATGTTGCATCTTTATTATACAATGTTTCATAGTATCTCTTGGCATGACATGGCTTTTGTGAGACAACCTTAAAATCAACTAAAACATATAGAGAATTGAACCATAGACCTCAAATGCTATAATTTAGTAAATTTGTTCCAAACAAAACTAATAATTTTATCATTTTTTCCATAGTGTTTTTATTTGGTGGACTCCTTCAAACAACTTCAAACATGTGTGAGAATCATATATGGGATGCTTATAAAACTTTTTTAATTTTTATTTATTTATTTTTTAAACATGTTATATATTTAACATTTGCAAAAGAGTATCCATATCATATAACAAATATTGTTGGAACAACTTGTAATTATAATTGGCTACAACAATTTAAAAATGTTAGAATTGTCCATGAATAATTATAAGAGACAATGGAAGTAAAAATGAGGGATTCTTAAAAATATTAAAGTGGTAAACCACTAAACTTAAAATTTTAAATTTTTATCTTAAGTAGAGACAAAAATAATCTTACAATATAGATCACATTGTGGTATGACACAAATTACAAAGTTGAAGTGTAGTAAAGATGACAAAAATAGCAATGTATATTTCAAGATGGAAGGTGAAAATTTCTTGATTGTTGAAGTATTTGTATGTGATATTATCTTTGGAGGAGATGATTGCATGAGTATATATTTTTTTGAAGAAATATAAAAAGAATTTGAAATATGTATGATTGGCAAAATAAAATCTTTACCTGGTTCTAAGTGATACAAATGGAAAATGAAATTTTCATTTGTTAGTTCAAATATCTCAAAAAAGTATTAATTTTTTAAGTATGAAATAAGATTCAAAACCTGTATGGGATCCTATAGTCATAGGATGTAAGTTTTCGAGGGATGAGAATCAAACTTCAATTAATGATACTCTTTGCAAATCAATGATTAGAAAGTTGCATTACATTATGTTGGTCTTAGAATGGTTTTGACATTCGAGTGTCAACACACTTAACCAATTTCACTATACAAGCTGAGTACACTATGTATGCTGAGCTATAGTATGTGCTGAGACAGAATTTCAACAGGTGTCTAGTGACTTTAGGTGCTGAGTAAGTAATAGATGTTGAGTTATATATAGCTGCCGAGTCACAGTTGATGTCGAGCAAGTTAGAGTGCTTCATATGCCGAGCGAGCCTAAATCATACATGTGTTGAGCAAAATAGAATGTAATAGGTGCTGAGCAAAGTAGGATAGTATATGTGTTGAGCACCAATAGTCTAGTATGTGTCGGGTAACATAGAATTAGCATATGAGTTTGTGCCCTCACAAACTCAGATGTAAACCATTTTTGGAGCCGACATGGAAATATTTTGAAGGATAAAAAGGATAAGAAAGAATCTTGTATATTTCCTATGCAATTAGCATGCAACCAATCAGAAAAATGGAGAAGGCATGCAACCAATGAGAAAAATGCAAGGAATGAGCATGAATTCAAGATTCAATATGGATTGTAGATCCATACCTAACCCTAGTCTATGAAGTCTTTATAAGGAGGCTTAGACCCCACGATTTTATGTTGCTGAAGAGAAGTTAGAAGGAAATTGCCAAGCTAATAACAAATTGTAGAACAGGGCAAACAATAGAGGCATCATAGACTTAGAGAATTGAGTAGCAGTTACACATTCAGTTGATCAGAACAGGATAAGGGATAAGAACAAAGATCAGATCAAGCAAGGGTCACATCAAAGAGAGCAGATCAAGTGCCTAAATCCAACAATTAAAGATTACATACTGTTAGGTTAATTATTCTAATACTTTCTTGCCATTGTATTAGATGTTGTAAATCCTATATTGATAGGTTAGCTTAACAGCTAGGTGGGAGAACCTTTGGAGAAGGTGATTGGAAATCCTATTGAATTAGGTGGATTTAACAAACTATTGTAAATCCTTTAACAGGGTGACACTTCTTGTAAAGTGTTTGTAAATCCTTTAACCAAGTCACTATTGACATAGTGTAAAACCTTTAATAGGGCAGACCTTTAACAAGGTAGACCATTAGAAGTGGTCAAACAATTATTGCTGCAGTGATTTTGTGGGTATCATCCCCACCCCAATTTTACCTTCTTATTCTTGGAAGGTTTCTAGGTTACCAAATTTGGTGTTATGTGTGTTATGTGCATGTGTTTGCTTGATGTTCACTTAATATGTTTACATGCATGCATCTTATTTTTAGTTATTTGATTTAATGGATTTAAAAGGATAAAAACTAGTTACTTCTGATTCACCCCACCTCTTAGAATACTCTTCCCATTTTGAATATTCCAACAATTGGTCTTAGAGCTATCTGGTTCTTACAAGAAAAAGCCTGACAACTTAAAGAAAAGGTCTAAAGATGGAAGTCTTCAAACTTGGAAAGATCATAGATAATCAGGTGATTGATGTGCATCTCGCTCTACATAGATTGGAGGAAGCTAGAGAAGAATTGAGAAAGTCCTCAAAAAGAAGGAAGGATATAACCATACTTGAAAATGACATACACTACAAGAAGATTGATATGACACAAGTGTTTTCCAATGGATATTCCAAGGAATTTGATGCAACAATAGCCAAACTGATGGAGAAAAATAGAACACAAGCTGAATAAATCAAAATACTCAAGCCTGAACAAGAATCACAAGCCATAATGCTTTGTGAAGTGACTGAACAAAAGAAGAGAACCATTGAAGACAAGGCCATGATAGAAGATGACAAGAGAAATCTTACCAATAAACTAGAGGAGAAGACAATTGAGTTTGAAAGGATCTCAAACATGTAGCTGGCCACCTTAATCTATATGATGAATGCTCATCATGAGCTAAATATGAACGACATTGAGATCTCCACTCTGGAAAATGCAGAATGAACAATTGCATAATGAGTTGAAGAGCGAAAAGGAGATAGCAAAGAGCTTCAACAAATCAAGTGAAGCCATCAAGCACTTTAAACAATTGCTGAAATCACCAAGATCTAGCAATGACACTTTAGGACTTGGTTACACTAGCATTGAGAAAGGAGAATCATCCAAGACTGTAGACGAAAGGAGTAACAAAGGTAAGAACACTAAACCTACTTATCATTTCTGTGGTAAAAAGGGACATACCTCTAATGTGTGTAGGAGCAAGAATGGTCATCAGCATGACAAGCCTAAGAAAGTAAGCTTTTGTCACAAGTGCAAAAAGCAAGGACAACAAACACATGAATATAGAACCATGACCATGAGGACACCAAGATTTGATGGTCACTGCTACAACTGCAAAAAGTATGGACATAGAAATTTTGAGTGTAGATCAAAGCCTATGTGGACACCTAACCAACTTGCAAGGAGAAACAACCATGTGCACCACCACAACTAGGATTACAATACCAGGAAAAGATGTCATTACTATCAGGAGTATGGACACATTCCTAAAAATTGCATAAGGATACATTTTAGAGGGAATTAAAGCAAGTGGTTAAGCCAAACCACATGTTTTAGTTGCTTGAAGACTGGACATATCAACAGGTATTGACCAACAAGGGCCAAGGCAACCAAGTTAGAAGTCAACAAGGGTAAAGAGAAGGTTGATGTTGAAAAAATAAGAGGGCAAATGAACAAGACTTGGAAGAAGAAAGATGAGTGCAACACATCAGATGGAGGGATCACTTCACCCAAGAGGTCAAGTGATGACACTTCATCCAACTAAGAAAAAGAAAGATGTATGGCACTAGTATGCAAAGGTATATCCTACATCAGTCCCAAAGAACAAAGGAGTACTACAAAGAAGAAATCAGCATGAGAAAAAATGCCAAGTCAAAATTTTGAAGAAGCTGCCAAGTTACCCTTGGATGTCAAGCAAAGCTCCATTACATGCTGAGTTGCTAGTAGCGACTGCGTTGATAGTTGATGTTGAGTGAATGAAATTCAATGGATGCAGAGTTATGTTGAAACCTTCAAGTGTCAAGTTTACAATTGTATGCATTAGGCAATAAATGCTAGGTTTTGAATCATTTAAGGTTGAATTTTGCTCATTTTTACACCATTCAAACATAGAGCAAAGACGAGAAGAGTGTAGAAGTGATCAAGTAGCAACCTAATAGCCATTTGCACAAATTTCAACAACAATTCAGCACAAACTCATCAATTTAAAGGTATCTATCAGGTGCTGAGCTATGTAGTGTTAAAAATTTATTACATATTTAAACCCTAGTTTGGTAAAATAGCATCAAGCTCCAAAAACCCCAAAGGAAAAGAGAGTCATGAGATTCAATTAGTCAACAATGAAGTCAAACAGCCCAAATTCAAACCCATTCTTGAGGTTGCATATAAGAATGACCCAACCGGTGCTTTATCCATTATCCCATCCAAAGTAAGTTATGGTGCAAGATGTGAGAAAGTGTTATAACTGCAAAATTGGCACAATAGGTGATCTTGAAATCTTCCAAGCCTACAACAAGTTATGTGATAACGAGATACTAAAAAATGAATTCGAGATAGTTGAGAAAAAGGATTTGGCAAATGCCCTAGTTTTTCCCACGATGCTTAAGATTGAATGGATTTGCATCATTTTGAGTTAAATTCATGATGGCTATCTATGGCTGGAGATAGGACCTATTAAGATTACCAAAGGGATAGTACATAGAGTTACGAGATTCCCAACTCTAGATTGGCCAAAGACCTTGAGAAGTGATAGAAGGGAGGCCATTAAGAAGAATATAGGAGCCAAATGGAACAAAACGGGAATGACCATTGACACTGTAACAAAACCCCTACTTGACTTTGTAGTTAGAGTTATTTCACACAAATTCTACTAATCAAGTAGACTGAACAATGTACCCAGTATAGCTATTGATATAGCTTACAAGCTAGTAAAGAAAGATCATACCTATGATCTAGTAGAACTAATGCTTCAACAAATAAATGAAAATTTGGGAGAAATAAGAAGATCCAAGGGAGCACAATGTAAATTTGGATCAACATTAGTCTACATATTCTTCTATGTGATGGAAGAATTCCCTTCAAAAGGGAAGGTAAATTGGAATTCCAACAAGCCTACAATCGGACAAATCAATGAGTTCATTGATTATATGGGAGATAATTTTTAGGACTTTAAGAAGTCCATGAAGCAGAGAATGAGAATACCAGTTTCATTGGTAGAGCAACATGTCAATGACATATGCTTTTTGGTTGACATTAACTACACATACATTCAATTTGTAGTGTCAAGAGTAAGATGGCTTAGGCCACTAGGTTATGAGTTGGATGTGGACCAAGCCTCAGCTCCAATCACTATCCTACTTGCAGAAGATATTGACAAAGCTGCCAAACCTTTTGGCACATATGATGTGGTCAAGTCAAAAGTTGAAACTAAATTGAAGATAACCTCTATTATTAAGAGGAAAGAAAAATTAGTAAGGAAAATCAAGAAGAAATTTGGAGCTAACATTGAAACAATTGGTACAACAATAGAAGAAGAAGAAGTAGAAGGAGGAAGTGAAGAAGAAGAAGAACAAGGGAAATGCCCAATGGAGTTGACACAAGGTTTAGGAGAAGATAAGGAGGAAGGTGTTGAGGAAGAAGAAGCCAAGGAAGCACCTACTCAAGCTGAGAAAAAGAAGAGAAAGGCTAAAAATCAGCCTGCAACTCAGCCAAAGGCCAAGAAGGTAGCAAAGCCCACTCAAACAAAACCAAAGAAACCTATAACAAGGGCTACTACAAGGGAAACAACACAAAAGGCCAAAGAGGAAGCAAAAGAGAAAAAGAAGGTCACTGAATAGCCTACTGAAGAGCCAAAGAAAAGAAGAAAGTATGTGGCATAGCTAGATACTGATGATGAAGATAGAATAGAGTCAAAGGATATCAGCCAATTTAGAGTGATAAGCTATCCTCCCAAGTTTGCAATTGATAAACTTTGTGAAAAGATTAGGAATGCAGATTTAAATGATTTAAAGAATCTTGATTTTAATAAGCTCAGTAGAGAAGAGAAAAATAAAGTAGAGGAATCTAGGTATGCCATGATGGCAGAATTCAAAAATACACCTCTAGAACTTGAAAATACCATGCCCAAGGAACTGTATGAGATAATTGAAAATAAATGGCATTATTGTTTGAAAATGGAGAAGGAGATTAGAGAATCTACTTTAGACTAAGTGATGCCTGACCTAATAAAAGGTTAAATAACAAAGGCAAATAAGAAACATGGTGACAAATTTACACCTAAGTATAGAGCCTTCAGCATCCTACAAAACAAGATTGAGGATGTAATGAATAAATCCACACAATTTTGGAAGTCAATTTACAAGGTGACTAATGACAAAGATGAAGAGGAAAATAAGGCAGAAGCTAGTACCAAGGAGAAGGTAGAGGCAAAGGAGATAGAGAAGTAGGAAGATGAAAAGAAAGAGGAAAAGAAAGGTGAGGAAGAAAAAGGAGAGGAAGAGAATAAAGAGAAAGAAGAGGAGGAATAAGCTAAGGGAGATGACATGGCAATAGCTGAACAACAAGAGCAACAAGAGGAACAAAGTGTGCAAGACACACAAATGCCACCTCCTAATCCTCCTCATGTAACCATCACACTTGTAGACACAATTACTATCAAAGATGTTACTGACAATTCAGCTCAGAACATTAATCCCCTAACTGCAGAGGATCTCTCCAGGATCCTTCACCAATCTACTTTACAGGCATAGTCATGCACAAATCCTATATTGGTGAGTGTTGATGAGCTACAAAAGGTAGTAGTAGAAACATAGAGAGAAAAGGTGAAATCACAAGAACCACCTTTCACCTATATAGTTGCTTGCACTAAAATTTTGATGCTTCCACCACCTACAACAAGTGATACTATTCAAATGCTGAGTATAAAAAAAGGGGAAGACACAAGAACAATAGGATAGACCTCTTCATTTGATCCCATAGTACAAATAATAGGTACACCCCCAAAAATTGTGATTGATCAAGGTAAATCAAAAGAGGAAAAGGAGAAAAGAAAAGATGAGGAGCAAGCTGCAATCCAAACATTGATTGAATTACCAAAAACTGGCACTCCTACACAAAATCTTCAAAAGATGAGCACTGAAATGATATCATTGCAAGTCTGAACACTAGGCTCGAGCTCTACAAAAGGTTTCTAGGATACTTCACTATGGAGATCCTGAGCTAGATGAAGAGATTATTATACCTCCTTATGACTCCAAGACCATAACCATTGAGTAGATAACTGAGATACAAAATGCACTGGATAGGAAAAAAAGGTAGAAGATACTCAAAAAAGAATATAAACACAAGCAAGCATTGAATGAAATTAAGAACATCTTCATGGATGTATTCAGCTTGCAGTCACTAGAAGAATCAAAGCCCCTAATGGAGCAACTATCAAATATAGTTGACCAAGTGACCTATGAAGACTAGGATACTAATGCTAAACTCGTGGAATGGTTAGAAAGAAAATTTCAAGGGAAGGTAAATGAAAATATATCAAATGATATAGCACTAGCACAGGTAGAGTTGGCTAAGAAACTTGAAAATGTCAAAACTATACTTAAGAACACTTTCTCATTGTACAACAAACTATGTGACTTTTCCAATTTCACACAAAAGACTAGCCAATGCATATTGAGCTTGGAGAAAAATCTTAACATTTCTAGCATGCAGTTACCCTTAAATCTAGTTCAAAGTGAGAAGCATTTTACACAATTAGTTCACACTCAAAGGGAGTTAGTTGTACTCATAGCAGAGGAAGCCAATATAAAGGCTAAATTGATGCAAATTCAATCCTCTATCACCCCACATTTGGAAGTCCTCCACAAGGAGCAAGTATATGCAGAATCAATTCTAAGAAATATCCTAATCTTTCTACACTTGATGGAATCATACACGTTGCTACAGAGACTATCATCTAGCACAAATCTCTAGACATTGCTTTGGAGAATTGGGATGTAGCTTTGAAAATAATAATGGAGGTAAATAGTAACTTTTTGGCTAATCATGGTATTACTCCTTAGAACCCTTTGACATTAGTGTCAAAAAGGGGGAGATATATGTTTTAGGGGAGATATAAGGGAGATATAATATTTTGATGAAGATATAACTAAGGGGGAGAATACTATAAATTTTGATTACATTCTTTCATTCATTTTGAGAATAAAAAGGAAAGTTTGTAGATAGCCAAAAGGGGAGATACAAAATTTTGACAATCATATGGAAGATAGCTCTATTCCATATAAGATCTGATACAAAATGCAAGAATTACATAGCCCTGATAGATCATATATAGAACATAGGCACAAAATACAGGTATAAGGAAAAAGACAAAGAGTATTAGGCACATTAGCATAGAATTTTCATTTCAAGAATGAATAAGGCACAATCAGCTCAGGGGGAGTTATAAGGTATATTGTTCCTTACAAAATTTTGAACAAGTTTTGAAATTTTGCATCTATGCCGAACATAATGAAAAATATACTCATAAGGTCAATTCAATATGCATAGTTAAGTGTTTTTGACACTCATGTCAAAGGGGGAGATTGTTGGTCTCAGAATGGTTTTGACATTCGAGTGTCAACATGTTTAACCAATTTCACTATACATGCTGAGTACACTATGTATGCTGAGCTATAGTATGTGCCATGCCAAAATTTCAACAGGTGTTGAGTAAGCAATAGATGCCAAGTGATATATAGGTGCCAAGTCACTATTGATGCTGAGCAAGTCAGAGTGCTTCATATGTCGAGTGAGCCAGAATCATATATGTGTTGAGAAAGATAGAATGTAATAGGTATTGAGAAAAGCAAGATAGTATGTGTGTCGAGCACCAGTAGTCCAGTATGTGCTGAGTAACACAGAATCAACATATGAGTTTGTGCCCTCACAAACTCAGATGTAAACCATTTTTGGAGCTAACATGGAAAGATTTTGAATGATAACAAGGATAAGAATGAATCTTGTATATTTCCTATGTAATCAACATGCAACCAATTATAAAAATGGAGAAGGCATGCAACCAATGAGAAAAATGCAAGGAATGAGAGAGAATTCAAGATTCAATATGGATTGTAGACTCATACCGAACCCTAAGTCTATGAAGTCTTTATAAGGAAGCTTAGACCCTACAATTTTATGTTTCTGAAGAGAAGTTAGAAGGAAATTTCTAAGTTGATAACAAATTGCAGAACAAAGAAAACAACAAGGGCATCATAGACTTAGAGAATTGAGCAACAATTACACATTCAGTTGATCAGAATAGGACAAGGGATAAGAACAAAGATCAGATCAAGAAAGGGTCACATCAGAGAGAGTAGATCAAGTGCCTGAATCCAACAATTAAAGATTGCATAGTGTCAGGTTAATTGTTCTAATACTTTCTTTCCATTCTATTCAATGTTGGAAATCCTATACTGATAGGTTAGCTTAATAGCTAGGTGGGAGAACCTTTGGAGAAGGTGATTGAAAATCCTATTGAATTAGGTGGGTTTGACAACCTATTTTAAATCCTTTAACAGGGTGACAATTCTTGTAAAGTGTTTGTAAATCCTTTAACCAGATCACTATTGACACAGTGTAAAGCCTTTAACAGGGCAGACCATTAGAAGTGGTCAAACAATTATTGCTGTAATGATTTTGTGGGTATCATCCCCACCCTAGTTTTACCTTCTTATTCCTAGAGGGTTTCTGGGTTACCAAATTTAGTGTTATGTGTGTTATGTGCATGTGTTTGCTTGATGTTCACTGAATATGTTTACATGCATGCATTTTATTTTTAGTTATTTGATTTAAAGGATTAAAAAGGATAAAAAGTAGTTACTTCTAATTCACCCCCCTCTTAGAAGTACTCTTCCCATTTTGAATATTCCAACACATTATACATAATATACCTCATATTTCTCATGAAGGTGAGATAGTTGCTAGATTCAGTCAATTTTAAAGGAATCACATATGGTGGTAGTGAATAGGATAGTTATATATATATATTAAATATGTTAGGATTAAGCACAGACAAAAATAAAAATTACATTCAAATATAAACAATATAAAAAAAAAATATATCACACAAAAGAGAATAGAAGACAACAAGATTTAACATGGTTCACCCAAACCCTAAGCTACATCCACCAAATAACAAGTCCAATATTATTATGATCCAGTGAATACAACCTAATTACAATGCGTAATCCCTTACAACTCAATACCACTGCAAGAAGCAATTTTCATATCACACCTTATTAAACAATCCCTAGCCCTAAGCCCTTTTATACAAGTATTTTTGTTGCGCTTTAGGGTTAAAATTAGTTACAACATGTTAGCCATAAAGTGGAAAATAAATAATAGCCAATTGGTGAATAGTATCCCAAAGAATTTATGAAGTATGTATAGTACTTCCTTGATCAGTCACCATAAACTAACAAAAAAAACAATCGATTATGGTCTTTGGTATTCTTATTGTGATGATTTTCTCTTGAATGTGTTTACTAATGCATCTTGGTTAGGAAATGTTGATGACAAGAAAATAATAGGTGATGGAGAATTTTATTCTTGAAGCAAGAATTGTTTCTTGGATAAGGAAGAAAGAAAATTATATATCTTAGTAAAAAATTGAAGTTGAATATATTGCTTCCTCAAGAAATTATTCACAAAATGTTTTGATCAAGAAAGCCTTAGATGGGATAAATAACAAGATAATAGGTACAATTAATATATATTGTGATAATACAAGCTTTATTAAAATATCAATGAATCTACTCCAATATCCCAAGACAAAGTACATTACAAGTAAGTATCATTTTCTTAGGGAAAAGGTATAGGATATGGAATTAAGAATGGACTATGTGACAACAAAGGAAAAATTTGCAAACACATTTACCAAGACTTTACCTAAGGATGAGTTTGAGTACCTAAGATGTAAGTGATGCAACAACATCTTGTGTTGCCTTGCTATCTTGCTCATCTTTGTTCATTATGCTTGTTAATGAAAAGTTCCAGTGGTTGTAAAGCTCTAGTTGCTTCCAAGTTTAGTATTGGTCGAGTTATTCAGTATTAACTGAGTTGCCCAGTATTGACCAAGTTCTTTGGTGGCCAACTATTCCTTCATGTGTTGAGTTAACCTAATGCTTAGTGATGCTCAGTTCCTTCTTTGATTGAGTTTGTTTGTAATTGGTTCCTAGTATGAGATGACTTATGTATTTAATTTGGGTTGTGAATTTAATATAAGGATCTTGTCTTGGGATGTTTGTAGACCATTTTGATTTTGGTCATCTATTATATAATCATCTAGAATATTCTATAAGCCATTTTGGAAAGTATAAAAGGGGTTGTCTAGGCTTAGGTTAAGGATGAATTAGGGTGTGGTCCCATGAGGGGGGCCTGCAAGATCTATTTTTGTTGAGTGGGTGGTCCTATGAAATAAAATAAAAGTTTGCTACAAGATTAATTGGAATCTTCTCCTCAAAAGTAGCAGTGTCTACTTTTTAGGGTGCAAATTTAAGCAGGTGGAAAAGATGGTGGCCTAGAAATTGCCCCACTAGCTTAGGCTTTTCTTATGCCACTTGTCAATCTTATACCAATTTCTAATTTTTATCAATAAATTTCTTAAACATATTTATTTATTTAGTTAGTGAATTGAATATGTTAAAATTAAAAAATTCATGAGACCACTTGCTTCCATAAATAATGGTACTTAAACTTTTTTAGAATAACTCCACTACAAAATTCATCGGACCTCCCACTTAAAAATAATCCTAAAAAATCTCTACAATGCCTGCTAATTTTTTTAGGAAGCCCCCTCTATGGGGATTAGACCCTTAGAGATTTTTTAGAAGATGATCCTAGAGGAGTGAGTTTAGAGTTATATTTGTAGAGATCATGGATCTAGAAGTTATAACTTTTGTGTTGGCTATAACCCATAAGGTCTTACAGATGGGTGTGTTTGTTGACAATTTGATGAATTATTAAAGATATTGTTATTTCTACTATCCTTGCTATTGTTCTCTATTGTTTGCTTCAGTTGCATTTACCTAGTGAGGTGGTTGGATAGTTAGGTGCATCTCTATCTCTATCTTTTAAATTTTTTCCTTGAGTTAGGTGTTGAAAACAATTATTCAATTATACATTGTCATTAATGTTACACAAATGTTACACTCTAACAAAGAACTACTAGTAGTGACTGAGCTAAGAAAACTCCACTATCAATCGACATAACTTTAGAAGAAGCCAAGTTTAGTGATGAAGTGCAAACCATGCTAGGTCATTCATTGAAGGATTTAAGTGTTAACTGAATCAGGTCAGTTACCAAACGGGTTCAATATAAGCCGATTCAGATCAGTTACCAAGGAACTCAGTGGTAATTGAGTGACCTAGTTTTAGTTTTAGCTGACCAACATGATAGTTTTTATTATTATTTTATTTATGTAAGCTGGCTTAGTGGATGTTAATTATTTATTTGTAAATATATTCAAGCCAACTTGACATTGGATTTCATATATATAAAAGTTCAAGTTATGGATTGAAATATGGCATTTGTGGAAGAAGATAAGATGCAAATAAAGAAGGATGTCTAATTAAGAGCAGAACATCCAAAGAGTTGGAAAGATTATTTTGATTGGGGAGGATCTAGAGGATAAGCTAGAAGAGTGATATGAATCTTCAAGTCAGTTGCTTCATTAATCAGATCAATCATTGTTACTCTTTAATAATTGTAGGAGTGAAGAAATCTCTTAAAAGAGTTGACTTGACAGTCATTTTGTAAATCCTCTAACAAGTTGGCATTTCTAGATTGAAGTGTCTTAAGACCTCTAGCTAGGCTACTGCTAATAGGGTGATTCAAATACTTTAATAGGGTCACACCTAATAGTGTGTTTTGTAATCTTTTACAAGGTTGGCTCCTAATAGGGCTCACTTCAAAAGAGTGAAAATTTCTAAGTAGTTGCATTGATGGTTTCCCCAATTTGGGTTTCCATGTTAAATCTTGGTGTCTCATGTATTAATGTTATTTCCTTACTAATTTATCTTTCTAAAAATAAGTTACTAAAGGTCAATACATATTAATATCTCAAGATTTATTTTATTACCAAGTTATAGTGAATATCTAGTTCTAACTGAGTAGTGCAAGGATTTGAGCTAATAAGTTTGTTTTGACATCTAAGGGATTTGAAACTATTTTATTGGTAACTGATTCATCCCTTTGCTCTCAGTTACTCTTATGTTTCCAACAATTGGTATCGGAGTTGTTGGTGCTTGCAGAAAAGGTTTCAAGGACCTAAGATCAAGATCAAGATGTCTTATAGAAGAGAGATTCCTAAGTTGAACAAGGACAACATCAGAGCATGGAAGGAACTCATGAAGCTACATTTGGGAACCATTGGAGATATAGGCCTAAGCTTCTTGGAGAACTAGTATGTGTCACCTCTTGATCATTTAACTATGGAGTAGATGGTAGATAAAAAGGATCATAACACAATGATGATTGGCATTGCTTCTACTCTCAATTATTTTGAGTTTGATGAAGTCATATATTTTCCTACTACTCATGAAATGTGGAACAAGCTACAAAATATCTATGGAGGAAATGTCAATGTGAGGAGAGACAAAGAAGAAAGTCTAAGAGACAAAGACAACGCAAGTGTGAGTGCAATTAGAGTTGCAAGAGGAAAAATAGATGATGTGATAGTAGTCAACCAAGTATTAAGAACTCTTATTCCTATCTATGCAATTGGAGTTTCAGCTTTTCAAGAGATGAGATGTGATCCCAAAAATGCTATAACTTTGGCTGCACTAGTAGGAAGGTTAACAACTTTTGAGTTAGATAACTTTGATAACTATCTTCATGGATCTTAGAACATAGAGGCTATATTCAAAGAAAAACTAACTCTTGGTAGAATGAAACAACTGAACAACATTGGATACAAGGAAAAATTCATGAATGGGAAGGCTAGGCTACTAGATGGTAAAGGAAACCTAGTTGGAATTAGAAATCAAACAATAGGTAATCTATTTTATCTAGACCTCACTAAATATTCATGCTTTTTGGCACAAGTAGAGGAAAGTTGCCTATGGCATAAAAGAATGTGTCATGTAAACTTTGATAATTTGGTTACTATAAGTAAGAATAGAGTAAGAGGTATTCAAAATCTAAAGAAACCATAAGTGACCATATGCAAACAACGTCAGATTGGAAACATGGGAAAAACTAGCTTCAAAAGCAAGAATTACAATACTAAAGAAGTCTTGGAACTAGTTCATAAAAATCTTTGTGGACCAATAGCCAGAGAAAGCTATAGTGGAGATAAATATTTCATTTTTTTGTTGATAATTATTCTAGAATGATGAAAATGATATACTTGAAGGATAAATCTAAAGATTTTCAAAAGTTTAAGTGGTATCTGGCTAAATTTAAAAAAGAAATAGGGAAGAATTAAAAATTTCTAAGGTCAAATAGAGGAGGATAATTCATCTCTAATGAATTCTCTAATGAAAAAGGAATCGAAAGATAGGTATCTACACACAACACACCTCAACAGAATGGCATAACAGAAAGAAGGAATATATCCATCATGGATTGTGCAAGAACATTAATGATAGAGAAAAATGTTGCATCCAAATACTAGAAAGAACCAATCAACACAATAGTTCATACCTTGAACCAAGTTCAACTAAAGAAATGTACAAATCACACACCTTATGAATTATGTTATGACTATAAACCTAATGTCTTCTATTTCAAAGTATTTGGAAGAAAATGTTCTATCTTGAAAGAGACAAGGTAAGAAAATTTTGATGCAAAAAGTGATGAAGGCATATTTCTAGGCTATTCCAACAAGAGAAAAGCATATAAATGTTTGAATCTTGCTATTCACAAAGTTTTAGAAAGTGTACATGTCAAAATTTACTAGTTTGGAAAAAATAATGAAGAATAAAGAAGCAAGGAAGCTGAAGACTACAAAATTTTTGTTTACTTTGAGCATGATACTTTACCAAACATACAAACAAATGTGATTGGGAAATAACACATAGCATCACTTCGGTAGTCAACACCACCCAAGTCACCTAAATCTATAGTTCAACTCAAGTTGCAGCTAGTGCAACTGAATTGTATCTAGAGAAACTTGAGTTGGAGGTAGTTTGAGCTGAATCCCAGAAAGAGGAACCTAAGTCACAGACTATGGGAATTGAGTCTCAAATAGAGAAGAGTTTAGACTTTCACAAAACCTTTGAGCATGGTGAACCAAGTGAAACATGTCCATAATCTAAAAGAAAGGAATCTATACTTGATAGATATGTTAGAAGGCATCATGCACCTAAACAAATAATTGGAGATTAGATAGAAGGAAAAATAACGAGGAACAAATTAAGAGGTACATGTCTACTTACTAAATTTGAACCTAGAACTATTAAAGATGTATTGAATAATGAAAGTTGGATAGAGGCAATGAATGAAGAGATTGAGAAAATTGAAAAGAACAATACCTAGACTCTTGTTCCTTGACCCAAGGATAAAAATGTAATTGGAAGAAACTAGGTATTTAGAAACAAATTAGATAGAAACGAAAAAGTTTCAAGGAATAAGGTAGGGGTAGTATACAAAGGATATACTCAAGAAGAAGGTATAGACTATGGAGAAACATTTTATCCTATTGCTAGACTTGAAGGGGTCAAAATACTACTTGCATATTCTACTTTCAAAGAATTCAAAGTGTACCAAATGGATGTAAAATCAGCTTGGTTGAATGGAATTCTAGAGGAAGAAGTTTACATTGATCAGCCTGAAAGTTTCGTTGATCCAAATAAAAGAGACATAGTCTGTAAGTTACAAAAATCTTTGTATGGTCTAAAACAAGCTACTATATCAAATAAAGATTGGTGTTCAAAGAACCAATGATAATAGTAGTCTGTATATTAAAGAAGGACCAAAAAATAAGATATTGTTAGCAAAAATATTTGTGGATGATATAATATTCATAGGTCATGATGGATTATGTAAATCATTATCTGAAGAAATGAGGAAAGAATTTTAAACGTCAATGTTTGGAGACATTAAATTCTTTGTTGTTTTACAAGTTCATAGAATGAAGGATGGCATTTACCTTACTCAGTCAAGATATATCAAAGAGATATTGAAGACCTTTGGAATGAAAGATTCCAAACTAGTTGGAACACCTATGTCTACTTGACACAAACTATCCAAGAATTATGATTCAAAAGAGGTAAATCAGACTACCCACAGATATATGATTGGAAAAATTTAGTATGTTGTTCACACATGACCCAATATTGCATTAGAAGTTAGTATAGGTGCAAGGTTTTCTACAAATCCTAGAGAAAATCATATGATAGTAGTAAAAAAGAATTATGAGATATCTAAAAGGTACTCAAGACAATGGTCTATGGTACAAGAAAGGAGGAAAGCTTGAATTAAAAGCCTTTAATAATGTATATTGGGATGGACATGTTAATGATAGAAAAAAAACTAGTGGAGGAGCATTCTTTCTTGGAAAGAGGCTAGTGTCATGGACCTATAAGAAGCATAATTACATCTCTTAGTCTACAATAGAGGTAAAATATGTTGTTATAGTAGTTAATTGTTCCAACATAGTCTAGGTCAAGAAATTTTTGTCAGGAATAAAGGAAGAAATCAAGGACCCAATGGTTATTTACTATGATAACACAAGTGCAATCGATATATCCAAAAATCTAGTGATTCACTCTAAGATAAAACACATTGCTATCAAGTATCATTTTTTGAGAGAATTAGTTCTAGATAAAGAGGTTAGATTGGAATATGTGAACACAAAGGAGTAGGTTGATGATATATTTACCAAAATATTACCTAAATATGCATTTTTGTATCTCAAATGAAAGCTAGGGGTCATTCCCCTATCTTATGCTTGCTAGAGAACAGATTAGTAATGCATCAACTAAACTGCATTGAAGATCTATCAAGTTGATGCAAAGAAGTTAGAGCTCATTGTATATGAATTGGTACATAAAGTACACTATAAACTCATTTTGTCAATTATTTGGCATTTGATGTTATTAGAATGAAACTAAGGATATTATAAAATCTTATCAATCATTTTGATTACTTTAAGTTTTATTTTCTTATGACATGTTGTGTTTCCATCAATGCCAAAGAGGGAGATTTTTCAAAACAATTATTCAATTATATATTGTCATTGATGTTATACAAATGTTAAATTCTAACCAAGCACTAACAATAGTAACCAAGCTCAGAAGATTCTAGTATTAGCTGAGTAGAAGTTTAGAAGAAGCTAGGTTTAGTGATCAAGTGCAAATTGGGCTAGGTTGGTCATCAAAGGATTTAAGTGTTAACCAATTCAGGTCAATTCCCAAAGGGGTTCAAGATAAGCCAAGTCATGTTGGTTACCAAGGAGTTTACTAACCCAACTTTAGTTTTAGTTGACCTACAACATAATAGTTTTTTTATTATTTTGTTTATGTAAGCCAACTTAGTGGATTTTAATTGCTTATTTGTAAAGGTATTCAAGCCAACTTGACATTGGGTTCCATATATATGAAAGGTCAAGTTGTGGATTGAAATATGAAATTTGTGAAAGAAGATAATATGTGAATAAAGAAGGTTATTTGATTAAGAGTAGAAAATCCAAAGAGCTACAAAGACTATCATGATCAAGGAGGATCTAGAGAATAAGCCAAAAGAGTGATCTAAATCTTCAAATCAATTGCTTTATTAATCAGGTCAATCATTGTTACTCGCTAACAACTGTAGTAGTGAAGAAATCTCTTAACAAAGTTGAGTTAACAATCATTTTTTAAATCCTTTAACAATGTGGCATTTCTAGAATGAAGTTTCTTAAGAACTCTAACTAGGCCACTCCTAATAGGGTGATTAAAATCCTTTCATAAGGTCACACCTAATAATGTGTTTTGACCTTTAAAGGGTTGGATCCTAACATGGATCACTTTAGAAGAGTGAAAAGTTGTAACTAGTTGCATTGGTGGTTTTCCCAAATTGGGTTTCCACTTTAAATCTTGGTGTCTCATGTGTTCATTTTATTTTCTTACTAATTTATCTTTTTACAACTAAGTTAATAAAGGTTAATACAAATTAGTATCTCAATATTGTTTTGTTAATCAAGTTACAATAGATATCTAGTTCTAACCGAGGTATGCAAGGATTTGAGTCTATAAGTTTGTTTTGACATCTAGGGGATTTTGAATTATTTTAATGGTAATTGATTCACCCCTCCCCTCTCAGTTACTACTCTTATATTTCCAACAAGGTGGTATCATAGGTTAAGGTTTTCCCTTAAGAAGATTGCATCATGTAGAACCCTAAGTTAGATTTGGTTATAGGGTGGAAGATCTATGGATTTAGCCTATAATTTGCAAAGGGTTATGATCTTGTAGGAACTTAATTGTCAAGATGGTTTGAGGTAGAGGAAATGCTAACACTACTATAATGGATATGTTGAGAAAGATTTCTTCTAGATTAGATGTTGTGGAGAAAACCTAGAGGAAAGGAGCACATATGGATGATGTGAGTGATGAAGAAGAAATGGAACCATACCCTAATTTAGAACCTAAACAAGATCAAGATGAGGAAAGATTATTGAGAGTGTTGTCTAGGGAACATTAAAATCCTATTGTGGAAGCTTTTCTTTATAATAGAAAATTGGACACCAATGTTGTGTTAGATTTGATCTCTAGTATGGAGAAGTTGTTTGAGTTTGAAGAAAATCCTAATAACAGAAAGGTGAAGATTGTAATCACCATGTTTAATGGTCATGCATCATTGTAGAGGGAGCATTTGCAAACTGGTAGATAGAGAAGAAGAAAAGAGAAGATCAAGATTTGGTTGAAAATGGTGAACAATGTAAAGAAGAAGTTCCTTCCTACTGAGTACCAAGCTTTTTTTTGAGGAAGATAAAAAATTAGAGATAAAAAGAGATGACTGTGAAGGAGTAGACTAAGGAGTTATATAGACTAGACATCATATTTGGACATGTGGATTATGAGGTTGAGAAAGTTGCAAGATACTTGAATGGATTGAGATATGGAATTCAAGATGAAATAAGTTTGGGGACATTTGATAGTGTGGAAGAAGCATATCAATATGCCTTAAAAGATGAGGAGATATTGAAAAGGAAGCATGAGAAAAGACAAAGAGGTAGAGGTGGTAGATTTTAGAGAGGAAGAGGTAGATCCTATGGAGAAGGTGGTAGATCTAATAATTTTGTGCAACATGAGGGAAAATATGAATAGAAAACTGATGAGAAAGACAAGAATGATTGGAAATGTGGTAATTCTTATCGAGGAGGTAGTAGTTCATACCAAGGAAGAGGAAACTCTTATTCTAGAGGTGGTTTTCATGGTAATTTTTTTAGATGTGGAAAAGAAGGAGATACATGATTTGAGTGTAGATACTCTAGTGAGACTAAAAGTAGTAGCAAAATTGATGTGATACAAGGTAAACCTATACACCCTCAGAGTGATCTCAAGGCTAGAGAAAATTTAATGGTCAGAAGAAATTTGTGAGGTGAGAAAGTTGAGGATAAAGAACTTGTTCATAGGAGGAGTTTTTTCAAGACCAAAATGTAAATGTTGCAAAGTGATTGTTGACAATGGTAGTTCAACAAATTTGGCATTAGAGGAGCTAGTTGAAAAGTTCTAGTTGTAGAGGCTGAAACATCCTAAAAGATATCATGTTTAATGGATGAGGGATGACCATAAGATATTGGTAAGTGAGAAATTTCTTGTAAAATTCAAGATTGGGTATTATTTGATGAAGTTTTGTGTGATATTATGTCTATGAATTGTTATGATATTATGTTGGGTAGACTTTGGCAATAATATAAACATGTTATGTATGATGGTATACTATTTGGATGAATGGAGTTAATGATACGCTGATGCCTTTGATTGAGTCTCCTAATGACATAAATTGCACTATTAAGAGAATTTGCATGGTTAGTGGAAATAAATTCGAGAAGGGGATGAAAAAGAACTAAGTTTGTTTTCCTCTAGTACCTAGAGGTTCAAGTTGTAGTAGTAATGGCCAAGTAGCATAAAATGGTAGGGGATGAGTGACAACAAAAAGAGACAGTATTATTTGAGTTCTAGTAGAAATTTAAAGTTTTCTTGATGAGTACAAGGAGATTTTTGTAAAAGATATACCTGATGGTTTATCACTGGTGATAAGCATGAGTCATTGTATGGATCTGATTTCTAAAGGAAGTTTTCCAAATAAAGAAATATATAGGTTGACACCTACGTAGAATGTAGAACTCAATAGACAAGTACAGGAGTTTTTGTAGAAAGGTTTGATTAGAGAAATCTTGAGTCCATGTGTTGTATCTACTCTATTGGGACCTAAGAAGAATGCAGAATGGAGAATTTGTATTGATTTCAAAGATATTAAGATAACAGTGAAATATAAGTTTCCTATGACAAGGATGGATAACATAATGGATTTTTTGAGTGAAGTAAATTATTTTACCAAGATTTATTTGAAGATTGGTTATCATTAGATCAGAATCAAAGAAGGTGATGAATGGAAGACTACTTTCAAGACAAAATATGGTTTCTATAAATGGTTAGTTTTACCTTTTGGTTTGACTAATGCACCAAGTAATTTTATGAGGTTGATGAAAGGAGTTTTCAAAAGATAGTTTAGTAAGTTTGTGATTTTTTATTTAGATGATATTCTGATATTCAATAAGACTAAGGAAGAACATCTTGAGCATATTAGGAAAGTATTGCAAAGGCTAAAAGAGGAGAAGTTACTTATTAATTTGAAAAAGTTTTCCTTTATGCAAGAAGATATTGCATATTTGGGATTTGTGATTTTAGTTGATGGTTTGAGAATGGATCCTGAGAAGGTTAAAGCATTTGTGGAGTGGCCTACACCGAAGAATGTGGGTGAGGTAAGATCATTTCATGGTTTGGCTATTTTCTATATGAAGTTTATAAAGAATTTAACTTATTTTTGTAATGCTATGACTAAGACTATGAGAGGAGATAAAAAATATATCAAGTTGACACATGGAGCTGATAAGATTTTTGAGACTTTAAAACAAAAGGTTGCTAAGTTACCTATATTGGCTTTACCTTACTTTAATAAGAGGTTTCAAGTTGAATGTAATACAAATGGTAGTGAAATAGGAGTTGTGTTAAGCCAAGAAGGTAAACCTATTCCTTTCTTTAATGAGAAGTATTGTGTGCATGATCAAGAGGTTTATGCTAATTTTCAAGCCTTGAAGAAGTGGAGGCATTAATTGATTCCTAAAGAGTTTGTGTTGTATACTAATCATACAGATTTACAATATTTAGGTAACCGACATAAGTTGAATATTTGTAGAGTTTCACATTTTTGATAAAGCATACAAGTGGAGTCACTAACTAAGTTGTAGATGCATTGTGCAGAAGACATTCTTTGTTGATCAAAATAAAGGTTGAAGTACTTGGTTTTGATGAGATAAAGGAGTTGTATGATACTAACCTTGATTTTTCTAAGGCATTGATAGAGTGCAAAGCACCATATCTATCAAATTAACCAAGTTAGTATGATGAGTATTTCATTCAAGAAGGTATGTTTTTCATAAGAATCTAGTTGTGTATACCAAGAGGTTTTATGAGAGTTAATTTGATTAAAGAAAAGGATTGTGGTGGATTGGCTAGACATTTTGGAACTGATGATATTGATTTTTCTTAAGGAGAAGTATTATTGATGATACACATATAAGGTTTTTTAGAAGTTTGTAAGGAGTTGTGGAGTTTTTCAAGTTGAAAAAGTAGTGAGTCAGAATATTGGATTGTATACACCTATTTCTATTCTTGAGAAACCTTGGAGTGACATCAATATGGATTTTGTTCTTGAATTACCTAAGAAAACAAAAGGGTATCATTAGATTTTTTTTTTTGTGGATAGATTTTCTAAGATGGCACATTTCTTACCATGTAAGAAGATATAAGATATAATGCATTTTACAGAGCTTTTATTGAAAGAGATTATTAGATTGTATGGATTACCAAGAAGTATTAGCTTTGACAAAGACACCAAATTTTTTGGTTATTTTTGGAGGACTTTGTGGAAGAAGATGGATACTAAGTTGAAGTTTAGTTCTACATTCCATCCATAGACAGATGGATAGATATAGGTTGTGAATAGAAGCTTGATTAATTCATTGAGATGTTTAGTTGGAGATAAACTGAGTAATTGTGATATGGCATTGATACAAGCTAAGTTTGCATATAATAATTCTATAAATAGAAGTACTAGAAAAATACCTTTTAAGATTATTATTGGAATGCAACCTAGAAGAATATCAAATTTAAGGGATTTTGTTGGTGAAGAAAAGAGAAGTGTTGAAGGGGAAGTATTTTCTAATTTTGTGATGTCTTTGCATGAGAAAGTGAAGTTGAGGTTGGAACAAAGTAATCAAAAATATAAGGAGCTTGTTGATAAGTCTAAGAGACATCATTTTTTTGATGTTGGTGATGAGGTGATGGTTCATTTAAAAATGGTAGATTTCCTGTTGGAGCGTAAAGTAAGCTGAGGATGAAAATGTTTGGACCTTGTAAGATCTTGAGAAAGTTTGATAGTGGAAATGCTTATGAAATTTAGTTTCTTGATGAAATGAATATATATCCTATATTCAATGTTTTTTATTTTCATAGATATCATGAGTCAGATGATGAAGTTGTTATATCACATGATTATCCTAAGAAGAATATTGAAGAGGTTGAACAAATATTAGATTAGAGAGTTGGTAAGAGCACAAGAGGAAATATTTTACAATGACTATTTGGTGAAGTGGAAGAAAAGACTAGTTGAAGATGCTACATGGATTTCTCAATATAAGTTGGATTCAACTTAGGTTGTGTCATGTCAATGATTCTGGAGAACCATTTCTTTTAACCCTGGTTGTCTGATGTAGGAGCATCTTGTAAGAAATATCAATTACATAAAAATATAAACAATATAAGGAAATAATAAATTGTATAGAAAAGAACACAAGAAACCAAGATTTAATGTGGTTCCCCCAAACCCTGGCTACATCCACCGAATAACAAATCCAATATTATTATGATCCAATAATTACAACTTGATTACAATTTGTAGTCTCCTATAGCTCAATACCGCCACAAGAAGAAATTTTTGCCTCACATACTATGAAAATCCCTAACTCCAAGCTCCTTTTATACAAGTATTTTTTCCAGTTCAAGGTTACAATTAATTATTACATGTCAGCCCAAAATCCCAATAAAATAGGGCCCAAATTTGTTTATTATAGTACTTCCCTAATCATTCACCACAAACTAACAATCTCCCACTTGGGGACTGATTAGGCTCCACACTAACAACAATTACCCACATGGAGACTGATCATGTAGTAATATTTCTACCACATAGTGCTCGTACTAGATCAAACCACCCTAGACTCAGCTATTCTTTTATTTTTTTTAGTCTAGAAGACCAATCAAAGCTGAAGAGGAGTTCAAATTCTCCCTTGTCACTACCTTTGTATACATATGCACTAGATTGTCATCTATATGTATCTTGGCTAGCTTTAATTATCCATCATCCAGAATTGACTTAATGAAATGGTACCACAACTGTATGTGTTTTGTATTTGAATGTAGAGCAACATACTCTAACTCTATAATTGATAAAGAATTAAACTTCTACAATCGAGAAACCAAACTCATTACTTCCCTACCAACAATAAATACATAATCTATAGTACTCCACCTAGTATCAATAATCGCTTCCAAATATGAGTCAACATATCCCTATAAATCAATAGTAGAGTCCCAAAAATATAGACACTTACTGGATGTTCTTCTCAAATATCTAAGAATCCATTTAACTACATTCCAATGCTCAAGCCCTGGATGACTCATATACCTACTAACAACTCTCATTATATGTGCAATATTTAGCCTTGTACATACCATAGCATACATCAAGCTTCCTACAGTTGAAGCATAATGTACCTTAGACATCTTATCTTCCTCTTCTTGTGTCTTTGGACACATCTCCTTAGTCAACTTCAAATGACCAGTTAAAGGTGTGTTGATAGCTTTAGCATTCACCATAGAGAAATGTTGCAACACCTTCAAAATATAATCATCTTGAGATAATGTTAGTTTCCTATTCTTCCTATCTCTAGAAATCTTCATACAAAGAATTTGTTTTGTTGCCCCCAAATCCTTCATAGCAAATGAATGTGCTAACTAGCATTTTAGCTCCTTAATGTGATCCATGTTAGACACAGCTACAAGCATATCATTAATATATAAACATAAAATAATGTAGTTTTCATCATCCAACCTCTTAAAGTAAACATAATGATATGAATGACACCTACTATATCCATGCTCATTCATAAAACTGTAAAACTTCATATACCATTACCAAGGTGCTTGCTTCAAGCCATATAAACTTTTTTTCAATCTGCACACTAAGTTCTCCTTACCTTTGACCTCAAATCCCTATGCCTATGCCATATATATCTCTTCATCTAAATCACCACGAAGGAAGCTTGTTTTAAAATCAAGATGCTCCAAATGCAAATCTTCAATAGCCACAATACTTAAAATAGTACGAATAGAAGTCATTTTAGCAACTGGAGAGAATATCTTATCAAAATCAATGCCCTTTTCCTGTGTAAATCCTTTTACAACTAATCTAGCTTTAAATATTTTCTTACCTCCATCCTATTCTTTCAACCTATAAACCCATAATTATGTAAAGATCATTTACATTTAGGCAACTTGCATAAATCCCAAGTCTGATTTTTTAGCTAGAGTCCATTTCATCTACCATTGCAGATTCCCACTGAATCTTAGTATCCACCTACATAGCTTCAACATAACATTTAGGTTAACTAGCATCTGCTAGTAAAATAGAGTACAAAGAAGGAAAAAATATTTTTGGAGGTCTACTTAGCTTTGTTGACCATCTAACATTTATTGAGTGTGTGGTATTTGTTGTTACAGTTATTGCAGAGCATGAGGAATTTCTAGAACATCATCTTTTGCAGTATCATCTAGCGCTACATACTCATCTTCTTTCTTCTCATGTTGTTGTAATAGATCTTTGTACAATACTTTCTCATTGAATATGACATCCTTTCTTTTTTATAATTTTATGATTTTCAAAATCCCAAAGCCTATAAAAAAATATCAATTTTTAGAATCTATATGAGAAAATGCTTCACAATCGAAGGTTTTGAGAAAAGAATAACTCACCTTCTTACTAGTCCATGTTTCCTCTAGAATACCACAACCCAAATGAGTAGAGGGATCTCTATTAATCAAATATACAATAGTATCGATATTCTCCCTCCACATGTTTAAGAAAAACCCTGCATGCAACCTCATGCTCCTTGGAAGCTCTATTATAGTCTTGTTCATGCATTCAACCACTCTGTTTTCTTATGGAATCCTTGGAATAGTTTTCTATCTAAAAATACCATTAGTGGAGCAATAATATTTAAATTCATGACTATAATACTCACTACCATTATCAAATCTGAGAGATTTTAATTTCTTACTAGTCTCATTTTCAACCAAGCATTTCCATTTCTTAAAAGTTTGAAATACATCAGATTTTTGTCTAAGGAAATAAACCCATACTTTTCTAATTGCATCATCAATAAATGTAACATAATAATGGGAGACACCAAGAGAAGATACCTAATATTGTCCCCATACATTTGTATACACAAGCTCTAATCTCTCACTTTTCTTTTCCTTCCCACCTTTCACAAAACTCATTCTCTTTTGTTTTCCATACTCACAACTCTCATAGAAATCCATATTGACACATTTCAGACTTGGTAAAACTTTTTTTGAATAAAGTAATTTCATACCTTTCTCACTCATGTGCCCAATTATGTTGTGGTAGAGTGCTATATCAGAATCTACATCAATTGTCTATTCTACCTACTCAACTATAGCAACTGTTACTGAGCATTCATTTTCCTCTAAAATAATTAAATTAATAGGAACAATAAGACCTATACAAAGATATAAGGTGCCTACTTTTTCACCTTTTTCTACTACAAGGGAACCTTTTTAAACCTTCCAATTTTTATCATTAAAAGTAGCTACACAACCCTCATCACTGAGTTACCCTACTGAAATTAAATTCCTACTCAACCTTGGAACATGTCTTACCTCATGTAGTAGCCAATGATTCCCATTCTGCAACTTAATCTTAAGTTTTCCCTTTCTAAAAATCTGATAGAGTTCATTATCCCCTAAATAAACAAGCCCAAAATCTCCTTGGAAATAATCAATAAAATAACCTTAATGAGGTGTAAAATGAAATGAAGCACCAAAATCTAAAACCCATGAAACATCAACACTTGTTTTAAAAAGAAGCAAAGAATCCTCTTTAGATTTGTTACTTACCATATTTTCCTCCTTGTTCCCTTCTCATTTATATCCTCCATTATTCTTTCAAGTCCAACAATCTTTTTTCTTATGCCCTAGTTTACCAGAGTACCAACAATCTCTTGGTCCTCTAGATTGAGACCTCTTTTCCTTTGGCTTTCTTCTTGATTTCCCATGGTTTCCAAAATTATTTCCTCTCTTAGTCATTCTACTTCTAATTTTTCCATTCAAAGAAGATCCTAATATAGATCCACTTGAGGTTTTCCTTCTAGTTTCCTCACTTAAGATAACACCAATCACATCATCAAACTTTAGGGTATTAGATCTAGAAATCGAACTACTCACAAACATTACCAAGCCATTCCAACTTTCATGAAAAGAACACAAAATCAAGAGATCCTTAATTTCTTAATCAAAATTAATACCACAAAAGATAACTAAGTAGTAATAGTATTAAACTCATTTAAATGATCTACAACATCTTCCATCTTCATATTAAATAAATGCTTCATGAAAAATACATTATTTGAAGCAGAGGGATTTTCATAAAATTTTGCTAGGGTTTGCATCCACTCTTCCATTGTCTTCTCTTTTGTAATCTTAAATGTCTTTGATAGTGCCAAGCATAATTGAATTCCTCCAACTGCCTTTCTATCTAAAATATTTCAGTCCTCATCTGTCATAGTTCCCTATTTCTTAGTTTTTCCTTCCAACGACTTCCATAAATCCTTTTGATAATGATAGTTTTCCATTTGCATCTTCTATAACTGAAAGTTCTATCCATTAAACTTGTCAACCTTAAGCTTACCCTCCTCTGCCATCACTCCCACTCAACTATTAGACTCTCACTCAACTATGAGAAATATAATTTACATGCAAATATAATTAATATTAGCAAATAATAAATTGCACAAAAAGAACACTAGACACCAATATTTAACGTGGTTCACCCAAACCCTAGCCTACGTCCACCAAACAACAAATCCAATATTATTACGATCTAGTGATTACAACTTGATTGCAATCCATAATCCCCTACAACTCAATATCACTACAAGAAGCAATTTTTACATAACACACTATGAAAATCCCTAACCCTAAGCTCCTTTTATACAACTATTTTTACCTCTTAAGGGTTATAATTAATTATTACATGTTAGCCAAAAATAGTGATAAAATAGGGCCCAAATTCTTTTAGTATAGTAATTCCTTGATCAGTCACCACAAACTAACACATTCTTGGTTGGATTCCTATCCTTCTCATCTTTCTTCATTCTTCCTTTTAATGCTGAGTTCTAGTGGTTCTCGGTCTATAGTTGTTGTTGAGTTCATTAATAGACAAGTTGGTGATCTTATTGGCCAAGTTGCTTAGTATTGATCGAGTGCTTTGATGGCCAAGTGTTCCTTAATGTGCTAAGTGAACTTGATGTTTGTTGATGTCCAATTCCTTCTTTAACCAATTTTTTTGTCATTGGTTCCTAGTGTGAGCTGACTTATGTATTTAATTTGGGTTGTGAATTTAATGTAAGGATCTTGTCTTGGGATGTGTGCAGACCATTTTGAGGTTGGCCTTCTATTATGTAAAGGTCTAGAATATTTTGTAAGCTAGTTTGGCTAGTATAAAAATGGGCATCTTGACTTAGGTTAAGGATGACTTAGATATTTTGATTAGATGATCCTAGAGAAGTGAGTTTAGAATTAGATTTGCGAAGATCATGGATCTAGAATTTGTAACCTTTGTATTGGCCATAACCTAGAATGCTTTATAGATGGGCATGTTTGAAAAGAATTTCATAAATTATTAAAGATATTCTTGTTTGTTAGCTCCTTGGTGTTGTTCTTTATTATTTCATTTTGTTCTATTTACTCAATGGGGTGGTTGGATAGTTAGGTTCACCTCTAGCCCTAGCTTTTCAATTTTCTCCTTGCATTAGTGAGATACAAATTTATAACTAAGATGTTATGATTGCATCAATCCACTAAACCTAATGCTTTTATTTCTATGGATTGGTGTAGTGAATAATAAATCTTAGGAAGGAGTAAGTAGATGGTTGATTCTAAAAACTTATTAGAGATTCCATGTATGAAGGTGAACTAAGAAATGAGTGAAGAATATTAAGCATTTTTGTCAAAGGGGAGAGGTGTTGAAAATAGATTAATACAAGTATGATAAATGTGTTTTAATCATTGTTTTGTCACTAATGTCAAACCTACTATTATTTTAGTAAGACAACTTCTTATATGATTTGAGTACCATCACTTATTTGATTGATGAAGAGGATTTGATCAAATTATGTAACAATAGCACCTAGAGGAAAGGTTGAGTTATGATATGAAAAGGAGTGCAAGAATCAGCTGAGACAGTGATATCATAGTGCGTTGATAATCTACTTAAGGTTGCAAAGGTTGGTTACACTAAGAAAGTTCAGAAGAACAAGATTAAATGATGTTTATTTGCCAAGCTTGACTAAATGAATAGTACATGCCAAGCAAAGTTAGTGCAAGCCGATTAGAAAATTATTTGGAGCTGAGTGAATGTCTATTATAGTGTATGCCAAGCAAAACAAAGGATGCCAAGTAAAGTTTAGTTGACACTGAGCACCAATAAACTTTAGTTCATGTTGAGTGATTTTTTAAAGGATGCCAAGCAAACATAGTTTGTGCCAAGCATTAGAAGCAAGTTAATGTCAAGTGTCAACATTATTAGAAACATCATGAATTTGATGGATTTGAGCTAACAAGTTTGTTTTCTTGGATTGTGTAAACTAGGTGGAAGATAAGATTGATGAGCTGGTGGCATGGAATTCATGATAAATTGTTTTGAGGTGAATTCAAAAAGGATTGAAGGAGAAGTTTCTAGAAATGAAATAGAAGGAGGGATAGATTCATTGAATTCTACCTAATCTATCCTAACCCTAACTTAGACGATGGAGAATAAATGACTTGCTTAATTCTCTATTTATAGGGATGGTTGGTCAGAATAAAGGGTTGTTATGTGCAAGAACCTAAGGAAGACAAGGAGTCTAGGGTATTGATTCATTAAGTGACCTAAGTGAAGAGTCTGCATTGGAAAGTTAAGCAAGAAGGCTTAAATAACAAGCTATTAGAGCTAAAGTGTGTGAAAGCCAAGCATAATGGTGGACTGAAATAGAGATCTGTAATCTACAAATGGAGTTGTAAGTTGTTATTAGATCAGACATTACTATTACTCTCTAATAATTGTAACAGTCTAGGGTAAATCCTTTGGATTAAGTTTGACCTAATAGTCATATGTAAATCCTTTAACTGGGTGATATTCCAAGTGAATCGTCTAAAGTCCTCTAACAAGGATCATTCCTAACAGGGTGATTGAAATCCTTTAATTGGGTCACATTTAACAATATGCATTGTAACCTTTAATATTTCATAGGGCATCATAAGAGTGAGAAGAGTAGCATGTTACTAGTAGTTTTTCCTAAATTGGGTTTCCACATAAATCATTAAGTCAAGTGTATTGTTGGATCTGTTATGTTTCATGTTTACATTTCTGCAAATTGATTTGATAGTAACCTACAAGTTTTAAGTGATTACATAATATTATGGATGCATGCATGATGATAAATGTTTTATGGGTTCACTAAGCTATGAAAAGTGTTATTTATACATTTGGACCTTGGATAACTAACTCATCCTCCCCTCTCAGTTATTCTAAAGAATTCCAACAATTGGTATTAGAGCCATCTACTTAAGAGGACTAGTTTGAAGATACTAGAAGCACAAAGATTAAGATGGAAAAAAGAGAAGTTCCCAAGCTTAATAGAGATAACTTTCCTGCATGAAAAAGTCTAATGAAGATACACCTTGGAGGACTTGGAGATCATGCACAATCTACTATTACTACTGAGCATGTTGATCCTGTTGGAGCCCTAATTGCCGAGGATTTGAAAAAGAAGAAAGAACACAACAAAAAAATGTTGGATATTTCCTCTAACCTAAGCTATGCTAAGTTTGATGGTATCAAAAGTCTTGATAGTGCAAAAAAAATATTGGATGCTTTACACACCATCTATGGAGGAGACAAGAATGTTCTAAGAGCCAAAACTAAAAGACTTAGAGGGATGTTTGATGATATGAGAATGCAAGAAGGTGAAAGTATTGCTGAATATTTCTCATGGATAAAAGATGTTGTTAATGGAATAAGAGGAGCTAGTAGTAAAATAGATGATGATACTATACTAAGAAAAGTTTTAAGAACACTATTGCCTATATCTACTATTAGAGTTTTCACAATTCAAGAACTGAGATGTGTACCAGGGAATGTTCTAACTCTTGAAGGTCTGGTAGGTAGACTCACTTTTTTTGAGTTATCTAACTTTGATAATTACAAACTTGAAAATATTGAATTTTCTTTCAAAGCTAAGCTATCATTGAAGGCACTTAATGAGAATAAGAAGAAGAAAAAGACAAAATATGTGTCTAGTGACAGTGATATAGATGAAGAAGATGTAGATCAAGTTGAAACACTACTAACAAGGAGATTTCATAGAGGTAAAGGAAAGTTTAAAGGTAAAATACCTATCATTTGTTTCAATTGTAATGAGGTTGGTCATATTGTTACTAGATGTCTAGAGAAGAAGAACTATAGAGGTGGTGATAAGTAAAAAAGTAGAAGAGATGAAGAAAACAAAGATTACAAATATAAAGGCAAGAAGTATTGCTACATTTCTAAAGAGAAAACAGGAGATGAATTTGATGAACATGATGATGAAGTGATGTATGTTGCAATGAATGATTAAGATGATGAAGATGAGGCAATTGCACTTGTGTCTTGTATGAACAAGAATGAAAGATGGATCATTGATAGTGGATGTTCACATTACATGACTATCAATAAAAGTAAATTCATTACCTTGAATTTTTATGATGGAAATAGTCTAAGATTTGGTAATGATGCACCATGTTTGATAAAAGGAAAAGGTTCTATCAAACTCACAGAAAAGATTTTTTGTGACAATGCTTACTATGTTGAAGGACTTAACTATAATATTTTGAGTGTGTTACAATTGAATAATTTAGGATGTAAGGTCGAGTTTGAAAACAAGATTGATAAGATATATGATACTGATGGAAAATTGATTGGAAAGGGTGATCAAATTAGGAGTAATCTATTCTACCTTGATATAGAGGATGCTACTTGTCTAGCTGTAAAATTTGATGATGTGTGGCTATGGAACAAGAAGTTATATCATGTTAATTTTGATAACTTGGTCAGTATCAGTAACATGAGAAAATTTAGAGGTTTTCCCAAGTTGAAGAAGCCTGATAATATAATGTGCAAATAATGTTAGTTAAGAAAAATGACAAAGTCAAGTTTTAAGAGTAAAACTCATACCTCTAAAGAAATACTTGAGATTGTTCATACTGACTTGTGTGGACCAATTGAAGTGAAAAGCTACAAAGGAGATAAGTACATTATGCTACTTGTTGATGATTGTTCTAGAATAATGACAATTATGTTTTTGAAACAAAGATGCTTTCCAAATGTTTAAGTGGTACTTGGCAAGAGTTGAGAAGGAAATAGGTAAAAGTATGAAATGTTTGAGATCTGATAGAGGAGGAGAATTTACATCAAATGAGTTTGAGATGTTTTCTAATCACAGAGGAATCAAAAGATAAACATCTACTTCTAGAACCTCTCCACAAAATCAAATTGTTAAAAGGAGGGACATGTCTATATTGAATTGTACTAGGACACTCATAATGGAGAAAAATATTTCTTTAAATACTAGAGAGAAGCTACAAGTACAATTGTCTATACCATGAACCATGTACAAGTCAAGAAAGGTACTCATTCAACACCTTTTGAACTATGGTGTGGATAATCACCCAATGTGAAATATTTAAAGGTATTTGGAAGAAAATTATTTATTCTCAAAGATATTAGGAATGGTAAACTAGATGAAAAAAGTGAAGAAGGTATATTCCTAAGTTATTCCACAAGAAGTAAAGCATGTAAGTGTTTGAATACTAACACTAACAAAGTTGTGGAAAGTGCAAATATGAAATTTGATGAATATATAGAAGTGTACGAGGCTAAACTATGAAGGAACAAGAAGAATAAAAATTATTTTTATACTTTTATGAAGGTGTGACAACTGAAGAAGATGTTGCAAATCAAGTTACAAACCAACAAAAAGTTTCAATGACTGTCGAGTCACATACTATGAATTTTGAGTTGTATTTAGAAACTGAGCTATGTTCAAATGCCGAGTTATAGAATGAAGTTAAGGCACATTCTAATTCTGAGATTAGTGTACATGAGAGAGATGCTAAACTACCTGTTAGAGATGTACATAGTAATTTAGAAGTTGAAAGACCAAATGAAGAAACTAGACCTGAACCAAGATTGTCTAAATATGTCAAGAGACATCATCCTACTGCACAGATCATTGGAGATAAAAATGCTAGACCAATGAAAAGAAACAATTTGATAAATGATACATGTTTAATAAGCATGAAAAGATCCAAAAAAGTGAAAGATGCCTTAGAAGATGTGGACTTGAGTAAAGGCATGGAAGAAGAGATTGAACAAATTGATAAAAATAAAATATGGATTGTAGTTCCTAGACCAGAAGAAAAAAATGTGATTGGAACCAAGTGGGTGTACAAAAAAAAGATAGATGAAAATGGTGAAGTTGGAAGGAATAAGGAAAAATTAGTCTGCAAAGGATATGCACAAGATAAAGAAATTGACTGTGGAGAAATATTTTACCCTGTTGCTACATTGGAAGGAGTAAAAACTTTACTTGCTTATTCTGCATACAAAGGTTTCAAAGTTTATCAAATTGATGTTAAATCTACTTTTCTAAATGAAATATTAGAGGAAGAAGTTTACATAAAACAACTACAAGGGTTTATTGATGTTAACAATAGAAACATTGTATGTAGATTACACAAAGCTTTATATGGTTTGAAGCAAGCACCAAGAGCATGGTATGAGAGACTTCATAATTATGTTGTGAAGATTGGATTTGAGAGAATTGATGATAACAACAATTTGTACTTAAAGATAGAGAAAGGCAAAAGTATTTTGTTATCTAAAAGCTTTGTTGATGATGTCATATTTGGAGGTCAAGATGCTTTATGTAAGGCTTTTGCAAATGAAATGAAGCAAGAAGTTGAGATGTCTATATTTGGAGAGATCAAGTTCTTTGTGGGTTTGCAAGTACACTAGATGAAATATGGCATTTACATCACTCAGCAAAAGTATGTTAAGTAGATACTAAAAACTTTTGGATTGGAGGATTCTAAACTAGTAAGTACACCTATGGTCATAGGACATAAATTGTTAAAGAATAATGATTCAGCTGAGTTGAATCAAATATTATATAGGTCTATGATTGGAAAATTATAATATGTAGTATATAGAAAACCTGATATTGCATTATCTATAGGGATAGTTGCAAGATTCTTTGCTAATCCCAAGGAGAATCATTTCATGGCTATAAAGAGAATAATGAGATAGCTGAAAGGAACATAGGAATATGGTCTATATTATAAGAAAAATGAGAAATTTGAATTAAGAGGCTATAATGATGTTGATTAGGCTGGAAACATTGATGAAAGAAAAAGAACCAGTGGAGAAGCATTTTTCTTAGGCAAGAGGATGGTTACATGGACTAGCAAGAAACATAACTATACTTCACAATCTACTATTGAAGCTGAATGTGTTGTTGCTTCTATAAATTGTACAAACATTATATGGATCAAACAACTACTCAAAGGTATGAAGGAAGATATCACTAAACCAATGATACTTTATTATGATAATACAAGTGCCATAAATATATCAAAGAATCTTGTGATGCACACAAAGACTAAGAACATTACAATCAAGTATCATTACTTGAGAGAATTAGTTCAAGATAAAGAGGTGAAGATGGAATATGTTAACACAAAAGAGAAAATTTATAATATCTTCACAAAAGAATTACCTAAGGATGCTCATGAGTATTAAGAGGTAAACCATGGGCGATACCCCTATCAAAGGCTATCTAAGAAACAAAAGGAGTACCCTACATGAGACAAGTTGATTGACATATGTTACACATTGATGCAGTGGATCTTACTTTAGGAATTGCTTAAAGTAATCAAAATGCTGAAATTACAAATTAGTCACAAGCATGGTGACAAAGGGAGAAACTGAAGAAGTTCATATTTGCATATTAAGATGACAAGTCTTTGTCATTGCTGTCAAAGAGGGAGATTGGAAATGAGAAAAGGGAGATTAGAACTAATCAAAAGAGATATTGAAGATAAACATAAAGGAACTAAACAAAGAGGGAAAAACCCTACAGTAAAGTGCGAGGGAGAAATTATAATTGCTAAGAAAGAAAGTGTATCTATTGATTACATCTACCTAGTAAGATGAAGATAATGTAGAGGGAGATATGAGAAGTAATTCAAAGGGAGTTATAAGGATGAGTTGATTGTTTATTGATCAAAACAAAACAAAATTTTGTAACCTATTTAGAAGATGAAAGTTACTGATAGAGGGAGAGATTTAATTACAAGGAATAATTTTCTTTTGGGTATTTTGTTGGTCTTACTCTTTTAACTAAGTTAGTTTGGTTGATCATTTTGGTTTGCCATCAATGCCAAAGAGGGAGATTGTTGAAAATAGATTGATATAAGTATGATAAATATGTTTTAATTGTTGTTTTGTCACTGATGTAAAACTTGTTATTTTCTAGTAAGACAACTACATATATGATTTGAGTACCATCATTTATTTTATTGATGAAGAAGATTTGATAAACTGATGTAATAATAAAACCTAGAGGAAAGGTTGAGTTATGATATTAAAAGGAGTATAAGAATTAACTGCAATAATGATATCATAGTGCATTGATAATCTACTTAAGGTTGCAAAGTTTGGTTACACTAAGCAAGTTCAAAAGAACACGATTAAACAAAGTTTTTCTTCCAAGCTTGATTGAATGGACAATAGGTTCTAAGAAAAGTTAGTGTAAGGTGAGTAGAAAATTAGTTGGAGCCAAGTGAAAGTCTATTTTAGTGTATGTTGAGCTAAGTAAAGTTAGTTGGTATTGAGCACTAGTAAACTTTAGTTCATGCTGAGTGATTTTTTTGAGGATGCTAAGAAATGCAGTTTGTGCCAAGCATTAGAAACAAGTTAATGTTGAGTGTTAGCATTATTAGAAACATAATGAATTTGATGGATCTAAGCTGATGAGTTTGTTTTCTTGGATTGTGTGAACTAGGTGGAAGAAATTATTAATGCACAAAATTTATGGTAAACCATTTTGAGATAAATTCAAAGAGGATTAGAGGAGAAGTTTCTAGAAATGAATTGGAATGAGGGATATATTCATTGAATCCTACCTAATTTTTCCTAACCCTAAATTGGGAAATGGAGAATGAATGATAAAATATCTTAATTCTCTATTTATAAGGATGGCTGGTTAGAAGCAAGGGTTGTTATTTGTGAGAACCTAAGGAAGACAAGGAGTCTAGGGCATTGCTTCATTAAGTGACTTAAGTGAAGAGTTTGCATTGGCAAGTTAAGTAAGAAGGCTTAAGGGTATGGATGCTTGAAGGGTGAACAAGTTATTAGATCTGAAGTGTGTGAAAGCTAAGTGGAATGGAGGACTAAAATATAGATTTTTAATCTACAAATGGAATTGTAAGTTGTTATCAGATCAAGCCTTACTGTTAGTCTCTAATAATTGTATCAGTCAAGGGTAAATTCTTTTGATTAAGGTTGACCTAAAAGTCATTTGTAAATCCTTTAACTGGGTGACATTCCAAGTGAATGGTTTAAAGTCCTCTAATGAGGCTCACTCCTAACAGGGTGATTGAAATCCTTTAGCTGTGTCACATTTAATAGTGTGCATTGTATCCTTTAACATAGTTGGCCTTTCATAGGGCATCACTTCAGAAGAGTGAGAAAGAGTAGCATGTTATTGATGGTTTTTTCCTAAATTGGGTTTCCACATAAATCGTTGTGTCAAGTGTGTTGTTGAATCTATTATGTTTCATGTTTATATTTTTGCAAATTGATTTAATAGTAACCTACAAGTTTTAAGAGATTGCATAATCTTATGGATGCATGCATGATGGTAAATGTTTATGGGTTCACTAAGTTGTGAAAGTTTTTATTTATACATCTGGACCTTGGGGTTCACTAAGTTGTGAAAGGTTTTATTTATACATTTGGACCTTGGATAACTGATTCAGCCCTCTGCTCAGTTACTCTAAAGAAATCCAATAAGAGGTAAAATAAAAAATATGATTGACCAAGGAAAAGTGCTACTTAAGAATAAAAAGAGAATATAAAAAAAAAGTTCATTGGAGAGAACTAGGAATAAATAGAAGATCACATTACCAAGGGAAGAAGTATAAGAATGATATATAAAATTAGATTAGCTTAGGGTAGAAACGAGTTAGTGTTGTATTAGCTTTTGTCAATGAAGCCATGAAGCCATTATCATTGATTTTTATATTAATTCCAAAGGGGGAGATTTTTAGAAAATTTGATTTAAATTCCTTTAAGAATGTTTTATTATATATTGAATCATATGTTTTATGATGATTGGATCAATTATTTTGTGTTCATTGATGTCAACTGAATAATTGGTTTTGAACTATTTATTAAGAAGTTAAGTTTGTATTATGTAGGTGACAAGTCAAGTGTGCAATTGATTTGTGCATGTGTACCATCTTAAAATGGAAGCACTTAATTTTGAGACATTTTATCCCTACTTAGTGCTCTCTCTCTCTCTCTCATCCTCTAATATTGATCACAATTCTAGTTCATCTCTCAATTTTAGGCATGAACCTTTAGGCGTTATTTTACCACCTTTAGGTTTGGTTTCATTATTTTCTACATCTATCTACACCTTCTCTAAGACCTCAAGCACCTAATTTTTGGGGCCTCCTTCGAGATAGGTCATCCTAAGAAAACCTATTTTACAAGGGATTTGAATCCTAGGGCCTAAAGTGCCTTGGGTATTTCAATTGTTTACTTTTTCTCTCCGATGAGTCTATTTTGTTTTTAGTCCCATAAAATAGTATATAAGGAGGCTTGGCCATTTCATTTTCTCTAATCCAAAATCAAGATAACCATAATCATCACACAAGAAATTATGAAAAATTAAAAATGTGTACATGAGACTTCAATAAAATATATTCAAGCATTCATCAAGGCCAAGCATTTCTTTCTTCCATCAAACTTCTTCCTTTAAAGTGGAAATGGATTTTTCCTTCTAAAGAGGAGAAATATTGTTCAAGTTCTTATATTCTTCATCAAGGCGTGCTAGAATAAATCTCTTTCATTTGGTTTTTAATTCTAGGGTTTCCTTTTGGCTTCTTTGAGTTAAGGGTATTACACTTGCATACTAGATCACATATCAAATTTAATTGCATCTACAAAGGTAATTATATTTCTCATTGACATATTAATTCCTTCTACATGGTAACATTTCTTTTATTAGTATTTTACATCTCAACAAGATTGATTACTAAATCTAGGGCTTGACTGATGCAAGACCTAATCAAATGTAAACTAAATATAGTTTTTTCTTATGTATATGAGAAACATATCAAAATTGTGATTAGAGATCTAAACATTGTTCACTAAGAGATTTTTGGAGAACCAATGTCAATTTTGTTATAGTTCCCTAGGAATATGTCCATCATCCCAAATGAACAAATAATTATGCCCTACCGGGGGGGTGGATGGGGTGCGGGGTGTGAATTCATGGATCAGTGTCACCTTTCAAGCTAACTTTTGGGCTCCAACTAAACTTAGTCTTGCTAGACTAGTTTTGGCTAGAACCTTGTGTTGCCAACTAGGTACCACCAATCAATGATGAGCGCAAGTGGGTTCTAGTAGAAATCATTCCAAGTAGACTAAGTTCAGCCGAAATGATTATGGTGAGGACCCCCAAAGTGATATAAACGCTGAAATAACCCACGAATGACTCATTTGAATGGGAGAAACTACTATAATTATGGATTAGCTAAGGGCTATAGTCCAATTATGGTTGAACTAGGTATTTTTTTTAATTTTAAAAAAAAGTTTTTATGGTTTATTTTTTATTTTTACTCAATATAGTAGTTATATATATATGTGTGTGTGTGTGTGTTCAATGTTTTATTTTTAATTTTAAAAAAAATTGTATTTTTAAAGAGTAATAATTATTGAAAAATTAGTTCAATAATGTTAAAAAATATTAGAAAAATTAGAAAATAATACTTCAGTAATGTTAGAAAAATATAGAGAAAACATTAGAAAAAATAGAAATTGTAAGAAAGTATTAGAAACCATTACTTCATTACTACTAATTAATAATGGAAAACATTACTTCATTAAAATTTGAAAATATTAGAAATATTAGAAAAAATTAGTGAAAACTTTAGAAAGTAATGGATAATATTAGAAAAATTTAGAATATACTAATCCGAACTAAAATTTAACCTCTAACTATAATATTAACCATGATGTAAACCATAACGCTCCTCATAATTTTAATTCTAGACTCTAATCACTAATCCTAAACCTTACCCTAATATGAGCCCTTAACCTAATTATAATATTTTCCATGATGTCCCTAATCAACTCTAGGCCTAACTAAAAACCCCGACCTTACTCAAAACTATAGGTAACCATAGTATTAACCATGTTGTAAGTTTTAATCCTAACCATAATTATAAAAGCCTAGCCATAAATACTAAACTCTAATCATAATTGAAATCCAAAATCATGACCTTAATGAAAAGCATAACCCAAACCATAATACTAAACATGAGGTAAACGATAACCTTAAAAATAATCCTAATCCTAAATGCTAAACCTTAATCATTAATAAAAGTTGTAATCCCTATCATAATCCTGATATAATACAATTATGTACTAGAACCCTTACCAAAACCCTAATCATAATCATAATAGGTTATATAATGTAAACTATAATTCTATCTCTAACTAGAAACCCTAACAAAAATATTAAATATTAACCCAAATAGTGTAGTCATAATCCTAAACAAGATTATAACCTAAACTGTACATCCCACCTAGACCTTACCACAATAATACAACTCTATAGAGCCTTGCATAATTCATTGCATGTTTCTTTAGACAAAATTTTCTCTAAACATATATTTTTATTATGTAATAAATATTTATTATTATGCAGGCCTTAAAGTGGGTTCCCAAGGGCAAGTTGAAATTGATAATATTACCCTTGTTTTGCTTAGTGAAGATAAACTTAGTGTTAATTTCTTTTTTCATTTTTAAAAATCTTTTAGGATACTAAAATAATTGAAATTTTTCCATAATACTGAAGAAAAGTTAACAGTAACCATAACACTTAACTCAAGTAAATCCTAACCTTCACAAAATATCTAACTATAACCCTGATGTTGAACCTAATCAAACCCCAATTGTAATAGTAACTATAGTTAAAAAATAATTTAGAAGGTAACCTTAAATAAACCAAAGCATAATAGAAATTTATTTTTATTTCAAATCCTTGGCCAACCTCTTTTAGATCTATAACTATAGCATCCTACATAAATCCTAACATTTAGTCTTGCCAAAAAATATAATAAATGAACCCCAAGAATAGTTAATCAACAATTGTGATCCTGATTAATTCCTAACTCTAATTAAAACTCATTTGTTACGCTAACCCATTTTTTAATAAACATTTATCCTTTACTCTAAATTTAATGCATTACTAATTATAACCTTGATCGGGAATGATCTCTAATTTAGACATAAATCTAATTAAATATAAAATCTAATCTAAAATAATCTCAATTAGAGCTTTCTCATTATAATTTATTTTAGTAATTTAATTTTAATTTAGTTCAGTTTTAAATGTAAGACAATTAATTTTTTTCTTAAATATGTGGTTTGTATTAGATTGTACTTCAATCTTAATAGCCATTGCATGATCTTGAAATGCATGTTTTTATTAGAGTAGTTTTTAAATAAATGTACATATATGTATATATGCATGTGTAGATCTCTATTATCAGCTATCTTATTCTTCTTTCATAAACATTTCATCATCATGGCATTTGGGGGCCCTAATTCTAGATATGCAAGTGTACATGGTTGTGCACATAGTAGTTGTCATTCTCATAGTGCATCATAACTTTTTTTACATAGACCATTCAATGATTAAAGTCTGCACTTGATACCCTTGATTAGACTCTATTGAGATCAATTTCCCTACAAAATAGGGAGAAGGTGAACATGATTAGATATGATTTAGTTAATATGATTACCATTGTTTAGGATTTTTAATGCATGTGATAGTCTAAGTCTTGACACATTTAATTTTTTTGTCTCTCATAGTGTTAGTGGCAATATAAAGTTGACACAGGCAGATATTATTGTCTAAATATGTAATGTGAAGGACATGTTCCCATCTTATTGATACTATTAGAGGGTTAGAAGGTACACACCTACATGAGTACTAATGCTTTGGTGGCACCATTCATATATCCTTACTAGTTGGATGTACATTACATGTGGCCTAAAATGTATGAGCTCCCTCTATATTTTTGCAAACAATTGTTTGTAGAATTTTATCTCCATCATGATGTTGATTATACAAATATCCATTGTCATGTTGATAAGGGTCAAGGAATACATTTAGATACATATAGAGGTTGTGATGCCCAAGTGTCCCTTAATAAGAGGAAAATGGTTGGTCCAAACCTTTAAGTGATGCCAAAAAAATTGGAGATATCTTTACTAGGAGAGTGTGTCATGGATGAAACAAGAAAACATGTTTATGAGGATTGTGACTATTGAAAGATAGGTGCACAAGATGGCTAAAGATTTGGTGCATAGATACATGAAATTCTTATGATCCACATCTATAGGTGGTCAAACTAGTGTATCATATTTAGCTTCTAATATGTATTCAGGAGTTGGACATATCATACCTAGTGAAGTGAGAAATAAAGTCTTCAATGAACCATTTGTAGCCTATGAACACAGATTTATCTACCAATCTTCTTTGATCTTATCAGACTATTTACATGTTGATTGGAGTTCCTCTTAGTATAGTTCCATTATATGTCTTTGACTACATTAGTACTAGGCCAGAGGCACAAGGTGGATGAGGTCAAGAGGACATACTTGTAGGAGGATATACTTGCATTAGGTACAAGTCTAATATAGAGAATGGTTGTTGAGGATGTAGCTCCCCTTAACCAAGAAGCTTTAGACTCCCCTTCCCATGCACCATAATGATCACTTTCATTGATATTCTCATGAATCCTATGCTTGACATGACAAGTTTGACCTTTTCTGAGCATGACCTAAGTGACATAAGGACACATATACTATCTACCACAATGCCATTTTGGGACATAGAAACACCTACCCAACCTATGTGGCATGATACACAAGTAGAATTTTTTAATTATCTACATTTATTTTTTATTAAATAGTTAATTTATTTAAACTAGATAATTGAATGCATGTGATAAATTTGATTCTTTCATTTCATACAACTTGCATCTACAGCTCAAGAGGGTCAATATATAGACACTCCTATCCACCCCATTGTTCCTAACATGCAGGTAAGTTTATTTTTCCCTAAGTTACTATTTTCCTTTATACATCATACATGACTTTAGATCAAATGTTTTATATATTTCACATTCATGTGTTATGAGACCATTTACATATCTAGTACTTTCCTTTGATATTTCATTTATAGGTGTTAGGTGACCTTTTCTATATATAGTGCATATATTTGACATATTTGATATTCAAGTGTTATGTGACCTTTTACATTTATAGTGCACATATTTGACATATTTGATATTCATGTCTATGTTATTTTCCATCATTTGTAGATTTACATTTGTGCTACTTTTTAAAGATAAATTTCATATATACATTTTATGTGACTAATTACATTTAAAGTGCACTTGTTTTAGATATTTACGTTTAAATTGTACATATTTTAGACACTTCTATAGAACATGTTTTAGATATTCTCATATTTGCATGTCACGTTAAAACATTTAAATTTAAATTTGCACTAAATATTTTATATATTTCATATTCTATGTTATGTTCGAGTAATGCCATTTATAGAATGCATGTTTTATGTACATTAAACATATATTTATAGATGCTATTTATTTGAAGTTCATAAATGCAATTAACTAAGGTCAGTAAAACATTCTATTTAAGATAATTACTATATTTAGAATAAATATAACAAAGGGGATCTAATAAGGGCATGGGTTTTCTTAAGGGGAATAAGTAAATAAATGTATATAAAACATTTAGAAAATATATGTATCTAAACTAATGAATGTGAGATTTAACATAAAAATGTCATATAAGAAACACATCACATGTATCTAAATTAATGACATGTAAGAAAGACATTTACAAGATGAATACATACATACATGTTATGGATTTAAGATCACAAATAAAATTTATTAAGGTCATTAAAACATTATATAAGAGAGTTACTATGTTTAAAATACATATAATTAATGGGATCTAATTTTCTTAAGGAGATTCTTAAAGGGAAGAAGTATATGCATGTATGTAAAACATATAAGATAGACACATGTCTAAATTAATGACATGTAAGAGTTTACATAGAAATTTTATGTAAGGAATACATCACATATATCTAAATTTATTACATATAAGAAATACATTTAAGGAATGACATGTATGTACATACATGTTAATGATTTAAGGTCATAAATACAATTGATTAAGGTCATTAAAACATTATATTTAAGAGAATTACTATGTCAAGAATAAATATAGTCAAGGAGATCTAATAAGGGGATGAAATTTCCTCAATGGGATTCTTAAGGGGAAAAAGTAAGTACATGTATATAAAACAAAATAAATAATCCTATCTAAATTAATGACATGCAATATTTTAGATAGAAATGTGATACAAGAAATGACATAATTAAGATATACACCTTTCTAAAGTAATGCAAATTTTAAGAAATACATAAGAAATGACATATAAGAAAGAAACCTATCTAATCTTAAAATTCATATATAAACTAAGACATGCATCAAAGTAATATAGATATAAGAAATGTATCAAAGTAATGAAATAAAATGAATTGATCTAAATTAAAACTCTTGATACATATGGTCTAGATCCTCTCTATCTTTAGTTATTTCCAACAAATTTTCATTCTCTTAAATAGGTAACCTCAACTTTGGGTTGTCACATCCTTTTTTGGAAATGTATCAAGCTAAATCTTTGTGGCTATAACCAAGTTGTTGTAATGTAGAACTTTTTGGTTGAACATGTACTCAACAAATTGGACACCATTTTGGCCAATTTTTATTTGTTGATAATAGGTTCCTAAATATAAGATTAAATTCATTTGTATCTTGATAATATAAATAAGAAATATATATTTATAATATATTTAATACATGTACTAATTAATTCTATGTATGTCGTAAGGGGATAATCTAGATACCCGCAATAAAAATTGAACTAGTTGTATATGAGTAATTATCTCCATTTGTAGACACTTTTATCAACTTCAATTTTTATTTTATACATCTTAGTATTGTTGGAAATATAGTCAATTAGATGTATTGATGGTTTTCATTTATGGCAACATATACTTAGCATTTCATTTATGCATTCAAAGACAAAAAACTATCCAAGTATTATACAATTTGCAGGAGTATAGTGTACATATCTTAATAGTACATATGATGCATAAAGAGTTAAGCTTATGCATAGAAGAGGAAGGTTCACAACATTGTCATGATGACATGTACTAGTGTAAATGTGTGTACAATTAGTATGACACACGTTATAGTAAGTTTAATTGTAATGGTAGTTAACAATGTAGTATAGAGCATAATAGAAAGAAGAGTTGTATGACTTTAGTAATTATTTTGGTTCAAAATAATTACTAAGTCATGTTAAGCCAACTATGTGGATATTATTTTATATTATGTAAAGTGTGTGAAGACATGGAAGTCAACTGAGAAACAATTTGTGAATGTGCAAGGTATAAGTAAGATTTTATATTGCACAAATAGTAAGTGTGTTGTGCAATGAATAGATGTTATGCACAAATATTGTGGAAGTTGCATGATTAGATGTAACATGTAAACTATTGTGAGAACCATTTGCAAGGCTCATATGCTGCAACATTTGATGTAAAGGTTAGAGAAATTGTGAATTATAGTAGCAAGCAAGTATTTTATTTATATCTATTCTATAAAGGAACTAAATTTTATAATTGCATATTAGGGTAGTGGGTTATTCTTGCATAAATTGTAATTAATATACCAATTAATAATAGGGTTGAGGCTTCTAATAAGGCCTAGTCCTCTAACAATGACTTGAGACACTATATGTACTTCATAGACTCCTAATAGGGTCAATATCCTTAATTGGATCCTATTGTTTAGTGATTCATCTAGTGGATATCATCCCCACCAAGGTTTTCTCTTGGCCAGGGTTTCCCTATTAACAAATAATGGTGTTACGAGTTCTCCATGTGTATGGTTATATGTACTGTTCAACATTGTTGGTTTACTTTCAAATGCAAGTTATAAAATAATTAATAATATTAAATTGTGGGCAAAAGTTTGTAGAATATTGATTCACCCCCTAGTATTATCAATTTCTAACAATTGGTATTAGAGCATAGTTACTTTGAAAATGCTTAATAAATTAAGTAAGATCCCAGTGAATATGGAACAATTAAAGAAACATCTTGAAGAAGCTCTTCAACAGATTGACCTTCTTACTAAAGAAGGAGACAACTTGAAAGATAGATACAAAGATGAAAAAAATTACATTGGAAAAATGAAAGATGGTATTGATGATATGAAATCTACCAAGGAATTATTTTCGTAGACTAGTGTTAATGTTGATATAGAAAATCTTAAGAAAGAGAATGAGATCTTGAAACACAAGTTGAAAATTATTGAACTTGAGTCTAAAGACTCGTGGAAATAAGAGTGAACTTGATCTAAAATATGAGAATACAGACCTTAGATCCCAGTTAAGTGAAGTGAAATTTGAATTAGATTCTATTAAGATAGAGCATGTAGAGTTGGAAAAATACAACACCATTATGAAAGGAGTGTTGACACAAACTAAACAATAGTTAGAGAAACTTTACACAAGCTCTAAGAAAATTGATGAACAAATATTTCATTGAAGACCCTCTAATGACAAGATAGGCCATGGACATCTTCTTGGAGAGAAGTCAGCAAAGAAAGATGAGATTAGGATAGAACTAGATTCTATCGAAAAAATCCCTAAAGAAAAGTTCAAGTGGTTTGATGAAGTTGAGAAAACTGAATTGATAAAGAAATTTGATGAACTTAGAATAATAGAGAAAATTGAAGAATGTAAGAAAGATGATTCACCCAAAGAGGTAAGACATGAATTCAAAGGTAGATGTTTCAGATGTAATGAAGTTGGACATATGATGAGAGACTATACATCTAAGTCTTTTAAATCCATTACTAATTTCTATTGTTATAATTATCATGGTTATGGACATAAGGCAATAGAATGTAAGAAACATAAGTTTATTGATGACAATAAGAATAGTGGAATGTTTAGGAATACTAACCCTATAGGTAATGGAAGAATTGGATCACAAAGAAGATCTAATGATGGAGAGAAACATAATGGTAAATGGAATCACTTTTTTTTATTACAAATGTAACAATCTTGGACATATTGCAAGGAATTGCAGAGTACCTAAGAGTTAGAATGGAAAAAATCAGAGGAGGAATACACGTGTATATCAGTTATGTAATAAATTTGGACACACAACAAGATTTTGTAGAATGGATAGAGGGAACCTTAACTAGAACCCTAATCACAAAAGGAACAACAGGAATGATAGAAGGAATGAAAATATAGGAAACAAAAATAAAAAAGTAGTCAAGGAACATGTTGAGGAATTCAAAGAGGCATTTGTGAAATCTTACAATCAAGAAAGTTCACATACCATATTGGAAGATAATTTTTTTGATGCACCTGATAGAAATTTGAAGTCATAGATTGTTTGTAACTCAACCTACCTGAATTAAGTTATAGTAGTAAGCAACAGAGCATCAGTGGTCAGAGCTGATGTTAGAGAGTGAATTAGAGATTGTGGAGTTAACAAAAGGTAGAAGACATAGAAAGGAATCTATTCTTTAGAGTGCAAGTTTTAATACCCCAAAGCTGGCTCATTGACATGTCAACCAATTTTGGTCTATCTTGATCAATTCTAAAGTCCTATCTCATTAGGCAATTCTTATTCTGCTACTTGCTACTTGACTTAATTGTCAAATGCCAAAAATCCTAATCTGCATTAATCATGCTATTTATTTAATTCCTAAAAGTATTGACTCATATTAGTCGCATTAAACCTATTGAATAAGATTTAATTTAATTTGAAGTATTTATACTTTAATTAAATTAAATTAAATCCTAAGACTAATGTACTAAGGGATTAAAAATATTTAATATAATAATTATGCCTACTTTAATTAATTGAATTAGATTATTCAACTAAGTGAAAAAGGTATTTGTGAGGTCATATCTCACCTATTAAATTAAATAATATCTTCAAAATCTTCTCTTTAGTTCAAAATAGAGACTTTGAGTGAACTATCTCTTGAATTGGAATCACTCTAGTTAACTTGATCTCACACCCTATGACAAGTTTAGTTAACTTCACCTGCACAAGGAAGTTTCCATCTTAACTGAATCTTTGCTTCAATCCTAACTATCAATCTGAGTTGATCTCACCTATTGATGGATTCTAGGAATTCTATTTAAGAAGCTCCTAATTCCTCATTATGAAGGTTGGATTTTTGATGCTATTGAATTGTTGTCAGATTGCATACCCATTTTCATAAGTTTTATATGTGCTTTTTCTTAACAATCTTAGTATCATTTAGATTAAACAATGCATTACATATAGCTTAATCTCTTTTATTATTTAGATAAATTCTTGCATAACATTTAGAATAATTGCACTCATATAGGCTTAATCGCATTTAAACCCTTCATTTTAGCATGGTCTGATTGTTTGTACCTCAAATCTAAGAGCATAAATAGGAAAAATCCATCTAGATAGAAGGCAATAGGTAACCTTGCAAGACTCCTCTTGGATGAATAATTTCATGTTCATTCTAGGATGAATCCACATACAAGGAGCGTGTTGAAGTGTGTGTGAACTCTGAGGCCACATTCTGCATATATATTTTTGGCACCAACCGTGGGGCTGAGAGAAATAGTTTTATGGAATCATTTATTTCAGTTTCTGTCATTTTTGTTGTTTTGTTCATACTATTCTATACAAATTCTCAAATATTTGCATGAGAAATTTCATTTTCACGTGAAGATTTGAAGGGTTTCACACGTGTTTGAAAACTTTCTTGCATGAAAAAGTGCCCAATTGCGCAAGTCTTCATGTGACACATCATTTTCTCATACAAGTTAGTGAAAGATCTTGCGTAGACTTATGGATGATGTTAGAGTAAATAATTAATTACTAATTATATATTCTATTTACTTAAGCTTACTTGGGTAAATGCATTCATTAATTAGTTGTAGTCTAGGAGTTTGTTATAAGTGCTGGAAATATTCAAGCTATGACAAGTTACTGAGAGGGGAGGGGTGAATCAGTAACTTCTAAAATTTCAAACAATAAAACTGTATACTGATATATTCATCATTCATCCAAGTAACCTATTGTAAGCATGAAACAAAATCATTTGCAACACTTGAACACACAGATTTGGTGACCCAGAAACCTTCCAAATAGAAAGTAAAACTAGGGTGGGGATGAAACCCACAAGCTTCGTTACTGCAGTATGAAGTTGGCCGGTTAAGGCTTACAATGACCACTTCTGGTGATCTGCCCTGTTAGGAGCACAAAGGATCGCTAGATCCACCTTGTTAGAGGATTTCCAAACATACAATTAAGTATGCACTCTGTTAGGAGATTTACAAAAGACTGTTAAGTCTACCCTGTTAAAGGATTTGCAAAAACTGATTCACCTGTTAGAATGAAACAGTGGATCTGATTACAACTTGATTGCTGATAAGATCCGCTATGCTCTGTTTCACCTTGATGTGATAGATAAAACTTTTCTGCTTCAAAACTAGCCCTGCTGAATAACTTCACAATTCAGCCCACATACTTTTGCACGCATGTATATGTTTTGCACTTTCACACATTCACACTTTCATATTTCTACTCATTACCATTGCCATAACTGTTCGTTTGAATGATACAATACATTGCATATATATACTATCCATATAAATAATACATGCAAGGTCGGCTAAACAATACATGCAAGGTCGGCTAAAACAACAAGTGCAAATCTCTGTACAAAGTCGGCCCAAGGTAAAAACTCGGGTTCACTGAACTGACTCGGTGTCCTTCTGATACTCGGCGTCCACTGCGTTACTCGGCATCGTCATGCACTCGGTAGAAGTGAAGGCACGGTTCATACTAAACACTTCGAATAGTTCTGAACTCGGTAACCACTGGAGACTCGGTAGAAGAGATGTCACTCGGTGAATACTTTTATCTGAACTGTTGCTCGGTGATCAAAGGAAATACTTGATAGAACCTTGTGACTCGGTGATAGTTAGTTTCCTTGATATCCGTCTGAGCTCGGTAAAAATTAATTTCCTTGATAACCTCAGGAGCTCGGTTATCACGAAGTTCTTGGTTACATCTTAGTACATCTTTACTCGGTCAAAACTGATTCCTTTCTTTATCTTGAACACTCGGTAAACACTGATTGCTTTGTTCACCTTGATCACTCGGTAAACACTAATTGCTTTGTTCACCTTGATCACTCGGTAAACACTGATTGCTTTGTTCACCTTGATCACTCGGTAAACACTGACTTCTTTTTTCACCTTGATTACTCGGTAAACACTGACTTCTTTGTTCACCTTGATTACTCGGTAAACACTAATTTCTTTGTTCACCTTGATTACTCGGTAAACACTGACTTCTTTGTTCACCTTGATTACTCGGTAAACACTGAGAACTAGGTAAAGCTTGGTTTCCGGTGTGAGCTCGGTAAGCATTCAGAATCCAATAAGTGTTGTAACTAATGACAAAAATGTATCATAATGCCAACAATCTCCCCCTTTGGCATTAGTGACAAAAACACTTATGAGACAAAATTTATCTGACATGCTGATGACTGATTCTGAATATACATAGCTTCGTTATATACAACTCCCCCATAGAATAGCTTTGTTATATACAACTCCCCCATAGAATGTATATACATTATTTACATGAGCTGTATATCTCTTCCTTTGTAAAATTTTTGAAAACACTTATTCACCCATAGTATACATATCCAACAATAATCTCCCCCTTTTTGACAATAATGCCAAAGAATAAAGAATATATATACGTATATGGAAACATCAAAATGAGAGATGAACTCTGAATGTACCTGGAGAATAAGCTGGAGAGTCTTATCCCAATTCTCTTGCAAAATTTTGCAGGTAGAAAGAGCTATTTGAATTTCAGCCGAAAGTTCAATCACATGATCTGCAATGGAGTAGTTATTATCATGGATTAATGTCTTTGAATGTGCAATATGCTTCTGCATTGAATCCATGATGGGAAGGATCATGTTTTGGATATCTATCAATGTAGATTGGATCCTTGCCTCTTCCCTCAACAGCTCTGCCTGCTTCTCTGACAAAAATTTGATTATGAGGTGATGAGATGAGCTTGAACTGGGGTCAAGCTTCAAGTTCTGTGCGCTTACCTTTAGATCTTCATCAATTTTATTTAGTTTTTCTCTTATTCCTTTAGTGTATTCGGTAACATCACAAAGTTTAGCAAAAAGAGATGTTACATTATTAAAAGAATTTTCCATATCTGCCAAAACTGAGGTTAATGCAACCTGGTTTATTGCAATGTTCTGGGCAATGTGCCCTAATACCTTATTATCAAATTTCTTTTCTGCACGCTCAATTAGCTTTTCTTGTTCGGAGGCATCTTCATTGAATTTATTAACTGCCTCTTCTAGTTGAATCAAAATGTGTTGAGAAGTATCAACATCAACACCTATAGCCTCAGTAATTATGTTCCGGGCTTCCTCAATTATCCTATATTCCTTATCCCTTTCTAATCTTAACTGCATTTGAGTAGCCTTTCTCTCAATAATTTGACTAGCATACCTCATTTCTTCAATGGTAGCATTATCAAAGTCAATCTTTGGAATTACTATCTCTGTGTCCAAGTCAATATCTTTAGGAATTTCCTTTCCAGTGATCATAAGTCTTAATGGTTGCTTTTGTTTGACTTCTGGGATGACTGGTTTGACCTTTGGAATAGACACAACAGTAGAGATAGAAGGACTAGCAGTAAAAACTGGGATGTTTGAGGTTTGAGTGCCAATAGAAGTATGTACAGGGTCAAAAATTTGAGTGCTGGCCAAAAATGGTGATACACTCGGTAATATAGTATCTGAGCACACTGTGCCTGAAGTAGATGGCAAAAAAATTGTAGAACAAAATTGAGTTGTCAAAATTTGAGAACTTATAGCAATGCCAACTGATGATGATGGAGTCGAGGAGGCTAACTTGGTAGATGAAAAGGGGTGGAGCTCGGTAGACGAAGAGGGATGCAGCTCGGTAGATGAAGTGGTAGTCACTTCCACTGATGATACCTGGAGCTGAGATATGGCAGGTGTAGATGGTAAAACTGGTGTAGATGAACCTGCTGAAGCTGACTCCAACCTTGATGATATCATAGGTTTGTCTGGGGAGTGAGGAAGGGATGCAATAACTGCTGCTGCAATTTTTACCGTATCATCCTCCTTATCTTCCTCTTCAGCTTCTTCCTCTTTGTCTTCTTCCTCCTTTTCTTCCATCATTGCATGCAACTCTCCTGGTGTAACTGTGATGGATGGAGTGCTATCTGATTCATCACTGCTACTGCTGCTGTCATCATCCTTTATTTCTACTGGGTCTACACTGGGCTTATGTAGATGATAGATGTTTTTCCACATGTTTGTAGCATCATTTACAACATGCTCTATATCTTTGATCAAAACTAAACAAGTGTGGAATCTGATCATCATTTTACCTTCATAGGTTTTCAATTCAGATTTTACCTCTGCTCCAGTGAGACTAGGCCGAAGATTCTTCAGGGATTGCTCATATATATCTTCTACCGTCTTGGTGGCTAACTCCCATCTTGGCTGTACTCTCTCCAGTAGTTCTTTAGAGATATGAGGAGCAATCTGGTCCGGGGAGTATTTCCATTTTCCCATTTTGTTAAGTACTAGTTCCTCAATTTGCATTTTCTCTGCATCAGTCCTTGTCTCAAATCTCAATGCCTTGAAATTTGCAATGCCAGCTCCTTCTTCCAATGTTTTGAGCCTTTGCTCGAATGTAGGTGCAGGTTTGACCAATACAAGTTCCTGAATACCTTTTCTCGTTCTTCAAGTGAATACTGCAGTAGGCTGCTTCTTGGGCTTGGTAATGATTACCTTGCCTTTCTTCTTTGCCGGTTGCTCTTTTTTTGATTCTTTTTCTCCTTCTTTTTCTTCTTCACTTTCTTTATCTTCACCTTTTCCCTCGGTGACCATAAGAGAACTCATTTCAGTTTTTAGTTTGGCCATTTTCCTTTTACCTTTGCTGATGGCCTGTGGAATTTTGATTTCTAGTTCAATTCTGGCCTTTGCTTCATCATAAGTACCAAAAATTCATTGCCTTGGGTCTACTGGCTCATTTACCAGTGCTTCAATGATATCCCTGGTTTCATCAATATTTACCTCATATGGAAGAGGTTTCACCCATGCAACTCGGGGTCTAACTGCCTGTATGTATACCTTGTCACAGTCAACCATGAAACAGACATCATCCTTATACTCTTCAACAAGTTTTGGAGGTATTCTGAATCTGTTGTTCATCCTTTCCTTGAAATCTTCAAAATAATTGTGCATTACTTTGTCAAAATTCATACCCATATCTACTATGAATTCATTTATTTGATAAAAAATTGGAGTATCTTTCCTCCATACAACTGTACCTTTGGATGGAAAGAATTTCTGTACATAGAAGAATAAACAAACTAGCAAAGAACCAAATTTACAAGGGTTTGTCTTTGTAGTCCTTATGCTTTCCATGTTTTTATTGAATTGTTTTAATAATACATCAGCTAGGTCAAACTCTATATTTTTCTTTACAATTTTATATGCCAAATCTACAACTTCGCAAGGTACACTATTCAGCCTGCTGGAACTATACAGTTTGTATGCAATAACATAAATACCAAATTTCAGTTCTATATCTGAAACATTGTTGAGTTTTAAACCTCTGCCATCCCATTCGGCTTGGGTTTTCTTCTGTAACTCATCCCGTCCTAGGGTTTTGGTAGTTTTGGCTTTGCTGAGCATTGGGAGACCCGTGATTTTGTGAATCATCTTCTTGGTTATCAAAACTGGTTGTTCCAACCACAACTGACCATTATGTACTCGGCTCAAAATATACCTCACCCATTTTACTTGGAAACTTCTTGGCAGATGCGGGATATGGGTTAAGCCTTTGGTTTCCAAATGTTTGAACTCAGGTTTTAGGGTTCCATCTATGCATAACTCGGCTAGGGTGCTATCCATATCTAGTGTCCCTATTTCTTGCATAGTACACTTGAAATGAGTATGAATATCATTGATTAGAAGTACCTTTGGAGGAATCTGTGATTGAGCTCCATGTGGGTCGAGTGATTCAGCGATGGCAGGACCAAGCTTGAACGTCGGTGCCTTCCATTCCGTTCCCTTCACAATCATTTAAGATCCTTTCTTCGCCTTGCTGCTGCTGGTGCTTGCGGAAGCCATTGCTGCTCGGTGAGTAAGAAGATTTTGTAAGAATACTTCGCTGGAAAATTTCTTCAACTCACTTGAATTCGCTTGAAAGCCCTCTTTTTTAAATCTCGAATTCGCGGTGAAAAAATGAGGTTGAAATCTACCCTTTTGATGAAAAATTCGTCATTAATGTTCAGCACAGAGGTAGCTGCGATTGACAGGCTGTCATCCACTAGCTTGGCTTAAACTTCACAACTCGGTGACCAAAAGAAAATAGGTTAATCCGCCCTTAACTCGGTAAGAGAAGAACCAACCATGCTCGGTAAGTGCAACTTGGTGAAAGAAGCCTTATTGCACCCGACTGAGCTCGGTAAGGTCATGTACCGACCATGATCTTGATGTATCTGAAATACTGATTTGATCATATTTTCATTCTAGGACTGCTTAGGATATTGCTTGTAGATACAGTCCTGGTCTTATCCTGATGAGTCTTAATTGGAAATGGGAGAGTCACTCACTTCTTGAGTGACCATTCCATTACTTGAATTATCTGGCTCGGTAGACTTAGAAATCCATTGCTGCTTCATTTGCTTCCGAATATTGTCTACTTTGATTTTCTTCTCATCCTCAACTTTCTTTATGTTCATGCAGTTTTTAGATATATGACCAAGTTCTGTACATGTATAACATCTTACAGTGGTATCCCTTTTTCTTAGGTGATGCCTTGCACAATTTATGCCAATATGACCATATTCTCTACAATAATGACATCTGCACCAAGTGTTGTAGTCCTAACCAAATATTGCTTTGACAAGTTGTTCAGCTGGATTAAAAAATTTGAATTTGCATTGTGATGCCTTATGACCTTGCTTTTGGCATTTGTGACATTTACCTTCAAATTTTGGTTTCCTTTTGCATTCATTGGCTTTGTGTCCATGCTGATTGCAATTGTAGCATTTTCCATTAAATTTGCCTTTTTCATTGCTCCAACATCTGTTAGATGTATGACCTAACTTACCACGGTGGCTGCAAGTAGGTTTTTGATTCTTTTGAGTACCCTGTTTGGAGGATTCACCTTCTTCCTTGTATCCAAGGCCTGCTTTACCATTTTGTCTATGAAAGTTTTCTTCATTTTGCAAATTCAATTGATCCATGTCTTTTTGAGATTTTACCATTCTCTCATTGACTTGTTTTTCAGAGATTAGATCACTTTGTAAGCTTGCATTGATTTTTCTTTCAGTAATTAAGTCATTTCTCAAAATCTCATTCTCAGATCTTAGATTCATAATTTCTTCATTTGCATTAGATAACTGAGTTACAAGATTTTCAAGCTGAGAGGATTGATTATTCCTTACCTCTAAGTCTTCAGCTGCCTTGTTCCTTTGCTCCAAGATTTCGCATAGCCTGATGGACTGGATTCCTTGTTCCCTTTTGAGCTTTCTTACTTCTTCCTACAGAGATCCATTCTTTTCTAAGAGTTCTTTGATTGCTTGGTCAGCTTCATCTGAACTATTTGATGGTGAGAGATCTTCAATCTTTTCTTCAACATACTGATGGTCATTCATTTGCTTTGCAAGTTCTTTTCTTCTTTTCAAGGATTGTAAAAGATGCTCTTTTGCTTCATTGAGTTGAGCCATGGCCATTTTCAGATCTAGCTTTTCATTCTCAATAGTTTTGTCAAGTTTGAATATCTTCATTGTCCTTGATCTTTGCTCAAGCTGTGAAGCTTTTATCTTGAGAACCTTATAGCTCTGATACCAATTGTTGGAAATATTCAAGATATGACAAGTTACTGAGAGGGGAGGGGTGAATCAGTAACTTCTAAAATTTCAAACAATAAAACTGTATAATGATATATTCATCATTCATCCAAGTAACCTATTGTAAGCATGAAACAAAATCATTTGCAACACTTGAACACACAGATTTGGTGACCCAGAAACCTTCCAAATAGAAAGTAAAACTAGGGTGGGGATGAAACCCACAAGCTTCGTTACTGCAGTATGAAGTTGGCCGGTTAAGGCTTACAATGACCACTTCTGGTGATCTTCCCTGTTAGGAGCACAAAGGATCACTAGATCCACCTTGTTAGAGGATTTCCAAACATACAATTAAGTATGCACTCTGTTAGGAGATTTACAAAAGACTGTTAAGTCTACCCTGTTAAAGGATTTGCAAAAACTGATTCACCTGTTAGAATGAAACAGTGGATCTGATTACAACTTGATTGCTGATAAGATCCGCTATGCTCTGTTTCACCTTGATGTGATAGATAAAACTTTTCTGCTTCAAAACTAGCCCTGCTGAATAACTTCACAATTCAGCCCACATACTTTTGCACGCATGTATATGTTTTGCACTTTCACACATTCACACTTTCATATTTCTACTCATTACCATTGCCATAACTGTTCGTTTGAATGATACAATACATTGCATATATATACTATCCATATAAATAATACATGCAAGGTCGGCTAAACAATACATGCAAGGTCGGCTAAAACAACAAGTGCAAATCTTTGTACAAAGTCGGCCCAAGGTAAAAACTCGGGTTCACTAAACTGACTCGGTGTCCTTCTGATACTCGGCGTCCACTGCGTTACTCGGCATCATCATGCACTCGGTAGAAGTGAAGGCATGGTTCATACTAAACACTTCGAATAGTTCTGAACTCGGTAACCACTGGAGACTCGGTAGAAGAGATGTCACTCGGTGAATACTTTTATCTGAACTGTTGCTCGGTGATCAAAGGAAATACTTGATAGAACCTTGTGACTCGGTGATAGTTAGTTTCCTTGATATCCGTCTGAGCTCGATAAAAATTAATTTCCTTGATAACCTCAGGAGCTCGGTTATCACGAAGTTCTTGGTTACATCTTAGTACATCTTTACTCGGTCAAAACTGATTCCTTTTTTTATCTTGAACACTCGGTAAACACTGATTGCTTTGTTCACCTTGATCACTCGGTAAACACTGATTGCTTTGTTCACCTTGATCACTCGGTAAACACTGATTGCTTTGTTCACCTTGATCACTCGGTAAACACTGACTTCTTTGTTCACCTTGATTACTCGGTAAACACTGACTTCTTTGTTCACCTTGATTACTCGGTAAACACTGATTTCTTTGTTCACCTTGATTACTCGGTAAACACTGACTTCTTTGTTCACCTTGATTACTCGGTAAACACTGAGAACTAGGTAAAGCTTGGTTTTCGGTGTGAGCTCAGTAAGCATTCAGAATCTAATAAGTGTTGTAACTAATGACAAAAATGTATCATAATGCCAACAATAAGTTGTTGACAGTATGAGATTTTGTTCTCTCCTAAGTCATACTTATGCTCTCACCTTGTTTGAGGACTTTACAGCTCTTGTGGATGTATGCTTAGTTGTCACATTTATCTCCTAGAATCTTCTAGCTTGTTCTAGCAGTAGATTCCTAGAGCTCTTTATATTCGAGCTCTCTCATTGTATTTTAACAATAAGACATTTAGCATATTGTAAATACATATTTTCTTGTGTTGCAATATCTTGTGGTCTCTCATGTCCATTTAGGGTTTTCCCCTAGCTCTACGCTTTTCTCTCCTTGAATTCCCTTTGATAAGTTTTTGCAATTAGGTGATCTTGGGCATCTTCAAAGTTGGATTTCATCAACTCCAACATGGTAACAGAGCCTCCTTGCTACTGCTTCGTTGAAGGATTTTTGAAACCATGATTTAGAGTGACAAACCATAATTTTTTTGTGCATTTTTTCTTTAGATTAGGGGATCAATGAATTTTTGGAGCATTTTCAGCCCAAACGGACACTACCATTGGATCCAAAAGGCCGTTTGCAATCAAGATTCATATAAAACTTGTCAATTTTGGAGATAGAGCTTTGGGAGGCAAATTTTTTTAGGTGCAGGCCCTTCCATATGGTCGTACAGACAATTTTTGGAAAAAAATTTTAAAAATAGTGTCGTCGCCATGCCACCAGTCCGTAATCACCATGCCACCACAAGCCCACCAGGGCATAGCCTACAGGGTGGCCGCAGCCAGCAGCGCTGCTACGACAACACTTTTACCAAGCCTCCACCTAATTGCCACCTCTTCCAGGCGGCACCCCCTCTACGTCCAGCTCCTCATTGGCTCCACTAGTTACTGTACCAGTCTGCTGCCCATCGCTATTGTCAGTCTAGTTAGCAAATATCTTGTCAGCGCTTGATAGGTCAGCAGCATAGTCACTCGTGTGGCAGTGTGTCATTCGGTAGTTGCAGCACAGTCATCACCAACCAGGGTGTGATATATGGCATGGGTGCCATGTGGCACCTTGCCATGTGGACCTTGCCATGTCACCCTATTGAAATCATCCTGCCACATGGACCTACCACGTGGCATTATTTTTTGTGCCAATAGTCTTCAGGCCGTCAAATTTAACATAGTGGAATGCTAACATCAACATGATGTCAACACTACATCATCATCCTTTCTTGCACATCTCCTTTAGGGTCCTTTTTGACCTACCTTCAATTTTTTGGCCATAACTTGAGCATATAGAGGTATTTTCTGATCCAAAAGAAGTACCAAAAAGCTGGTTCCGAGAAAGAGATATTGGTGCAGGTATTTTTAGGTTTTGATGCTTTTTTATTATCCATTTTTTAGTTAAAGTCCAAAATTTAGTTTTTGACTCTAGCTTGCATATCTTTTGCATCCCATGTTAGTTTTTTCAAAACTTTATATTTTTGGAAAGCTAGTTCTACCATATTTTTAGATATGTGGTCATTTTTCTTAGTTTTTGGCCCATGCTCTTTCTATCATATTTTTGAAATTTTTGCTATATGGTGGATATCTTGAGTGTTTTAGGCCCGAGGATCATTTTCTTGGCATGGTTTCTTTTGTTTTGGGTTGTACTATGTTTTATATCATCTTGTTTTTAGTTTTAATCATTGTAGCTATGATTTTGAAGCACTTTTATGTATCGCACTGAGATAAAGTGCCACTTTTGCATTCCAGGGGTCATGAACGTTGTTTTGAAGTTAGTTGTACTTGCACTATTTTCATAAAGCACCATGGGGGGATAGTTGTTTGCTATTTTAGGCATTCTCCCTTTGTCAAGTGAGTGTCCCTTCCACTACATTAGCCCCATGCAAAGTTAGTTTGACCATGTCTTTATAGGTGTTTGTACCTCTTCCTCTCTCGTCATTCTTTGTTCGTTTGCAGGAGACTTTGGCCCACCTTTTTAGTTTCCTATCATTACACCTCATTTGCATTAAGGGGGGGGTTATGCTATTTTTCTAATGCATCCATGGTTTGATGGTTTGATAGTGTGAACTATGTATTCAGTAGTTGATCCTATATACAAGGCGATTGCAGTGGCTAGCTACCTATGCATTTCGGTGAGATGGATCATCTACCATATAGACACGCTCGGTTCGTGCCTTCTTCTTCCATGGAGGTTTTTTAGATCAGTAGTTTTCTTTCTAATGGCAGATTTTACAGTTTCTTCATGCTTCAGTGATGCTTTTCATGATCACTCCATGTTCTTGTTTTAGGGGACATTTCCCTAGTTGGAAGCTTCTTTAGTTCTTTGCTAGGTTTTTACCTCTTTTTGGGGGAAGGTTTTTCCCACATGGTTTTCTCTCTTTCCCCATTTTTAGAGTTTGCATTTTATTTGTACATGGGTACCTAACATGGCCTCATTGCCAGGATCCATTATGTATTTCTTAGTTTTGTGAGCTTATGGCATTTCCTTAAGTTGCACTTAAGGGGGGGTGTTAGAGTAAATCATTAATTGCTAATTATTTATTCTATTTACTTAAGCTTACTTAGGTAAATGCATTCATTAATTAGTTGTAGTCTAGGAGTTTGTTATAAGTTGTTGTCAATACGGGAGTTTTTTCTCTCCTAAGTCATACGTACTTATCCTCTCACCTTGTTTGAGGACTTTTCACCTCTTGTGGATGTATGCTTAGTTGTCACACTTATCTCCTAGCATCTTCTAGCTTGTTCTTAAATAATTAATTACTAATTATTTATTCTATTTACTTAAGCTTACTTAGGTAAATGCATTCATTACTTAGTTGTAGTCTAGGAGTTTGTTATAAGTTGTTGACAATATGGGAGTTTGTTCTCTCCTAAGTCATACTTATCCTCTCACCTTGTTCGAGGACTTTCCATCTCTTGTGGATGTATGCTTAGTTGTCACACTTATCTCCTAGTGTCTTCTAGCTTGTTCTAGGAGATTCCTAGAGCTCTTTAAATTTAGGCTCCCTCATTGTATTTTAACAATAAGACATTTAGAATATTGTAAATACATATTTTTTTGTGTTACAATATCTTGTGGTCTCTCATGTCCATTTAGGATTTTTCCCTGGCTCCATGCTCTTCTCTCCTTGGCTTCCCTTTGACAGGTTTTTGCATGTAGGTGATCTTGGGTATCTTCGGAGTTGGATTTCATCAACTCCAACAGATGATTTCATTGGATTTTGCACACTTTCTCATGTGAAAAAGTTCCCCATTGCAAAAATTCTCATGTCACACCTCATTTTCTCGTGCGGGTTAGTGAAAGAGCTTGCATGGACCTATATTTGATTTCACGTGGTACAGACCATTTCTTCATGTGGGTCTGTGCATGATTTTGCACCAAATTTTGTAAGAGCAATACAAAATACAATTTTCTAGTTTTCTAGATAAAATAATTTAATTAAAAAAAAGAAAAAAAAGAGAGTATAAAACAAATTTTAAATTTTGATGCTTTCATAGGTTTTGACATTTTTAAAGCTTTTTTATGGGTATAAAAAAGAACAAAAAAAGTTATATTTTATTTTCCAATAGTTAAGATTCTATTTGACTAATGCATTTTCTCTTAAGCATTTTTATTTTGATTTTTCTATAGCCTAATAGTTGTCTACAAGACATTTGATGAAGACTACTTTATACAAACTCTCCAAACATGAACTGATCGTGTGTTTGCAGGACACTGTCAAAGATACGTTTATCAAAAAATGCATTAAAACCCACAAAACAATTTGTTTTCTTTCTTTCTTTTCAAACATAGTCTAATTAGGGCTTGTGAACTTCCTACGGTGAAAGATAGAAGAATAGGGGATTATGCTCTTCACTACTTGGAGGTCATGAAAAAGGGTGAATTAGAAACATAGACACTTCTAAAAGATGACATTCCAAAGAAGGCAAGCAGTTTAGTGGTTCTCTAGTGCTAATTCTTTTCTATGATGAGATGATGGTTTCCTTTCAAGGGAATCAGAATCTTTAGAAAGATTAAGTCTAGATTGATTAAGCTAAGTTGGTAATTAACCTGTTCTATGTGTTTGGGTGAGAAAGTAAGGTAGAGGAGTATGCTCTTTCCCCTTGAGGGAAATCAAAAACTTTGACCTTTGCGTTTGAACCACTAGTCCAAGTCCATCCTTTAGAGAGCCTACCGAAGTGATCCAACTTCTGGGAATGACCCAAGTGAGCAAACTCCTTTCATCAAAGATTTCAACTCACTATAATCAAGATGCCTTGTAGAGTGAAAGACTCCAAAGTCGGATTAATTTCTTTCCCTTGATTCTTGATATCGGTTATCAAGGGGAAGCTCTATTTTTTGCACTGGCCAATGCTGGCCCCAGTCTTGCTAAGCAAGTGTGTGCACTCTCAGATGCTAGTGTGGGATGCTGGTCTCAACTATTCTTGCAAAGCTACCAAGGATTAATTCGGATGGAAGCCAAGTAAAAACCTTGTAGTAAGAAGCCACCTGGTTCACCTCCGAAAGGAGGCATAATCTTTGTACAAGGAGGGGGAAGAATATCTCTTGTAGAACTCACCATAGGCATGCTACTAGACATTGGAAGGTGGTATACATGCTTGACCCTTGCCACAAGGGTGCTCATTCAGCCTATACTATTGAGTCCTTTGAATATATCAAAAACATGGGTGCCCTCTAGGGGGTGACACTGCTGTGTGAGGTACACACATGTGTATAAGATGTGGGAGAAAGGTATTTCCTTCTCTACCATTTTCTATTTCTAGGGATAAAGTGTGTTTCTTATTGAGTCCTAAACATGTCCAAACTTGCTCAAACAAACTAAAAGTCAAGACTCCACTATCCCTCTGAGTTGCTTTGCCCTCAGTTGGATTCTATTTAACTACTGATTGCTTCCCAATGTCTTGTTTAAAAACACTTTGCCTTGGTTGAAACTTAAACAATCTCCAAACAATTTTTAGAGTTGACCTTGATGTTTGTCCAACAAATCAGTCCAATTAGTCTGTCCAATCTATCCGAACAATCAATAAATCTCTTCAAAATTCAATGCTATTGTCTATTTGGTCCTAATTTTTGCGCTCAAGTGTGCAAGTCCTCGTGTGAAATCCTTTTGTGCTATCATTTTCTTGTGTGGCTCTATCTAGGCTCTCGCATGAATAGTTGCAAGTCTCCATGTGAGATCTTGCATCTATGTCCTTGCTTTATTGTCAACCTTGCATTTTCTCATACAGCCTAGAGCACATCCTCGCGCGAAATCTGTAGGCTATTCTAAGTCTTTGCATGGTGCAATGAAATTTCTTGTGTTCCTCCCAGAGGATCTTCACATGACACCTTGAGTTAGAACTATCTTATCAGTTTGTTAAAGCTATCTACACTCTATACCTTATTTATTTTGTGCATCAATTTACTGCTTCTCTATTTTGCAAATAGTCCCAAGCAACAACATTTTTATTAGATGAAGATTTGTGACTCATAATTTGACTAGTCTCATCTTTTACCTATCTTGATTCTTGTCATTTAGTGCTTGTCATACTCTGTGCTACAATAGTCATAGTATTTGGCTATTCTAGCCTTCAAATCAGACTATTTGTGCCTTAGTATACAACACTCTTATTTTATCCTCTTGGAGACTAAGTCCTAGTGTGGTTCTTGTCCAAGCTTTTTCTTTTTTCCATTGTCTATGATTGTGGAAACTTGACTTATGTTCTAAAACTTGGTTGTCACTACTTGAAACATAGTACATCAAAATGGCTAACAACATATGTGCTAAATCCAATATTCCTAGTGAGGAAGAAAAGCTAATTATTGCAAAAATGAAGCAAAAAATCGAATCAATGATTGCTCAACTTCAAAGACTGAAGGAGGAAGATGAAACATCATCAAAAAAATTCTCCTTTAGAGAAAATTTCCCTTCCTCCTATGACAACCAAAAATCAAATACTTGTGATCTTGAATCCAAGATATCTGAGAACACTTCACAAACACCCAAGAGATCTGGAAATTTCTTTGAAGAAAAACCTTGGGAACCTAAACCAAAACATGATTTCACCCCTTTGGGAAGATCTTATGAATCAAATTTGGAAGAAATTCTTCAAAATAAACTTATTGTGTTATCTAAGGTCACTTTGGTAGGAGTTTCCTTTATGAAAAACTATTGTTCTTATCATAGACATAATTTACATAAAACTTCACATTGTAAGGAGCTGAAAAACAAGATCCAAGATCTCTTGGATAAGGGCATAATTAAAAAATCTAAACTCTCATCTACTAGAGATTCTACTCTCAAGAAGGATAAACATCATGAAACCAAGTCTAGTAATGGTTTAAATGTGACACTTATCTCTTCCAATAAACAACATCTACCTTCTAACGTGTCCAATCTTTCCAACACATATTCACCAAACAAAGAACTTGCTACTCCCCTTATTGACTATGTGTACCCTCAAGGACTGCCTTGGAAAGAAACTCAAGCCAATATATATTGGATTGCAAGTCTTTTCACTACCTTCATAGATCATACTTCTTCATGCCCTGCTATGCCTATGAAGTCCACTCCAAGTAATTTTCCTTCTAAATCTCAAGATCCTATTATGTAGAATCTAGAAATAGATTTGAATACAGATTCAGATATTCCCTCATCCTTGAAATTGGTTTCATGTCAAGAGGACTACTTAAATTATGAAGAAACAAGTGTTGATCAAGACCAAGATTCCTTCATCCCCTTTCAAATCTTCCAAGATCTCGTGCCTCCATCTCAAGAGCCACATAGTCCTCTATCTGCCATATCATGCACCTATACTAAGCAAGATCAAGATATTTCTTCCACCATCCCTAAGGAGACTATTAAAGACCAAGAGAAGGATACTTTTCCTATACTCCCTAAAATTCCTTTTGAAGATAAAAGTGTTCCCTCACCCTCTTGTTCTACCTCACTATATTCACTTCCAAACTATGCTCAAGCTTTAAATACTCTTGTCAAAGGTATTGATCCTATAACACTTACTCATAAATCTATTGATGACATTGGTTATGCTGCTCACTCTAAAGATGCTGATATCCTACTCATGGTCCATTTGCATTTTCTAAATCTATCCTTGGTCCCTATCCATCTAAGCTAAAACCTTCAAACCTTCCATCCATATTGGGACCTTATGTTCCTCTATCTCCTACTTCCACTCTTAGCTCATTACATGCTCCTCCTACCCTACCCCAAGATCAATAAAGACACACACACTTGAACTCTTCACATTCACCTTTCCATCTAAACCAGTCATATTGGCCTCATTCATCCACAAGTCCGAAGTCCTTTGGAAGCAATTTGTATGATCAAATCAAACACAAGTGCATGAATCCATCCTCAAAAGTTCACTATGTCTCCTCTAACCGATATATGAATGTGAAGATGGAAAATACGCAAAAGATATCACAAAGGTCCACTATTCAAAGAGCTCAACCAAATAAATTATGGGTTCTTAAATCTATTATTGAAGAAATGTGTTCCAAAGAATCTAATGAAAAATCAAAAGCTATATGGATTACCAAGTCTCTTTTGAAGGACTTGAATATTGAAAACAAATCAAAGTTGACATTCAAGCTTCCAAAGGCTTCCACTCCATCTTCTTCCTAACATCTTCCTAAAAAGGTTTCAAAACTTTATGCTCCACCTTCCTCCAAAATTATTCCACCACCTCATACATCTAAACCTCATACTATTTCATCCATATTTCCTCCATCATTCCACTACCCTTCAAAGTGTGCATCAATGTTGATCTTGCCCACTTTTTCTTCTCCCTTTGTGCATCCCTTTCAATACCCTATCCACTCCACTTTTTATCCTTCCATCTCATTTATCTCATCCATAGCCTAAAACCTTATCCTCCATATATCTTTTCTATTATCTCCCTTCCATTACCTTATTAGCATCTTTGAGTATACCTTGCTATGGCCTTGGCTTATCATACCTTATCTTTCTTATAGGCATGCTATCTAACTTGAGAGAGCTTGAGTTCTTTCAAAAAAATCCAAAAAAAAAAGTGCCTCGGTGAAAACTTGGACATAGGCACCTTGGTAGCAAAAGAAAAGAAACATAAATCCATCCTATGGTGAAAACCACTTCTTGTAGCACCTTGGATAAATACCATGATGAAAACTTGGTAAATAGGCATCATGCATAATTCTTCCATCCATGACATTTAATCATTATCTTGCTTATCCTTCATATGTCCTGATTCCCAAAGTCATTCACTCATAACCTCCATAACAAAATTTTCTATCCTGTTCAGTTAACCCTTTGGTCTTGATCAACAAAAGAAAGAAGAAAATGCATTTCTTAGCAATCTCTTGACATGGTCATTTTTCTTGGATTACTTACACGATACCCTTTATTACACCATGAGCTTATATTGTTATATCTTTTTCCCTAGCTTGGGTAATCTTGTGAAGGCTTTCCTTGAGGGTAACATTCACCACTTCATACTCTTTGCCTATCCATCTCTAGTTATCCACCAACTTGCTACTACATCTTGTCCTACACCTTGGTAGACATTGGAAAAAAATCAAGGTAATCCTTCTTGAGAGCTAGTAATCTGTAAAAGAAAATCTAAAAAATTTAAAAATTCCTAAAAAATTAGAAAATGTCCTAAATTTTTTTTTTTACCCTAGTGAAAACCTAGCAATAGGTGTCTTGGTACCACCAAAAAAATTGGAAATTCCAAAAAATACAAAAAAATCAAAAAAAGGAAAAATACAAAAAAATTGAAAAACAAAAAAGTGCCATTGGTGGAAACCTGGAAACAGGCACCATGGTAGCAAAAAAATGAAAGCCCTACTAAGAAGGTGAAAACTTGGTAAACATGTGCCTCTTGTTCCCAATGCTCCATCTTCTAGTGCATCTTTTGGCTTTCTATACAGTTGCTTTACCACTTTTCCCACTTTCCGCTCATGTATCCATGGATTGAGTCTTGTCACAACTCAAGGGCATTCCCCTTCAGTGTCACCCTTTTGGAGATTTTCCTCCTAGAATATCTTTCATGATAGTCACCAGTTGTTCTAGCTATGTCTAGCTACTATCACCAATGTCCCTTCTTGTCAAGATTCTCTTCATTGAATCTCTTTTGCAATAGTCACCAATTGTTTCAACTGCATCTGCCTATTGTTTCTCAAGTCACGTCTCCAAATTCCTTTATGGAAGCTCTTTCTTGCGTCAGTCACCAGTCATCCTGGTTGTGTTTGTCTACTGTCACTCAGTCTTCTTAGGTTCTTCACCTCAAAGATTCCTCCTTGAACTCAGTCACCAGTCATTCTGACTATATCTACCTATTGTTGTCACCCTATTGAAGAGACTTCTTTCAAACATATTTTGGACATTGACACTTGACATCAATCCTAGGACGCAAAATGCACTCAAAATGACATACTTGTTTGGATATGCTTAAGAATTTTCTTTGCTTTCTTTGTTTTCAATTTATGATGCCCCCTCAAGCAACTCGATGATGTCATTTGACTAGAGAAGTGATGACTGGGGGCATGATCTTTTCTTTGCTTTCTATTTGTGGTTTAGTTGCAATTAAATTGACATATTCCTATAAGAGAGGTGTTCACTATAAGAGCCTCCATCTAGTATTGGATGGTTGGGTGTACCTCGACTCCTTTTATATGAATATGTCACTAATGTTGGTTCTTCTCCTTTTCTGTTAGAGTGAACTCTTCATGCTATAGTACATACTAATACTCATCCTACTAAGTGAATGTATGGGTCACTACGAGAATACCCAACACACATCTATCTTAGGTTATGAACACAATGGCCATTGCATACATAATACTTACTATGTACTTAGCATAAGATGGATCTCTTGTGTGTTTGGTGTGTTTGTGTGTCTACCATGCAAGCAACATTTTCATCATCCAAACATTTATGTTTTGATGCTTATGTTAACTTGCTACAATAAAAGGGACAAATGTTCTGGTCATTTTGGCTTCTTGTGCCTCAAATGCTTATATTTAATCCTGACAAACTTACAACATATGTCCTATTCATATTCCCATGATTGCAATGTAGATGGGAATTTTACAACATATGGAATTTTTTCCTATGCTTAGTGATGATAAATGGTCAAGGCTTGGTAATCAGACCTAGGGTTGCACTTAACATAGTCTTGTATTGCACACTTCACTTGCATAAGCACATGATTCAATTGCAACTCTATTTCATCCTTCATGCTGGGGGACTATGGATCTCTACAAATGTATTAGGATTCTCCACAACTACACAAGCATTTGGTTCTTTGGTTCATATTCGTGTGCTCCTTGAGGAGGTACCTATTACTGTCAAATAAAAAATGCAACACTACATGAGATGTCAATTCATTTCCATATACATTGCATCCATATACTCATATCATCTACACTACATAATTGCATCATATCAAATCAAACATGCATCCACAACATAACACATGCATCTCATAATCATCACATAACCATCTCATGTACATCAAAGTAAAGCATATACACTAACAATGACATCTACATAGGGATACTCAGCTCAAAATATCATATATATGTATATCAAAAATGTGTGTCAGTACAAAAAATGAGTGCTACTCAAGTGCTACCAATAAAAAATGATACAAAATGGTGCTGGCACACCAATTGATACATAGCCAGAATCAAAATCGAGGGTAAGAGCATCAATAGCTAAATGTGCCTTGCACCATCACCCCCAGTAGTTGGAGGAGGGGGAGGAGGTGGCATATCTGGTCTTGCAGGAGGACGTGCACCCCTGGAATCTCAAGCATACTATGAAAACTGAGGAACCTATTGAGCCTCATTAGGCATAACTATAGAGTATGCTAAAAACTAATAAGCCACTTGGGCCATCTATAATCTAACCTCATCCTATAGCATCTCCACCCTCCACTCAGCTACCTATACCTACTCCTTCAATCTAGGGATCTCTTGATATCGCTTAGCTAGTCATGCATCCCTCACAGCTACCTAGATCTGTAAATCTCCCAACTGATAGGAGGCTTGATGAATCCAATCATTGTACCATCACAATACATCCTATGACCTAGTGGTAGGCTGATTCTACATATCCTCATGTAGTAACTCAAGTGCCTTCTTTGAGGGTGCCTGCTCCTCTGTCCTCAGCCTTTTTCATCACCTTTGCTCTTCGCCAATGCCTCCTGCATTGGGTCTAACCCCATTTGTCATGTGGGGATCTACACCTGCCTCACTCTCTACCACACCTTTGGTAGTGGGCCCTACGGTGCCTACTTCTATGGAGCTTTCTATTGGGGAACCTGCTACTACTGTGCTAGTGCCAGCTATGGGGCTAGTACTACTCCCCCCTAGGGATCTATGAACTGTGGGAAGAGGTGACTGATAAGATATGCTTGATATGTTGGCATCACCCCTGCATCTACTACCTTTGGATGGTAGTCCCACTATGCCACAACTAGGTTGTGCACATCGATCTCCCTGAATCTAGCCTCACTGGCCATCCCCATGTTAGATACTTTGTGACTCATGCACAGGAAAAAAAACTCCTGGGAGATGTCCTGCTACCTCCCATACTATCTCCATACCCTACTAATGGTGAACCACTCAATAATTTGTGTCCTCCTCCCCACCAGTGGCTACAAACAAAACATCCACCCCAACTCCCTGGGAGTGTCATCCCAATCCTCCATCTCTCACTAGGGCCACCATAAGATGGAGACCAGGTCATCGAAACGTGCTCTCTAGTGCTTCGTCTTACCCAAGCCTGCCTGGGTAATCTACCCCCTATATTTGCAAATGAAAGGCTTTGTGGGCTCTTGGGCATCCTCAAAAATAGGGCATGTAATAGGCAGGTGCTCCCATGCCCAAACCTAAAGAACATACACACTAGTAGCCATACTCTTTTGCTCATGGCATACAATCTCATGCATCTCATAAAACATATGAGCTAGCATGCATTGGCCCTACCCAAATCTCTCTGGCGCATAAGCATGCATTATAACATAAGTCCCCATCCGCACTCTAATCCATACTTCTCTCTATATGGAACCAAGAAACAACTGATAAAGATGGCCAAAATTGAGGCTAACCTATGTGTCTACTCATATGTATGGATGAGCTCATCCTAGGTGATGGCCTGTCCAATAGCTAGCTCTCTTTGAAAAATGGCACACAAGGCCTCTATACCTGCCTGGGGCACTATGTCATATGATACTCTTGGCCCATGAAATGGTATCCATAGAATCTTGTATATATCCTCAAGAGTCATAGTCATCTCTCCTTGTGGCAAGTGGAAGATTATCATTTTTGAATGGAAATGCTTCACCAAGGCAGTCAAAAGGCCATGATTCAACAACAATTCTTGGATCCAGCATAAAGAAGTAAGTCCCAATCTATCTATACAAGCCATATCAGCATCGTCATAGTTCCATAACAATGCTCCATATGGTGGATAATGGGACCTAAATGAGGCATCACTAAATACCTCCTACATACATGAACAACAAAAGTGATAAGAAAATAGTCAGTACTCGATCAACAAATCAAAACAATGAAGAAATGAATGTGAAATTTATGCTAAAATGTACAAAACTACAAATTTTTACTACACTATTGTCATAGATTTTCGTGCGATGATGTATTTCCTTGTGTGAGAATTTATTTCTTCATGCAAGATTTGGCATCTTCTTGCTAGAAAATAAATCCTTGCATGAAGAAATACTATCCCACATGAGAAATCAAAATCCCGTGTGAAGAGATACTCTCTCGCAGAAAGAAACAAGTTTTCACACGAAGAGAGACAACCTCACATAAAAGGCAACAACCAGTCAAGCAAAATTATCTTATTCTTCACATGAGAAGTGGGTATCTCCCATGTAAGAACCCCCACCAATACATGTGAAGATATGTCAAGTTGGCAAATCTTCGTGTGAGAAGAGACTGCCTTCGTGTAGGAAAGAACAGTCTCGTGCGAAGACCAATTGGGACTTCCTAAAAATGTGCTAAACATGCAATAAATGACCTTGAAAAGTGTGACAATGAAATTACAAAGGACAATTATCAATCGCTCACCAGTGGTCCATAGTCCATCGGCTGGCTGTGTCATCAAGAGTGCTCAAAATGATGATATCTCACATTCACTAGCATCTTCCTCTCAAAGCTCCTGTTCACTAAAGACAAAAGGTGCAAATGAATTGAAAATGACCCCTTGGGCCCTTATATAGGGTTTGACTTAATTTTTCAAAGTACTCTAATTTGCACAAAAAATCACCCCCTAGCTAACTTGACAATTCTGAATCCATTTTTGCGATCAAATTTGAAATCTGACACACCTAAGTAGCTTATAAATGTGTTTTAATTTTTTTTGGATTGACACGATCAAACACTTGTGTAGTTCGTATTTTTTTGATGCTTTTTGATTCTTGGAATCTTTTCAGTGCAAAATTCTTCATGTTTTCAAAATTTATTTTGGAAAAAGTCAACTATGATCAAATTTGGTCAACTTTTGTTCAAACTTGGTCTTGTGGACCTCGAAATTATTGTAAATCGACTTTAAATTTTCTTTTGATCATTCTAATCTCTTCTACATTTGGCTAAATCTTGGATTCCTCAACATAATGCTTTATATCATATTTCTAGTGTATCATCTTTCGATTTCACTCCTGAGGGGGCATGATGATTACATCATTGAATTTGAATTTTGACTCAATCTGAACTTTCATTACTTGGGGCATCTCATCACTCAAGGCATCTTGTTTCCCTTTTTTTAGTATCTTTGTCATATATTTCATCTTGTCATCAATTGATTATAGGTATCGAGACAGTCTAAACCTTGACTCCTGAGGATCAAGCCTTGTTCTGAGGGTGATTCTATGACTCATAATTAGATCTTGCTATCTTTTATAAATATTAGGTATCTAGGTGTTCTATCTGGATCCTTAAAGATTAAGCTCTGTTCTGGAGACAATCTTTTAAATGCTATCACTTTCAGGTATCTAGGTGTTCTATCTAGATCCTTAAAGATTAAGGTTCATTCTAGATACAATCTTTCAAATGCTATCAATCTCAGGTATCTAGATGTTTTATCTAGATCCTTAAAGATTAAGCTCCATTCTAGAGATAATCTTTTAAATGCCATCAATCTTAGGTATCTAGATGTTTTATCTAGATCCTTAAAGACTATGCTCCATTCTAGAGATAGTCTTTTAAATGCTATCAATCCTAGGTATCTAGATATTCTGTCTAGATCCTTAAAGGTTAAACTTCATTCTGAAGGAAACCTTTAAAATGCTTATCAATTTTGGGTATCTAGGTGTTTTTATTGGATTCCTTAGGATCAATCTCCATTCCAGAGATGGCCCTTAAAAGCTTATGAATTGGTCTCCATATCATCAACTTCAGAACCAATCTTATCTCTTTATCTTTGCATCATACTTTTTGATTTTCTTTGAATCAAACATGCTACTCATACATTCATTCAAAGAGGGGAAAAATGTAATACCCCAAAATTGGTTCATTGCCATGTCAACCAATTCTGGCCAATCTTGATCAATTCTAAAGTCCTATCTCATTAGGCAATTCTTATTTTGCTACTCACTACTTGACTTAATTGTCAAATGCCAAAAATCCTAATCTGCATTAATCATGCTATTTATTTAATTCCTGAAAGTATTGACTCATATTAGTTGCATTAAACCTATTGATTAAGAATTAATTTAATTTGAAGTATTTATACTTTAATTAAATTAAATTATATCCTAAGACTAATGTATTAAGGGATTAAAAGTATTTAATTTAATAATTATGCCTACTTTAATTAATTGAATTAGATTATTCAAATAAGTGAAAAAGGTATTTGTGAGGTCATATCTCACCTATTGAATTAAATAATATCTTCAAAATCTTCTCTTCAATTCAAAATAGAGACTTTGAGTGAGCTATCTCTCGAATTAGAATCAATCTAGTTAACTTGATCTCACACCCTATGACAAGTTCAGTTAACTACTCATCACACTCAGATCTAAAATAGTTAACTTCACCTGCACAAGGAAGTTTCCATCTTAACTGAATCTTTGCTTCAATCTTGATTGTCGATTCGAGCTGATCTCACTTGTTGATGGATTCTAGGAATTCTATTTAAGAGGCTCCTAATTCCTCATTACGAAGGTTGGATTTTTGATGCTATTGAATTGCTGTCGGATTGCATACCCATTTTCATAAGTTTTGTATGTGCTTTTTCTTAACAATCTTAGTATCATTTAGATTAAAAAATGCATCATATTTCTTAGTCTCTTTTATTATTTAGATAAATGCTTACATAACATTTAGAATAACTGCACTCATATAGGCTTAATCAAATTTAAACCCTTCATTCTAGCATGGTCTAATTGCTTGTACCTCAAATCTGAGAGCATAAACAAGAAAAATCCACCTAGATAGAAGGCAATAGGTCACCTTGTAGGAATCCTCTTGGATGAATTATTTCATGTTCATTCTTGGATGAATCTACATACAAGGACCATGTTGAAGTGTGTGTGTGTGAACTCTGAGGACACATTCTACATATACACAAGTCTTTATGTGATTGTAGTAAGTGGGAATTGTAAGATATAAAATACTAATAAATAGAGACAATATTCTGAGTTTATGGTAGATAAGCATTTATTGTGTAGTGTGATTTTGAAACAATTTAAGGATCACAAACGAGATTCGATGTGCCATTTGTTCATGCAAAGTGTCTTGAGTGAATTGAAGAGTGATTTGACAAAAAATGAAGTGTGAAGCAAGTTTGTGAAGTCAACTTGTAGAACCCCTAAAATCATAAATTTGAGGTACTTTACAAATATTGAATCAATTTTTTGAATTATTTATTGTTATTGAAGAATAGCTAGTAAAATAGTGCATGATGTTAGTAATAGACCAAGGTATGAGATCAAGAAACATCCATTTTTTTATTTACTTGATGATGTAATAGGCATATTTTTGCAAGTTTTGGAAAATGTATTACATGTGGAGGATATAAGGAATTATATACACAACATAAGAGGGAGTATATGTGATGACAAGATTCACAAGGACTTAGGAGTCATATGTAATAATGATTTATCCCTAAAGTCTAAGTATGCACACCTTGAAGACTTGAATTTGGTGAAGTACATGTTCTACATAGAATTTGACAATCATGAGTGAATTTGAATTATACCGAGTATAATTTATAATGATATGGTCTAGTTAAGTGATACACAAATTGTCATCGATAATGACCTAATCCACAAGGTTATAAGATTTAGAAATGATGGTTGTAATCTTGTTAATGAGAAAAACATCAGGAAATTAGTGGAGACAAACCTAAAAACCAAGTTCAATAGAAGAAATATGAAGGTTGATCCTATTTAGGATAAATTAGTCAAGTTATTAACTAAAATCTTAGGGTCCAAGTTGAACCGGATCAAGGGAAAAATTTGTACTAGTTGGATTCATTCATACAACATATGTGATGGTCATTGAAAGGAGAAAAGTTAATTTTTGCCACATTGTTAGAGTGCATCTTTCAGACAATATTATGAAAATAAAGAAAACTAAGAGTGTAGTATTTAGATTTGAGTCCCTACTGACTCATTTATTCTTTTATATTACTAAGAAGTTTCCTGGAGTAATCTATTGGGATAACAGCAAGTGCACAATGAAGATTGTAAATCAAAGCTATCGATCTAAACCTGAGAATGTTAGAGACATTGATATTGATAGAATAATGGAAAAAATTTAGTCTGAGATGAAATTGAGGTATACGATACCTCCCTCTATGGTAGAAAAGTACAAAGATGCTTTGTGCTTCGTGGTGGAAACTCATAACACATGCATGGATTTAGTAATACCTAGAGTGAAGTTCATTGAGCTCATGGGCTATGAGGTGAGTGCATAACTTATTGAAGGGTATGGGAAAATCATACTCAAGTCTGAGTAGGATACAAAATGTCTTAGATGGGGGACATATGATGAAAGGTCAATAATTGTAGAGTCTAAGCTCCACAATAAGGAAAGTAAAAAGAAAGTAAAGAACGAGATAGATTCCATACTCAAGGAATATGGTATGACTAGACATGAATTCAATGAGATAAAGGGAATTGCAATAGAGATGAAGACTAGTCAGAAGATAGAAGTGTTGGTAACAATGCTTGGGTATGTGCAAGATCATGGTGTGCTAAAAACTGGTGATCTAAAAAATCTATAGTTCTAAAATATCTCAAACCATTTCAAAATATATTCCAACATTTTTTCCACCCACCCTACTACTAAATGAAAACACTTAATATCTTTGGAAGGTCTACTATATCTTTTGATACCAAACCTATATGGTCAACTTTAAAAACATCCTAAAAATGTGCTTTTGGCCTATTTTTATGTGATTTTTACTTCAAACATGTAGCTGACAACTTTTTTTTCACAAAAAATTGATGAAATGAAAAGGGTTTCTTAAGATTGTTCTTATCATTCCATAAATGTAAGGTTTGTCAAATTATGAGTTTATTAAATAATTATTACTTATTTTGTAACCGAGTTACATATAAAGTTTTGACTAACACACTACTTGAAAAACAACTATAACTTTCAAATGGTACAACATTTTTTAAATCCAAAAGATGCATCACATTCTATGTTTCTTCTACTATAAGGAAAAAAATGAAAATGAAAATTTTGCAAAGTTTTGATTTAGTTAAGGTGGTCAGACATGAGATTTTTTTAATTCCAAAAATACTAAAGTCAAAAATTATTTATTTAAAATAAAAATATCCAAAAATATGAGCCACATCTAGGCATGAATCTACCACTTATATCTAGAATATTATTTAAAAATATTATCATTTGATTTTGATTAAGGTGGTCAGACATACATCTACTTCTTATTTTTGTTTTGAAATTTTTGTAATATTGCATTAGAACTCAAAATTTTGACCAATGAATTTTTATTTTTTCTAAGATAAGTCCTAGTAGTTTAGAAACTAGATTCAATTTTCTAGAGATTCTTTTCTCTCAACTTTTTGATATAAAGTTCATAACAAGTAGAAAATTGCACATCAACTTGACATAACCTTGATTTTTTGATTTTTTATTGCCACTTAAGAGCATAGTTTGGTTGACCATGATCCTGCACATACCCACCTATTGTAGTGGCAAGACCTTTGAAAGATGTAACAATGGCACAACCATGTGCAAGCTCCCATTGCACCATATGCAGTAGTTGCACACATGCAACCTATAAAAGCAAGCTATGAGCAACCTAGGTGGTAGTCACAGGTGGAAGCATCTACTATGTAGAGGACGTTAGGAAGTTTGGTGAAGGTTAAGAAAGAACTTGCACCCCAAGATAAGAAATGAGTAAAGAAAATCAGCAGTGGGTCTAAAAAAAGGAGAAAAACTATGCAAGTGAATTATTTTGAAATCTTAGATGATGATGATGATGAAGATAAACCCATTGAGCAAGATGTGAAAGAAGCCAAGACAACCACAAGAAAGAAAGAATGGAAACCTAAAGTAGAGAATCTAAACATGTAGATTATAAATGATGAAAATTTTGTTCATTTGAATAAATTTTATAGTATGTATAGTAGTATGGATAGAAGGGAATTAGAGAATTCCTTAATTAGAAATATGATTTTGAGAAATAAAATATTTGACAATATTTAGAATAAGATTTTAGAAGACTTATGCAATAAGTTGATCAACAAGAAGAGAAGGGTAATAGAAGAAGATCTAAATATGAGGATCTCATCCATAAACAAGTTATGTGTGTTAGAAATTTGTTTAGTGCTCCCCTTGGGATTATTGACAAGGGCTTAACTACCTCCTATGTACTATAAGTTGAGTGGTTGTATTGATCATTGATAGATGGTCTTTTGGTGCAATGACAACCCCATTCTAACAAGTGGTATTAGATCTTGGTCACAAGTTTGAATCCTCAGATCCTAGGGTAATGCTGAGGGGGAGATTTTTGGAAAAAAATTTAGTGCTTCACTCAGGATTTGTGACAAGGGCTTAACTGCCTCCTATGTAATATAAGTTGAGTGGTTGTATCAGGCATTGAAATATTGATCTTTTGGTGCAATAAAAACCCCATTCTAGCAATGTGATGTTGGACCAAAAGAGGAATCTGAGACAAATTTGAAGGGTATCAAGCCCTTGTTAATGAACAAAAGAAGATAAATTATTTTGATGGGAGGCAATTATGAGGAAGTTAGACAAGAAATAGAGGAGGCTATATTGAAATATATGTCCTCAGTACCCAAGGAGAGTGCATAAGAAAAGGTTGATAGTCCAACATATGTATAGGCTAACACACCTTCTAGTAAAGAGGAAGAGGTAGAAGGGACACAACAAGCACTTTCTCCACCACACATTGTTATTGGTATTGAATCCATACAAGTGGATAGTACACATAAAAATATGGACACAAAGGAGAATTCATTTCTAGCATATGGGGAAAATATTATTGGCAATATCATTGCCTATACTAGTTATGATGATGAAGAAGAAGAGAAAAAGAAGAAGGTGGAAGAAGAAAATGAGAGAAAGGAACTTGAAGAAAAGAAGAGGAAAGAAGAAAAAGAGAAGAAGTAGAAAGAAGAGGAAATGAAAAGATTAGAGGAAGAAGAGAAGAAGAAGGAGGAGGCTGAGGAAAGGAACAAAAGAGAAATACAACTATATCTTTAGTAGTGTTAGTAGCTAGTGCATTAGCAAAAAATTCCTATTCCATGCTCTTATAAAGAACAAAAAGAGCTATTGGGTACTTTGAGCAATTTTTTTGAGAAAAATAAATTTGTAAAGTCTTTGGAGAGGACTCTTGCTGAAGTCCTAGAGCACATGTAGAAGACAATTTCTACAACTGTAGCTGTAAGCTAAGGAAAAAGAGTTGGTGAAGACCTTTGATGGGGAATTCACAACCTTAGCTGAAGTAGCATCAACACAAGCATAGAGAAATCATGATGCAACACTATTCAACATAGTGTGCACCAATGTGTGCAATGATTTGAAGGCACTTGATGGAAACACAAAGGAATTGAGATAGTGTATTGCTGAAGGTAAGAAGCTATATGGACAATGTCTAATGCCATATTTTGATACAGAGATCAAAGGTCATATAAGTGAGATTTAGTCACTCACTACAAGATTGCTACAAACTAAGAATGGAATTGAAGATTCTGAGAATGAAATTGAGAAGATCCACAATTCTTTCAAAAGCATTGAGTTTGACAAGGAGAAGGTAAAAAAAATATTCTCTGCTCTTAAAGAATATCTAGCACCCAAGATTGTAATTTTATAGAGATAATTGGAGGAATGTCTTTCAACAAAGAATTCCTATGATAAATTCACCTATATTGACTTAAGCGTAGTTGAAGTAACATCTCATGCTCTTTGCGCATTCATCAGTAAATCATATACAATAAAAGGCAACTAGAATAAGGAATTTGATGGGCTAAAGATTAATTTTGTAGATTGCATATCCAGAATGATGACCTGATCAACAACAGACAACAAGTTTTTTGGAGCATAATTTGACTTCAAAACATTATAAATGGATTCATGTTTTGAAAGATTCATGTTGATGTGATTGAAGATCTATTGATAAGGAGAGGAAGCAAATTTAAAGGATAAGCATAATATCCTTGAGGTGTAGTAAAGTCATATTTGATTAGGAAGGATCAAATACAAGCTAGAACAAGGATTTGAAATCAGAAAATTAGTTGTAGTCAAATTAGGTCATTTGATTGTTAGTCTCTAACCATTGTAGTAGTGATCTAAATCTCTTAACAAAGTTAGCTTAATAACTATTTGTAAATCCTCTAACAAGGTGGCAATTCCATTGAATTGTTCTCAAGACATCCAACCAGGCCACTCCTAATAGGGTGATTAAATCTCATAATAAGGTCACACCTAACAGTGTGTTTTGTAACCTTTAATAGGGTTGGCTCCTAATAGGGCTCACTTTAGAAGAGTGAACATCAGTAACTAGTTGCTATTGCTGGTTTTTCCCAAATTGGATTTCCATGTTAAAAATGGTGTCAAGTGTGTTCATGTTATTTTATTTATGTTTTTGCAACTAAGTTAAAGTAATGATAATCACAAAGAAAATATAATGGTTTATATGTTAATCTTTTATGAAGATAATCCAATTATTATAGAGTTACAACATTTTGTGTGTTTATCGAGCTTTAGAAGTTTTCAATTATCTATTTGCATTTTGTGCTGACATCTAAGGGATTTGGGATTTATTTTTGTAGTAACCGATTCACCCCTCCCCTCTTAGTTGCTCCTCTTATATTTCCAAAAATTGGTATAAGAGCTTTTGGTGCTTGTAGAAAAGGTTTCAAGGACCTAAGCTAAAGATCAAGATTTCTTACAAAAGAGAAATTCCTGAGTTAAATAGACACAACTTTGCAGCATGGCACAAACTTATGAGATTACATCTGGCTACCATCAGTGATTCAAGTTGTAAGTATCTTGATGCTGAATATAAGGCTCCCACTAGAACATTATCAGTTGAAGACATTGCCAAAAAGAAGAATCACAATATCATGATAATTGATATTGCATCTGCTATGAGTTATGTTGAATTTGATGAGGTAAAAGATTCTAAAACTATTTTTGCAATGTGGAACAAACTAAAAGATACCTATAGAGGAGATGATAATGTAAGAAGAACTAAAGTAGAAAGCCTTAGAGGACAATTTGATCAAATGAAATTGAGAGAAGATGACAACATTGAAAATATGTAGAAAGAATCAAGGCTAGTGTAAGTGCAATCAAAGCATCAGGAGGAGACGTCAAGGAAGAAACTATTGTAAGTGAAGTACTCAGAACTCTTCTTCCCATTTATACAATTAGAGTAGCTACTATTGAAGAAATGAGATGTGATCAAAATCAAAAAAATAGGTTTGGATGCTCTAGTTGGAAAATTAACAACTTCTGAGTTACACAATTATGATAACTATGTTCCTACTTTAAAGAATATTGAATTTGCATTTAAAGCTAAGACTTCATTCAAAGAAAAAGGTTAAAAGTCAAAATCTAGTCAATCAGGAAGTGAAGAAGATAGATCATTAGAAGAAAGTTTAGACAATGATCTTGAAGTTGTTGAAGCCCTACTTGCAAGGAAATATTCCAAAGGAAGAGGGAAGTATAGAGGCAAAGTTCCTCTGATTTTCTTTTCCTGTGAAGAAATTAGTCACATTGCTGCTAGGTGTCCAAACAAGGAAATGAAGGATGAGAAGAAAAGAAATAAGCATAAAGGCAAGAAGGGCTCCGAGAGCTACAGGAGCTTCAAGGACAAAGGTAAGAAATCTTATTTCATAGCTAAAGATTCTAATAATAGTGAAGATGAAATGGTATATATAGTTGTGAAAGATGAATTTGATGACAAAGGAGATAAGATGGAACTTATCTCTTATGTTAGCAAAAATGATATATGGATTATTGATAGTGGCTACTCACATCATATGATTGGTGATAGAACAAAATTTGAGCATATGGAATATTATGATGGATGTAGTGTAAGATTTGGAAATAATGAACCTTGTAACATAAAAGGAAAAGGATATATCTTGTTGACTAAAGCACTTGTATGTGATAATGCTTATTGGGTTGAAGGACTAAAGAATAATCTAATAAGTGTGCACAACTGAATAGCATTGGATTCAAGGTAGAATTCATGAATGGAAAGGCCAAACTACTAGATGGGAAAGGAAATCTGGTTGGTTCTGGGAAGCAAACAAAAGGTAATCTATTTTATCTTGATCTTAGTGATTGTTCATGTTTTATTGCTCAAGTAGAGGAAATTTGGTTATGACACAAAAGGCTATGTCATGTAAATTTTGATAATTTGGTTAAGATAAAAAAACATAAAAGAGTAAGAGGTATTCCTAGTTTGAAGAAACCTAACATGGGTCTATTCAAGAATTGCCAAATTGGTAAGATGGGAAAGACAAGCTTCAAAAGAAAAGACTATTAGTCAAAAGAAGTCTTTGAAATTGTTCATACCAACTTATGTGGAATAGAAAGTTATAGTGGAGAAAATTTTTTCATTCTTTTTGTTGATGAATACTCTAGAATGATGACAATAATCTACCTAAAAGAAAAATCAAAAGCCTTTCAAAAATTCAAGTGGTATCTAGCAAGAGTGGAAAAAGAAATTGGAAAGAAGTTGAAATGCCTAAGATCAGATAGAGGTGGTGAATTCATCTCCCATGAATTCAACACTTTTTGCATTGAAAGAGGAATCAAAAGACAATTCTATGCCTTTGGTACACCAAATAAGAATGATATAGAAGAAAGAAGAAATAGATCTATTGTGGATTGCACAACAACCTTGATGATTGAAAATAATATTTCTCTCAAATACTGGAAGGAAGCTATCAACATTGTAGTTCATACCTTGAACATAGTTTAGTTGAAGAAAGATTCAAACAAGACACCTTATCAGCTATGGTATGGCTACAAACCTAATGTAAGTTACTTGAAAGTATTTGGTAGCAAATGTTACATATTGAAAGAATCAAGAAAAGGAAAATTTGATGTAAAAGGTGATGAAAGAATATTTCTAGGATACTCTTGTAGAAGTAAAGCATATAGATGTTTGAATTTGTCTACTCACAAAATTATAGAAAGTGCACATGTTAGAATTGATGAATATGTAGAAAAGAGTGATGAAGAAAGAAATAAGGAACCTAAAGACTATAGAAGATTTGTTTACTATGAGCCTAATACTCTGCCAAATCTATCTGAAAGAAAAGAAGCTTCAACTCTTAAGTCCCCAAAAACTTCAATAACTGTCGAGTTGTAGATAGGTCAACCCAAGTTGCAAGGACCTAAGTAACAATTAGAGGCTATAGAGCTAGTTCAAACCGAGCCTAATGGACTAGAGTCAAAGACAAAAGGACTCGAGCTTGAAATTGAAATTCAAGAAGAAGATGGTGGAACTCATTCAAAGGCCAAGGAGCTAGTATTAGCAAGATATGTCAGAAGACATCATGCACCTAATCAGATTATTGGAGACAAATTAGATGGAACAATGACAAGAAGAAAATTAAAAGGTACATGTTTACTTGTTGAATTTGAACCTAGAAGTGTTAAAGATGATCTAGAAAATGAAAGTTGGATTGAAGAAATGAATGAAGAGATAGAATAGATAGAAAAGAACAAAACTTGGACTCTTGTTCCTAGACCCAAGGATAAAAATGTAATTGGTACAAAATGGGTATTTAGAAATAAGTTGAACAATGATGGAATGGTATCAAGAAACAAAGCAAGATTGGTATGCAAAGGTTATTCTCAAGAAGAAGGTATTGGCTATGGTGAGAATTTTGCTCCCTTAGCCAGACTTGAAGGTGTTAGAATTTACTAGAATATGTAGCACATAGAGGATTTAAAGTATATCAAATGGATGTTAAATCTACTTTATTCAATGGAATTCTTGATGAGGAAGTCTACATTGAACAACCATAAAGTTTTGTAGATCCTAGCAAAGGAGACATGGTTTGCAAACTACAAAAAGCTTTATATGGTCTCAAGCTAGCTTCTAGAGCTTGGTATGAAAGACTCCATAATTACTTGGTATAGATTGGTTTTCAAAGGACTAATGATAATAGTAATCTATATATCAAGGAAGGTCTAGATAAGAAGATTGTGTTAGCAGAAATATTTGTTGATGATACTCTATTTATAGAAAATGATGATTTATGCAAAGCATTCTGAGAAAAAATGAGTAAAGAATTTGAGATGTCCATGTCTGGTGAAATTAAATTCTTTGTTGGATTGCAAATATAGTAGAACAAGAATGGTATCTACATTAATCAATCTAAGTATATCAAGGAGATATTGAAGATATTTGGAATGGAAGATTCAAGACTAGTTGAAACACCTATGTCTACTGGACATAAGCTTTCTAAAACTGATGATTCGAAAGAAGTAGACAAGACCACCTACAAATCACTAATTAGAAAATTGTAGTATGTAGTTCACACACGACTTGATATTACTCTAGCACTTAGAATAGTGGTAAGATTCTCAACAAATCCCAAAGAAAATTACATGATGTCAATCAAGAGAATAATAAGGTATCTAAAAGGTACTAAAGACTATGGTTTATGGTACAAATTTGGAGGCAATTTGGACTTGAAAGTATTTACTGATGCTGATTGGGCAGGTAGTCTTGATGATAGAAAAATAACTAGTGGTGGAGCATTCTTTCTTGGTAAATGACTAATCTATTGGATAAGCAAGAAGCAAAATTGTACTTCTCAATCCACAATAGAGGTAGATTATGTAGTAGCAGCAACCAATTGTTCTAACATTGTTTGGTTCAAACAACTATTGGAAGGAATGAAGGTAGAAATCAAAGATCTAGTTGTCATATATTGTGATAACACCAGTGCAATCTACATATCAAAGAATCTAGTAGTGCATTCCAAAACAAAGCATATTGCTATAAAATATAATTTCTTAAGAGAATTGGTGTAGGATAGAGAAGTTAGATAGGAATATGTGAATATAAAAAAATAGATTGCAGACATATTCAAAAAGCCATTACCTAAGGATGCATTTTTTTTTATCTAAGAGGTAAGCTAGGAGTCATTCCCCTATCTAAATTTCACTAAATGAAGTTAAGTGAATGCATCAACTAGAACCTATTGAAGATCAATCAATTGGTGCAAGAATTAACAAAGGGCATATTGTAGATGAACCACTACTTAAGGTACATTGGAATTTATAGAGTTATTTTCTTCGGCATGTGGTGTCAAAGAGGGAGAAGTTTACTATCATATCTCTGAGAAATTTATGGAACCAAAAATAAAGTTAGAAACTAGAGATGGAGAAGTCTTCTAAAAATGAAGTATTCTGAAAGAGGGAGGATGTTCTGAATGAACTTGGTAACAACCATTATAGATAAAATTCTATGAAAGGAAGAGCTCATACTAATAGAGGGAGTTTTCAAATCCAAAATTTCATTGTGCTATGACATGTTGTGTTGCCATCAATGCCAAAGAGGCAGATTGTTGGAAACAATTGATTAATTGTGGGTTGTCTTTGATGTTACACAAATGTCATAATCATTATTAGTTAGTATATGCCAAAATCACTCAGGCAATGAAGATAGTTCTCAATGTCTACCGAGCATTCTTGTGCTTGCCTAGTTTAGAAGTTAATGTCTACCAAGTTCACTCGAGTGTCGAAGGAAAAGTTATAGAAAGCGAGTGTTAACCGAGCTCACTTGGGTAACAAAGAAAAGTTGGATGGAACTATTGCTAACCAAGCTCACTCCATTGCCAAAGAATTTTTGTAAGTTTTTAGTGTTAACCAAGCTTCTATTTGTTGACAAAGGAAATCATTTTAGAGTTAGTTTCTATCGAGTAGGGTTGGCTAGAAAAGGATTTTTTTTAAAATTTTTTTTTGTATTGAGCTTAATTGATCTATCTATTGATTCCAACCAACTATGGTGATGGATGTTGATTATTTTAAATTATATTTGTGCTGACATAACAAAGTGGAAGGGTATAAATATAAGGTCAAGTTGTGATTTCAAAGTGTGAAAGTATAAGAGAATGTGCAAATTATGATGATGTGACTGAAGATCTATTGATGAATAGATGAAGCAAATTTAAAGGATAAGCATAATATCCTTAAGGTATAGCAAAGTCATATTCAATTAGGAAGGATCAAATACAAGCCAGAATAGAGATTTAAAATTAGTGAATTAGTTGTAGTTAAATCAAGTCATCTCATTGTTACTCTCTAACCATTGTAGCAGTGATCTAAATCTCTTAACAGAGTTGGCTTAACAACTATTTGTAAATCCTCTAACAAGGTGGCAATTCCATTGAATTGTTGTCAAGACCTCTAACCAAGCCACTCCTAATAGGGTGATTAAATCCTTTAATAAGGTCACACCTAATAGTGTGTTTTGTAACTTTTAATAGGGTTGGCTCCTAATAGGGCTCATTTCATAAGAGTGAAAATCATTAACTAGTTGCTATTTGTGGTTTTTCCCAAATTAGGTTTGCACATTAAATCCTAGTGTCAAGTGTGTTCATGCAATTTTCTTTATGTTTTTGCAGCTAAGTTAAAGTAATGATAATCATAGACAAAATCCAATGGATTATATGTTAATCTTTTACTAAGCTAATCCAATTATTACCAAGTTACAACATTCTGCATGTTTACTAAGCTTCAACAGTATTCAATTATCTATTTGCATTTTGTACTAACATCTAAGGGATCTAGGATTTAGTTTTGTAGTAATTGATTCACCCCTCCCCTTTCAATTAATCCTCTTATATTTCCAATAATACTCAACATTTTATTTATGCATTTAGAGATATAAAATTGTCTAAGTATTAGACAATTTGTAGGAGTATAGTGTACAGATCTTAACACTATGGATGATGCATACAAAGTTAAGCTTATGTACAGTAGAGGAAGGTTTGTAACAGTTTCATGATGATGTTTAGTAGTGCACATGTGTGTACAATCAGTACAATGCAAGTTATAGTAAGTGTAATTTTGCCAGTAGTTAATAGTGCAATACAAAGCATAATAGAAAATAGAGTTGTACGAGTTTAGGAAATATTTTGATTACAAAATAATTGTTAAGTCATCTTGAGTCAACTATGTGAATATTTTTTTATATTATATCAAGCGTGACAAGCCATGGAATTTGACTAAGAAATAATTTTTGAATGCACTTGGCATAAGTAAAGATCTTATATTGCACAAATAGGAAGTGTGCTGCACAATGAATAGATGTGTTGTGCAGATACTGGGGAAGTTGCATGATTAGATGTGACATGAAAACTATTATGAGAACCATTTGCAAGGCTCATATGATGTAAAATCTGATGTATAGGTTAGAGCAAGTGCGAATTACAATAGCAAGCAAGTATTGCATGTATATCTATTTTGTAAAGGAACTAAATTATATAGTTGCATATTAGGGAAGTGGGCTCTTCTTGCATACATTGTAATTGATCTACCAAATCCTAATAGGGTTGAGGATTCTAACAAGACCTAGTCCTCTAACAAGGAATTGAGACACTATATGTACTTCATAGACTCCTAACAGGGTCAATATCCTTAACTATATCCTATTGTTTAGTGAATCATCTAGTGGATATGATCCCCAACAGAGTTTTCCCTTGGCCAGGGTTTCCCTAGTTAACAAATAATGGTGTTATGAATTCTCCATGTGTATCGTTATATATTACTTTTCAACATTGTTGGTTTACTTTTATATGAAAGTTATAAAGTAATTAACAATAATAATTTGTGGGAAAAAGTTTGAATAATACTGTTTCAACACCCCCTCTCAGTATTATCCATTTCTAACAAGTATATAGTAATAAACATCTTTCATATTTCATATGGGTCAATGAGTTTGACTCAAAAACTACATAGTTAAATCATGGTAGAAATATCACAACTTTCATATTTTTAGGATCCACAAACACAACATAGATATCACCTACACATGTACAAATAATTTTTTAAAGTAAGAATGTAAATATTTAATAATAGTTAAACTTGAAATTATTGAAACATTTTTGTAAAAAAACCTGTCATGAACAATGAGCTACATAGCTCCTATCATGTACCCTATCATTGCTAATATAAAAATAGACCTCCTTGATGATAATGTGCTCATTTGGATCAATACTTTCTACACTATCTATATAAAATTATTCATGTCCATAGGTAACTTGCACACATATTGTAACTTCATAAAAATTATAATACCTTTTTTAAATTCTGACTAAGGGGAAAATGTATAGTTTTTGGTAAAATCTAAAATTATGACATAATACATCTAGGTAGGAACCAATGTTTTGAATCTCAAAACTATTTATCTCACTTTTTTGCACCATGACAATGTTGGATATCTAGATAAATAATGGTACAAAATTTATTCATAAACTCATCATATAGAAAATTTCTGTCCTCCATTGGAATATTTTTTGATTCATCTTCTCTCTCAATTAATTATGCATTATAATCAAATCTATTCCATACTATTGGTGTTGAAAGATCAATATTATCCCATTCATATGGAAATTTATAAAAATCTTCACAATTTCTACAGACACTTTTTATGCATTCTACATTGAATTCATCTAAAGGTTATGATATATCACATAAAATAAACATCACAAACTATTTTGTGCTTCTTGGAATGATCATATTTGGCTTAAGTGTATTGATAAAAATGGTCTCATTTGCATAACAAAGGAGAGTTAATATCAAAAACACTTTATACACTAGGAGTTTTTTCATTGATTAGAAATCGATCAAGAAGTGAACATTGTATCATGAGTATCGATAACCAATTTCACTAGTTTGTAGAGGAGATAAAGATAAGACAAAGAATGTCACCATCACCATGAAGACTCATCATTGTGAAATGGCCAAGATAACATAACAAGAATTCAAATTGAAGTTGGTATTGTGAAAAGAACAATGAAATGTAGAAAGGACAAATGAATCTAGGATAAACCTAGATTATACTGGTAGAGATACCAAATCTAGGACTTACAATCTAGGTATGATGGGTTATTTGTGAGCCACTTAGTAGTGTAAACTCAAATTTTGAATTCACTAGTTTGAGCAGGATAAAATTCTAGGGTTTTGACACCTAGAAATAATAGGACTTCATGCATTTGAAAAAATGTTGATACAAAAGAGAAGATAGAGCCTGTGTGTGTGAATAAAAGTAAGAAGTTTAGCATGATGTGTTGAAATAGTTTGAAGGAAGAGTAGAATAAATAATGAGAGTTCTTGAGTAGAGGATCGAGACAAAAAGCTACATCCACCAATAAATAGAAGTTGTGTACTATAGATAGAGGAAAATAGAGAGAGAAATGAAGAATGATACTAAGAATATTATAGAGCTCACTTAAATGACAAGAGGAGATATATTGTCTTCTAAAGGTATTCACTGAGTATCTATATGAAAATGAGTGCTACATACATTAGATCACATTTTATTTCTCTCTAATAGTGGTAGTCATTTTGTAAGCAATTAACTGAGTATGGTTTAGTAAGAATATGTGAAATCCTTTAATAGGTAGCTTTTAGAACATGTGTTAAATTATATAACTATGTAGCCTTAGGAAGCTAAATGTAATGTTTGGTGGCTTTCTTTTTGCTTTTGCTTTTTTGTCTTTTCATGCATAGTTGTTTTCTGGCCTCTTATTTTTTGGGCTTGTTCAGTCTATTCTATGTTGGCTTTGATGCCTTATGTTAGCTGAGCTTATATGCTCTTGTTTCTATGATACTTTGTACAAGGTTTTGGGTCCTTTAAAACCTATTTTTACATAATCAAAAAAAGCTAAATGTAACCCTAATAGTTTACTAATATTCTTAACTAGATGTGTTCCTAGAAAGAACAAGTTGTAACTCTTAGTCAGGTAATCTATTATCTATTCTAGAAGGCTAGTGGGTATATTATTCCCACTATAGTTTTCATCCTCTCATGGAGGGGTTTCCTAATACAATTTTTTTGCATCCATTGATGGATTCTTTTTTTAATGAGTCTATGTATTTATATTTTACTACATTCATAATTGTGCTAGTGCTCAAGTGGTTATTGTTTAATATATTTGGAACATTTAATAGAGTAACTAATTTTGGAGTTTTTATTGATTCACACCCCCCCCCTCTTAGTACTAGTGGGGACCAACAATTGGTATTAGACTCAAAACCCTGATAACTACAAGCCTACCAATTGGAGAGTAGATCGAGAAATAGTCATTGAGTATAAAAACTCGTATGAAGAAGTTCTTAACACTATTGAGCATTTAAAAGAAAAGTTAGGATAACCATGTTCAAAGAGAAATAATCTTATGAAAGAACTTAGTGAGAGTCATGAAACCATTGAGAAAATGGAAGAGCATAGCAACACAGATGGATTTGAAGTGACAACATCTTACCTTAGAATTAACAATAATAAATTAAGGTTTTCACAAGGGTGCAAAAAGAGCTAGAAGAAGAATTAGAGAGGCTATTTGAAGAACAAAAAGAGAAATGCTACATTATATAAACACTAGAGAAAGATGAAAAATCACTAAGAGAAGCATTGTAAACTAAGAGAAAGAATGGAGAGAATGTTGGACAAAAGGATGAGAAGATTTAGAAGTTAACAAAAGAACTAAGGAGCACCAATGAGAGAAATGGGAAGCTGAAAAAGTTCAATGAAAGCTCTAAGATGATAGACTAGAAAATTAAAGACCAAAGGAAGATAAAGAGAACAACTAAAAGAGGTGAACCATCTAGGAGCAAGAAATAGACCAAAAAGGAACAAGATAAAACATTTTTGAAAGAGAAGATTCTTAACAAACTAACATATCATTATTGTGCTAAAGAAGATCACAACTCAAATTTTTCCTGGGATAAAAATATTTCACCTAATACATAGAATACATTCTATGGGTATTGTAACACATGCCACTAGTACAATCACTCTTCTCAAAAGTGCATATCTCATACACATGAGAAAAGGTTGGATTGGTACTTCTAGTTATGTAAAATGTATGGACACAAGGCTTAGGTCTATAGATCAAGAGAATGGGTAACCAAAAGTCTCAAAGAACCTCTAGTCTCATCTTTAATAAAAAGTTTAACACACCTATATGTTTCACATGTGGGAACACAAGACATACAATAAATTACTGCTAATTGAGAACTTGTGGAAGGAACTACTCAAGACCATGGAGAGGAATGTGCATGAATTGTTATTACTATAGAAAGATAGCTCATCTTGCTAAAGATTGTAAATTGAGAAGAGGATCCCAAGTGTAAAATTTGGATAACAAATGACAAAACAAGATAGTTGACAAGTAGGAAGCCAAAAGGGACTTCAACAAGGTATGGACAAAGAAAGTTGATGAGAGAAAAGAGATCAATTCTAAAGAGGTTGGGAGCTTACCAAGTGCAAGTGGGACTTCAATAGAAAACTAAGTTGACCCAAGATTATAAGTGGTTGTGTGCAAAAAAAGACATCATACTAGTCCCCAATTTGAAATCAGTAGAAAGAATAATGAACCAAGCAGAAGGATCTTGTATCAAAGTAGAACAATGTCAAGATTATTACTATTTTTGCATGACTCATTAGCATTAATTGTGAAATGATAGGTAGGTAAGAATCCTTTTTACCATTGAGAATTAATATTAACCTAATGATTATTTGTTGAAGGATATAAGTAGGGTAACATGGGACTATTATTCACTTTGTGAACTCAAACTCTTGAGATTAGATAAAAATAGTGTAGTTAAGTGATTGAACACCAATTTACTTGTAGAGAAAAACCCTAACTTACCTAAGTATAGAAATAGTAACAAGGAAAAGGAATCAGATTCAATAAATCATAGTCTATAATATATAAAATATTATTCACAATATTGATCTAATAAGTAGTAAGGATTTCAAAAAACTTGATTTGTAGTTTCCTCACCAAGAGAAGATATATGGAATTAGACAATGACACTTTCCTCACTACCTACCTGAGTGCTACTAGTTAAAGATGTGAGTACATATGTAAAATAAAATGAAATTGCAATTGGGAGTTGAGAAAATTTATGAGGTATTTAATACATTGTTGGTGAATGAAAGATTGAAAAAGGAAAGGAAATACTTGTTGAATACTACATTGCATCATATAGTAGACACCATGATTTCTTTCAAGAAGATTGGGTGATATTGGTACTAAGAAGAGTACAAAGAGAGCAAATGTGGTTTGATAAACCCTAAAAAATCACCAAAAAAGTTATCTAGATGGTTTTT